>CM057106.1:13818582-15018582 GCA_029959045.1 Taenioides sp. WSHXM2023 | reverse complement strand
CAAGGTTGCCGTTTTTACTATTACCGTAGAATGCTTAGCAATGCTTAGCCTGACAGCTACGACTTAGAAGAGATGTGCTATTTTATGTTATTTTTATTATTATTATTATTTAGTACTACTTACAACTAGAACTATTGCTGTTAATATTCACAATCAGGCTAAGAATTTAAAGGGCCCATATCGCGCTATTATTGTTATTGTTTCATTCACATATGTTTAACACACACATCCTGCATATTTAGGCTGAATTCTTGCATGAGTTCTTCTCTCAAGAAAACACTCCACCTTGTGATGTCATACAGGAAGTGCTCCACTGTGTTTTAAAACTCCATACACCTTCACTAGAATCATACCGATGATATCAGCGCTGGAATTGTCAATCTCTACTGAGCTAAAGGTAAAAGGTGGATGTTAGCATGAAAACTGCTGCTTCATGACATCACGAGGTAGAACAGGTCATTTTTAGCTTTGACATTCTAACATGGCTTAAAGCTCACAAGAGTCCATTTTGCGTAATATAGCACCTTTCAAGAATAAAATAAAATAATAAAACACAGCTTTTTTTTTTAATACCCTACATTACTTGTAAACGGCGCTGATTACACTAAATAAAGATCTATTTATAACTATCATTAGTACATCGTTTTTCTTCTTGGGCATAATAGATTATCTTCCGACCCTGCTATGTAAAAATCTCACCAAAAACATCTTTAAACTTTAATCATCGCCGATCTCGCCAATCAATTTGCACCATTTGTCGGAACCATTACCTCCTTGTTCAAGCAGCTCCTGTCGACAATGGGAGCAAAAAGCAACGCATGCATTATTTATCCTGGACAATACTAATGTGTCTTAAGCAGTCGGGAGAGCCCTGCGCATCTTAATATTTAAGTGCTCTCTCCGTATGAAAGCAGAAGATCGAGGAGTGAAAAGAGGAGTGGGGAGTAGGCCTGTCATGATAACTACTATATCGGCTCAGAACATTTTTAGGGGATAATTCTGCTTTAGGGTTTGGTTTCAATAGTATTGTCTCGTTTTACTTACTTTACAGCAGTATATCTCTCTTTAAATTAGTTATCGTGACTGATCTAGTGGGGAGACTGCTGGGGATATGGACCAAGTGCCTATATCAGTCAGGCCTTTAAGGAATCAATGTGAACGTGAACCCGGGGTGAAGGTTGCTCCTATTAAACATGCTCCAATTACGGCTAACTTCTCCCTTGTCAACACCATTGTGAGGGTGCCCACTGACCCCGTCATTTTGGCCTCTCCCTCAATCCCCCTGTAATACAACATGTCAGACCAAGTGTCTTTTTTCGCCACCTGTCATCTCCACTTAATAAACAAGCTGACTTTGAGCTAAGGGGCTTTCCAGTTGACTGCCAGAGCAAGAAAAGGTAATGTGCAAAGCAACATTATGAACCTGTTTCTTTGACTTTTATTCTTTTAAAGGTTCTATATTACATGTAATTGACTCTTGTGAACTTTTAGCCATGTTGGAATGTTGTCAAAAACACACCTGGAGTTGTGTTTTGTTTCCTTCGCACGTTTGAGTAATCCTTTAGTAATAGTCTATCTACATCTCCAAAGCTCAAAACGCTCTGTTCCACCTTGTAATGTCATGAAGTGGTAGTTTTCAAGTTAACTGCTAACTTAAAAACACAGCGGAGCACTTCCTGTATTGCCACATGACATCACAAGTGGAACAGTTTTCAGTTTGAGAGAAGAACGCAGCCTAAATATGAATTGCTTATGCATTAAATGTGTGAATGAAACAAAACGCAACTCTAGGTTTCTTTTTAATGAGTAAACAAAAAAAAAAAAAAAAAAGTAATATATTTGCCCCTTGACGACAGGCCACATACCCCGGCGACTGTTCCCTTGACACCGCCGGCCCATGTGCTGACAGCCGGCCATTCATCTGATTCATTGTATGTTTTCTCAGCAGTAACAAGCAGGCACTTACAGTATATGTTTCGTGGCAAAAGGTACTTGAGGTTGGTACTCAAGTTGAAGTACTGTGATTTGAAAACAATGTTAATCGAGTACATTATACTGTACTGTATAAAGGTCCATTTCCTTCTGAGTAAAAAGTTATTTGATTTTAGTTTTCTTCACATACATCAAGTATTGTGGTGTTAAAAATATATAAAAACAACTACACCCTACAGCCTGTGAGAATGTCTTATGGACATGGCCATAGGTGCAGAATGGCAGCCACATATATGGGAGTCTGCCCCAAGACAACTAGATAATGTAACCTGAATAAAATACAAAACAAATCAAGGTAACGAAATTTACTTTGTCAAATGAAACAACTCTAAGATCAAATATTACTGCAAGTACTATTAATACTACTACAAACTTGGTGTTGTAATACTAAAATTTCAAACTAGATTTCAATACTAAGGAATAGACACAATACTTAATTCCGATACTGACACCACAATGATGATTTAAAAGTACTTCTTTAAGTAACAGAATGTGATTTTTAACATTAAATCACAGTACTGTTTATATTGCCATGTGGTCTGTAATGTCGTCCAGGTAGGCTATTCAGGAAAGTGTTATTTCTGTCCTGTAAATGTGACTTTAGTGTCAATGTAGTTTTAGTTTTAGTATCGATTAGTATCTGATATTTATACTTTTAACAATCCTACATTTCTTTACCAAAATTTTGTAAAATAAAGCCTCTCTAAATCCTCAAATGTAAAAATGTAGTTTTCAACTGAATAAAAACAACAACACTACACCACCATGAGCCTTCTGCCACCTGTTTGAATCACATCAAGGCTACAAATGACCTCTGACCTTTGTGACAAAACAACAATGAAACCGAGACTCTTAAGGTTCGCTGTCTGCCACAGTTTCTTTGCAATTTTGATGGGCTACAGTGCAGTAAACACAGCACCATTGTCTCGCCCATTAGTCTCACAAACAGCCTGTCTTCATGTTTGATCCATGTTGTGATCCAACTTGTCGTCTGTGTGGACTATTCCCCAGGGCGGCACCAAGCTACAGCTAAAGCAATGTACGCACTTAACTAGGCCTAGCATCTCCAGTCAATACCAGCAGACAGCGACAGAGAAAACTACAGCTAGCATCCCATACCGTACAATCTCTGGTAAAAGTCAATATTACAGTGGACACTCAGCCTTAAAGAACACACAGTATGCATTCTAGTGCCTTTATTTCCTCTATGAACATGCTTTTGGTTATCTTGGGATACGTCCACCACATGCCTGACTCCATGTTGTTTTTTTTCCTGAAATGTTCTACTGTATGGCATTTACGTTAATTTTAATCTCTTTGAAGATGAGCAGCTCACATCACCAGGCCAAGTTACAGGTCAGATCTGTGGAATCGACCTGCTCACAATAATAATGCTGTTTTTGCAGTGGTTTTGAGAAATAAAAACATCTGTAATTGAATAAATACAAGATATATTTATTTATTGCCATACTGTGGAACATCCCAGGCAAAGCAATAACATCACCATGGAGACAAGCAGATGGTGGATGCTCTAACAGAAAAGTTACACAGTGCATCTTTAAAATAAGGTCTATATCTGGAAAATGTACTTTGTAAACTTCACCTCTGTTTCCTATGAGGTATTTGGGTTGTGGAGCTCCCTCTGTTGTCAGCAAAGGGAATTAACAATTGAATGTAAACTAATTAAGCTCTTATCTCCTCATGCTAATAGAGCCATACATTCATTGTGAACACAGTTTTAACGCAGAATGAATCCGGTGATGGTTTCTGGTCTTAAAAACAACATTTAGTTTGCTCTGACTCAACTAAAAGGGCAAAAACATACAAACATACATTAAACAAACATGAATGAAACAAAATACAACTCCAGGTATATTTTTGATGAGGGGACAACAATGTAGCATGATTTAAAGGTCAAAAGAGTAAATTCTGCATAATATGTATTATTTAACATTGCAAATATGAGTTATGAAGCTCCATGATTGACAGTGTCACAAAGAAAGGCAAAATCGCAAACATGAATGGGGCTTTATTCTTGCGAAGCTGGATCTAATGCGATCGCTGTGAGGGTATGAAATGCAATTCCACTTTCAATGACGTTAAATTGAAAGAAGCGGTGAAAATAAGGTGGCATCCTCGACACTGCCACTTACAATCAGTGGCGTGGAGAGCAATCAAGATGGCATGTGGCTTAAATTCACAAACCTGTCCTTTCCTTCACCTCTTCTTTTCCTTTTTATCATGACAAATGGAGCTGGTGTAAATTTAGCCTGGAAGACCTAACTTCGCTCCTGTCTACCTCACTATTTCTCCAGAGTTTACCTAATGCAAGGCCCACCTCTTCCCCAGCACCCCCTCGGCTGTGCATCCTCTCATCGTCCCCTTCACTCTCCTCATCCTCTCATCGGTCCCTTCACTCTCCTCATCCTCTCATCGTCCCCTTCACTCTCCTCATCCTCTTATCTCCTTCACTCTCCTCATCCTCTCATCGGTCCCTTCACTCTCCTCATCCTCTCATCGTCCCCTTCACTCTCCTCATCCTCTCATCGTCCCCTTCACTCTCCTCATCCTCTCATCGTCCCCTTCACTCTCCTCATCCTCTCATCGTCCCCTTCACTCTCCTCATCCTCTTATCTCCTTCACTCTCCTCATCCTCTCATCGTCCCCTTCACTCTCCTCATCCTCTTATCTCCTTCACTCTCCTCATCCTCTCATCGTCCCCTTCACTCTCCTCATCCTCTCATCGTCTCCTTCACTCTCCTCATCCTCTCATCGTCTCCTTCACTCTCCTCATCCTCTCATCATCCCCTTCACTCTCCTCATCCTCTCATCGTCCCCTTCACTCTCCCCTGCCTCACCTCTACCATCTCCAGTGTCCAGGCCCCGGGGGGAAGACATGTCCTAAACATCATGTAATCGGCCATGCCCTTCATCACAATGTCTTCTGTCGGAGTCTGAGTGCCAAACATAACTCATTATCAATAAAACTACTAATACTTTCTCTGTGTGTGTGTGTCTGAGTCTCTCCAGTTGAAATGTAGCAGATGAGATTTCAGTTGTTTCGATCAATGCTGTTTGCTTCCATGTAAGGGAATGCATTGTGTTGAGATATGTGAGGTAGGATGGGGACAGTGGCTGGTATTTGATATTTCGTTTGCCCTTTTGGTTTCTTGGCATCCGAAATCATTGTTTCTCTTCTATAGCTCCTAAATCGCCAAATGGCTTAATATATCATTTTAATTGCTTGTACTGCCTTGCTACTAGCCTTGTTGAGAAGTGTGGTTTCTGAAAAAAAAAAAAAAGGAAAAATTTGTTCTTTTTTATGGTATGAAAACTATAAATCTGACTTACATCGAATCCAAACTTAATTAACATTATGTTATTACAAAGCTCCAATTTTAGAAAAAAATTAAATTGTAATTTTTCTGTCAGGTTTTGCAATTGTGATATTGAATTGCGATATAAAAGTAAGTTCAAAAAGTAGGATTCGGTTCAGAGTAGTATTGTAAACACCTCCAGAAACATTAATATTTGAGAGAATACTGGAATATAAACTAAAAAACGCATCCAAGTAGCCTATGAATTTCAGAACATTTGTAAATGTCTAAACTACAGATACAACACAATTCTTCTATAAAAAGACAGGATATTTTGTTCATTGCATCCTTTGTGATTTGATACTCGTACTAACTCAAATTTTGATTTAGTAATGATTAATAGTGCAGCCCTATGTCATTGTTTTGCATTGTTCTGCAGTAGCTATACAGCCCATACGTCTTTAGTTACTTCTCCCTGACTTCTCTCATTCTTTCTATAACCATGCGTGCTGTGAATCAGGTAAGTCTAATCCTTAGATTAGTCATTGCCTTCCAGCACAACATATTCAAATCGCCAAACCAAATTACAGCTCAAAACGCTGGCCGCTGCAATTTCGTGAGTATTACGGAACGCTCCTTCCATTTTTGCTTTTGGAACATTATACAAGAAAAAAGCTGGAGCAGTCGCAGATTGAATTCACTCTAATAGATCCAAAACAATTGTGATAAAATTAGCCACAGTCGGGGGTATAACAGCACCATGCAAAGGACAAACACTAATAATAATAATGTTGCTATAAACAAGCTAGCTCATTGTGCATTATCTAATTCATCACTAAAAGATTTCCACACTGATTTTACACTTTCAACTACAATTCAGTTTTGTTGTTTCAGAGTCAAGTGTTATCAGGAGAAAGGAGAAAAAAAAGAAAAAGAAATAAAAAAGGACACGTTCCGTTTCAAATCTATGAAGCGACTGCTGCAGGCACACCTCCTTTTGGAAGGCAGGGGGATGACCAAACACATTAGAGCTCCTGTGGAACCTCTTATCAAGTAATTACCTTGGCGAGTTCAGTGAGTGACTGGCTGCTGCAACTGTTTAACAGATAAAATCACGCGCCGGCTCACGGGGGAGTTTGTTGCCTTCAAAACACAAGTGGTAATGAGTGGCACAATTAAAGGAAATACACAGAGGTGCAGATAATGGCGCTAAATTGCTTAATTCTACATGAGGCCTTATAAAATAGGAAGGGGGCTCGGTCCCTGGGAGCTTTCAACTTTCAATTAAGGCCTGTTGTGGTTTTTCAAAAGGTGTTCAGGCAGTAGATTTAGACAGTAGACACATTGTCGAATACACAAATGAGCCCGGAGGCAAACAACTACATTTCCATATTGGTTTCCTGATCTCCCCCAAGCACACTCGCATCCTATGTTTTGGTTACAAACGCCAGACAGGTGACCTCCATTTGCATGCTGGTATTGTTCACCCTGCGCTGGCTCTGTGGCCTATGTAAATCCGGTGTGGGCAGGCCGGTGAGCGCCTAGAAAAGGAGGAGTAGTTGAAACACAGCGGGCCAGGTTAAGGGCGATGTCCAGTTGCATCCTCCCCACAGCGGTGTATGCCAAGTCTAAGTGTGCGGAGCTATGGTTGTGCTTGCCCCGAGGCGCCGCACTGCAACAAGCTGCTCTGGCTCACCGCTGATTAAAACTGATCTACCTGCCGCGAGTGTGGGGCTTTGAAGTGTGAGGATAAAACAAATGCCCACAGTGATGGTTAAGCGATTGTAATACGGGCTGTATAGCACAGTATGGTGTCATTTTGTGTAGATAGCAGAAAATAGGTTGCGATTGGCCAAGAGGTGTTTCTTGGACTCTGGGATAATTTAAAAGAGGGAAAGAAATTACTGGAAAGTGCATGCTAATGATGTCTTGATCATTATCAAATATTGATATATCAGTACTGATGGTGGTATTGTAAAGTATTGATTCTCATGCAAAAATATCAATACTGTCTCAATACTAGATTTTCCAGAAACGTGTCACTTTTTTACAGTATTTTGGTCCAGTGTTGTTTATATTTTATGCTGTTGTTTTTATTTTGGTTTATAAGCTCATGTATTAAATATTTGCAATACTCCGAACTAGGGATGCACCAATCCAGCCTTTTCAGTTCTGATAGCAATTCTGGTACCGTAGCTTTAAATATCTGCTGATACCTGATATCAACTGATACCAGTGCAGAGACTGAAAACAGCATTTATTTACTTAAAACTAAATCGCTAATTACAAGAAGATGGTTTAAAGTGAAAATCCCAAACTCAAAGTGAACCACACTTGGCTAAGCTTTAAAGCACGGTGCTGAAACAAATGCTAATGGTGACGGCTAAGTGATTTCAATGCTCACTGCATTATAGTTGGGGCTGGCGTTATTTTTCTGGCAATGTAAAAGGTACCGGAACTGCAGCCAAATGCAATAAAGTTAAGTGTTCTGTAAAGTGCACGCATCAGTCTTTGAGATGTAAGAACAGGTATGCGCTGATCAGATGAAGCCCAGGCGCTCCTCCGCGCGTGCCATTGCAAGACGGGGTTAGAAATTATGAATAGCTGAAAGCCACAATCAATAGAGTTACAGGAAGAAGATGAAATGTCAACTCTCTTTGCGGCTGGGATTTGAGGCTCACTCGAAGCTGCCTTGATGACTATTTAAATGTCTTGAAAAAAATCAACCTTTGCTGGCCTATCCGCTGCCTTCAGTTGCGTCGTTACCTGCACTTATGGATAGATTAGATATAGGAGGGAAACTTGATATGTCTTAATATTACAACCCGTGTCTTATGTGTGTGTTGGTGCTAGCAGGTCTATCTCTCCTAACTCTACCCTTGTGAAATCCCTTGTGAAACAGTAGGGGCCATTCTCCATTGCGCTAACAGGGCTGCCTTTCTTCTAGCTGTGTCCCTATCTCTCTCCAGCAAAAGCCAGGGAGCAGTAAAAAGAGAAGGGCTTGTGGTTTAGGGTGAGTGTGTATGGCGGTAACGCAGACAAGAAAATCTCCCTCTGCATAAATCAAAAAAACCAAGGTCTAAAACAAGGCGAAATCAGGATGAAGCCAGAACTTAACCAGGGATAATGTTTTTTTTTTTTTTTTTGTTTTTTTTTAGACTAAATGATGACAGCTAATATTAAACAGGGCTCAACAATTGCTAAATTAAGTCATAACCAAGGCAAAATGAAGAATACGAGGAAGTAAATAAGGACTAAGCCACAAAAAACAAAAGGACAAACATCACCAACAATCAAACTCCATACATACCAAGAATAAATCAGTATTAGATGAAGACTAAAATAGGTTAAAATGAGGACAAATGCCTAACAAAGGATTTAAAGATGCACAATGTGCCTTTTCTGGTGGAGGGTCTTCCAATGGCTTGTCTCCATGGACATGTTATTGCTTTTCTTAGAATGTTCCACAGTATGACATTAAGCTTCTCTATTTCTATGGAGATAAGCTGCAAGTAACAGGTCAGATCCGATCAAATTAGGATGTGTTTTTAGCAGTAAAACACCTGTAATTGAATAAATAAGATAGTTAGATTTAAAGACAGTGGAACATTCCAGGCAAAACAATAACACGGAAACAAGCAGTTGGCGAACCCCTCACTAGAATAAAGTTATATAGTGAACCTTTAACCAAAACAAAACCATGACTAAATTACAACAAATATTGTTTAAATCTGGATTCAACATTGTGCCACTTACACTGCAAGAAATAAAATCTTTCCAGGTTAAAATGACTTAAATTAAGAAAATGTTAATTTGATTTGAGTAAATTTCACATGACAAGTACAAATATCTCTCAGTGGAACAAGTATTTTGAAGTATTCTGAAGATAAGAAAAACAACAACTCTTTGCACTTAAAATAAGAAACTAAAGCTTATGTTGTTTGAACTAAGAAAGAAATACGTATTCCATTAGATCATTTTACTTGTAAAGTCAAATCTAGTCAAATCAAGTCAAATGTTCTTAATTCAAGTCATTTAAACTTACCTAGATATTACTTTTTGCAGTGTAATAATCACAGTAATCTTATGTGCAACCAAGTCACAGTTTGAGAAAGTGTACAATCCTTATTACAAAGCCTTTCAATCGGCCGGATTAGCAAAACCAACAAGTACATCTCCTAACACGCGCCTCCCTTCTTCCCCGCACGCCTCATAACTTAACTATTTTTAGCTCTCCAAAACACAGATCATAACCGTTATATTTAATCCGGTCATTTTAATACCATAATTAGAACACAAAACATACTTTCTCCCAGATAACTCTCCAGTGCAGCTATTAAATTCTGGCCTATTGACCTGCACTGGAACAATTGCTTCACTACTTGGTTATTTACTGAGCCTGAAGTAAAAGGGAGCACAGTTACGACTACGCCTAATATAGTAAATGGGCTAAGACACATAACAGAATATTGCAGACTTTATGGGCCGCAAAACCAGACAAGTAATTTGATTAAATTTGAATATCCAAATGCGTAAGAGTAGATGGGAAGTAGGCTGTGTTTGGTCAAGGAGGGTATTCGTTTCACTTGAAATTTGAGCAATTATCTAAAAAGTTAATTGAAAAGTGCACTCAGAAAAGCTCTTTGGCTCAACTGTTTTAATTAAAGTTTATGAAGTAGTTGGAAAAAATAGATGATTAAAATACAGCGCTCACTCCACAAGAAAAAAAAATTTGAAAAAAAAAAAACATTGCTTATTTTTGCATTTATTATTATTAGGCAGCAGTCCCTTGGGTCGTTATAGCTAGTGTATTCAAGCTACACTCGGGAAGGGCATCTGATGTAAAACTCACACCAAAACCATTTGCAAATCAGCACATACCATAAATCACTATTAAATATCTATGACACCGCCAACCCAGACACGCTTAAAGGAAAGAACTAGAAGCCTGTAGCACATATTTGCTGCACAACCGTCGAAGTGGAACTGAGGGGTTGAAAAATCCCAAACAAAATAACTAAGCCATTAATCACAATCAGGGTTGAAAAATTGAGTTAGCTGATATATTGAATTGAGGTCATATCAAGCCAAGGGCCCGGCCAGGCAAGCAGGCAGCATATACAGCCTATGCAGTCCATTTACTGGAGCATAACTGTAGACCTGCGGGTAAATAAATAATTATATAAGTGGGGAGTAGTGACACACAATACATGCAGCGAATGGAGTGCCCTTTTAATTATGCACGAGACATCGGAAAGCAACAGCACTCCTCACACTCCGGCAAGCCAGCTCACTGAACACTGTTAGGAAAGGCCAGAACACAGGAAGCCAGAAGAGAGGAGAGGCATAGGGAAGGAGGATGGAGAGAGACTGAGAGAGAGGGAGAAAAGGAGGGAGTGAGGGATGAGATTTAAAAAAGACATGACGACTTAAAAGCAGGGAGGGGTACTGTAAAAGGAAGACTGCAAGGCTGGTGTATAATGTGGTTTGCAATACAGTATGCAGTTATAATGGCTGCTGGTGTATACGTGTTTGCACCTTTAACTGTTAAAATCTCGTATACGCTGACTTATATAGTTCTTACTACATGATTGGATGTCTTTTATTGTTTTGTTTTTTTTTGTTTGGTCCTGGTTGTCTAGTAGTTTACTCCTTATTTACTCCAGGATCTATAGAAACTCAATTCTTTCTGATGTGGTCCTCTGTGCAAAAATTTTGAGAAATGCTGCAGTGGAATACAAAGCAACAGTCTTTAAAGAAGAAGAAAAATGAAAGCGAAGGAAGTGAAATGAAGGGGAAAAAAAACAATCCAGCTAAGAGCAGCTCCACAAATGTACAGTAGGAGCGCTGACACCGGTGAGATCAATAATTCATTAGACTAACAGAGAAAACATCTACAACAATAGTGAGATTTTAAACAAAGTCAGCTAATTTAATAACCCAGCTTACGGCGTATGCTCTCTTTTATTGATTCAGATATGTCACTTGCAGCTTAATAACAAATGGGAATAATGGTTGCTGAGAATGAGAAGAGGGATGCAATAGAGGGCGGTCGACATTTTTATGAGAAAAATGAGACGTGGCTGTAACAGGAAACACAATACGGGCTATGATGTGATAAAAATGTCTAAATAGAATGATTTGACCCTGAATCAGACATGACGCCAAATACTACCTCCTGGACACATGTTTCCACTTAAGGCTAAAGAATGTAAAGTCTAGAACTGTACAAAGCCAAGTCTATTTTGCCTCCAACTACCTTTGAGCTGAATGCTTTGACTATTGCAAGAGAAGAAAGGCTAGTTTGACATGGCTAAAGAGAAGAGAAGGCTATGGCAAGCCCGTGCTTCTACCCTCTGGGAAAGAATAACTGCAAAACACTCCCTTATGCGAGCTGTCTATCGCACATTTACTGAGATTAATGCTTGTGACAGCCCGGGCGGTGAAAGCAAACTCATGCTGAGATGAAAAAGTTAGTGTAACATAATCCCCTCCCTAATCTAAACCTTTAGCTTTCTTTACTGCCTTCAAGTGAATGGCACTCCAAACCAAAACAAATCAATAGCGTTAACTTGACTCAGATTAGCACCATAAAGGCAACAAGACTACTGAGACTAGCCCTGTCGGAACGCATTATGGCAAAGAAGAGAGGAGAAACAAACATACAACATATAAGTGGAAAGGGAAGGGAGAGGGTATAGAAAAAAATATTTCTTTGCTCCTTACCTGTTTGTTGTATTTGTTGATGGTTTGACTGCTGTACTCGGAGCAGTGGTCGGATCCTAGTGATATGTTATCTCCGGTGCCCACAAAGGTGTTGGCAGGGGGCAAGTCTTGGACAGCTTGGTGCTTTTTCCCTGCTGTGGGAGACTGTGGGTGCAGCTGAACCGTGGGCAGGGGCGAGCTGGACTTGTAGTGGCGTGCCAAGTCCGGACTACCGGGCCCTCCGTTGACCGAGCGGTACCTGCCCATGCCAGGACTGTCTGAAAGCTTCTCGCTCACGCCGTCATAACGCTGTCCATTAGGCTTGGAGGCTTCGACTGTGACGATGCTGCTGTAGAGTGGCTGCTTTGATTTCTGCTTCTTCTTGTCCTTTTTGGGTTTCTTGGATTTGTCGTGCTGCTGAGGTGTGAAGAAGTCCTCGTGGTCCTTTTTGCCAGCCTCGTATCCGTTCTTATTCTTTGGGCGGCAGTAGCGGGCCATCACGACCACCAAGATAATTAGAATGACAGTCATGATCCCAGATACAACTCCAATTACGATGCTTAGTCTCTGCTTGCTGAGGTCATAGTTGGGGTCACCGGCTATGTTAGTGTTTAGTGAAGTGCTCAGACTCCTCGCCACTTGTGCGTCCACTATTGTAGAGTTGGATAGAGTCTCGTTCACATACACATGCACAAGAGTGGTGGTGCTTTGCGAGGGCTGCCCACTGTCATTCACTTGCACCACCAGCCTATGGAGCCCGTAATGCTTTTGCTCTAGTTTCCCCACAAGCGATATGACCCCAGTTCCTCCATCGATCTCGAACAGTTTGAAAGGATTCCCGCCAATGATGCTGTAATTGAGGTCAGCGTTGATGCCAGTGTCACTGTCACTAGCTTGAACTGTTCTAACCACTGTTCTAATGTTGCTAGAGGGTGGGAGGAGTGTATAAGAACTGTTTATAGGGAAGTTAACAGTGGGGGCATTGTCGTTTTCATCCATAACGAAAAGTGAGACAGTTGCGGTGGCTGACCTAGGAGGATCCCCGCCATCTACAGCTTTGACCCTGAAAGTATAGGTGGTTTTCTGTTCTCTGTCAAATGACAATGTGGAAAAAATTGTCCCTGTATCGTTCTCAATAGAAAAAATGTCCTCCTCCTCCTCGATGAAAAGACTCATCTCTGCGTTCTGGCCTTTGTCGGCATCAATCACCGTTACCATGCCGACTGGACTGTTTGGCTCAAGGTTCTCTTTCACATAAAAAGTGAACACGTCCTGCATGAACTTTGGCTCGTTGTCATTTTTATCAGCCACTAGGATAACCACAGTGGCTGAACCCTGTAATATAGGAAGGCCCTTATCTTTGGCGATCACTTTGAATTCATACCTCTCTTTTTGTTCCCTGTCCAAGATGGTGTTTACTCTGATGTCCCCACTGTCTGCATTGATAGAGAAGATCCCATTTACAGCAGCGTCTAGGGAATAGGCAATTTCTGCATTCTTGCCACTATCTGCATCTATGGCCAGTACTGTTGTGACCCTTTCCCCAGGGGCATTGTTTTCTGGAAAAGAAACTTCCACTACATTCTGGCTAAAGATGGGTGGATTGTCATTAGTGTCGCCTACTTTCACTATAAGGGAGTTATTACTTGCTAGGCTGGGGCTTCCGGAGTCCACCGCCACTATCACCACATTGTATTCCTGTGTGGCCTCATAGTCCAGAGCTGCCGAAGTGTGGAGGAAATATTTCTTTTTATTCTGCTCTCCCTCCATCTCACTGGCAGGCTTTAGCTGAAACGGAACATCCCCAACCACTGTACACGTCACGATGCCATTCTCCCCTTGGTCCCGGTCTGACACTTGAACCAAAGCAATGGGCGTGTCCACAACGACGTCCTCCGCCACATTGGCTATACCATCTTTTAGGAATATGCGTCCAATCTTGCGTATCTCAATGGCAGGGACATTATCGTTCTCATCTTTTATGTTTAACACTACTGTGGCCTTGTCCATTTTGGGAGGTTGTCCGCGGTCACGGGCCATTACAGTAAACCTCAATTGGCTCACTTCTTCACGGTCAATGCGGTGCAGGACACTAAGCCACCCCGTGCTTTCATCCAGCCTCAGTAACCTCCGCACTGATTCTGTGGCTGCCCCAAACACATACTCTATCTGACCGTTCACCCCCACGTCTGCGTCGGCTGCCTTTAGCTGTAATATGGGGGCCCCGGGGGAACTATTCTCGGGCAGGTCAGCCTCGTAAACGCTCTTTTCAAAGCGGGGGCTGTTGTCGTTCACATCCGTGATCATGACCATAAGGATAGCCTGGGAGGAGCGTGGCGGGTCCCCTCCGTCTCTAACTCTCAGTGTGAGTTCATAGGAGTCTCTCTGCTCTCTATCCAAGGCCCCTTTTATAATGAGCTGGGGCTGCTTCTCCCCGTCTGTGGTGTCAGCAACTTGTAGTTCAAAGACGCTGCTCCTGCTCGCGCCCTCGTCAAACCGCCTCTTGCCAGAGTACGAGTCCCCAGATGAGCCAGAGCGTCTCGGGGTCTCTCCCGTGTCCTGGATAAGCTCATAACGCTCTATTCCGTTTCGGCCAAAATCTCTGTCAGTAGCAGTGGGCAGCAGGTATAGGGTTCCAATGGGTCTGTTCTCCTCCACAGACAGCGTTAGGACAGGGGAAGGGAAAGACGGCGTGTTGTCATTTATATCTAAAATGATTACTTTTCCTTCAAACAGATCAACCCAACTCTGCGCCGGTCCAATCACTGACACCTCAAAATCTATAAAGCATTCGTTCTCATCAAAAATCATCTGGCACTGCTGCAATTTCTCACGGTCTATCCGCCTCTCATTGGTGGTCAGCTCACCTGTGATGTTGTCTATTTTGAAAAAATCAGAGCCAGACTCAAGCGTGAATGTCACCTCACCGGACCCGGCCACAATGCCCAAGTCGCCGGCTACGTTTCCTACCCTGATGTCGGCGGGTCCCTCCTCAGCCAGGCGGTAACGCAGCACTTGCTTGGCGGCGGGTTGATGCACAAACTGCAGGATGAGCATGCAATAGTACAAATACTCCACTGCACCAGTAGTCCTCATTGTCCCCGTTGGAAATGAAAATGTCCGTGAATGAGCGAGGAAAAATACAAAAAAGAAAGTAGTCACTGCGTAAACGTCCGAATGTAGACGGGTAGTGTCATTAAAAGAAGCCTCCCTTTCGGAATGCCAGACACTTCATCCTATACATCGCTCCTGCTGCAGTCATCAGCAGCAAGTGCACAGGCTCACGGCTCTTTCCTCCGCTCTCCCTCTCAAGCACTGCCTTAGGTCTCGTGTGATAAATGAAAAAAGCAGACGAGTAAATATCAAAAATGCGCAGGGGATGCCCAGAGCGCTCCAAACATTCTGATTCTCACGCGCGTAAAAGCCACAAATCAGAGTCTGAACTCACGGGTAAAAAGTCCACGTCGCGCTGTATTAGTCCCAGTTTGTGGCTTTAGAATCCTCCGTGTGATACTCCCCAGTCAAAGACGCGTAGTTTTCAAACTCATTTCAAGGCGCTGTTAGTTGACAAGAAGCGGCGAAAAGAAAGATACCTGTCCGGCTCCGCTTTGAACGTGCTGCCCTCTCCTCATCCAAGTCACTTCCACACTGTGCAGACTAGTTCTCTCTCCTCTCCACAACTCCACACAAATCCCCGGAAAAGGCAAGCCTCGCAAGGACTCAAAATGTAATCCGTTTCAGCTTGCGTAAAAGGACACGATGGTTCAATTCCCGTGCGTTTCGGAGCGTTTATTTCGTCCTCGCACCTGCAGAAGCGCCGCATGTGTTGGCAGCCCCTATCTGCAGCACTGTGAGAGGGATTCACAAATGATATTGCAGTCTCTACCGCTCTCTCTCCTTTCTCTCTCGTTCTCGCCGTGTCCCTCTCCACTCCACCCCTATCGGCTTCCTTCTTCGCCCTCAGCAGTGACAGCGGTGGTGGCACGTAAATAAGGGTCCACTCAAGTCTTGGTCAGGTCCGGTAGAAAATATTTTAAGAGAAAAACACTGTAACTGGATATTAGACCTTGTATTTGGATACGTGCTGCGGGTGCTTAATTTTTGAAGCGATCACGTGAGAGCGAGACAGCTGGTCAGTTTCCTACCAAGTGTCTTCCGAAAACGCGACCACACAACCACCCACTATTTCCAGAAAAATAAAAAAATAAAAAAAATAAAACATCCGGTAAAATGTGCTACGAATATCACCGCGTTGGTAACTTTTACGCGCGGCTCCATATGTCTTTAAATGATACCAAAGTGATTTAGCCAAGGGACGGGACAAGGCTTGGTGCTCTGTGTCGGGACATGAATGCGTGTGGTCGCCCTTTATAAATAGTTTGAGGAATCTATACATTTTGGGGATGGGTTTCGTGAATGCCAAATGCGCCATCCACTCACATATACAGTAAGCTGCGTGTGTGTCCCGCTACATCAAGTGCACTGCCTTCCTCGTGTCTTAATCGTATCAGTGTAATGTGATTTTGGAGACAGTACACGAAACTAATATGAAATGTTTTACATGGCGGTAGTGACAATGCGGGTCGGATGGAGAGATACAGTGCGTCCGCGTAATGAATGAGCGAGATGGATTGATTTGCGAAAGAGAGAGAGAGAGAGAGAAAGAGCTGGAGAGGAGAAGAAGAGTCCGTCTCAGCAGCTTTTACAGTGCTCACTCAGACTTACATTCCAGCAGAGGCTCGGCTCTATCCTTGCTTACGGGTGCCCTCTATCGACGAGTTCTTATCGCGCACCCTCTCCGTGTTACACACAAATGAGTCATGTACAGTATTTTTCATAAGTGATAACTACCTTCTGTTTGAAACGCCTATGCACAAATATGTTTATTACTCAAGATATTGCCAATGCCTCTGAGCAATAATTTCAGTGCAGTCATATGGTGTTCATAGATGCTGTTTGTATGCATTCAGATGTCAATAAGCCAAGAATCATGTATTTTTTTTGACAATGTGGACTTTAATTTAAATTTTCTTTTTAACTGTAACTGTAACTAACTTTTCTGGTGGGGCTTTTGTCACTTGTTTGTCTCAACTGAATCTTATAGCTTCGTCTGGCATGTACCTGTGAAAGAATCCATCTATTCAATTCCAGGAGTTTTTATTGCTCAAAAACACCTTGAAAATCACACATTCTTACTGTGAGCTGTGTCGCTTCTCCACATCTGTCTGACCTGACTTGGCCTGGTGGTGTCAATTGCTTGTCTCACTGGAGGTGGAGAAGTTTAACACGATGCTGTGGAACAATCTAGGCAAAGTAATGACATCTCCATGGCAACCAAGCAAGAGGTGGACGTGGATCCTTCTCACAGAAAAGTTGCATAGTGCACCATTAAGGGTGAGTCCGCTGAGGCGTTCCCTTTCTTTTTGAGGGTGTGACTCTGACCATTATAATTGTAGCTGTTTTGTGTCACAGTTTCAGTCTGTCTGTGTTCAGCTGGGGAACCTGTTGCTAAGGGTGTGGTGGGCTTGACTGTTGGCTTAATGTCTGAATGAAATCTAGTCATCAGATCCTGTAGATGTTCTTTCTCAACGTCAGGTCTTTCGGGTTAAATGGCACATTTAAATCACTGGGGGATCAATACCGAAATGAAGGTCGTGGACTTCTGCCTCTGACTGCCCTGACCCTGTGCCATGCCCATGTGGAAATTATGGACTTAAAGGTGCACTGCGCAGGTTTTCTGGTGGAGGCTCTGTTACCTACTTGTCCCCATGGAGATGTCATTGCTTTGCCCTGAATGTTCCATGGTATGACATTAAATATATCCATCTAGCGTTTTTGTCATTACAGGTATTTCTATTGCATAAAAATATAATAGCTCCTTCTGTGAAAAAGATCTGAATTATAATGTAGCGTAGTGCTATTTTCTGCTTGTCTTGAATAGAATACTAATCTTCCAGTTAGGTACTCCTGACACATTTCCAGTGTGTGCCCTTTCTATTCTTTAATATTGTCCCAACAAATAAAAAATAACCACCCAGAGTGTTTGTGTGTTAAAGGTGCACTGTGTAACATTTCTGGTGAGGGTTTGCCAGCTGCTTGTCTCTATGGAGATATTATTGCCCTTGCTCTGCAGAATATTCCACAGTATGCATCAAACGTACTGATCTCCATGGAGACAAGCAGGGATTGAGTTTCTGGTCAGATCTCTGAAGTGACAGTAACAATGTAGGTTTTTGCAAGATTTTTTTTTTTTTTTTGAGAAATAAAACACGCTAAGCTGTACAAATGCAACATAGATTAAAGCCAAACCATGGAATATTCCAGGCAAAGCAGAAATGTAAAGCACGAGGCAAGCATGGTAGCAGAACCCCCACCAGAAAAGTTGCACAGTGCACCTTTAAAAATAGCAGTTTTTCTTTTGTCCTCAGTTGGGGTGCAAAAGCAGGTATTCAAAGATAACAGGCCAAACTATGAAGAACCATTATGAGTGCGGACCATCTTTGTGCGTTCAATCGATCTGATTCTTGAGAAGATGACTGGTCAAAATGATGCCAGCGCTCTCCTTACAAAGACTACTACAGAAGAACACTGTTGGGGGAAAAAAGTGCTTCTACAAAAAGGCAATTTTATCAACACATTTAGGACTTTCAGAAATATATGTTTCATGCCAATTGCAAATTTTCGAGAGGTTCAGAAAATACAAGAAGAAATATAAGCGTCTGTAACTATAGGATTGAACCATATAAGCCATCCTTTACCTCTACTTCTTTAAAGGTGCCATATTACACATTTTTTTCATTCACACACATTTAAGTAACCCCACATTATTAGTCTGTCTACATCTCCAAAGCTCAAAATGCTCTGTTCCACCTTGTGATGTCACGAATCAGTAGTTTTCAAGTTAACAGCAACATTTTACCTTTAGTTTATTAGACATGGGAAATTCCAGTTTTGGGAATGCTCTGACCCATTTTCAGCTTCCTCTCATATGTTGCCCTTTTGGAGACTGCGTTCAAACCATATAATATTTTGTTCTAAATTGTTCAGTTACTATGGCAACAGTCCAAGCATTTCATCACTCTAAAACCCATGGATAGCCGTTACATCACAGCCAAAACGTACTCTTAATAACTTACAGTACACTTAGACAAACTTAAGTGATCCACAAGGGAAATTACTTGGACACAGTAGCTCACACATCACAATATATTATACTAACAAAGAGGACAAAATATAAATGGTAATAGCAAAATAGCAAAAATAGCAAGAGAATGGAGTCAAATAAGGCATAATTATAAAAATGTATACAATATGTACAAGTAAAAATTTAATATTACTAAACATTTCAAAATCTTTCTTCTCATTTGTTTCCCTATAAACCCACCCGATGGTATCACAATCACTTTTAACTATAGGGGTCATAAAATAGCTTGCATCATTAAACAACTGAAGAGCTGTTTTTCATAACTTTTTACAACTTGATGACATTGAGAAAACCCTGCTATGGCACTGAGTACAAGCATTTGTTTTAACTAAAGAAAAATGATGCTATTAGAAAACAGTTGTGCTTTGGCCAATGTCTTCAACAATAAAAAACATTGCTGAAATTGTTGCATTGATTTACCAATTACAAGTTCCTTAAGGTGCACTGTGGAACTTGTCCGATGGAGTCCGTCACTTGCCTAGACTGTGCCTAGAATGTTCCACAGTATGGCCATAAACCTATGAATCTCCATGGAGTCTTGCAAGACAAATTACAGGTTAGATTTGTGGAGAGGCAAGTCCACTCACAATAAGAATGTATGTTTTTTTTCTTTTTTTTTTTTGTTTTTTTTTTTTTGAGCTATAAATAGGGTGGGTGGAGAGTCCTTGCCTCGAGTGGAGGAGTTCAAGTATCTCGGGGTTTTGTTCATGAGTGAGGGGAGGATGGAGCGTGAGACTGACAGACGGATCGGTGCAGCGTCGACAGTGATGTGGTCGCTGTATTGGACCGTTGTGGTGAAGAGGGAGCTGAGCCAAAAGGCAAAGCTCTCGATTTACCGTCAATCTACGTTCCTCCCCTCACCTATGGTCATGAGCTTTGGGTAATGACTGAAAGGACAAGATCACGGATACAAGCGGCTGAAATGAGTTTCCTCCGCAGAGTGGCTGGGTGCTCCCTTAGAGACAGGGTCATACGGGAGGAGTTCGGAGTAGAGCCGCTGCTCCTTCATGTCGAGAGGAGCTGAGGTCTCTCGGGCATCTGTTCCGGATGCCTCCTGGTCGCCTCCCTCGGGAGGTGTTCTGGGCATGTCCCACCGGGAGGAGGCCCTGGGGAAGACCCAGGACACTGTGGACCATTTAAACCAAAGCATTAACATCTCCATAGAGACGAGCAGATTATGCCCTCTTCAGAAAAGTTACATAATGCAGTTACATAATTAAATACAACAGGACAACCAACTCTTAAATGTCCAATTGTTCCACACTGACAAAGATTCTAGTTTTATCTCAGTAAACGCCCGTCATTGAGTTAATTGTCAGTTTCTAATCACGATTCATTCAAAGTCAAACAACGACTAAAACTTTAAATTGTCCTGCAACTTAAATTGGCTTGTGGATCTGAATTCAGCGAGCACCATTGATTTAATCTAGCCACTGACGCATGCGTTTTGGTAAATTGGACTTTTCAGGTAGCTGTTTGACCATTGTGAATTTGAAAGGGCATAGCCTAATCTGTTTGAACTATATTTTAAATCCCAGTTTGGATATAAAGTTTGAGATGTTGAACCATTAGTGAGTGAACAAGTCTGTACTGTACTTGATTTTTACTATCTTAAAAACATCAATAACAGTTACACTTAAATGGTTCACAGTGATCTAAGTTTACTTAATACTTTCAGAGCACTGTGTAAGTTTTTGGTTGGGGGTTTATCACCTTCTTGTATTTATGGTATGACCTTAAACAGCTCTGCTTTACATTTATTCAATTACAGGTGGTTTTATAGCTCAAAAATCCCTAGAAAAACAGGCATTCTGACTGTGAGCGGGGTCGCCTCTCCACAGATCTGACCAGTAACTTGGTCTGGTTTGGTCTCCATGAAGATAGAAAGGTTTAATACCATACTGCGAAACATTCCAGACAAAGCAATAACATCTCCATGGAGACAAGCCTTTGACTCACCCTCCACCAGAAAAGTTACACAATGCACCTTTAATTTACTCTCCCCAGACACTTCCTCCAGCTCATCGAGACAAATGTCACCATGTTTTCACTTAGTTACTTGCATAGCCCTTAAAGTGTACACAGTGTTTCAAATCCTTACTCACAAATTTACAGGTTGAGATAGTGTCAAAGCAAAAAACGATTCTATTCAGTTTCAGCTGTTTCAATTATTTGACTGTTTTGTTCACGTGGGATCAAATGCGGCGCTCCTCTGCCAAACTTGTGTTCTTTGGAGGCTTTCCCAGCGTGTGAAGCTCAGACATCAAACCTGCAGCAGAGTGAAGGGGCTGGGGGCTCCTGTGTGCTGCTGTGGGAATGTAACCTTCTGGGCCCATCACCAGTGCCTCAGATCACATCAGTCCCACAAGGCGCGCTCTGGATCTGCTGCTTCCTTTGTCTCCAACGGGCAGAGGTGGAACTTAAAAGAATAGTAGTGTAGGTGTGTTAACTTGTGCAATTTGCAACACTAGGCTTAGGTAAAAATGTTTTTGTGTGCGGATTTAAAGGGCCCATATTACAGTATTTTCTTATCTCTGTAATAATGTTGTTTCCTCATTAAAAACACACCCTGAGTGTTTTGTTACATTCACATGTTTGAGCGACCCTTCATCATTAGTCTGTCTACATCTCCTATAACTCAAAATGCTCCATTCCACTTTGTGATGTCATGAAGTGGTAGTTTTCAAGTTAACAGCTCCTTTTACCTTTTGTTCATTCGAGATGGGTAATTCCAGGGCTGAAATGATCCAAATGATTCAAGTGAAGTTGTATGGAGTTTAAAAGCGGTAGAGCACTTCCTGTAATATCCCATGACATCACAAGGGGGGACAGTGTTTTCAGTTCAGTGTTTTCAGTTTAGAAGAGGAGAACTCGGCCTGCAGGGTTTGTGTGTTAAACATGTGTGAATGAAACAAAACACAACTCCAAGTATGTTTGTGATGAGGAAACAACATTAAACACTTAAGCATTAACACTTAGATCAGAAAATAGCGTAATTTGGGCCCTAAAGAAAGTAGACGAGTAACTGGAGTAGCATAACTTGATCATGACTATGACTACTGCTATCTAAGTCTTTACTTTGTTGTTTTAAGTTAAACTTCTTATTGATAATAGCGTTGGTGGTTGTAATCTGAGAAACAGTAATAATACTGATAGGAGCACGGATAGTAAGAGTAGAAGTAGTTGTAGTAGTAGCAGTAGTAGTAGAGGTTATAGCAGTTCAAACCACAGGAAAAAATATGGGGTAATAGAAAAGGAGCTAATAACAGTGGTGGAACGTAACAAAGTAAAAGTACTAAAGTATACATTTTTAGGTATCTGTACTATACTTTTTACTTTTATTTCTGAACTGGACTGAAAAGTAAGTGTTTTATTATTATTATTATTATTATTATTATTATTATTATTATTATTATTATTATTATTGTGTGAGACCTGCTGAAAAGGCTGAGGGGCTTCTTAAATAAATTTCTTTTGAACAAAATTTAGCACAAATCTTTATCAAAATCAATACATTTGAAGCGTTGTTAGACCTAAAAATCTGTGCAAAGTACTTTTACTTTTACTCTTTAAGTACATTTTTAAACATGTGCTTTATTAAGTAGATTTTGATACTTTTATTTGAGTATGTATTTTGCTCTGGTATCTGTACTTTTACTTAAGAAAACTGAGTACTTCTTCCACCACCTGCTAGTAGTAGTAACATTAGTAACAGTTGTAGTAGCAAAGTATGTAAACCCATGTAAACGCTGAGAATGAGAAGTCAGTAGTGGCAACTTCACGATGAATACCCCAATAGTGAACAGTGGTAATAGCACTACTAACAAAACTCGCAGCTTTTCAGGTATTCAATTTTGCTTTCACTTGACCAAATAACAGTCTGTAGCAACAATACTTTTCCTTGAGTACCAATTTGCAGTCCCTTTTCCCCCTTTTTCGAAATAGTGCTAGCTAAACACAAACACACAAACAAAGCAGTTGTAGTATCGTCGGAATGGCCCCAGTCTCCACCGCATGTTAGGATAATTGCTTCATTTAACATTGCCAGCCTGCATTGATGCATTGATTTGGTGTTGGCAAAGGCTTCTGGGAGTTGCAGTAAAAGAACGGGCCTGATACGGCGAATGGTAATTAGCTTATGTGATGAGAGGACGCGCTCGTTTTTTTACTATGACCTTAATAGGCGTTGTAAAGCTGAGAGTTGAGTCGTAATTTATTTCAAAGGTTGGAACACTCTTAAAGATTAGCTGGCTCAAAGTAGCTATTAAAAACATCGTCGAAAGGGAAAATACACTTAGGATTTATTGTTTTGGATCGTTTTTTTATTGCTCACCAAACTATGTACCTACCTACCGCGTTGGTTGAACTGCAATTTAAGTTGGTCCAGAAACATATTTACAGCTAACAATGTTTTTGCGGTCTGGCATTCTTTGTGTTGCTTGGTTTGTGAATCTGCAAAAACATAAGGAAAAATTGAGGAAAGATTTGCAGCCCCTGGCCAATACTGTACTACAAATATTTCCAATGAATTTTGCTTCCTTTAAAACATTTTCCTCCAGATACAGTATATTTTAGTTCTATTGATGCCTTAAACCTTGTCGTGCTGTAAAATATGTCTGTGGTTTATAAATACACTACATTTCCGCTACCGATCACAATGTGTCAAGCTATGAAAAGTGAACTAAGGGAGTGTGACGTCGCCCATAGTTTTCGGCTCCAGTTAAATGAAGCTCACAGAGGCTAGCAGTTACGGGGCGAATTTAGAGCCGAGATCCATATTAGGAATAGGAATTTATTTACAGACAGCGCAAAATCAAAACACCAGAATCATGAAGAACAGGTTAATACGGACATTTTAAGCCCAAAATGACAAGCAGCAGTTACGGAGAGAGGGGTGACGTTTTCTCAGTACAAAGTGAATTGCAGCCAATGGAGCCAGAAGGGCACCCATGCTGGAACGCGGTGGCTACTGGGATCAAACCATCAACCTGTTTATCAGTGCACTCTCCCAACTGAGCCAGTGCTGCCTTGCCCACCTTTCTGGGCCAGAAGAACACTGCAGATTCAGATTCAATACTTGATCTGAATACAAACCCTATAGTTGGTTTAAAATGTGATGTATGACGACTGGACTGTGGCTCTGCTCTGTGCTTCTTGTTAATTGCTCCTCTTGTGCTACAGATGCTTTATTGTGAAAGTCGGATTGCTGTATTCTCCCATCCATAAACAGCAGAAAAAAGGAAATGTAATTTGCTCTTCATTTGGGGGCCACTTGACTAATTACATTGGTCTTTTATGACTATTCGCAGCAGTGCCAGGTGTTCAGGGCAAACCAATTGAATTCATTACGACGTTGAAAAGGTTTAAAATGACAGAATACTGTTTATTAAAAAACAAAAAAAAAAAAAAAAAAAAAAACAAGCTCGCACTGAAGTGTTACAATAAAGGCTTTTTGTGGTTTTCTGCTGTGAGGGTTATTCCAGTGTAAAGGGGGGTGATTTTGTTGTTTGTTCAAAACTAAGAAATACTTTTACAGGTTTAAATGAAATATAAATAGGCTTTGAGTTTTTTTGTGTGTGACAGAGAGAGCTGCTATGGATAGACTGGGAAGTACCCAAGTACCAGTACTTCTCGATGAGTGATGCCAGTGATTTTTGTTTTGATCTGATACCAAGTCCTACTGTGACAAATACTATGATATCAATCAGATAACAATAAATTTGTATTAAAATGCATTACATATGCCATACCAAACTACATATATATAGAACATTACTTTGACATACTGGCTCCATCACAGCTTGAACTAATATAAAACATGAAAATATGTGCAGATATTTACCAAATTAAAATTATATATATATATATATATATATATATATATATATATATATATATATATATATATATATATATATATATATATATGAACACATATATACATACAATGTAGTTTGATTTTAAAAATATTTTTTGGAGGAAAAATTATTTTTCAGAATAAATTTTTAAAATATTTTTTGGAGGAAAAATTATTTTTCAGAATAAATAATTTTCTATACTTATGTATAGAATTGTATACTTATGATACATTCAGTATCAATATTTTGGTATTAATACGCACATCACTACTATATTAACTGCTTCTCCAATTAGAGCATTTCATAAATAAATTAGTATTACTACCAATTCCACACTTCTTATTTTTTGTTTCTAGTTTAAATGTGCACTATGTAACTTTTTGGCTGGGGGTCCATCACCTGCACCAGCTTGTTTCTATGGATATGTTACTACAATGCCTGAAATGTTCCACAGTATGACATTAAACAGCTCTACTTTACATTTACTGTTTTATAGCTCAAAATTACCAAAACAGGCATTCTAACTGTGAGGAGGCTTGCCTCTACACAGATTTGACCTGCAACTTTGGACTGGTTTTGTCTCGATGAAGATAGAAGGCTTTAATGTCATACTGTGAAACATTCCAGACAAAGCCATAACATCTCCATGAAGAAAAGCATTTGACGGACCTTCCACCAGGAAACTTACACATTGCACCATTAAGAATCTATACAAGTTACTTCACTTGTTTAGCATAGGATGATCTAACAATTAGAAAGATACCCTATTATTGTTTACTACCTGCTTGATAATAATATCTAACTGATACATTTTAATGTGATACATTTTAAGCACTCCTTCTTGGCTGGTACCTGTCATGTCTGAAGCCCTTCTAATGCTTTTCTCTGTTGTTCTTGTCAGTCAGGGTCCCGCCTGAGCCCTGGTGGACTCATCGCCACTTGGCTTCAGGGGGGAATAATACCATCTGTCAGCGTGTGTATGAAAAGTTAGACGGGATTGTGAGGCAGATCACTCTTGGGCGACTCTTTTGTTGTTCAGCCTGAGAGGTAATATGTCACGGCCTCCGCTTTGAACGGAATAAAAGCAACATCAACAAGGAGTGAGTCAAGCGCGGACACTGAGACCTCTCATCTCTCCTCTCTTCCCTCTCCTCTCTCTCTCCTCTCTCCCTCTCATCTGTCCTCTCTCCTCTCTTCCTCTCTCTCCTCTCTCTCTCTCCTCTCTCCTCTCTCCCTCTGGCCACTTGCTATTTTCAGCGCTTCCTTGTTCCTGCCCCTTTTCCCCTGCAGGGCTTTAGCATGAACTGTTGAAGACACTACAATGCACAATACAGGCACTTCAGCGGGGCAGACTCCTGAGTCCTGAGTCCATTCAGGTAATAAGCAGGGGCAGAATAAAGGCTGTGAGGCTGCCTGTTTGAAGCCCGAGTAACAATGACATGTTGACATGTTGAGTGATACTTGACACTGACATCCCATTAAAGAGGTTTTTTTTTTTTTTTTTTTTTTTCATTTTTCAATTAAATTGAGTTTTTGCAATAATACTTATACAGTAAATATTGTGTGTGTGGTGTCAATAGAAGTACTTCAATAACACAGTGACAGTGGCTTAGAGAAGATTATATTCTGACAAAGTCCTTAGGCAAGACACTTGATGGTGATTAGACAAATGGTGCACATTGGCAGCCCTGCTTTAGCCTATAAAGCCTATAAAGTGCAATCATTCTTAAGAAAGTCATCAGTGTATTCACTATCTGAAGCTTTGCAACACAATTTTAAGAGAGAGAGAGCTTTCTCTTCCCAATGCTGAATATATTTTCTAAAGTCTTAAATCCAGTTTGAGCATAGAATATTGTTATGAACACAGTTACAACTCGATCAAAAGTGAGTAAACAGCAGATAAACCACCTAGATTTGCTTATTTAATTAGTAATGAGAGAAATATCAGCCATGTCACTTCATGAATACAGTCCCCGAGCTTTGGAAAGCTAATTATTGACTTTTCTTTTTGATACCAAATTCATAAGATATTGTGTTAACATTTTCCTATTTTAAAATGTGATGCCGAAGACTGTCCGTCATAGAAGAGACAAGCTGGCTTTGAGTATTTGTGTTTTCGGAGGCTACATTGAAGGGTGCACACATTTTTCCATTTTTCTCCAAGAACCCTCACACATGTTTGATGTCAGGCGCAATGGAGCCTATCTCAAGGCTTTCTGAAACAATGGGATCTGTGATGGGTGGCCTCATCTCCAACAGCCTCTGCAGCTGCACAGTTTGGTAAAAGCAATATTTTTGACATCGACAAGACATGTGCTTTCAGTCTATTTTGTTATATTTCTTTCTGTATTGTTGAGAAAACCAGATTCAACAGAAAGTTTGGAGCTCAACGGAAAGCCAAAAATACAATGTAATACAATTTTCAAATCTCAACTTTTTCCATTTGTGTTCAAAATGGTGTTACAAAACTAAGATGAGGAAAGGCTTGATTCTTCTGGCAATACTAGCTCAGATTATACTATTAAACCATACTGCCAATGTCCAAAAAATATATTATAAAACTAACATAGTATCACCAAACTTCAGGTCTCAACATATTTCCTAAGTATAACATGGACTGTAGCTTTAAGAAAAGATAAATCATCATAAAATTCACACAGTGCATAGAGTAGTATTCTGTATTCAACATTTCCAGATTGGATTAATGTTTCTTTTTTTATATTGTACTTTCTTGTCTTCAGTGATGATAAGATAGTTCCTTTGCCTGTCAGAATTCACACAGATACAGGAGATAAAGTGTCTTGCCCAAGGGCTCCTAAAAAAAGGTAACACGGTGATCTAAATATGTTATGTGTTAGCAGTTAAGGGCCTGTATTATGCTATTTTCTGATCTGTGTTATAATGTTCCCTCATCACAAACATACCCAGAGTTGTGTTTTCATTCACACATGTTTAACACACAAACTCAGAGTTCTTCTCTCAAACTGAAAACACCTTGTGATGTCACGTGGTAATACAGGAAGTGCACCTCTGTGTTTTTAAACTCCATACAGCCTTGATTTCAGCCTTGGAACTGCCAGTCTCACTGAATTAAAGGTAAAGGATAGCTGTTAACTTGAAAACTTCATGACATCACAAGGTGGAACACAGCATGAGCTTTGGAGATGTAGACGGCCTAATAATACAGGGTTACTCAAACGTGTGAATGAAAAAAAAACACAGCTACAGGTATATTTTTGATGAGGTAAAGATCACAAAAGTCAATTTTGTGTAATATAGGACGTTTAATTAAACTCATTTGCTTTATTATAAGTTCAAAACATTTCTCTGTTTGCAGATAGAAGCCTTCAGTATCCATTCTTTATCAGCACAAGGCCCACATACATTGTTGACATGCCTCTGCCCCCAAAGCCCTCTCCAGTTAATTACTGACACCAGTGACACACGGGACAGCTCCTCTTTTCAACAGCCCCTCGGATCTTCAAACATCTCGTCTCAAAGCCCCCATTCAGCCCCTCTTACTCAATGGGACAAGGGCCACTGGGGCTAGCATGAATACTTTGGTCAGGCTGGGGCATCTTGTGTTGTGATAATTCCACTATTCCACTCCATGTACTCACTGGTCTTGAATGGGCTCTACACTTGTCACACAGAGAGTATCTGACACTTGAAAGAGGTCTGGTTGACAGAGTGGACATTTCTTCACAATATAAATAGGAATAGAGCAATTGGGCATACAACACTGGCTGCTTTATTGAGTGGGTAATAAAAAGCAAACTCCACCCATTTCTCAGAGCCAAAAAATATGAAGAATACCAGATCTTGTCAAAGGGTTTCTGGATTTCGTGTGCACAGTTTAGCAGCCATGTTGTGATTCAAACTTGGAGTGTACCATGTGTAACGTAGATGTTACACAACACATCTATAACGTGCGTGACCTTGTAAGTTGAATTCATGTCAAAGTGAAAGAGTAGCAACTTCAAAGAATAAATTTGTTCCTATCAAACAAACAAAAAAAACACCTGGGAAACTATTGTTGAGAGAATGATCTAAAACAAAACTGAATCATACTGAATCAAACTGAATCATAGCAACAGAATATCAGTTTTGCAGAGTCATACTTAAACTTACTGTGTCATCGCTGTGTCACTTGAACTTGACTTGCCCATGAGCCAACATTTGGACAACCCCAAACAGTGCATTAGCTTGTTTCTGTTTGACTATCAATCAGGTAAAATCAACTTAAGAAACTTGTGAATTGAAATACATTTGAATCATAGATAGCATATGACTCTTTTACATTCTTTAACTAGCTTGGTAACCCAACTTGAGCTTGCTTTGACCAGTTGGACGTCAACTCAGACTTGGTTGCTGAAAATCATTGCAGACATAAGTACACAAGTTTTGATAATAATATTGGTACGTCTTGCCTTGGTCTTCATTTCATCTGGACACCACTTTCCAAAAAGCCTTGACATACCATAAGCCTTGGACTCTGCTCTGTGAGGGGGGCACAACTTTGAACAGACATGGACACTATTTTTGGATATTCTGACACGACTTGACTGACGTTTAATGCTTGTATACCTTGTGTTTGTGTAGTTTTGGTCAATGGTCACATTTTTATAGCTTTCCCACCTTCAAAGCACTCAAAGCATTTTACATCAAGGAAACCATTCACACACACACACAGGCATACAGCAGTGTACACAGACACTGGGTTAAGTGTCTTGCCCAAAGACCCAATGACAGCATTCATCTGTGGGAGGTGGAATTGCACTGCCAACCTGTGGGCCAGTGGATTTAAACGCTCAAATCCACTGCGTCGAAAACAGGATTTGAACCACCAACTTTCGGATTAGTGGACACCGCTCTACCAACTGAGCTACTGTCACCCCTGTTTTGTGTGTGGAGAGGGGTGGGAGGGTTTCTGTTTTGTTTTTGTCCTTGCCCCTGCGTCAGTTGCATTCTCTTATTTATACAGTTTATATTGAAAATAGGTTCAGTTTTCGATGGCGTTTGGATGGTTGGCAATCGCCCTCCTTCCTACTGCGCATTACCCTCAACTCTAGCTGTGGCATGGAGACCCATTACGCGTGAAGGCTAGTCATTCCCAATGCATACTTACTAGTTGAGTTCTAGGTTTATATGTATGGCCGGGCGCGTATGTACCTGCTTACGAACTCGCCTCTGTGTTTGTGTGCACTGTCCCACTGTGTTGGCAGGAAAATAAGAAGACACCTGCTCTGCGCTTCGGAGCTAGCTGTCAAAAACAGGAAAGAAAGTGTAGAAGGAGAGAGGGGAGAAAAAGCGTACCCAGGCAGCCCCGAGATATATCTATTCTGGCTCCCTGCTCCCCTCAAGCTGCTGGTAGGAGACTTCAAAATGGCTGCACTCCCTGCCATAGAGTGGGCCCCGAGCCTGTCAAAATGTCTTTGAATGGAAAATACAGACTGAAAAGTTTCCCCCACTTTCTCTCTCTCTCTTTTTTGTTCATTCTCTCCCTCTCTTTCGCTCTCTCCCTCTCTCCACCGCTCCTCGCTCTCCTCCTGTCTGTCCATCCTTCATCGCGCACAGAAAAGGGCATCTCATCCTCTCCAGTGAAGCTCCATTGACGGTAACATGGAGGGTCCTTTCTCTCTTTTGGCTCTCTGCACCGAAGCGCTCTGTCACTCACTCACTAAGTCCATTCTTCACTAAAACATGATGTCAGTCTCTGGGGTCTTGTCCGGGGAACAGCGCAGCGCTTGGTACCTTTGTCAAAAACTATTATGAATAGAGGAGGGAACAGACCGTTAACAAAGCTGGAGTGAGTGGTCATAATACATTGTTATTGATGTCTTTTGGTGCAAATTTTAATTTTCGCAAAATCAATTACCTACAGCTCTTTGAGTGATTGAAGATGACTTTACCCCTACAAATATTTAGGTTTTAAAGCTGACTGGTGAAATAAAAGTAAAAGTTTGCTAATCTCAAAAAAGTTTGGCTTATGTCGATCTCAATTTCTTATTTTTGATTTTCAGTACATTGTGCAAGCTTGCTATAGTTAAACTCAGTTTCCATGGAGACATATGCTATCCTGGGCTGACAAAGTACCTCAAAACACACACAAAGACGAAACCACAAAAGACAGCTAGCTTTACTTCATGTATTGAGTGATTGGTATTTGGGGCTAGAGGTTGTTTAAAACATAAACAGCATTTCTGAGTGGTGACTTTACTGCATTGTTGTAACAAGTCTTTAGAGCTATTTTAGAGGAGTTTGAACTTTAGCATCAGTAACCATGCTTGCTTGTGTGTGTGTGTGTGTGTGTGTGGGTGTGTGTGTGTGTGTGTGTGTGTGTGTATATATACATACATACAATTAAGTTATTGATTATTGCTTGAAGATTGATTGGTCCTTGGACATTTGGACTTAGACTAGAATCTACTCACAATCTGTGCTGTGGTTTTGTATGGAATGTCCTGGTACAGCATTAAACATATCCGTCTTGCATTTATTCAACATGTTAAAAATAAAATTTTTATTGACTTAAAAACTTTTACTGTGAGTGGGCCCTCCTCTCCACAGATCTGACATGTAACGGCCTTGTGGCGACACCTGCTGTCTCCATATAGATAAATATGTGTAATTTGATACTGTGGAACATTCCAGGCAACATCTCCACGGAGAGAAGTTATTAATGGACCCTCCACCAGAACACAGTGCACCGTTAAATTAACATATAGGCATATTTAAATGGATAATCTTAAAACCTCATGCATTTGCTTTTGATCAACATACAAATAAGCTGAAAAATTGTATTTAAGCAGTCATTTTGAGGGGTGGAGTCTTCTTCAAATTCTTCAAATTCAAACCTGAACCTCTATTTTTAGTCCCTCAGTCCCTCAGACATAAGAGAGACCAATGGGAGATGGTATGGGCAAGGACCCAAAACATTAAATTAAATAGAGGATGTAAAATGTTGCAGAGGAATCTAATGCACAAAATGACTTGGCACTTTGTTGATGCAAGTTGGACTTGGACAAGATTTGAGAAATAACTTAGAAACTGAAAAGACATTGTAACTATCCTTTTACATATAGTCATGCTTCTTTCTTTCCTTTTTGGTAAACTGTCCAAAATGGATGCTTAAAGGTCCCATATTAGACTATTACAGTAGTTACAGTAGTTACATTTTACACATATTTAACACACAAATCCTGCATATTTAGACTGAGTTCTTCTCTCAAACAGGAAAAACTCTGCCTTTTGATGCCATGCGGTAATACAGTAAATGTTTCACTGTGTTTTTAAACTCCATACACCTCAACTAGAATCATTTGGGTAACTTCAGCCCTGGAATTGCTCATCTTTTCTGTACAAAAGGTAAAGGGTAGCTGTTAACTTGAAAACTACCTATGAACTACCTTGAAAACTATGTTTTTGCTCAGTTAACAACATTCTAACATGCCTTAAAGCTCACAAGAGTCAGTTGTGCGTAATAGAGGACCTTTAATTGAAGTGATTCTCCCTGTCCACCCCCTGTCACTGCCACTGTCTGTCGGCGGTGGAGCACCACTGCAGTCACTCCACTATCATTACCAACCTGTCATCTTCTGTGCAGTGCATCCATCACTTAAGCAAACCTATTCAAATGAGCCATTATTCTTTTTGATATGGACACTACCCAAATCTATCAAGTTCAATTTCACCCTCAAGCCTCCTTACATTCACGGTTAATCTAATTCCTCCCTTCTGACCATGTCTTTGAACCCATCGTGCTGTGCTGGTCCCATTATTTCAGGTGGCTTCATCACCTGTGGCCGGAAGGAACAACGTAACGGCCATTTTCATTTGATAATTGGTTATCTTGACATTTGAAAGTGGCTCCATAATTTGTTCATGGTGATGGTGAGGGGCGCTTAATTAGAGCGGCTCTGTGCTTAGCTCCTGGTTTCCTGAAAAAGGTCTGGGGTCAGTCTGAAATTACACGCTCGGCATTCTTTGGACACTTTCATTAAAATGGTACTTTTACCTAAGTGGCCTAACACGAGTGCTTACCTGATCAGTCTGAGCTCAAGGACCATGAAGAGAGCCAAGTAACAAATGTTCAAAAAGTTACAAGAGAACGAAGTGGTGATTTTTGATTTATTTTTGATTTTGAGTACCAAGTAATACTAGAGCAAGTATTGCAACATCAACATGATACTGGGGCATTGAAAATCCTTCACTAGCCTTTTTTAGTGTATTATGTATTATGAACATCTAAAGATATGGACAAATGTAAAAATAAATATATTCTTATATTCGTTTGCCTGAAAAAAAAAAAAAAAAAAAAAAAAAAATATATATATATATATATATATATATACATATATATATATATATATATATATATATATATATATATATATATATATATATTTTTTTTTATACCTCGCCAGTGTTAAAATGTTGGTGTTATTAAAGGTGCATTGTGTAACTTTTCTGTTGGAGGGTCCGCAACCTGATTTTCTCCATGGAGATGCTTTGTCAGAAATGTTTTACAGTGTGGCTTTAAACCTTTCTATCGTCATGAACACCAAACTGGGCCAAGTTATTGATCAGATCTCTGGAGAGGCAACCCCGCTCACAATCAGAATGCCTGTTTTTGTAGGTAATGCCAGGTAGATCTGTTTTAACGACAAATTATAGAACATTTGAAGCAGAGCAACGACATATCCATAGAAACAAGAAGGTGACGGATCCCAAACCAAAAAGTTACACAACGCACCTTTACATCAAATATTTCCGGTATGCGTCTTATCTTTGAAGCCAAATTAAGAAAAACTTTCAAATCTATGATTGAGTAGCGCAAAAACATCTTCTTAAAGGGAGTATATGTTTCTTTTTTCCGTTTTGAATGGCCCACAAAATAATCAAATTCAGCTTCTTGTACAAAATGTAGAAAACATTTTTGTCATTTTTGTGATTCCTCTGCCTGTCCTAGGTGCACTCAGCAACAATTTCAGGATTCTCGAAAACTGGAGAGTGGCCAAAGAGAAAGCCACAACATCCAGACACATAATCCCTCAGCAAGAAATGTAATGTTTGGAAACCCCAGACTCTTGCAGCTCCTGACCTTAATCCTATAGAGAAAAAAACAGTGTAAGTGCTTAGTTCATTTCAGGATCTACTGGCTTGTCTGGACTTGTTAATAATGACTAAGATGTATTCAAGATACAACAATATAGTGACCATTGCCAGCTCTGGACACTGAAATTCTACTCAAATTACCTTTTAAAATCTGTCAAATGCTTCTCTCCATGGAGATCTTATTGCTTTGTCTGGAACGTTTCACAGTATGGCATTAAACCTTTCTATCATCATGAAAACCAAACCAGACTAAGTTACAGGTCAGCTCTGTGGAAAGGCAGCCCCGCTCACAGTCAGAATGTCTGTTTTTCTGGGTATTTTTGAGCTATAAAACCACCTATAATTACCTCCGCCAAGGAGGTTATGTTTTCGCCTGAGTCTGTCTGTTTGTTTGTTTGTTTGTTTGTTTGTTTGTTAGCAAGATAACTCAAAAAGTTATGGACGGATCTTGATGAAATTGTGATGATCCAGAAGAAATCCTGGATTCTGGATCACTTTGAAAATTTCGTTAGCATTGCGTTTAATGGGGCGTGGCGGAGGTCTGTGCTCTCTGAGTGCTTTTCTAGTTTAATACATGTAAAGTAGAGCCGTTTAATGTCACACTGTGGAACATTCCAGGCCTAGCAATGACATTTCCATAGAAACAAGCAGGTGACGGACCCTCCACCAGAAAAATTGCACAATGCACCTTTAAATTTGACACAAACACAAAATTAATTACACTACAAATTCAAGGTTTAAACCAATACACTCAAATGGAAAATGTGTAAACTGGAACATTGAAAAACAAATTGCAAATACTCTATACCATTATCTATAAGGTATGCATATATAATGTGCAAATATTCAAATATATTCTAATGGTCATCCCCAAGTTTCATTTGATTGTCATATAATTGAGAAAATGGGATATTAAGTGCTAACATAACCCCTGCCTTTGCTCTCCTTGCTAAGTCACTCCCCCTTCAGCGTGCCATCACAACACAATCAGTATGCATCAGCTAATAGTTTGTCAAGTTGTTTTGTATAGTTCTGTTTCTGAATTATTGCTTGTGATAAAGATTAATATGTAACTTTATCATCGCTAAAAACAAGCACCAAGATACATTTTAAAAAGAAAAAACTATCTGGTATTTGAAACCAATTTTTCAGAGCGCAGAAGATTGAAAAAAAGAGTGAAAAAGAACGTACAATTGTGGCAAATCAGTTTTCGATTCACAAGGATTCCCGATTATCTCTCTTTGCAGGAATCAGTCTCATGTTATTGTGTACAGTCAAAGAATTCAAGAAAAGTTTCCAGTTTCGATATCCATGGTGTGACTGAAAGAAATCCAAACTGAAGTACATTTTGAATACATTTGCGTTCAATTGAAAACAGTTCTATTCACTAAAACTGCAATAAAGACACGCCACCGAAAATGTTTAGCTGATATGATTTAATGAAGCAACAACAAAAACACAATTTGTTGATGATGTCTCCCCAAAGTGCCAAGTAAATATTTCCAGAATTTGATTTTGTCGTGCCTTTGCCATTTTGTTAAATGAAGCATGCACACAACCCATAATAACAACAAACAAGATAGATTGTAGAGTGAGACTTAATATCTGTCAGCTTTGTGAACTAAAATAACTTCATATTTCAATATTACATTTCCGAACACTATCTTTTGAGTGACAAGCTTTCACTTCTGTCACATGAGACTCTATCACACTGCTGTCTTTTATTTTAGGGGCCCAATATCACGCTATTTTCTGATATTTATTATAATGTTGTTTCCTCATTAAAAACATACCCGGAGTTGTGTTTTGTTTTATTCACAAATGTTTAACACACAAACCCTGCATATTTAGTTTGAGTTCTCTCAAACTGAAAACACTCTGTTCCACCTTGTGATGTCATGTGGCAATACAGGAAGTGCTCCACTGTGTTTTTAAACTCCATACAGCTTCAGTAGAATCATTTGGGAAATCCAGAGCTGAAATTATCCAATATTTACTGAACAAAAGGTAAAATGTAGCTGTTTACTTGAAAACTACAAGCTACATGACATCACAGGGTGGAACAGAGCATTTTGAGCTTTGGAGATATACCCAGACTAATAATAAATACTTATACAAACATGCCTGAATGAAACAAAACACAGCTCCAGGTATGTTTTTGAGAAGGTACCAGCATTCTTACATGGCTTAAAGCTCATAAGAGTCAGTTTTGTGTAATATAAGACCTTTAATATCTTTGTGAACTAATATAACTTCATATCTCCCTGTTACATTTACAAACACTATCGTTTGAGTGACAAGCTTCCATTTGTGTCACATGAGACTCTGGGGGCACGAGCCTGCGGTCTACAATCTTTTATTTTAGTGGCAATCTGAAGCATGCAGGTTTGGGGCGGTGTTATTCATTGAAAATCAATATTTTCCATTTCTGAGGATGCAGAGTGAATTATTACTGGGATGAACAGTGAAGAGAGATTGAAGCATGTGTGGTGGGCATCAGTCATGTACACACTTTCACAAGGACATTGACTCTCCCTGGAGTTAACTGCATGGACACACGCGCTCCTTCTCCACAGTCCTGTCAACATTTGTCGTCAAGACGGAGAATGCAATAAGGGTCATATTTGTACACCAGAGCAGGAGGTGTCTGTGCTGTGTTTGTCTTTGGGGTGATCTCTCCTTAGACGATAAAGTTATATAAGCCGGGGAAGGAATCTAGTAACTAATGACTGTATTTCAAAGAGACTTAAAGGTCCTATATTACACAAAATTGAGTCTTATGAGCTTAAAGCCGTGTTATAATGTTGTCACCTCCTCAAAAACATACCTGGAGTTGTGTTGTTTCATACACATATGTTTGACTATCCATTTATTATTAGTCTGTCTACATCTCCACAGCTCAAAATGCTCTGATCCACCTTGTGATGTCATGAAGTGGTAGTTTTAAAGTTAACAGCTACCGTTTACATTTTGTGCAGAGATTGGTAATTCCATGGCTGAAATGAGCTAAATGATTTTTGTAAAGGTGTACAGAGTTTAAAAACACAGTGGAGCGCTTCCTGAATTACCACATGACATCACAAGGTGGAACAGAGTTTGATAAAAGTGTGAATGAAACAAACCACAACACCAGGTATGATTTTGATGAGGAAACATTATAACATAGATCAGAAAAAAGCATAAAATAGGTCCTTTAATGGCGCGCTTGGGAACATTCCATGGAGACAGAGGCTGACTCTCCACTGAAAAGTTACATAGTGCACCTTTAAAATGTATTACGTAAGATAAGAAATGAAACCACAAACACACAATAATAGTTTATTCTTTGAAATGAAAAAAACTTGAAAACATGCAATGAAATGTACACACTATTCTTAATATTTATCTCCTTCACATTAACATGAGCCAGAGTTCACATCTCAATCAAATGAAATTACCAGTCATTTTTTATAAATTCTATTAGTAGGCAATTAACCATATCTAATTAAAAGCTTATAGATCCTACTCGAGTCTATAATTGTACACATTGTTCGCTCCATTCTTTATTGTAAATGTCAAGTGTCATATACCTTAGATTAAACTGGAGTGCTCTACAGTTGCTCTTGGTCCATGTGTTCTCTGGTCTATCCCATAATGAGGCTGTAGCAGTGACAGTGGTTTAGCAGGATTAATGCCATCATCAGGATCAATCCATAGATTATTTCAGATAAATGTCCCAGAGCCCAGACGCCGCGTAGTCACTCATTTAAACACGCCACACGCTCCAACCAGAATACAGACACTCAGTCATTAAAGCAGCCATAGTGATTTTATTTTATGTTTTATTTTTTTAGTTAGTTAGTTTATTTTTTTCGATCAATTACCATAATCATTCATCATATTACAGTGATTTAACACAGAAAATTACACATAGCACAAGTTATTCTAGTTATTCTATAAAGGGTTTAGGCTATAATTTAACATTTATTTTGCCTAACTCTATTAATATCTAGAATAGAATATAAGACGACAGAAAATCTATTTATATACCAAAAAAAAAAAATTACATTTTGTTCACAAGGGTACAGAAACAGACTATGACACTTTTTTTTTTTCTTTTACTGTTGTTTAATTTAAAGGTGCACTATGTAACTTTTTGGGGGCCCGTCACTTACTTGTTTTGGTTGATATCATTGCTCTGCCTGGAATGTTCCACAGTATGACATTAAACAGCTCTACCTTACATGTATTAAATTGCAGGTGGTTTTACAGCTCAAAAATACCTAGAAAAACAGATTCTGACTGTGAGCGGGGTCACCTCTCCACAGATCTGACCTGTAACTTGGTCTGGTTGGCGGACCCTCCACCACACTTTCTGATTAACTCCACCACACTTCCTGATTAACAGACAATCAAACACTTTATAACCAATGCAGACTGGTCACGGAAGACATATTCTGACGTCAAGAGCTGCTTATAGAAGCTTTCCTTTGAAGATTTCCAAATTATCAAATTACCTTTTTACACATTTTTTCCCCCAAACATTTTCAACTGGAAATAACATTCCTTTCAGATCCTCCACGCTGTTAGCCCAATTAGCATTCAAGTTTTACATTTTCAAGAAGCAGTGCATGATGGGAGGTTGCCTTTGAAAACAGCAGCAGGAATGTTTTAAATGCTCCGGCTTTACTGATGTGATTAGAATTTAAAGTATAATTCTCCAAATCCCCACAATCTCTTTTGTTTGACGCATACAAAGATGACAAAGGGATTAAAATCGTTAATTTATTGCAGATCTCGGCATCAATTACAGCGCGCACTACTTTTATGATTCATATGAGCTGTGCTGAAGATTATGGAAATGACACATCTCCAGTGTTGGCAGGCGGAAAGTAGAGAATCGGAATTGGCTGCTACACTTGGACTCGGTATAGGCTTGATTTCAGTCAATCACCACGCCATGTCAAATATTTAAAATAAGGATAAAATGGAACATGAATGCAGCATATCATAATGATGCAGAAATGCTGGTTTCTTGCTGTTTCTGTCAATTAAGTAAGCCACAAGATGCCAGTGACCATTTTGGGTTTGAAAAATGTAGGCTGTAGATGCCTGTGTAGACCCTAGCTCATTATATTGACAAAATTGTAATGTTAATAAAGTATGTGTTCTAGGTCAGTGGATGGTTTAAATATAGATAACACTTGTATTGAGTTGATAATTGATACTTCGCAGCAGTGACATCACGCTGGGGGTGTAAATGTATCGCTAACGGTGGACTGTTTAGGAGTTACCATGGTGATAGAATGCAAACACTGCCTAAAATGTTTTGAGATACTTTGAAAACTCAAAAAAAAATAAAAAATAATAATAATAATAATAATAATAATAATAATAAATAAATAAAATAATATTAATATAATAATAATAATAATAATAATAATAATAATAATAATAATAAATAAAACACAAAGTGGATTTAAACAACACACTTTTGGGCATCCCAATACAAGCGTTCATGGTCCTGTTTAGGAGTTAGATTTTCAATAAAAAAGTACTAGTGACTAACTGAAAAACTGTTGGCTAATGCTAGTTGTAATGTTCCAGATAATTCAGTTCGTTATGGCCAAATTGTGTTAAGATTAAAGTGTAACTAGAGTAACAGAGCTTCAGACAGAGCAGTGCCTACAATTAGCATCGCACCCCCAGGGAATGTTGAAGACATGAGCTGCAAAGAATCAATACAGAATAAGAATACATGATTTCACAAAACTGACATTTTACCATAAAGGTACAACAAAAACTGGTTACATTTTACATTTTTACTAAGTCCTTTTATATTATTTGTATTCTGCCTTTTACAGCAGTATAACAAATGTAAATGACCACAAGTGGAGGTCTGTATGGATTTGCCACAAAACTATTTGTTCATTATGAAGTAAGTATCTCTTAACATAATTAGCAAGCACGCCGTTCTACTACTAACCCACTCCAGCAGTTCATCAACAGTCCCACAGTTGGAGATTGAAACTTCTCACTTGGCTGCCCACATTTAACTCGCCCTCTCATGACAACAGCAGTCCAAAAACACTCAGTCAACCAAGGAAACCATCTCCCCCCTTTAGATCCTTCAACATGGAGCGTGCATGGGTGGTCCGGCCTGTAGCGCGCATCCAATCGCAGCCACCGATGAAGTGAAGTGGTCCCTGGGCAACAGAGGAGCGACCACGCCAGAAGTGGAGCTTGGTCACAATCATCCTGTTACAGCCAAGTGCTAATCAAAAGCTAAGATCAATATTGGCGGACGCCAGATTGCACTCCTGGGGTACATTGGTGGAGACTCTACCAAAAAGGGCAGAGGAAGGAGGCTTCCATGCAGTAACTGGCGACAATTTGAGTGATTCGAACTGGGATGGAGTGAGACAGCGCATGGTCCAAGAAAGGATAAAAGATCATTCATGGACACAGCCAGACAGACACACAAGGAAATCGGTTACAGGGGCCATGTCAGCTATTGCTCCCATGGTAAATTTGGAACCCGCTAAAAGCTTCAGTTGTCGTCCCTAATGTAGACAAATTGAACGCTGATTTTCTGGCTTTTTCCACTAGCTAGCATTTCTTATTGTAACACTGTACAATTGAGCATTTGGGAATTTGGATTTCTTACAAAGAAGTATGAGCTACCCTCTAACAATACAGAGATTCAAGGGACAATATGTCTTGTCCGGTGCAGAGGTGGTAAAGTTAACATTCAACCAGAGAAGGAAATGTAGAAAATAGATAGTGGATGTCAGTATAAAGTAGTATGTCAAGGCATAACAGAATCCAAAAGTTTAACTATTGCCTCTAGTTCTTTATAGTACTGTTGCTACAGCTACACTGCTCCAATAGAGTTGCTTTTAAAATATTACTTCTACTGCTATTAACTTGCATATAAATAATATAAAAAGTCTGGGATTCAATTCAACTATTGTTATTACTACAAACACTTGAAAATGCACATGCAAAAACATGGTAAATATAACCTTTATTTCAGTTTACCCGCTACGGCTGTAGAAGTAGCATATAGTGTACTAAAAAATTTACAAAAATCTTTCAAATTCAATTACAATACTAAATACTCAATACCCATTCCATTACCACAATTGTACAGCTCAAGCTCATTCATCATTCTGTCCTGTGAATGTGACGTTTTTAATATCATTCTCTGCTGAAATTTGCATCTCGTTACAATATTAGTTTTTGTATTCATTTAATAACTATACATTGTAAGTGGTCTTTGAGCATCCAGAACACATGATATACATTGAATGCCTTATTAAAATCACTGTTATTGTCTTCCAAATCTAACATTAAATGGTAAGTTTTTTTGGTTTTTTTTCAAATACAAGTGAACTACACATTTAAATTGGCCAAGTCTTCCATTTCTTTCATATTATATTGTAAAAGAGGAAGAAGGAGTCCTCGATTTTAACACATAGCCTGACCTGCTCGCTTTACTGCATTTCGCCATATACTATTTCCAGTCCATTCCTATTTCACCTTAGGCCTCTGACAAAAGAGCGGACAGTGGAAGTCAATGTGGAAGACGCTCAAATGGAGGACTTTCTCATTTGCAGGAGAAAGAGGAGGAGGACAAGGACACAGAGCCCACCGGTGACTCTCCGTGACATTTCATCTTAAACTCAGTCACCCATCTGCCCTATTCACCTAGCAGCCAATTAGGTCGGGCCTGTTAAGGTTTAATACCTACAGTTAAGGCCGCTATTGTGTGCCAAGTAATACTATTTCAGGCTTTCAGTCACTCCAGGAGCTTTCATTAAATCCAGAAGAATGCTGCAGCGATTCGCACAGTCTGGAGTTAAAAGCCTTGCAGTTTTGATATTGCCTTTACTGCTCCGACAAGCCCTCCCTCCACCTCACTTACCCCACTGCATCTCCATATACTCATAGACAATCCTTCCAATAGAGTCACTTGTAAGAGGAAAGGCAATTTGAATAACTTTTTTTTTTTCCTTTTTTGAACATTTCCAGAATTCAGTCAAGCTTGGCAGGTGTCTGCGAGGTCAGGATGCCTCCACAATCTTTTCACGAAGTTTCGCTAATCTTCTTTGGCAAACTTTTATTTTTACATTTGCGCAAACTTTTTTTTTTTTTTTCACCAGACACAAGATTTCTACGCTTGAAAGATTTCCATGATGATTCCACGGTCGTCCGACTAGCTCTCGTCTGGATGGTGTCCTTGTAAACAGGGCCCCTGTTGTGTTCAGAACCGATCAAACATAAAGCGGAAAGAGAACTGCAATATTTTTTTTATGCTGTTCATTAGACGCACACTTGCTGAGAAGATGCTGGCTAGTGGGTACGGCCAAGCACTCCAAAAGACTGCATGCGCCAGCAGATGTAGCGTAGCCTATCTGCACACACACACACACACACACACACACACAAAAGGCGATTCAACACTCCATAGACTTGGCCAGAAGTCTTGGGAGTTGTCAACGAAAAGGACACGGCGGAAGAGAAAGGGGACGAGGACGCATATGCAAGGAGATGAGGGAGTAGGAGGTAGGGAAGATTAGGAGAGAGGGAGGAAGAAGGGGAGTTGACTTGTTCCCCAGGGGTATCACTCTCGCTGTCTCACTCCACTGGGCCCTCTAATGTGAGACGCTCTGCAGATTGACAGACTGTGTAAAACTCAGCCCACAGGAGGAACGCAACAACAACACGAGTCAGACACGAGGAGGGAACCAACCAGCTGGGGTTTGGAAGGGAGGGAGATGGAGGGAGGAGAAGGAGGGAGGAGGAATTCATGTACAGAGAAGGTAATCTGCACAGTGGCCTTGCATCGCAGTTGGACAGGAATCAATGGCTTCAGTGGTGGAAAGAGTAGAAAATGTTTGCTTAGATAAAGTACACTTGAAAGGCAAGAATATTATTACAATAATTAGTACAAGAAAGCTATAACTGCTTAAACTGTACTTAAAGGAACTGTATGTAGTGTGCGCTCTTATAGTTTTAGAAATGTATTAAATCAGGTTGACTGTGCCTAAACCTGCAGAGGACACACACAGTGTGTGTATATCTCAGTATATGGACAGTGTATACTGCAGCTCCAGAGGCTGCACTAGCACTGATAAATGATTGGCTGTGAGTTTAACTAGTGAGGATTCATATCAGAGAGTGTCCTTTCAGGTTTAAACCAACTGGATTTCAGCACTGGAACCGGCAGGCTAAATGAGAGACTCATGTGTTTTCCATCCATTTTTTTGATTGATTTATTGATTGATTGACTCATTGTTCTAGTTTGTGCTTAGTTGTTGTTAGTGTTAATATTTGATTGAGGAAACAGAGGAAAACTTTTTTATTTATTGGTCCTCTACCTCAACATTAGCATTCATTAAAAAATACCAAAAAAAGTTATGTGTAATGTGTTATATTTATATATAACAGACCCGGGCATTTTAAGGCCCGACTCTGACCGGTCGACAAAAGGTTGCTTGGAATTAAGAAATTAAAACCTACTTTCAAAAATTTTACATAATGCTTGGACTAATACGACAGTGCTTTTACTTTGAAGCGACTGTTAAAGCTCAACAGAGGCTAGATTTCTTTCACTGAACAAGAAAAAAACACTAAAACATGTTAACTTTGACTTTTTTCTACACAGTTTGGCAATTGGACAAAAATTTTGTGATATCTTGTATTATATTATTTGGCATACAAAGACATGGTGGTGTCTTAATAGAAAGTTAAGAAAGCTAAACTTAGAAAGCACTGTGGGGTCAATGTGACTGAAAAAGACTCACAAATGTTTCACATTTACCACTGTTTTGAATAATTTCACTGAATAAATTCAGTTTTTGTAAAATAACCTCACTCTCTTATTACCTAATAATAACACATACTCTTACCAGCTTCTGTAAACAATGCCATTTACTGATTTCAACGTAGAAATAAAATTAATAACCAGAGGAGACTTCAAACTTTTGGCCCGGCCCTCCACAATATTTTCTGCTTCTCATTTGGCCCCTGGGGAAAAATAATTGCCCACCCCTGATTTAGAACATATGGAAAACGTATAGTTCCTTTAAGTAAAAATACAAAGTACGCATGAGAATACATTTATGATCAAAAACAAATCCAAATATATTATCTTTTGGATATGAAAGTGATGCCAGCAAAACCCATGAATAGTGCTAACCTACATAAAATGACACTTAAATGAGCGTCCTTACACATACTATGCACAATTAACTAACCTAATAGCCAATGAAACTCACCAGGTATGAAGTAGATCAAACTTACTCAAAGCCAGAAGGTTTACAAATTAAATCTTGTACCAAACCACTGAAAAAAATGTCTCCTCTGATCACATTAAATGGTGTAAAGTCAATATGCAATAGCAGAATGATTTTTGTTCAATGTCAGACTTTCACACTTTTACTCAGGACTAAATTCATAAAAACAACTGTTAGATTTTAATTACATGTACTTTTAATGACTTGAATAGTACCGACCTTCACTAAATAAATTAAAATTAAACTGTCACACCAAAATTAGAAGACAGACTCACACTATTGCAGAAATGTCGTCTTCTTTGGGGCCCTTGCTTCTTGTTTCACAGTCCCATTGGTTTGAACTGGAGACCTGACCCAGGCCATCTCACTGAAGCGGCTGCTCTGAGGCACTCCCATTTTCCATGAGGTCGTCCCAGAGAGGTGTCACTCCTGAAAATGGTGTCATATGCTATTTGATATATTAACAGAAAATTACATTGCCCTGCTATGCCCTCACCTTACCTGTCCATCCAATTTATGTTCACTTCATCAAATATCCGCCGCTAAAAGGAGGACTGAAATAAATCTGTCATGAATGTTATTGATTGTGAATAATTCTTGTTTGCAATCACTGATTCTGTGAAAACATGATAAAAATTCAGTTTGTGACCTTTGTGAAACTGCGTAAGATGTCTATATTTTGAGTGGAGTTATGGCTGTATCCCATAAAATGTGATTTCCAGCACAAAATAATATAGTTGTAGTAGTATAGTAGTTATTTAAAGGTGCACAGTTTTAAGTGCTGAAAAACATGCATTCTTACTCTGAGTAGGGTCGCCTCTGCAGAGATCTGACCTGGTGGTGTCTCCTGCTCAACTTCGTGGAGATACGTTTAATGCCATACTGTGGAACAATAAAGCAATGACATCTCCAGGGAGACAAGCAGGTGATGGTCAATCAATTAGAACAGTTACACAGCATACCTTTAATATTATCATTTCATCTTATTCCTGATGTAGACCAAGATCATTCTAAAACTATTCAGAAAAGGTAGTAGTAGTAGTAGTAGTAGTAGTAGTAGTAGTAGTAGTAGTAGCAGCAGTAGTAGCAGTAGTAATGTTTGATACTTGTTCAAATTAGTATCTAGTTTCAGCACTTGTTTTCTAATTGATTAGAATCTGGTTATTGATTGTTTTTGACAGTGTTAGTCCTTGCAACATGAGCCCTCTCACCACTTCTCCACCTTATCTACTTCAAACCCACTGACCACTTGTGCAAAACAATACAGAACGCAAAGGTCCTTTTTATTTTCCCACAAAGTACATCCTACTTATGTGGCCCACTATCTCAGAACAAGCACGATTCACATGACTCAACCTTGTATCTGCACAGCGCTCCCAGCCTTAAAATTGAAAAATGCTACCGGGTCTGTACAAACACAGCATTTCCTGGCCCTCCTCTCCATCACGCCCTTCACACGTAGACATATAATTGACTACAAAACAGTACTCGGATCTTTTCATTCACATGTGTCTGTTCACTTGACCTTCAAACCATGATGGAGTATGAAGAAGTGCCCGCTGAAGATAAATTGTTAGCTTTGTGATGCTACTGGCTGCCTCTTTCACACAACGGTTGGAGGTTTGATGGGAGTGTAATGTGCTTTGCCAGATTTCGGAGACCTCATCATGGGCGCTATCATAACTCACCTTCATACAGCTATTCATCAATGCTTGCACATGGACACGACTTGAGATGCGGCTGGGCGGTGGCGTGACGGCTACATCCAGAATATACATGCAAATGAATACCCGGGTTTAGCTATGCAAACAAAGGGCCTATGTGATTTTCATTTAGCTAATGATAGCTCTGACGGATAATTGACAAGAGGCATGTTTTAAAGGTACATTGTGTACATCTGCTTGTCTCCATGGAGATGTTAGTGCTTTGTCTGGAATGTCCCAGTATGGCATTAAACGTATCCATCTTGCATTTACTCAATAACATGGGTTTTTAGTGATGTACAAACACGGATTCTTACTCTGAGTGGGCTCGCCTCTCCGCAAATCTGACATGTAATTTGGCCTTGTGGAGTCATCTGCTGTCTGCGTAGAGATAAATAAGTGAAATCCCATACTGTGTAACATTCCATGCATTTCTGTGGAGAGAAGGCGAGAGAGGTGACGGTGCGCCTTCAAGCTTCGTGTTTACAGGCAACATTTCCTGTCCTGATTTTTTGTCACTATGAAACCAATGGAAAAAGGACTAGTGGAGAGTGGTTACGGGTATATTTTTCTCAAAGTCATGTTGTGTTTCAGAAGTTAAATAAATAAATAAATACAAGGTTTGACTGAATGAATGAAAGATATATTGTCAGTGGAGAGAGAAAGCATCAACATGGGTTATGGGTATTATGAGAAGTAAGGACTCAAAAGAAAGAAAAACATTTCTCCGTACTTTGAGTGGGCTTATATCACCACAAACCTGACTCTTACTTAGTCTGGAGGAGGGCTTCCTTTGGCTATTAAATTTCACTGACCTAAAACGTATTTCTCTCCATGGGAATGTTCCATGTTGGATTGGATTAGATTAGACTACACAAGGTCTAAGGGTCTTGTAAATGTAAAAACCCTAACCCCATTTAAAGGTCCTATATTACACAAGATCGACTCTTGTGAGCTTTAAACCATATTATAATGCTGTTATCTCATCAGAAACATACCTGGGGTTGTGTTTCATTCACACATGAACGTAAACCTTTATTATTAGTGGAAGTTTTCAAATCAGCAGCTACCTTTTACCTTTAGTTCAGCAGAGAATGACATTTCCAGGTCTGAAATTATTTAGTGATGGTGTATGGAGTTTAAAAACACAGTGGAGCAGTTCCTGTATTACCACATGACATCACAAAGTGGAACAGAGTGTATTTCTTCTGAGAGAAGAAGCCTAAATATGCAGGGTTTGTGTGTTAAACGTGTGAATGAAACAAAACACAGTGATGAGGAAACAACATCAGCATAGAACACAAAATAGCGTAATACAGGCCCTTTAACTTGCTTATTCTTATTCTAAAAAATAAGTCGTAGTAAAGTGAAACATAAAATTGACATCACATGGCTATACAAACATTCAAACATAGTGACTTGTAGGCGTGCAGAAACACAGAATTTATCAAGAAATTACCATAATTGTGAAAATCAAAATGCAGCATGGAGCCAATAACAGTTTCTGCTTTGTTCTCTGATAAAAAGTTTTAGAACAATTAATGCCAGATTTTATAATGCCATAACTTCTCTGTTTTATTTCTGTCCAATGCATTGTGCCCAATATTCGCCTCCAAATTCCATTACTCTTTCTGCTAACTAGTGTAAACTTTTAATACAAAAATTCATAACCATTTTATTCTGTCATATATTCGAAGCGCGCTCGATGGCTGGCTCACTTTTATTTGTCTTGAGGCAACAATTTTATTCCCCCATAACATAAAACAGAACAATTTAGTGTGTGTAAACAGTAGCTTTGTAGTTTGACAGTTCCTCTTTGTTACGACCTAATCTTTTCAAATCAAACGGCCTATTTATATTTGCACATTTTTATTATCGCGTACATTTATCCAGTATTGCGTCTGAAGCGTTGCCATGGGAGCAGCTGTCAGTCTGTGAGGATGAGTATGTTGTGATGCTGTAGCCACATGATGATGAGGGCCATATGGGAGTCATAACTGCATTAGCATGTAAACAGTATGCCAGGCTTATACTGAGGGCGGACACAAACATTAGCTGTAAAGCACTAGTGTTGTTAGTGTATTAGCAAAGTCAACAAGGGACTAGGTCTGTCTGAAAATGGGAGTAGATTAAGGTTATAAATCTATAAAAGAAATGCTGGTTTTGGGATTCTATAATGGGATGATGTCATAATCTCAGACTGGGGTGGGGGAGTAGGTGAGAAGAACAATGTGGCACCTGGGGATCTTCTCCACATCATGATCTTGAGATCCTGATCATAGACTTGGAGGAGATGGAGGATTAGCAGGTTTTTATTTAGATTAAAGGGGGACAGAGTTCCCAAAATAAAATCCACCCAGAGAGGGGAAAAACAGTCTATTTGCAGAAACGGCTCCATAGATGGCTCCATATGAAAATGTTACTACAGTAAAACATATTTGTTGTTTGTAAACTTGGCTTTATAAAGAAAAAAAAATGCTTTATGAGGAAAAAAAAGCACATATATCTGCACATATATTTTGTTAAAACATGCACAAATCACTCCAAATACGACTTAAATAATGAAAGGAAACCACTATAACAGGGCCAAAAGATGTAAAAAGTCAATTTAGCATAATAGGTCTGCTTAAAGGTTGAAAACATAATTTTCAATTTGTATCCCAAATACATAAAAAATAAGCTATTTTGCAACCTTAACCTTGCAACCTTGATCAGAATACAAGAATCAAGCATGCTTGATGTATAAATGAGATTTCTCATTTCAAATGAACAGCACATAAAGTATGTGAACCCATGTTCACCATATGTGTTTACCGCCCAGAGCACTGCCAGCATATTGAACAAGAGATTTGTCTGTAGCATACCAAATACCAAATATAACTTGACAATGAAGCAGCTCCATGGCCACTGTGTTTCAGAGCTCTTCATAAATGCCCAAACAGATTGATCTGTGTCAGGCCAGTCGATCGCTGTTAACATGAGTCCAAATCCATACGTGCTCATTCTGTCATCCGATCTCCTGCTGTCTTTGAACATCTCGTCACCGCCTCAGTCATGTACAGTGTGACACATGAATCACCCACTGGAGTCTCAGTCCAAAATGACAGCTTTGAAGTGACCACTGGTGACACCCATACGCGGAGGATGACACCCACACATGCACACTGACACAGAGCCAGCACCCACACAAGCATCATGAGGATCTGACTCCTTCAGTGGCATGTGGCGAGGGAGTAAAGAAAGATGGACTTGTCTTATCTTCTGACATAAATCACATGATGAGACACATGATGTAATTCCTCAAATACTTTGTGATGAACTACACTTGAATCTTTTCTTTATTAAGCATGAACAAAGACTTAATTCCTCATGAACAAATTGTTATGTTCATTCATATCACACTTAGTAAGTACTTAATTAATAGTAAGTTCATGTCAGAGGACTAATTCTCACACAAACCAAGTTCTGTCATTGTGTCCTTAAGCAATACACTTTACCCAATCTAATACGAATGTGGTGTGTCTGATAACTGTAGTTACAAATGTATGAAACAGAGAATAAATAATGACTCTATTGTTGTGCTAATGAATGTGTATGAAATGATATCAAAAAAGGTAACTGCAGAACAAATGAAAATACAGAATGACAAAACACTGACGACATTGAAATGCTCTTGGTGCTCAGATGGTTTAAGACACTTCAGATCTGCCTATAGTAAACAAATTAGTTCAGTTTGTCCATAGACTGTAAGAAATGGACTAAAGAGGTGTGACGTCACCCAGTGTTCGGCTCCAGTCAAATGAAGCTCACCGAGGCTAGCCGTTATAGAAGTGAATTTCGAGCTGAGTTTCATATTAGGAACAGGAATTGATTTATGAACAAAATAGCGAAATAAAATAAAATAAAAAAAATAGAGCGGGTTAATATGAACATTTTAAGACCAAAATGAGGAGTCTGACAGCAGCTGCGGAGAGGGGAGGAACGTTTTTTCAATACAAAGTGAATTGGAGTCAATGGAGCCGGAAGCGCACCCATGCTCACTTCCTATTTACCTGTGTCCATTTATATATACAGAGTTTGTCTTGGGTTTCAATGCATTTCAGGCGTATTGAGGTAAAGACAAAAGTATAATATCATGTGTCTATACAACATATATACATGAAAGTACTTTGGAACATATTTCTCTGTATATTAGCTGTTTGTTGATACATGACCGCCGTTGCATCTTTGTGCTAAACACTGTTCGTCTGAGAAGTTAAGCCTGCCTGAACGCTGGAGAGCAGGCCAATTACATAGCCTGGATTAAACTGCAAATCCCAGCTATAATGAGAACCAATCACAATGGCTACGGCGTAACCTAGCAACCAGTTCAGCACTCCGATAGTTGTTTGGGCATAGCATTGCATGTTGTTGTTGTTTTCTATTGTGATCAGAAAGGAGAAAATAGCCAAATGGGGGAGGGCGTAGTATGAATATGCTCTGAGACAAAAGCGGAATAACAATATTGAAAAGTGGGTGAACGATCATGAAAAGGATTTGAAAGACATAGCTGCAAAAAGGAGGAAAAAATGTGAGGGCTCTAGGAGGAATTAGCCAGCTTAGAGGGCATTATGTCAGTATACATAGGATTTGGCGTATAAGTCAGGATTATGGTCTTGCTTTGATAGAAAATGCCACCTTAAAGGCTGTGGGGGAGTGTTTTGTTCTCTGGGCAAGAAAGTGGCCTGCTGATTTTTTCCTTTTTCTTTTTATCTTTTTTTTTTTTTTGTAATGTATGGTCATAAGATGCTATTCAGTTCTTTTTTCACAACATTTGTTAACACTTTGAATAGGTCATGGAGACAACTGAGAGGAAATGGGCAAGCATATGGACATTTGACAGAGCAAAGCAGCAAACTTTTAAAATCCATCCAAAGAAAATGTATTTTATTTCATTGTTAAATTCAGATTCATTTTAGATTAGATTGTATGGAGGTAGAGAGGGGAGCGAGCAGATAAGGAGAAGTGAACAATTGCAGATAAAAATATAGTGTAAATATGTTTTGGCAACAAACTTTTATAGAAAAATATAAAAGAGTCTAAGTTACTTTTTGCATTTCGTTATATAGACAAAAAAAAAAAAAAAAAAAAAATGAATAGACCAGACAACCTTTGTACAGCGGAGAGAACCTTCACAATTTTGGACACTAAAGCACCTCAACTCATTTTCTTCTCCATGGAGATGGTATTGCTTTGCCTATATGTTTCACAGTATGGCATTAAACTCTATTTCCATGGAGACAAACAGGTGATGCCACAATGCCAAGATAGAGGTCAAATCTGTGGAGAGGCCATCCTGCTGACAGTAAGAGGGCATGAAGAAATACAAGATGGACTATAATATAGGTCCTATATTTTACTTTTATATACTTCTACTTTAAGCCATGTTATAATGTTGTTACCTCATCAAAAACATACCTGGAGCTGTGTTTTGTTTTTGTTTTTTTTTTCCATTCACACGTGTTTGAGCTCAAAAATTGTCCGTAGTGGTAGTTTTCAAGTTAACAGCTACCTTTTACCTTTTGTTCAGTATCCAAAAGATTCAAGTGAAGATGTATTGAGTTTAAAAACACAATGGAGCACTTCCTGTAATACCACATGACACCACAAGGCGTTTTCCGTTTAAGAGAAGAACACAGCCTAAATACGCAGGATGTGTTTGTACATGTGTGAATCAAACAAAACACAACTGCAGTTATGGTTTTGATGAGGAAACAACGTTATAACCTTTAATGTCATGCTGTGGAGCATTCAGAGCAAAGCAATAACATCTCCATGGAAACAAACAGGCAGTGACCCTTCGGCAGAAACGTTAAATAATGCACCATAAAGTACATCTCTTTACCCAATAACTTTCCTCTGCAATTTCCACATATGCCTGATACATTTGATTTCTCTTCCACGCCCCCTCTCCATAATTGTGCTGTCTGTGCTCCCCTTGTGTGTGCGTAACATGTAATCATTTGAGTTCCCACACACTCCTCCTACACATGGCCCATACGCTGTCACACTCTATCTACCTCAGATGCCACGGTAAACAGCCCCAGTGTGGACTGCATTACCTTAAAGGCGCTGTACCTGTTTTTTACTCTCAAAAATGTAAGGCAAATGGTCGAATGTAAAATGGCTGAAGAATGCAAAAGAAAGCTCATTATGTTAAATTAGAAGAGGGGGGTGTAATAATAATAATAATAATAATAATAATAATAATAATAATAAACAAAATGAGTTAATTAATAGTTTTTAATTAATAGTTATTCCTCACTTACCTTTTGCATTACAAACGTCCTGCTATTATTTTAATATTTAGTACTTTCTATTACATGGGGGGAGCACAACCACATAATCTTGGAAAGAAATATTGAAAGTTTGCAGCTGATGTCATTAATAAACCCTATAATGCTGCGTGTGATCCTAACTTAGGGCACTGTTCTGTCTGATTTTTTATTAGACTTTTATCTGTGCTTTATTTTAACACAATCTGACCATAAAGTACCTGTTTGTTGAAAATCAAACACCTAAACAGAATCATGAACACTTTTTTTTTTTTTTTTTTTTTGCATTTTCAGACAATCTTAAAACGATTTTGTCAGTGTTTGCTAATGTGTGCATTGTGTCACCATGGTAACTCCTAAACATCCCACCATTAGAGATACATGTAGAACACCCCCAGCGCAACGTCACTGCAAAGTATCAGTAATGATGGAAAGATACCTGTTCCAATACTTTTTTCAAGGGCTAAAGCAACAGAAATGCAAAAAGAGTATACAGTACTAAGACAATAGAGATGGAGGTTTCAGGGGTCAAAGTTCATAGTTTTGACTGCTGCATTTTAGTTTAATATATCAGAAATGTCGGGATACAGTTTCATCAGATCAAACCTCACCTTGGACCATCCACACAAGTGAATGGAGTTTAAGGGTCAAGCTCAAGGCTGCTTTAGAACATAATTGAATTATATGGAAATGCCTGGTATGCATTCTACTGATGAGATAATTATGTCTCTTGAGAAAATCATGACTTCAAATGGGTAATGTTGACTGGCTACAAGAGAACTGCTATTTGTGCAAATTAGTGCATAATTAGAACATATATCTATATCACTTTTGCGAACTGACTTTTGATTAAAAAAAAAAAAAATACACTACTAGAATACTAATTTCAGTGTTATAAATAAAGTGTTAAAGACTCTTGTTGTTACAAAATAGTGCATTTCTTTCTTCAGTTATCCTTGTTTCTCTGTATTAGGGTTGTCAAACGTATCAAAAATCAGATACTAATCAAAACTAAAATTAGTATCGAAACTAGATACTCATTTGAACACATATCGATATTAAAAAAAAGTCCCATTCCCAGGACAGAAACGAACCTTTCCTGAATATCTTTAGAATAAGAGCACATATACTAGTGTACGTCCATGGACCACTATGGAACCTACATGGACGACTGAGGCTTTACACAGATATAAGGCCACATATGGGATGATTTTATGTTGAAAATTACATTCTATTGTCTAATTAAAGAGTGTTATTTATTATAATTGTGGTATCGGAATCAGTATCGAGTTTGAAATGTTAGTATTGTGACAGAACTTCTCTGTTATATTGTAAGATATTAATTCTGGGGTGGTATAGCACAGGTCAGACCAGTTCAGGACATGTTTCCATTTTGACTTAAGTTTGGTAAATATGAATTGAAAATTTATAATAGTTGAATTAAAATAGTTTTTTGTAAAGTTTGTAACCCTTGTCTTATTTCACTGCGGTTTGAAGATCAGAAAATATTAGACATTATTTTCACCTTGCATTGATACTGCACCTTTCCTGTGATAAACTTCTTCAAAAACACCCAGTCACAACTTTCTTCTGGTATCTCTTTTTGCCACTTTTTATGTTATCTCCTCTTCTTTTTGCTGCGCCTGCTATAAAGAGTCAGGAGCACGGAAGTCAAAACTGTCTGAACTCCCCCGAATCGAATTGAAAGTTGTGAGGGCGACGCTACCCTCAACAAGTCACCGCATCACGCCATGACTCACATTTACGATGGCCCCTGAAGGCACCGTGGCTCCCCTCTCCGTGTTCCTGTCTGGGCTCACTCTGTCTTTTTGCAGCAGCGTGTCAAATGGAGTCAGTGCCCACACCACAGGCCTGGGGGAACGCACTCGCCTCCTCTTCTCTTGTCCAAAATCTACTATCTGTTCCTTTTCCATGGCTATATACAGACGGCGAAAATAATACACCTTGCTTACAAAGGGTGGGAAAAGCGTTTAGAAAAAGGATATTAGGCGCATTTAGGGGTATGTTAAAGGTGCGTTATGGGACTTTTCTGCTTGTCTCAGTGGAGATGTTATTGCTTTGCGTAGAATGTTCTTTGGTGTTGTACTTATCTATCTTCTTTTTCACACAATAGCAGGCTAGCCACAGATCTGACCTGTAACTTGGCCTGTTCTTGTCACTTTCTTGTCTCCACAGAGAAGGAGAGTTTAATGCTATTCATTTTCCTGCCATGAAATATTTTGAGGACTTTCCCATTCAGACAATATCGATTTAAATTCTTAATCACTAAGGCAATGGTCCTAATTTATCTTTATTCTGAAGCCCATGGATTGTCAGTGGAACTTTTTACTCAAGGTAATAACATCTCCATGGAGATATGCAGAGAAATTTCACAGTGCACCTTTAAGGGGAGACACTACAAGCAAAACTCACTTTTCAGTCTTGTACTATTAAGATTTTGGTGTAACATTCAGGATTTTTAATATCTTCTAATTCTTCTAATTCCAAGTCTGTTTTATTCAAGTTTTAACTCTAAAAAGTTGAATTTAGTTTACTCAAATACTAAAAAAGTTATCCAAAATCCCCTCTGTTTATTTTTAGTATCTAATATGTTAACAAAAAAGCAGCTTTTCATGTTACTTCTGTGAATGTCAATTTTGGTTGTTTTTACACATGAAATGCCTTATTTTTATATGAAAACATAACATGATGAAAAACTTATACATTCTGCTCGTACATTTATGTGAGTAAACTACAGCAGAAGTTTCAAACTGAGATCTCTAAATTTAAGATTTTTTCCTCTTTAAATAAGGCTTATTTGTGAGTCATATAGAGATTGTTCGACACTGACTATCTTTACAGGTTCATAGCATTTCAGTCTGAATAGCTGGAGGGGCATGTTAGCTAAATGAAAACCAAAATGATAGGTTGTATGGCATACTGTATTCTCACTGATAAAGAATCTCATCAGACTGTAAAGATGCTATAATTAACTTTTGTTTGCTTGTTGCTGATTGGCGCCCATTGTGCCGGGCGTTCAGCATCTCCGCCTCGGCTCCCTCACTATTTTTGGATATAATTGGACATTATGAGGATCCGCTTGGTTATCAGCAGCTGTCCTTGGCTTTCTCAACTTGACAATGAGAGAAAGCACACTGATGGCAAATGTATGTGGCTCGTGTGTGCACAGAGGGAGCTGTTTGGCGAAGAATAAAGAATGGACGTGGGAGGAAAAAAAAAAAGAAAAAGAAAAACATCTTATGAGAGGACAGTTAAGAACGGCGAGTGTTAGCAGCTGTCAGCAGGCAGACTGAGAGCTGGTCAGTGGTGGAAAAAGTACTCAAGTTTGTTGCTGCTGAAAGGAGCTGTATATAAGATTTTGTTTTCAAATTTCAGAAACTTGACCTGTGACCCCAGATCCAAGGTAAACATGTTCAAATCAAATATAGCTTGTACTGATAACAGTTGCAATGCAGATTTACTCTTAATTCCAAAAACACTGGATATGATGTTCCATTTATTTATGTTATTATTTGGTGACTAATATGATCTGATCAGAAAGCAGAATGAGCCTCACGAGTCTCTCATTTAGGTCTGATCTGATGGTCACTACCTTAACCCCTGGAGCAAATCATTAACCAGTACTAGCGCAGCCTCTGCAGCTCAGTAAGTGAAAAAAAGTTCTATATTTTTTCAAATAATTTACCGTGTGGATCAATAACCTTTGTCTAAATCAAAGTCTAAACCCTAACCCTAAAAAATGACATAACTAATGTAATTTTACTTTTTACCCATCATAGTGGGTAAGAGGAATTCCCTGGTGATTTATACAGTTTTTATGTGGAGCACTTGTGACTGTGAGCGGACCTTGTCATGCGTGCTTCCTGCTGGACTCCTCTGCCGTGTGGGCTGAGACATGGCTAGTCCCCGCGGCTCATAGCATTAGCATTCTGTGTGCTAATGGGCCCACATTTGCCGCTTGTCACCAGGAGATAGGTGTCTCGGGCCCCGGCACAGTCCCTCCAGCTGAGAGGGCCCCTGCTCCTGCTGTGCTCAATGACCCTGCTCACTCTGCCTTTCCCCATTTCTATACGAGTTTTGGTTGGTACTTTCAGCAGAGTAACAATGGAAAACAAAACTTCCTCTGCATTTCAAAGGATTAATTTGGCGTCTAAGTGATTTAATGAATGGCCAGTTAAGGGTTTCTGCTATCTCCAAAAATGATTTCAAGTTTACAAAAGATTATCCCATCAGCTGGTCGCTGGAGACAGAACAGCAGGGTATAAGGGCACACTTCACAGTTGGAATTAAACTGGGACTAAACCAAGAACTAAACCGGGACTAAACCAGGGCTAAACCAGGACTAAACGAGGACTAAACCAGGACTAAACCTGGGCTAAACCAGGGCTAAACCAGGATTGAACCAGGACTAAACCAGAACTTGATCATGACTGAAATATATACCCATATGAATAAAAGTACTGGACTTCATGCAGGGCTGGTTGATGATGATGTGGAAAAGGTCTAAGATTCCTACATTTAAAATTGCGTGCATGAATGTGGCGTGTGAGAGGATGCTGAGAAAAGGAAAGCGATCACTAAACAATGGGATATTTCAGGTATATACATTTCTATAACTAGTTCTATAATTAATTATATGTTATATGTAGGGAAATTCATCCTCTGCATTTGACACACTGTAGCTTAAGGATTTTAACTGTTGTATTCTGTTTTGTTAACGTTTAAAAAAGAAATTAATATTCAAATGAAATCGTATAATGACACTATATAATGCATTTGAGATCTTAGACAGCAAGCCCATAATTTTGCATTGATGTTGCCCAACTTTCTTTCTTATTTCTGGACTGCAGTATCTAATATCTAGAAGAACTGGTTGATTTTGTATGTCACATGTACTTCATAGAAAGACATAGAAATGTACAATTCTTCACTGAACACAAGAAAACAAACCTTATAAACATCTTAGTATATTTTGACTTAAGTGAACAAACGACCTTTGAGCCAGGTGGTCAGTGAACTCTAGTGCTTGCACTGGTTACATTAGTGTGAATAATAGAGCAGATGCTAGCGCACGTACGGGCTAATGAGGAGGGGTCAAAGTGCAGCCTGAATCGCAGCCGACTGGACGTAACTTTGTTTGGATCTCTGCCCTCCGCAGTACACCGCTCCCTGGAGAACAGACAGGGGAGTGTAGGGTCCTGACCAGCGCTCTGTCTGGAATGTTAATTGGATGTTGGTAGAGATTAAAAAAAAAAAAAAATACACTGGTTTTAAATGGACGCAAACTCCTTCACTACTGTGTCTCTTCCTGATTTTTCCACATGTATCTGAGCAAAATTTGTTTTACGCCAGTACAGATATTTCGTATAAGCAGCTCTTGAGGTCTGCTGTGTGCATCTAATGAGAAAGCCATTTACTGTTTGGTAATCAGGAAGTGTCCGTTAGCATGCTAGTTGTTAGCTTTACTATAACTGCAAGACAAACTAGTTTTCCACATTTTTAAGACTCCTGAGACTCCCTGTATAATGCATTTTGTACATAAAAGAAGTAGCTTGTCTTTCTCTGACTCTCTAGTGGCACTTTTAACACTCAGTACTTATATTACTGCTATTACTACTTCTACTACTACTGCAATGTCTGTACAGCTATCTGTACAGCTGGTACAATTTCTCATTTTTGAGATCAGTTACAAACTCAACATGGAAGCACCTGAGGTCACTGACACTCACAGGTAATGGAGAGGTGCAGTTTGAATTCACACATATAAGTCTTCTACTATGTGTCAATTTCACCTGCATGAATAGACACTTTTAGGTATTTGAATCTTATAAAAGGCATATATCCTGTAAAACCTTTTTTTTTTTCAGCTTTTTGTCAAAAAATTATAAAGTTTGTTGGTTCTGCATCAAAAACCTACCTGGAGTTGGGTTTGTCTCATTTACACAAATTTGAGTATATTCGCTCATTAGTTACCAGGCCAGCCAGAACCACACGCTTTGACAAAACTTTACAAAGACGAGTGGATCTGGAGCTGTATTTTATCTCCCTTATTTCAGAGGGCGTGACTGACAGGTGGATTAACCAATCAGAGAAATACATGCTCTATTCGTATCAAAAACAAACAAACATGGCACCTTACGCGTAAAAAAAAGAAGAAAAAAGCAACATAAAGGGCGGAGAAACAATGCAGATTTTTACAGCATCAACAAACAAAGCCCCAAACTATTACTTATCACTGCTAAAAGAAGTTACATATTTTGTTCTAAATTTCACAAGAATTTTGGAGAGGAGATGTCTTCTGCATTTGAGAAACACATGATACAATGTTTGGACAGAGGTTTTTCGCGCTTTACGGTCCGATTCTAGTCCAAATGTAAAAGAGACTGGTCATGCAAGCTTATTACTATCTTCACATCACAGGTGGTAGTCTCAGTTAGTACTTCTCTGTGTTTTTAAAATACACACTCAAATCTACACAGATGTAACTAGCTGGGAGTAAAGCAGGAACTAAACCAGGTCTAAATCAGAACTAGGACCAAACCAAGTATTTAAAGACCCCATATTACATTATTTTCTGATTTATGTTGTAATGTTGTTTCCTCATCAAAAACATTCCTGGAGTTGTATTTTGCTTGAGTTCTTCTCTCAAACAGAAAATACTCATTTCCACTTTGTGATGTCATGAGGTTATACAGGAAGTGCTCCACTGTGTTTTTAAACTCCATACACTTTCATTGAAACCATTTTGATAATTTCAGCCTGGGAATTGCCTATCTCTACAGGACAAAAGGTAAAAGGTAGCTGTTAACTTGAAAACTATCACTACATGACATCACAAGGTGGGACAGAGCATTTTGAGGTTTGGAGATGTAAACAGACTAATAAACCAAGATTACTCAAGCAAAAGACAACTCTGTAACAACATTTTAACATTCTAAAAGCTCACAAGAGTCAATTTTGTGTAATGTAGGACCTTTAAGAATAAAAGTGTTCTCATTATCCTAATTATATCTCTTAAATCCATTTTCAGACACATTTTCTTCAAAAAAACATACCCCAAAATAACGCTAGCTGCCCCTGGTCTGTCCCGCTGTCTTTTACGATCTCTTTCCTCCGTTGAGATGAAATAAAAGCTCTCGGAAAGTTCTCCCATTTGAGTTTTTACCATTGTTTGAATCTTTTATATTGAAGAAGTACGCCTTAAAATCCCATAGCCCTTTGAGATCAATGACTCATCAATTTTGCATTGCTGATCATTAGCCTGCTCTCCATAATGGCCCACCAGCTGTTCCGCCAAAGTCATCCCCCGCTAGATGGGATGGATTGAAGACTCACATTCTCATTTTGTCCAAATTAGAGCAGCCCTGTTCAAATATGTACAACACTGACAGACACCATATGTCTTGCGAGGGTGTCCATTCGTCTGCCCGTTTTCGCGGATACTCGCTCACATCTCCGACGTGACCGCCATCGCTCTACCCCTTTCGAAGTGGAAGGGCTAAAGTTGGCGTTTATGGCTAATGTCGCAATTAGCAGCTGATGGATGTCGTAGGGAAGGGGTATTGGTTGGCCCACTTTGTGAAGATTGAAAAATGAAAACTGAAATTTGTTTTATTTTATTTTCTTCTTAGTCCATGCAGGGGTCACGTACAACAGGATTTGTCGAGGATGCTGCATATTAATAAATAAATAATACAACATGGAGAAATTATTAGATGCCTGGAAAGGAACATTATGCTTAAATGTATGCTTAATGTTTAAATGGATATAGCTTTTAACTTTTTATTAAAGTATAGTTATAACATGGTGGAAAGCTTAAACAAGTTAGCATAACTGATTATTTGCTGTGACATCACACTGGGGGTGTTCTACATGTACGTGTATTGGCTGAATGTTCACCAGTTACCATAATGTACACATTAGCAATCACTGTCAAAAAAAAAAGGTTCAAGACTCTCTCCAAACTCAAGAAAAACACAAATATCAAATTTTCAAGAGCCTGTGATCAATACGAGCTTTCACGGTTCTGTTTAGGAGTTTGACTGTCAACAAAAAGGCGAGATGAACTGAAAAACTGCTGCTCTAATGCTCACTGTAATCGTATGTGCGAGAGACTTGTTCAACAGCACAAAAAAAAAAACAAAAAAAAAAAAAAAAAAACACCTGTAATGGATTAAGTGCAAGATAGATAAGTTTAATGCCTTACTGTGGAACATTTCTAGGATAAGCAAATACCATTTATATTGAGACAGTTGGACCAGAAAATATAAAGTGCACCTCATTCTTATTTAGTCTGATGTCTCACTTCGCTTCTTGATTGGTTAGCAAAAAACCCTAAATGAATGACCATTATTTCAGAAATGCCACCTGTTCTTATGATCCCAAGTAAAACATAAAAACATAAATCCACCGTCTCACCCCACGTTTGTTCAAATTGTAACATAAGACATAGTTTAGTCCTGCTTGCTCCCCCTTTTATCTGCCTGTGTCGTAGCTTCACTGTAATAGCCACACTTGTGTTATTATCTCCAGCCAAAAGGGATGATGAGTTTCAGGCTTTAATATCTGCTTTTAATTATCAGTTTAACACAACGATCACGCCTCATTAGGTGAGCTGGGTGTGCTGCTGTTATGAATGAAGCAAAAGGGAAAACTCTCATTCTTGCACTAGTTTCTTCTCAGCGTACTACTACAGATGATAGTATCTCTGCTGCAGTTACTTGTACTTATAATTATGTACCACAAACACGTTTAGTAGTTCTAAAAGTGATAACATGGTTTCAAGTGGTATTTACTGCTGCTACTACAATGCTCTTAGTAACAGCTATGCCTACTGCTGCTGCTGCTACTACTACTACTATTTATGATTTTTTTTTTATTATACAGTGTGATATTACTACTACCACTAATACTACTACTTTCACTTCTACCACTTTTTTTTTTTTTTACTATAGTTTTTTTTTTAATAACAAGATAAAAGTCTATCTTTCTATTATTTGACTATATTATTTAAGGATATATTTAACACAGATGCACTGTTCCGATACCAATGCCGATACTTTGACTTTAAGTATCCGTCGATCCGATGTCAACTGATACTAGGGCAGAGACTGAAAATGTCGTATGGTTAAAAAAAAAAAATAAAAATCCGTATGTGTTTTGAAACTGTTATTTATTATTTAAAGTAATTAAAACAGCTTTGAGACAAAAAAAAAAAAAAAAAAAAAGAAAAAAAGTTTAATATTATAAGGCATTGGCCAGTAAATCTTTTTATTATACCAATTTATAGACCAAAATGAGGTATTTCCAATATTTAACACACACTACTTCAACTCTTTGCTTTGGTTTCTTTAATAATAACATATAAAATCTAGTTGTTAAGGATATATAACACTATAGCACTATCACTATTACCACTGCTACTTCTCCCCTAATTCTCCCCAAAGTTATACGGCTTTCAAATGGCCACATCCCCGTCTCATCCTTTTTGTTATTCGGTAGCGTGTCTGTGGGATTTATCCAAGTGTTTCTTTTTGGCTGCTTCTCAAAAAATGTGAGGAGGAAAGCCAAAGAGCAATACAAGGGGTTAGGAGAGGTGGTCAAGAGTGGTCAGGACAAAATGTGCACCACTCGGAACTAAACCCGGGGGGATCGGGAGTGGATTGAATGCATCTGGCCATATATAGACAGCCCTCTGGCTCTGCAGGGAGGCTAGGACACAGAGGGGGAGAGGGGGAGAGATGAGGGAGAGAGAGAGAGTGGAGAGAGAGGGACACAGAGAGGCAGAGAGAGAGATGAGGGAGTGAGAGAGGAGAAAGAGGGAAAAGAGGGAAAAGAAGGACAGTGAAGCGATGGAGTGAGCGGTGGGGTCTTATTGGTTGACCAGTAGAGCCTTACAAACCGCCCATCCCTTCTCCTTTTCACTCCTCTAAGTTGACAAAATGTTCGCTGGTAAAATGTTGGCAAACTTTTTTGAAACAAAGTACAGAATTTGCATTGAAAGCAAAATTCTGTGGGATTTTAAATTAAAATTGATTGTCGCGTTCCAATTTTTATGTACCGTTTTGAGTAATAGAGTTAATTCTGAAAGAAACTTTACTAATCAGCATTTTGAAACTTTTACAATTATTTTGTTTATGCTGATAATAAACGCGTTGTATTAAATCAATATTGTTTATTCTTTATTGGGATCCCCTATTAACGTTATTTTTTAAAGGTTCCTGCTTCTCTCCATGGAGATAATGTCTGGGATGTTCCACAGTATGGCATTACACTTAATTATCTCGAAGAAGAGAGCAGGTGACACCACAGGGCCAAGTTACATGCCAGATCTGTGGAGAGAGGAGCCCACTCATAGTAAGAATGCAAGTTTTTAGGTCATTAACAACCCATGTTATTGAATATATGCAAGAGGGATATGTTTAATACCATACTGAGACGTTCTGGACAAAACGATAACATTACCATGACGACAAGCAGGTGGCAGAAAAGTTACACAGTGCACCTTTAAAAATACTATCCAAAATTACAGCTTATATATTTAATTTCCTACACATTAGAACTAATAAACGTGTAAAATTAATTCTGTTTTGCAACATATTTATCTTTCCGAAAGAAAATTTGAAAAGAGTGAATTATATGCATTGAGTATGTGTTAGAACAACAACTGTCAAACAATTTCCCCTTTAGTTTCAGAAGTTAAGCTGGCCAGTGTAGCTTTTCCAACCCCCCCAAGACTCCCCCCTGTCTCTCCCTCGCCCTCCTCCCCTTCTTCCTATTCATCCATTACTGACACTATGGGGTCCCTGGTTGGAGCCATCAGAGCATCCTGGTGCACTGCCAAGTCCCATCACAGCACCGTCAGTTGGAAGAGCACCGTTAATTCCTCTACTGCGCTGGTGAAAAAAGGGTTGGCAGGTTTCGTGGGGGTTAAAAAGCCTTAATCTTTTTATCCTGTCCTATTCACAGATTCGATATAGTCACTCCAAATCCGTAAGTGGCATGCAGGGAGGGACTCGGGAGGAATACTGCTCCAAACAGTCAAATCCTGGCAATGGTCTGAGAAGAGTAGAGTAATAAAAGGGATAATCCGCCGCGTCATAACATGGAGCATATGTCAAAATATTGTTCATGGGTATTTGGTCAGAAAGCTCTCGGTCCAGCACAGACAATGAATGAGGAAAAGTACGCAGTATTTTATTTTGACCGACCTTGCTTAAGTTCTACCCGGGAAATATATTAAGCAAAATATATATTTCAGAATTCAGATCCACAAATGTTGAACCTTGTCATTACTTTGCTTATTTGGTGGCAGTAGCTCAGTTGGTAGAGCGATGTTGGTGGTTGAAACGGAAGGTTGGTGGTTCAAATCCTGCTCTCAACATAAATATCATTGGGCAAGACACTTGGCCCTCCTTGCACCCGTGTGTACACTGGTTTATGAATGGGTAAGTGGTTCTTTGTTGTAAAGTGCTTTGAGTGCCTTGAAGGTGGAAAAGCGCTCAATGAAAAGTTAACTGTTTACCATTTATTTGTTTGGGATTGTCTCCATAAATTTCCCATTTTATTCTTACGGTCTAAAGTCCTTCAAACTAATTATGTCTTTGCAGTTGAATAATGACACCACTTTTATTGTGGGAGAAAAATAATAGCAAAATTTGTCTTGCCCCAGTACGGATATATTGTATTAACAGCTCTTGAGGTCAAAATAAATCAGCTCCGTGCTGTCTGCATCTAATTATGAAGCCTTTTATTGCCCAATAATCAGGAAGCGCACATTAGCATGATTGTTGTTGTTGTTTTTGTTGTTGTTAGCATTGTTGTGACAGCAAAACTCTGCTATGGTCTGTGAAAAGTGCTTAAACTCTTTTGCAGTGAACCATAAAAATGCATAAGGAGAGGAATAACTTTGACCACTGCAGACATATATAATGCATTAGTTCTGTTTTCACTGTTTTTAAGAGAGTAAAAATCAGGTCTTTAAGGTGGTAGTTGTCAAAGGTAGTAGTAGCAAAAATAGTAGTTGTTAAATCAAAGAATCAATGTGGACTGTTTTCTGTTTGAGAGAAGAACTCACCCTAAATATGCAGGGTTTGTGTGTTAAACAGTATGTGTGAATGAAACAAAACACAACTCCACGTATGTTTTTAATGAAGAAACAACATTATAACATAGAGCAGGAAATAGCGTAATATGGGCCTTTTAAAGTATCAAAACACTGAAGTCCATTATAGGCAGAGTATATGTGGATTTAAGCCAAGATTAGCAGGTCAAGAAGACTGCCACATAAGTCAAAGTGGATAAGATCCTTTTCACCTGATGTTGTTCATCTCTCATAACATGTTTGTGTCACTAATGCCTTCATTCGATCGCACATATCCGCTGTTCCCTCTCCATTTAAAAGCCCTGTGGTGCGCTCCAGATATAGACGTGCTCTATCACAATCATCATCAGCTCCAAGTGAGTGATATCTGTCCACTCTGGTCCCAGACTGACACCGGAGAATGGCACAGAGCAGCCCTTCCCCTGACAACAGAATCTGTCTCCGTCAGCGATGGGGTCACGGCAAGTCAGTGGGTGCAAGGATCAGATAGAATTTGCATTGTATGTTAAAGGGTCCATGTTATGCTATTTTCTGATCTGTTATAATGTTGCTTCCTCATCAAAAACATACCCAGAGTTATGTTTTGTTTCATTCACATGTTTTACACACAAACCCTACATATTTAGACTGCGCTCTTCTCTCAAATAGAAAAGACTCTGTTCCACCTTGTGATGCCATGTGGTAATGCAAGAAGGGCTTTACTGTGTTTTAAACTCAATACACCTAAACTAGAATCATTTGGATAATTTCAGCCCTGGAATTGCCCATCTCTATTAAACTAAATCTAAAAGGTAGCTGGCAAACAAGAAATCATGGTGCAGATGTGGAGTTTGTATGTTCTGGGTAGGTCTCCTATGGGTGCTGTTTCCTCTCCAGACTCCAGCCTAAAAAGTTGATACTTCTGACCATGACCCATGTTCAACTTCTAGAGTAGGGTTTCTAGATGCTACACTGTTTTCCACTTCTCCTGACAGGTTGTTCAAGGGACAAAACAGAGAAGAATCTCTACAAGATCCAACCTTTGTAAAAGTGAAAGTTGTCGATGTCCTGTCAACTGAACACAGGCAGTTTGTATTCCACAAAAATGCATTGTGTTCTATGGTAAAATATTTTCTGGGTTCAAGCTCTCAAGAGCTGCAGTATCTATGGACGGTCACTAGTCAATCTCGCCCCAGGACAGAAGGGAATGTCTTATCCAGTTCTTATTATCGATCCATGAGATGAACATTGTTTAAAGGTGCAACTTTTCTCCATTGAGACGTTATTGCCTTGTTTGGTATGTTTTGGTTTGTGCTGGTATGTTTCACATTATGGTATTAAATCTTTTTAACCTTATGGAGACCAAACCAGACCAAGTTACAGGTCAGATCTGTAGAGAGGCAACCCTGCTCACAGTCAGAATGCCTGTTTTTCTAGTTATTTTTGAGCTGTAAAAAACACTTGTAACAGAATAAATGTAAAGTAGAGCTGTTTAATGTCTCCACTGAAACAAGCGGGTAACTAACCCTTCACCAGAGAAGTTACACAATGCACCTTTAAGTTTATAATTTTAAGTGAAATAATTGTGCACTTTAGTGAAGGATCCTCAAACTGCTTGTCTCCATGGAGTTGCGATTGTTATCTCTTAAATGTTCCACAGAATGTCATTTAACTTATTTATCTCCATAAAAACTTCCAGGTGACAACACTAGACCAGGTTACAGGTGAACAGGCAACACCACAGAGTAATGGTGCATGTATTTCAAGGTGCAATAAAACACCCTTGATGAAATAAATGCACATGAATCAGTTTCATTCCAGGCAAAGCAATAACATCTCCATGGAGACTAGCGGTTTGCGTAACCTCCACAAGAAAAATGACACAGTGCACTTTTTTATTAACATATTTAACTGATCTAACAAATATTTTGCTGATGTTTCACTGGATACGGACAAGTGATTTCCATCGTCGTCCATTACTGCCAGCTTAATAGAGTCACACATAATCACTTACTCTCCACATCTCAACGCTGTAAACAGAATGTACAGTTAATTACGTGGAAGTAATTGTATAAAAGCATTGTTTGGTCCCTCGCCTCTCCGGTTCAAGAGTCACTGAGAAAAAAAAAATAAAAAGAAAGAAAAAAACCTATGCACCTCCACTCTTTCTCTCCCCATACCTCATTGAACTCGCCTTTTAACACCTTCGTAATTAGTTTTTACCCAGCCCGAGGCCCTAGTTGTCTGACTTTGTGCACCGTGTGTCTCTCAAAGAATCGAACCTGTCTTGCAAACAGAAACAAAGTGCCAGTCCGCCTCCCCTGCAAGATTGCTTATTGAACAGCAGCCCCCGTCCACTACTCCGGAAGCCCGAGGGGAGTTCCAGAGACAAAACCTGGCTAGAATCGTTATACTGATGATGCCGGACACAGCTATTTTTTTCTATCGTTTTAAGTTGTCTGGTAATTAATCCGTCTGAATGTTTAATTAAAGAGAAAAGTTGCAGGTGTAATTGAAAGCTATGGGCTGCCCCGTAACTGGACCTGGAGAGGACAGTGTGGGCTAATGCGGGGTGGCAGGGAGGATTCATCAAGTTAGTTAATCTGCTGTTGACCTCAAAGTAACTTGGAAAAAGAAAGACAATGAATGGAAGTGCAAATTTGGCATGGCCGGTAGAGGTAACACTTTATAATAAGGCACAGCTACAAAGCATTTAGAAATGTTTAAAGGGTCCATATTATGCTATTTTCTTTGTTATTATGTTGTTTCCTCGTCATAAACGTACCTGGAGTTTTGTTTTGTGTCATTCACACATGTTTAACATATAAACCTTACATATTAAGGCTGTGTTCTTCTCTCAGTAGAAAACACTCTGTTCCACCTTGTGATGTTAATACAGGAAGTGCCCCACTGTATTTTAAACTCCATACACCTTCACTAGAATATTTGGATGATTGTTGCCCTGGAATTAAAAATCTCTACTAAAAGGTACAAGATAACTGTTAACTTGAAAACTACTGCTTCATGACATCACAAGGTGGAACAGAGCATTTTGAGTTCTAGTGATGTAAACAGATTAATAATAAAGGATTAGTCAAACATGTGTGAATGAAACAAAACACAACTCCAGGTATGTTTTTGAGGACGTAACAAAATCTAATATGGCTTAAAGCTCGTAAGAGTCAAATTTGCACAATATAGTACCTTTAATTCATAAATCCTTTGGTAACGTAATGGAGGAGGCTGCCCAGGGGTTCCTTGATGTAAAGTGCTTTGACTGTCTGGAAGCTGGAAAAGTGCTATATAAAAATGTGACCATTCACCATTTTTGATTATGGATGTAGAATAAAACCATTAATTGTCCCCAAGTGCATAAATGTCTTTTTCTGTTCCAAGCTTTTTGTCTGCTATTTAATCAGATATGAGTAAGTATTAATCAGTCTCGCCATCTTCTAAAAACAGTTCAAATCAGTTGACTCATCACAACTGGGCCAAATTCTGTTCCCTTTGTCTGTCTCCCCTTCCTGCATTTTAACTTTTTAAATGTCATAAAATAAAATGCCATTAATGTGTCGAGATTGGCATCTTCAGTACCGTCAAATCCAAGTCTTAGCCATTTTCTAAAAGTAGTTTAAAGGTGTGCTATGTAACTTACCTGCTTGTTTCTATGGATATGCCATTGCTCTGCCTGGAATGTTCCACAGTATGACATTATGTACTTTACATTTATTCAATTGCATGTGATTTTACTGCTCAGAAAAATGGTCATACTGTGAAACATTCCAGACAAAGCAATAACATCTTCATGAAGAAAAGCATGTGACGGACCCTCCATCATGTTGACTCATTGCCTCATCACATCCCTGGCCAAATTCTCTTCTCTCAAATGGAAAGTGCTCTGTTCCACCCTGTGATGTCATGTGGTAATACAGGAAGTGCTCCATTTCAGCTCTGAAATTGTCAGTTTACTGAACAAAAGGTAAAAAGTAGCTGTTAACCTGAAAACTACCGCTTCATTTTGAGTTTGGAGATGTAGACAGATTAATAATGCAGGATTACTCAGATGTATGACTGAAACAAAATACAACCGGGTGTATGTTTTTTAGGAGGTAAACACACACACAAAATGCATACATAATAGAAGTATGAGTTGGAGCGGGGATGGCTAATGGTACGTCACGCCTGTAGTTTTTTGGCTCTCTTTTTACATCTCTTTCCACACAACAGCTGTGACATGAGCGGAGCAGAGGAGAGGAAACAAAGCCATTTCAGAAGTCATTTGAGCGCAGTCAGTGATGGTCCAGTGACAGTGTTTGCAGCTTGTTGTTTAGAGTGAAAAAAGTACAAAAAAATACAAAAAATCCAACTGTGAAGGGAGTAAATTAAAGTGGAAGGTTTAATCCTACAGCATTGGTGAGTTGTGTGAGTTTTGTTAGTTGTTGCTATGCCGTGCACAGTGGTCGGAGATGGTGGCGCATGTGTTTATGGTTTTTCTAAATCATGAGTTCATGGGAAACCTTTGAATGCCAATGTGTGTTTACCGTTCATACAAACAACATTGTAGTTACGAAAGGATTCAGTGGCCTTCAGATATGCGCTCCTGTGGCATACGCTAAAATACTTGTGTGCAGTTCTGAAAAAGCTGTCTGGTTAGTAGCAAAATGTTAGCTTCAAAAAGCAAAGTCCAGTTCTCTTATAAAATCTCATACCAGGAGGTCTCTGTTTTCTATGTGCTGTTATTTTTGTCAGTTTTGCTTTCTTACTAAAAAAGAAATCGAAGTTTAGAATGAATATAACAAGCAGTGTCTATGTAATTGCAACAGAACTGGTGGCATGTGGTCTTAAAGGGGAGGTGGCCCATTGCATTTAACCAAACAACAAGCAAGCAATGGCAATTTGGGTATTTGGCCAAAGTAAGCCAAGAATAATGATAAACCAGCTTAGATTTTGGCATGGAGAAAATTTTTTTACAGTTTCCTATTTAAAATGATATCGTGGCTTCATCTTAACTATGTTTTTAGAGAAACCTGCAACTATTTAGCCTTACTCCTGTAGCCTTTTAGTTTCCCTATCTACTATCTGACCATGTCTGAATTATGACCCTATTAGTAAACGTTTTTCATTAAAGAGGAGGTATTACACTTCTATTCATTGTTAACACATAACAGATTTAGATCACCATGTTACCTTTTATTGCTTTAAAAATGCTATATTTGCTTGCTGAAAAGAACATATTGTAATGTTTAATTAGTTTCAGTTTAGTCCTTCCTCCCTTTGCTCCCCTGTGTCACTACCCCTTCAGAGCACTATCACAAAACAGTCAAAACTAAATGACTGCACATGACTGCACATTGTCAGGTTTGTGAAGTTGTAGTGTGTTGCTTTGTGTCTTGCTTTCTATTTATAAAAAAAAAAAATGGGCGTGATTGTGAGATTAATCAAACATGGATGGATGACATACGGTATAAAACCACTTCAGGCATGTTTTTGATGAGGGAACGTTATAACGTGGTAGAAAGCCAAAATCAGTTTGGCATAATTCCCTGTTTTTAAAGATGGTAATAATTCATATCACCCATTAAAACATTTTACATAGTATTTTTATGTCTAACAAGGGGCTTCTTAGACACAGAAGGTTGTAGACCCCTGACCTGCTTATTGATTTAGAATGTTAAAGGTCCCATATTACGCAAAATGTGAGCTTTAATGTTATAATGTTGTTACCTCATCAAAAAACATGCATGTTTGAGAAAAACGCAGCCTAAATATGGAGGGTGTGTGTGTTAAACGTGTGCGAATGAAACAAAACAAAACTCCAGGTATGTTTGTGATGAGGACAAACAACATTATAACATAGATCAGAAAATAGCGCCATATGGGCCCTTTAATACATTTTTAGAAACACTGTAAAGAGAGTCAAACAGACATTTAAGATGGTAATTCATTTTATATCTGGACAAGTCAAACCTTATTTACTCACATAGAAAACTGTGCGTACTTTTTGCACAATCCATTCTTTGGAACATATTTTGGAGTCTACCCAGGAGTTCCATAGACAAAAAAAACTTAATGCATTTTTAATTAATGATTGCACTTGGCCCTGAGCCTTGGCATTCCAGTTCAGACATGGAGAAAACACAAGAGAGCTCCTGGAATTAATCACAAAAGAAAAACAATTGCTTAAAAATATTGAAATTGCTCATATTGTCAGTTTGAGTCATTATCAGTGTTATTTGATGACCTTTGCACACAGATAGTAAGTAGGGGGCCTGTTTACCTGTTCTTATAGCTTACAGACAGTTATAAGAGGATTACGCTGGAAATATTTAGAAAAGCTCTTGAAAATGCAGTCCAGCGAGATGCGTCATATTTGGGGCCATTATTGCTTGTGCACTTGGCCGGAGCCCCCTGAATGTTTCTCAGAGGAAATGAGACAAGGCATCTAATTGTTGAACTAATCACTTTGTTTTTTACACTCCAGTGCTTTGTAAAGGGCCTTGCTGTTTGTCTGATATTATGAGCTTCATAATAATATCATAAAATTGTCTACTGCTAAATATGAAGACCTAAAGAAATAGAGTCTGGGGTTCAATTACAAAATTATGTGAGGTGTTTTTTGTCCTTGTCATGTTAAAAAAAAAAAAAAAAAAAAACCTCAGTTGATGATGTCGACATTCCCCGGAGGTGGTGCTAACTGCAGGCCCTGCTCTGTCTACTTAAGTTAGACAAATCTGAGCTTTATTTAATATAGTCTGGATGTAAAGTATTCACTTAGTTCGAACTACAACAGGAGAGCTGATTTTGTAATGTAAACAAGTCCCTCTCAAATAACATTACAGTCATTAGCCAACAGTTTTTCAGTTAGTCACTCTCACTTTTTTGCTGAAAATGAAACACCTAAACAGGATCCTGAAAATTATTATTATTATTTTTTTTAATGTAGTTTTCAGACCATCTTGAATCTTTTTTTACTGTGTTTGGTAATGGTTGTATTGTGTTACCATGATAACTGCTAAACATTCTGCCATACTTTACTTACGGGCAATATGCAATATGCAATATACTAAGGAATTTTACCTTTGAGGGCACATGCAATACATTGTTGAATAGCACTTTATAAGCCGGGTTATTTAGCAATCTCACCTTGCACTTTTTCTTTTCCTTTTTTAGGGTTGTGCAATATACTGTAATAATTTTAGCAATGGGCTGTGTGCAATACTTATACACTGGCACCTTAACTAAACAGGGCAGCGTGCAATTTTGATCAAATAATCTAACATCCTTTAGTTGACCTGTGTCTGTGATCTTGTGACTGACCATCTCTTTATGTCTGTCTATTTGTAGTATTGTATTGTCTGTCTGGGTGTATTGTTTTTACTGTGTGTATTTGCTTTATGATTACATCAACCTGTCTAGGGACAGCAGATGGAAATTAGCCCTGGGCTATAATCTGATAACATATTTACGTATCATGTATATGTTCATTAATGTGTTTTGTCCCTATTTCAAATAAATAAATAAATAAATAGACATATATGCATTATACCCCAGCATGATGTCACTACAAAGTATCAATAGACTAGTCCTCCAGCGAGGCACTCCTGACCAAGATCTTGACTAAAAATCTGGACATGGGTCTCTGCAGGTTTTACACTATCACTATTAACAAGTTGCCTCATTTGCATTGAAGAAAGTGTCAGATGCTGTCAGAATATTGAGAAGTTTGGAAGAAAATTGGTCTAATCTAGTAAGGTAGTAAAGGTTTCAGAAGAAGTCATCTGGACAATGTTTTCAAATCGAGACATCGACTCAAGTTATAGCCTGAATCTCCTCTGCACTGGTGTAAATGTAAACTGGGTCAGCTCAGCAGGTAAACAAATACAGAGTTATAATCTGAATCTCAATAATAATTATTTATTTATAATGCACTTTACATTTACAAAAGAGCTACACACAAAGTAAAACATAGAAGAACATTATGGAGGCTGAAGAGACCATTCAACATCAATATTAAAGGCAACTTAGGTTATAACTCCTCCTTTAGTGCAGGTCTATTGTTGATCAGGGCAGTATAAAGTTCTGACTCTGTCCAGTACCTTATGATTGAAATAACATTTCAAAAACATTGTCCTAACGACTACCACTGAAACCTTCTGTGCCCTGGACCACTCCTGGACAAATGAGGGATTACGCCAACAGGTTTCTAACATTTGAAGCACTTCTTAAATAAGGATTAAACAAACTGGAGCAGTGTGTTACTGTTTTAGCCCATTGGAATTCTCATTGTCCATAGTATTAGACTTCCTGTATTTGTTCCATTTGAGAGAAGAACTGAGCCTAAATATGCAGGATTTGTGTTAAACATGTGCGAATGAAACGAAACACATCTCCAGGTATGTTTTTGATGAGGAAACATTCTAACAAAGATCAGAAATGTGTAATATAAGCCCTTTTAACCAACAGCCTTCATTATTGCGTCCTTTTGCTCCAGTTTACTTCAGTCAGTGACTGTTATGTAGAATTTGTAATATACCTACATTTATAGAGAAACCAAAGCACTGTCAGAACCTTTGCCACACACAGTCTCCCTTTCCCTCTTTATAGCCCCACTGTCCTGTCTGCTGCGTCTTTATTTACCACTGTTTAATCAGGACTCTGAATGGGTCCAGTTTAATTAACCCAGCCCTGCCATAAATGTAAATGCCAAATGTCTGCCAGTGCCACCCAATTCCATTTTTACTATCCTCCGCCCTTATAAAGACGATCTGTGTTGACCTGCTCATTCTGCGCACAGGGCCCAGGGTGGCTGGAGAGAAGTGTTATGAGATAAGAGAAGCAATAAGATTTTACATACGAATCATATCAGTGCTGGTTACTTTTTTCTGATAAGATCCTGTAGTGAGCGTGCACAGTGTTATCAATAAACACGGTTATGTGCAAATGTCAGCCGTTTGGCCTGGTGCAGCACAGTCTGATGCAGGCTGTAAAAGCACAGCATTGTTGTGTAGTGGTATAAGACAGTTTGAGGGTGGCACAGCATGATTTTTTTTTAAATATATATATGTTTAGGAAGAATCATAGACTGTATATATAAACAGATGAGAATGTACCTAGTTTGGACTAAACCCCCCCCCCCCAAAAAAAAAAAAAAACAAAAACAAAAAACAAACAAACAAACAAACAAACAAACAAACAAACAAACAACAAAACAAAACACAAAAAGAGTAAATAATGCTACTAAAACACAATGTGCACAGTTTACTAGCAAAAAATGTTGCTTTAGTGTTAAGTCCCTCTTTAAACAGTGGCCTTGGTAATAAAATCTGTTAATAAACTTGTAATACTTTTATTTACTGCAAGAAATATGCCAAAACAACCTGTAATCCAACTGCCTGTGATTTCCTCTTGTTACCATTGTGCTGTTTTATTGCACCTTGGTACTCTGGCCACACTATATTGGGGTCAGTGTGTAGTCTGTAATGGGCAGGTGTGCTTCTCAGTGGGATCGACCTGCTGCCCCCCTTTGGACTTCTGGACTGGTGCTTATCGCAGCAGGAGGGGCAGGACCACACTACCGCCAGGACCAGGGTTCATTTTAAGACCTGTAGTTACAAGAACAGCCTCTATACAGAAATTACAGGGGTTTTTTTCTATTGTGGTGTTTTTGGTATTGATCTTGGAAGAGCAGAACTGCACTACATAGAAAATACTGTATTGTTGTTTATCAAACGTGTGGATAGAAATGGAAACATAACTTCATTACTTCTTAAAATGCTTATATAGAAGCTGAACATTTATCAGTTTACATATATTGTTGATTCAAAGCAGCCTTTTATCTATCAAACAGTTTTTCTGAGGTTTTTTAATGACTTTTATCATGAAAAAACTCAAAGCTCAAAAAACCTGAATAAATAATTTGGACAGTTAATGGTTTCTTTGGAGTTTACTAGTTTTTTATCTCACCTTTTCACAAAATACCTTTACATTTTATCTTTAAACAGATACTTTAATATGTAGATTTTTTTTCATGTGATAATTTTATTCTTTTTTGGTTAAGTAACAAAATCAGGTACTTCTTCCACCACTGTTTTTTATTAAATCTTCCCTTTACATACCTGATGTTGCCACCATGCTGCTGAGCTTGAGCACTACTTTGAACAAACAGCCAATGCCCTGTATTAATCCCATTAGCTCTGTTAATTAAATGTGTACATATAGTCATGTCATAAACCAGGGCCCTATGTAAACATACAAGATACTGTACGCGTTTAGATGAAGTTATTATCACTTCCAACATCACAGACCTTAACACTAGCTCTGTTCAAGTGACCTATATAGTCCTTCTTATTCACTCAGAAAAACTAAAAATAAACCATAATTATATGAGCTGTACTGTATTATATGAATCTATACAACTAGTGGGTTCATTGTGTGCTGTGAAAATCCCCATTTCTGTTATAAGTGAATATTGTTCCTACTTGAGTTTTGATCATGGTGTACAGCGTATGAAAACAAAAAAAAAAAGTCCTCCATTAAAGCTCAAGATGGCCATTGCTGCAGTGAGGATAAATTAGCGCCGCTGTGCTAATTGGACCAGTATGTTAATAGGAATGTATACAGCATGTCTGCATACTGTGGAAATAATAACTCTCTTAAGGGCGCTGGTATGAGCAAAGTGAGTCTGTTTCAAGTCATTTTATGCATAAAGAAACATTTCCCAGTAGCCATACAAAATAACGTACAACTGTAAAAAATTAATAAATACAGCAATTCATAGGTTGAAGAATGATGAAAAATTGGGACCAGTACCATAGCGATTAAGAATTTAAACTAAATATTATTTCTTTTATAGAAAAAACGTAGAAGTGAAGAGTAAAATATACATTTATTTAAAAAAAAGCAAAATAAAAATGGTGAACATGTAGTTTGGTTGGTAGACATGGACAGCGATTGCCGTCAGCACTGTATACTGTTGTTGTGTCAGTGGGCAAGACATTTCAACAGTGTGTGTAATGTGTATGTTTTTGCCTGACCAGCCAAAACAACACATTTTACAAAGAAATGTTGGTCTGTTACTGCACCTGCAACTCCCCAATTTCCAATAGGCATAATTGACAGGGAGATTAACCAATCAGAGAAAGGCTTGGTCCAGGGAAAACACTCTGTTCCACCTTGTGATGTCATGTACAGGATGTGCTTCACTGTGTTTTTAAACTCCATACACCTTCACTGGAATCATTTGTATGATTTCAGCCCTGGAATTGCAAATCTGTACTGAAAACTACCACTAAATGACATCACAAGGTGGAACAAAGCATTATGAACTTTGGAGATGTAGACAGACCAATAACAAAGGATTATTCAAACATGTGTGAATGAAACAAAACACAACTCCAAGTATGTGTTTTAATTAATTTTGAATCCAAGAATCACAAGAATCAGTTTTGTGTAATAAGGGACCTTTAACAATGACACTGAGTTTTGTGTCAACTTTCTAAACTCCAAGGTTGTCGAGGAGAAAAGTAAAACGAAAAGTAGTGACACCACACATCATCAAAATCATCTCTCGACATTTTCTTGTTTAGCTTCGAAGTCCATTAACACTCATTTCTAATCTCGTCTAATGTCTCCACAGTGCATTCCCAAATCCACAGACAGCCATCACTATTCTTGGTTTTTGGTTCTGCTGTTCCCTCATATTTTCCCAGCGTCCTCTCTGGTGGCTCTTTGACTGTGCCTTAATGACTCTGGGGGCCATTTTGCACACCCACGCTCTCCTTCACCATACCTCGGATCTGTTTGGGGGTAGAAGTTTCAGGCAGTTAACTTACCTGCGAGGCCATTACTGATATTTCTACTCGCCAAGTGTTCACTGCCTAGAGACAGTCTCATCTGGAGTTTTTTTTCCCCCGATGCCTCTGCTATTTGATCAAGTTCTCACTCTGTCAGATTGTATTGGCTTTAGACCGCTGCAATGGGAATGAATGAGAAAGCAGCCCCGCGAAAAGGTCAGGAGTCAAACGAAAAATGAATAAAAAATATGCATGATATTGTCTGATATTTGGAGTGTACCTGAATTATGCATGAGCGGATAAAGTCGGGTGGTAGGTAGAGTTAGTCAAGTAGAGTCATTGAGTTAAAGGTTGTATACCATTTGTTCTGGTTTGATTTCTGTATTAATAATGTTGTGTAAATAATTTAAAATGTATTTTTTTTATGTATGGTAACTGTTAATTTAGTGTCTTATTATGCTGTTCCCTCTAATAAATAGATACACAAAATGCAATTTAGTCACAGGGCTATTGTATAAGCTGTAAAACAAATCATTTAAAATGAAGAAACAATGCCATATTGTTATAAGTTGTAGGACTACGAATATGAAGTTGCTTAGCAGTTTTAACAGATTCACTACGCTCCCCTAAATTAGACAAAGAACAAGTGATAGAGTGGGAAACAAGTGAATTTAATGTTGTGTAACCAGTATAATTAAGTACTGATAATAACTAGCATGTTGTATGAAGTTGTAAAGTGCTATCTGCATGGTTACAGTATTAGATATCTTCCTTCCTTGTCAGACACTTGGCCTGCTGCTCCGAGCATATGCCTGGCCTGTCTTATCCTGCTCTCATGATGTGCTTCTGGAGCCAGCAGGTTGCCTCAGATCGCAGATTTAGTTTAGGAAATGCTTGGAGATGTGTGGGTGCACAAATCTAGTGCCGGCTTCTTGGTTTTTAATTTCCCCGAGTGGAGAAGAGAATAAAATGTGCATTTACTCTGGGAGGGCTGAGGACGCAGGCAGTGAAATTCTGTTAGGACTTTGCAAAACACTGCAGCTGATAAAAGGAGACCAGGCATATACAAGAACGAAGAGGCAAGAGGAAATGTACTATAGTATTTGTAACTTGTAACTTTATTCACCTAATGCTGAATTAAGGATACTGACTAACCAGGATGTGTAACTTTCCTGGTACATGCAAGTTACCTGACCAGTCACTCTGTTCAAATTCAGGAGAGTCAGGAACCAGACCACTGAATGTGAAAATTGTCATAAAATTGAGAACAAAATATATAACTTCTTTTACCTGAGGTGAGTAACAGTTTGGTGCTTCTATTGTTGATTCAGAGAAAATCCACGCTGTTTCTCAGTCAGCCATATTTGTTTTTGACGCAAGTCTCTCTCTGCCTCTGTCTTTGGTGTATGAATTATAATAAGTTAAGGCTGGAGTTTAAATTAAGGTTAGGCAAGACATAACTATGGTGGCGTTTAAGATCAGTGTCCAAGAAATTAATTCAAAGTAATGTTTCTGAGAAGCATAGAAATTTAACAAAAACTATCCTTGCTTCACCCTAACCCATTACAGAAGGAGAAGACCAAGAAATATACTTTAAGTTACATCATTGTTCACTGGCAGCCTCCATCCCTCCCTTCTCCCACAGGCATTTTGAACATTTTCTTCCAGGTCTGTCCCGATTATGATCTTGAAATGCCCCTTTTTCAGACCTCCAGGACTTCTCATTACCTCCCTGAATCCTGTGTGTCTATTCTCCAAATGAATCCCAAGCACTTTGTTTGCCTTGGGGGGGTCAATCTCCTGAGGGGTGATCAGATCTTAGCTGTAATTGAATTGGAGGGGTCAGATCAAACGCATAGCTCCTCTCCTGGGAATAGCAGCTAGAGACAGAACTTTGATACGATCTCATGCACCATTTACTTAACATATTTAGGGTGTATTTGGCCAGCACAGGAGTAGATGGGACAGATAAGGTTTAATGAGGGGAAAAAAAAAACCCAGAGATGCAAGATTGTTAATGGTTGCACAAGGGCAAGGTGTGTCCAATCAATTCCTTCTCTCTTCATTAAGGTAGAAGGCATGGTTATATCCCTTTAATGGAAAGAAGATGACCTCACCTTCACTACCACAGTATGGGACATGCTACAGTACAAGTACCACAGTATCTTGATAGGATTCTATGTAGTAGTATAACGTGAATATGTGGAAAAAAGTTAAAAAAAAAAAGCTACCATGTGGTAAATGGTCTGATTTCTATATAGCGCTTTTCTTCCTTGAAGGCACGCAAAGTTCTAAACTTCAAAGGGTGCAAGGTGGGTTAAGCGTCTCGCCCAAGGGCACAACAACAGCATTCATCTGTGAGAGCTGGAATTGCACCGCCAATCTGAAGGCCAATGGATGTGACCACAATGTTGTTTATGTCAAGAGTGGGATTTGAACCACCAACCTTCAGATCAGTGGACAAACGCTCTACCAACTAAGATACCGTTTACCTTGAATTCTGTAGAGATTGGCAATTTCACGTCTAAAATTATCCAAATGATAGTGAAAGCGTATGGACATTAAAAACACAGTAGAGCACTTCCTGTATTACCACATGTTTTTGTTTAAGGGAAGAACTCAGCCTAAATATGTAGGGTTTTAGTGCGAATGAACACAAAACACAACCCTGTATGTTTTTGATGAGGACACAACATTACTATAACATATCTTAGAAAATAGTGTAATGTGGGCCCTTTAACTATAAAATCCAGTGTCTAAAACAGTTTCTTAACAGCTCTACCTCAAACCCTGCTGAAATAGAGAGGACGGGTAGAGTTCGGTGTTCTTTTTTAGTCGAGCACATTACAGATTCTACTCAGGGCCTGTGGTGCTTGTGTCCTTGTTGCAGGATGCATCGGTGGGTAACTCCATGTTTATCAAATGGAGTTTGTTTCAAAGCGTATGAGCAGTCAGGTCCCTAATTAAACAAGGCACTGTTGGAAAATGAAATGTTTGTGATGCTGATTTGTGGTTGTAGAGGCATACCGAGTACAACAACGTGGAGTTAGCAGGGGAGCCAATTTAAATATTTTTGATGTTGTATAGTGTATAGTGATTGCTAATTTGTTGTCATTGGCTCATTGGGGATAGAGCGATTTATGGTGAGGTCAAAATGTGGATAATGATACATACATTTTAGTAAATATAAGCTGATAATATATTATATATCTTTGAACTTCTGTATTAAAAAAAAAACAGAACTCCTCAGAGGTTGTAAAAGTATGTATTTTGATGTTAACGGCTTCATGTACTGAGCAGAAGCCTATTAAACATACTCATACTTTGCAGTGACATCATGCTGGGGGTGTTCTACATACATCTCTATTGGCAGAATGTTTAGGAGTTACCATGGTGATACAATAAACACATTAGCAAACACAGACGCAACTATCTTAAGATGATCTGAAAACTCAAGAAAAAAATACTAAATTTTTAAATTTAAACAACTCATTTTTAGGAGCGTGTCATCAGTATGAGCGTTGTTGGATCTGCTAGCTTGTGATTTTCTTTCTATATTTCGACCAAAACTAATGCTGCCATTCTGAACAAAGAACAAGACAACATAACCCATTTGAGAGATTGTCCCTCTGTTGTCCAGGTAAAATCCATAGCAAAAGAAAATTCCATTCTGTCAACTGGACTAAAGTTTTAGAGTGAAGACATCATCCAAGTGGCTTCTTCAGTTCTTCAGAAACCTGACCAGAACTGAAGAAGCCGCTTGGATGATACATTTTCACCATAAAACTTTTGAAAGAATTGAATTTTATTTGCAACTGAGAGATTTTTGGAGAAGAAACAAGGACGGGCATACTTGTCGAAGTATGTGGGTGGTCCCTAGTAGCACAGTCTTTTGTTCATTGTTTTTTTTTTTTTTTTTTTAATTCTTATATGGGTAAAAATATAGAAAATAAATCATATTGAGCTTTGCAGATGTAGACAGACTAATAATAAAGGGTTACTCGAACATGTGTGAATATAGAACCTTTAAAGATTCCATCCAAACGTTCTTCGCTCACGTAATATGTCCATTGTGCTATGGCTGTCCCATTTTTTTCAAACAACAACAACAAAACAACAACAACAAAAAAACAACAACAACCCATAATTCTCATGTTCTTTTATAAAACCCAACTGCAGCGAACTTCATCTTACACATTCCATACCTTCTATACTTCTCCATTATCTTACACCTCTGCCTCCCTTCTCCCCCTCCGCCCCATCTGTGCATTAATGGCCACGTGTGACTTTTAAAAGCATTTCAATCAATGGGAGCGAGCTTTCTAATGGGGCTGGCTCTTTCAGGAAACCGTGCTGGAATATACGTTTTCATTACACACGCGGAGATTGCCCAGTTCGCTCAACGCTCTCTGGGCTGTATTGAAATAAAAGGTACTGGTGAGAGAGCAAAAAGCCTAGGAGATAAAGTCTAGTGAAGATATAGAAGCCTTCTCCTCCCATTATCCCCTGAAACGTTCACCTTTTAATACAAGAGGGAGCAAAGTGATAGTGTACGTTAATGATTTCCAAATCTGGTAATGTGCTGACGCTAGGAGATGTAAAATACAGGGTGATTTATTGATTGTTTTGATACTGGAATCCACGCGGCTAGCATGACGAGTTTAGCGGGAAAGTAAAGGGAAATTTATGGAGACTTAGGAGAGATACATTACAGTGGGAGTGGGGGAGCTGTTAAAAGATGGAGGAAGAATGTTGGATTTAAAGGTGCACTGTGTAACCTTTCTGGTGGAGGGTCCACTACTGGGTTGTTTCCAGAGATGGAGAGGTTATTGCATATAGCAACTTTTTTTTTTTTTTTTTCAGTATGTAATATGATATGAATTGCGTTCATGAATTTACATTTCACTCAATTAAAAACTGATGAGCTAATTAAAAATAGGCAATGCAATCTATTTTGTTCTAACCTAGTATAGATATATTATAAAAGCAGCTAAAAGGGGGTATTTTTTCTTTTTCTTTTTTAGCTTACCATATTAGAACATTGTTCCCTCATCAAAAACAAGCCTGAAGAGGTTGTTAAATTACTCAAACATGCATGGATGACATCTAATGATCTCTCTCGTACCATAAATATACAAAAGTATGAAACAGAACTGTACACTGTACACAACTTCACAAACCTGATGTGATATGCAGTAGTTTCATTAGTGGGATGCAAGCTGATTGTGTTGTGATAACATAATGACAGTAACATTTTGTTGCCATTGTTTATTTAGCAGTGTAGCGGTGCAGGCTTTAGTGCACCTTGAGGCTGCCTATAAAAGGGGCGCTGTCGCCAGAGTTTAGTCCCACCCAACGTCGTACGCCAGGAGGAACTGGGCTCATGGCGGCCAGCCTCCCCTACATGCTGAGAAATCATCTGTTTCAGGGTTTGTGTGGATGCTGGGTTCGACGAGGCCTACAGCCCCTGCCTGGGGTATTACCAAGCTGCTTACCTGTAAAGAACTGTTCTATCTGAGTGTGAAATGTGAAAGTGAAATGAATTGAAATGGGATATAAAATGGTTAAACTAAAATAAATCAACCTTAGCATTATTTATGAATAAACAAAGTGTAAATCCAACTGTAAGTCTGTCAAGTCAATTGAAACAAACTTGTTCTGCCTATTAATTGCAGAGTGATTTTCTGTTTTCCTTAAATTGGGGATGGCGTTATTCAACAAATTAAAATATTTAGCCTATACGCCCTCATCTGGTCACACCAGCCTTGTCTTTAAAGAGGAGGTATTTGACTTCTATGGAGTATTAACTGCAAACACTTAACATATGTAGATCCCCACGTTATCTTTTATTGTTTTGAAATGTTATATTTGTGGTAAACGATGTATTAGCACGTTTTATAACATTCATTTTTGGCACTCTGAGTCTCCTCTCCCTTTGCTCCCTGTGTTAAGTCACTTCCCCCTTCAGCGTGCATCCCAGTAATGAAACCACTGCACATCACATCAGGTTTGTGAAGTTGTTGTGTGCGGTTTAGTATCATGCTTTTGTATCATGCATTGGCCCATCATTACACTGTGGAAGTTTCAAACATTGAAATGTCACTGTAAAAACTGTTCTTAAATGCCCCCCTGGTTCACAAGCACCCGCAGTTGTTATGGGTTTCAAAAGCTAAAACAGTCAAATAAAGTCTAGTTACAGAAATGAACAAAATCGTTAAAAATAATAATAATTTAGATTTGTAAGATATGTATTTTGGGGGTGCCTTACATTTTAGCATTTGCCTTTGTGTGTCTATAGCACAGTGTTCATCAGTTACCATGGTAACACAATACACACATTAGTAATAACAAAAGAGTTTTAAGAGTCTGAAAACTCAAGAATAAATACAAAATGGATTTAAACAACACAATTTTTCAGAAGTCTGGTCAATACGAGCGTTCCTAGATGATTTATTTTCAACCAAAAAAAAAAACAAAAAACAAACAAACTGGAAAAACTGCTGGCTAATGCTAACTAGCTCGTGACAGTAATTTTATGAGTTAGAGCCTTTCTTAACAGCACAAATCATCTCTCCTGTTGTAGTTCCAGCTACGTCAGCTCATTCTGGTCAGACTGTGTGCAAACAAAGCTCAGACTAAAATCTTGAGTCACAGATCTTCAGACAGAGCAGAGCCTACAGTTAACATCACACTTGCAGGGAATACTGACGACATCAGCTGCAAACTGACAGTTGGATATTGATAATGATTTTGCACACAACCCAGTATCTTTCTTAATTTTCGGGAGAACAGTCCTCACTTTAAAAATTGTCAGCAAAGTTTGAGAAGCACCAAAAAGTGTCTCTGCAGGGGATCGCAGGCAGAGAAGGCACCCATCAGTCGCTCTGACAAGAATAGTTCAGGTGTTGTTTAGACGCGGGAGATTTAAGATGGTGTGAGAAGCGAGTGTGAAGACTGTATTAATAATTTGTCATAGCAGCAAAATGTCAAAGAGTGGCATTCTCATCTACAGCATCCCTGGGTTCTCACGTACAAAAAATCAAATCTAGCCAAGTTAAAATGACTTGAATTAAGAAAGTTTCATCATGATTTGAGTAAGCGTCACTTGACAAGAAAAATTATCTACCAATGGAACTTGGACTTTTTATAGTTAAAATATGCTACACTTAAAGGTGTGCTATGTAACTTTTCGATTGGGGGTCCATCACCTGCTTGTTTCTATGGATATCTCATTGCCGTACCTGGAATGTTCCACAGTATGACTCTAAACAGATCAACCTTACATTTATTCAATTATAAGTGGTCAAAAATACCTACAAAAACAGGAGCGGGGTTGCCTCTCCACAGATCTGACCTGCAACTTGATCTAGTTTGGTCTCCATGATGATAAAAAGGTTTAATGCCATACTGTGAAACATTCCAGATGAAGCAGTAACACCTCCATTGAGAAAAGCATCTGGCGGACCACCAGAAAAGTTACACAATACGCTTTTAAGATAAGAAAAACAACTCTTTGCACTTGAAATAAGAAACAAAATATAATGTTTTTGGAATGAAGAAAAACACACTTTTTCCACTGGTAGACTGGTAGATGCTTTTTGCAGACTGCACAAACTTCCTTCCTTCCCTCTGCTTCTTAAGTGCTTTGAGAAATCGTCTCAAGTTCAGCACACACTAATAAAGCTTTAAACTGTTCTGTAATTACAACACGTCTCCATTAGGTTTAATTATAAGTGGTTGAAGGTTCAATTTCCTCAACTCTAACCAGGAATATTAATTAATCTGACTCATTTGTAGCACGTTTCATAGAACTGATACTGGTGTTGGTAATTAATTGAACTTCAGCAAAGAAATGATTACTTTTGTGGCATGAAAGAACACATATTTTGGATTCTTTTGGCTTTATTATTCCCTTTTAAACATGTTTTCAGTCATCTTGGGAGAAGTATTTCACATTTTATAAATAATGTTTGCATTTGGAAGCATTGGAGCGCCCCCTGCTGTCACCAGTGGGAATGAACAATGGGAAAATAAACAAATGAACCTGAGTTCAGAGTTTTACCTGTGACATAACAATCCAGATAAAATGCAAACAGAAAATGTTTTAGTTCTAAGAGAAACCAACTTTGAATTAATGGATTAATGAAACAAGTGTGAATGAAGCAAAAATACAACTCTATTTATGAGACAAAAATATACCAGGGTTAAAAGGCCTACAGTATATTACGCAAAACTGACTCTTATGAGCTTTTAGTCATGTTAGAATGTTGTTACCTGCTGTTAATCTCTCCAAAGCTCAAAATGCTATGTTCTACCTTGTGATGTCATGAAGTGGTAGTTTTGAAATTAACATCTACCTTTTACTTTTTGTTCAGTAGAGATTGGACATTCCAGGGCTGAAATCATCCAAATGATTCTAGTCAAGGTGTATGGAGTTTCACTGGAGCACTTCCTGTATTATCACATGACATCACAAGGTGGAACAGGGTGTTTTCCGTTTGAGAGAAGAACTCAGCCTAAATATGCAGGGTTTGTGCGTTAAACATGTGTGAATGAAACAAAACACAACTCAGTTTTGCATGATGTGTGTTCTTTAATTGGAATTTCTAAGTGAATTAAAGTCTGTTTTTGAATATAATACAAATGGTGCCAGAACAGTATTATTTTGTTGACTTGGTTGAAAGGTGTAAGAGAAAGTGTAGAAAAACCCTTTTGTTGTGTGTTAAATACAGCTCCATGTGCCAGACAAGGCTATTGCGCTGCTAATCCATGTATTCTTTGGAGGTGTTTTACTCAAAAAGTTTTGGAAAATAAAAGTTAAAAGTTGCAGCACTATTTAGAGAAGGAACTTTTCATAGTCTTAATAAAGCAAGAATAAAGACTTAATCAGCAATGCACTAGACGTGTATTACTGTGAGAATGATTCAGGCTGAGTAACTACTTTATTAAAGGGCCCATATTACGCTACTTTCTGATCTATGTTATAATATTGTTTCCTCATCAAAAACATTCACACATTTAAAACACTAGCTGCATATTTAAGCTGAGTTCTTTTCTCAAACAGAAAACTCTGTTCTACGTTGTAATGCCATACAGGCAATACAGGAAGTGCTTCTTTGTGTTTTTAAACTCCATAAACCTTGATTACAATCATTTGGATAATGTCAGCCCTGGAATTGCCAATCTCTACTAAACAAAAGGTTAAAGGTAGCTGTTAATTTGAAAACTACCACTTCAGCATTTTGGAGATGTAAACAGACTAATACTACAGGGTTACTCAGTGTGAATGAAACAAAACACAACTCCAGGTATGTTTCTGATGAAGTAACAACATTTTAACATGGCTTAAAGCTCACAAGAGTCAATTTTGCTTAATATAGGACTGTACCCAAACTGCTTATGAATGTAGTGACTAAGCCTGAATCATTCCTAATAAAGTATGTGTTCAAAATGGATAATGAAAGGTCTTTTTTTTTTTTCATTTATTAAGGCAAAGTAATTATTATAAAACAGTAGTGTCTAAGCCTCAATCATTTTTACCCTTTCCTCCTTTCTCAGATTTACACCACTATGTTTGTTCAGATCTGTTATATTTAAGTTAAACTTTTAAATGAAAGTTGGTGGCTGAACCAGAAGTGTAGTTTTATATTTCTAGTGGTCATTTCATCATGCAAAGGCAAAGAGCCGTGTTCAGCGTTTGGAGGGATACAGCTGTGCAATTCCCCTGCAAGACCCCTTCTTCTGAAATGTGAAAACTTCTGAAACTTTATGGAAAACATATTGTTCTAATCTGGTTCATTACCTTCAAGGCAATAGACCAATCAAGTCATAAATAAATCGGCAATCATCAAGAACTACAGTTTGTTGCTATCACGATTCTCTTGAATTTTGGTATACTTCTGTCAGGAAATGTGTTGAAAAGTTGTTTTTTTGCGGACAGAAAGGGTGTTAAACTTAATGACAGTTTTGTTTTACATGCATTGGAGCGGTCCTCGAAAATATATTAACTATAAACCAGTTAAATGTCAAACTTTGTCCACAGATTTCGGACATGCCCTCCGGCTGTGTTTAAACTATGGGCTCCTCAGGATTTTGTGATGCCACTTAAACCTAACCTTTTAAACAAAAAAATACAAATGTAATGTAATACTGTCCTTTACCACTAGTGTGTTTTTGTGAAGTTATTGCAAGTAAAGTAATAAAGTAGTGCTGATGTGATTTTGAAGATTCATATTTGTGGATCTATGAGTTTATAACATGGAACGGGCTCAATCTGGCTCAAAATCTGATAACAGAACTACCTATGATGAGGTTAACAGTGTTTCCCAACCTGGGCTACAGGCACTCGGGGGATATTTGGAGCGGTTTCAGAAGGTGAAATTGAATGGATATTTTGATGACATTTCATTTTTCTGTGTGCATTTTGCATTTTTAAATGTAAAAGAGCATGATTTTTGATTGATTTTTGTTTTTGTGTGTGTGCATCTTCACAAACCTGACTCTTTGTGGCCTGCAGGAGGGCTTCCTCACGCTTGTTTCCATGTAAAATGTTCCAAAGTATAATTCTATATTTCACTTTCCATTGAATCATGCAGCTAACGTGCCACCTCGAGAAAGTTACATACTATTGCTTTAAAAGGTACTTAATATTTAAATTCAAAGCAAACGCTTGACCAATCAAAGTAATTTAAGCACTAAAATACAGTGGTCACTCACATGAAGATGGCAACAGTAGCTCAGTTGTATGAGCGTTTGTCCACTGATCCAAAGGTTGGCTGGTGTGATTCCAGCTCACACAGATGAATGCTGTCGTTGTGTCCTTGGGCAAGACCAACCTACCTCGCTCCCAGTGTCTGCGTACACTGGTGTGTGAGTGTGTGAGTGACTCCTTGTTGTAAAGCTGTTTGAGTGGCTTGAAGGTGGAAAAGAGCTATATAAAAAGGTGTCCATGATATGTACTGTCCCTTTGGAAATAAGATTTGGCTGAATAAAACCACAGAATATTACAGTTGTAGCCACCCTCATTGAAAGCTCAATGGGTCGACCAGTGCTATTTGTGCTTTTAAAAACTGCCAGCCAAATGGATGTGTTTACTCCCTCTCTCCCACTTTGCAGCCTACTTTTGGACAGCCATCTTGGGTCTGAAAGCCTCACCCCCATCATCTCTGCACCGAGGTACCAGAAGCATTTATTTATGTAACGTCTTTATCTGGTTTTATGTGAAGAAAACACTCACTACTATCCACTTTCAATTTTCGTTTTATCACATATCTTACATCACCCCTTCCATACAAATGTTTAATCCAAAGGAAGCATTTTTTATTCAATGCTTCAATGTCCTATTTGCTTTCATTTTCTATTAAAAACATGTTTTATACATGATATACAAAGAATGAGTCACCGTTCATTATAGAACCAGAAACAAAAATGGACGCTGTTTTATTCACAAATAGACAATAATAATAGACAAAAAAATTAGAAATATTTTTGCATTTTTTTTTTTTATAAGGACGATGTGAGGAGCATGTGTTGAAATCATGCTTTGTCTAACTGATCATATGCAGCTGATGTCAACATTCCCTGTGGGTGCGACGCTAACTATAGGCTCTGCTCTGTCTAAAGCTCTGTTACTTAAGTTAGACTTTAATCTGATCTTTGTTTAACACAATCCATAAAGAACTGACTTAGCTGGAACTACAACAGATGAATTTTTATTTTGTATTTTTTCTTGACATTTCAGACACTCTTCAAACTTTCTTGGCTCTGGTTGGCTAATGTGCACTGTGTCACCATGGAAACATCTGAACATTCCATCATAAACATAGAAGCAGAACACCCCCAGCGTCACCGCACAGTAATAGTGATCTTTTGTGGCCATTGAGAACAGTGAGTAATATGCATTCATAGCCATTTGAATGAACATGAGGGGACTATGGAGAAGAACAGAATGAGTCAGTCATGTAGAGTGTGTCACTGTAAAAGCTGTCCTCAAACTGCCTCTCTGGCTCACTAGCACCCCCTATTGTTTTGTCAGTAGCTCAAACGATCAAAAAAGCTGAGTAACAGAAATAAAAATAAAAATTTACTTGAAAATGAAAATCTTCTGTGGGGTATGAATCAGTGTGCATTTATGAAACTACTGCACATCACATCAGGTTTGTGAAGTTGTTGTGTACAATGTGTGTACGCAGTTGAAAATATAATTTCCTAAACTGGACCAGCAGCACTTCAGGATAATGGAATGATTTATTGAGGACCTCATTATTGGTTGGATTAGCCTAAAAATTCAGTTATGAACCCAAATACAGATTGTTTTTATCAGATAAAAAAAAAAAAAAAAAAAAAAAAACTTCCACAATATTATAATCACTTTTTTAGAACACAAGTCTACATTCAAACTCTTTTAATTCTGGTGCTTGAACATTCTACTTTACACACTAAGAATTAAATTAGCATATTGTCATCAGTCATACATACATTAACATATAGAATAATTTACTTTTTTATGGCAATTCTCTCATTATATTACACTAATTAATTTAAAAAGCACTGTAATTTATTTGACCCAACCCCCCTTCCACTCTTTTATCTTCTGCATGAGAAATAATTAATAATTACGTATCATTGCTTAACTTATGCTTAATGTTGCGTATCATATGCTACAGAGTCTAGTGATATAAGGTTATGCTAATGTTAAATACATGGGGGACAGCAAGTATTCCCTAGCTCCCTATGCAATCTCTGTCCGTGGTTTTTACCCCGCGGCGCCGCTAAGCTCGTTGTCCCACATTAAAACAGCGATAATCCTTTCTTTTTTCCTGGAATTTCTGTTTATGTAAAAATCGTGTATATCAACTCTCTCCCATATCTGCTGAGAAATACACTATTGTAGGTCATTTGGAGAATTTTAGCGCATTGATCGGCGAAGAGAGGTCAATAATGTCCGGCGCTGCAAATCGAATGGGGTGCTGGGTTAATAAGAGGGGGGGGTCACGACACGCGCACCCCGAGGGCCCCTCCTGGAGATACTCTGCTACTGCGACAACTGGTGATTAATGGAATGTAAATGGTCGGTGATGGAATATCGAGCAGAGGAGTGATATAGCTGGTCTGAAGAGCGGGCGAGCGCATGCTTGATTAGCATAAGGCTACAAGGGTTGCTCGCGAGGCTAACACTAATAGCCTGCAGGTTTAAAAGTCGTGATCTGGAAACAGACAATATCTGATTTCTTTTATGGATTTGTCTTGTTTAAGCATAACTACTGTCATAAGCATCGGCTGAATAAGAATAATATTATGTGAATCTATTACAGTGTGAAATTCAATGAAAAAAAAAAGCACTAGTTCTCTAAAACAACATATGAATTGTGTACAAGTCATAGACTCAGTTATTAAAACAGAAAAGCATCTAAATATCAGTAGCTGCCTGGTACATTGTATTGGCTTTAGTACAGATTTATCTATGGAATGATTATAATGTGGGCGCTCTTAAAGAAGACCTATTGTGCTTGTGTCTGCTATAGTTATAATATATGTCACCCGTTGAGCATTATGTTATAATTTGGACCTTTCAAATGGCTATATTCATCTAAAACAACTAAAGCAGTTCGGCATTAGAAACCCGTGGTGCCCAATGGGAAATGGGAGCTGACATCGCTATAAACGTCATCAACAACAAAGCGCAGCGAAGTTGCCAGTGCCAATGGATTTTTTTTTTTTTTCATTTGTACCAAAAAGACTACATGATGCTACCGAATCCTATGTGTATCACTGATTAAGAAAATAAAACTGGAGAATGAAGTTTGTAGAGAGCAGTGGGTGTATGCTGGTGGAGGTGAAAATGGGGGTTGATCGGCAAAATGGCGTCTTGAAAATAATCATTTAAAGATCGCTCAAACATGCACGAATCACTTCAAATACAACTTCGGGTGAGTAAATGGTGAGAGGAAACAACTATATCATAGTTAAAAGCTCTAAAATATCAATTTTGCACAATAAGTCTGCTTTAAATAACAATTACCAACAAGTAAGGAAAAGTCTTTATTGTATGTCTTTGATACAGTGTCTCTCGTAACACTTCGTCTTGTTGAATTCAAGCCTGAAATTAAAAGTTAACTTTTTTTTTTATTATTACTTTTTTTTTAACAGCTATGGCAAGTTTCTGGCTTCCTCTGCCTTGTAAAATGTAGTTTAAAGACCTATTTTTCAGGTTTGTCAAACTATACCATCCAGTACATAGATCATGATTTTACTTTTAGTTCATTGTAAACCGCAGTATTGATTTCAAAAGGCTTAATAATAGAAATGGGTCCATTGACTTCCTGCACAAAACTGCAGAGCTGAAAGGGGGGGTGGGGTTAGACCAAGTTATTTTAAACTGAATTAAAAACTAAAAATAATAAGAGTTAATTTAGCAAACTAATAAAACAGATTCAATGTCAGGTCAGTGTAGTTCTAAGCAGGTCAACAATGCTCTAAGAACCCCAAACTGCTCTAATTAAATACTCAATTGGATAATGGCACCAAATTACTATGTTTTTGTTTCTTACCCTTCTCATTTCAGTTGGTTATTCACTTCCGCTCTCATATCAAGTGTCAAAAACTGAGTGGAGCTAGCGCATAAAAAAAACCCTGCTCTTTGTCTGATTCAATAGCTGCCCATTAAGTCAGCACCAGTAATTAATTTCCTGCAGAAGGGAGGCACTCATGGACTCAATGCTAAATGAGAAAAATTATATTGCGGATAATGCGTTGGGGTTTATGAATGGTGAGACGGTGCCAGCGAATACGATGTGTGTGTATTTGTGTGTGTGTGTGTGTGTATGTGTGTGTCACTAAAACAAAATGGGCCCAGTCAAGATGAAAACATGCATATCTCATATCCAATTATTTACGCCTAATTAATTGCCCGCATTTTTTGGCTGGTGTTGTGTTTTGATAGCAGTAAGTGGTGATTTGAATGGGCAAAGTGGTGCTGATGGAGGGTGTATTCATGTGATGGAGGTGATTGTGTGTAGTAGGGCTTTAGTTGACCAAAGACATTCTTGGTTGACTAAAGACATGTCCTGCCAGTTGACTGGTCGACTAAAAAGGGAGCAAGGAGAAATCTGTCAAAACTGTTATGTATCTGATCCAAACTGCACTCGTAAGACGACACCTGCAGGGGGAGTTCAAAGCAACTATTTATACAGAAAAAGTACTAGAAAAGAATGTATTTATATAAATAAACTTGCAAATCATTAGTTTAAAGGTGCACTGTGTAACTTTTCTAGTGGAGGGTATCAAGCAGTATAATTTCCATGGAGATTATATTGCTTTCTCCCGGTATGGCATTAAACGTATCCATTTACTGCATTTACTCAATAACATGGGTTTTTATTGACCTGGAAACTTGCATTCTTCTTGACATGTAAATTGTCCCTGTGGCGTCAGAGATAAATCAGTGTAATGCCACACTTTGGAACATTCCAGGCAACATCTCCATGGAGAGAAGCAGGTGCCGGACCCTATACGAAAAGTTACACAGTGCACTTTTAATCGGCCTTTTTGCATATAAATTCCTAACGTTACCCAATCTTCAGCTAACTCACTCTCTAACGTCTCCTTTCTGCGGTTGTCCCATATAAATCCTTATAATCTGAATTTGACTGACGATAGTTGACTAATACAAGTTTGTTTGACCAAGACTCCATCGACCGATTAATCAACTAAACAACTAAAGGCCTACAGACCTAGTGTTTAAATAGTAAATATATTTAAAGTTTATGTCCAATTATAAGCCGATATTTGTCTATGCCGGTATCAGTATTTTAAAATTAATAACGTGGCCCACACAAGTGATGTAAGATTATGGTAAGCTTCACAAATAAAATAAATAAATAAAATGTATGTATATGACATATGATGTTATTTGTTGTAATGTGTGATGACTGTGTTAAAAGACTGAGGCTGCTTGCAAACATTATTTAGGATTTGTTCTGATATGCAAACAAACAAACGAAAAAATATATATCAGTATAATTTACATTTTGGCCGTTCTTTCTCACTTTTCAAATTTTCTAGTTCATTATTATCTACTCCGTTAAGGTTTGAGCAGGATTGCTACATCAAAACATACGCGCAATCACTCACCTTCACCAATACTGCCGTACACTGTTCTGAAGGCTGACAGTTTTGACTTTGCTGGGTCTTGCTCTGTTTCTAGGGTAACTTAAGGCTACAGCTGGCACCTCAAATGTCTTCAGACTCAAAATAAAAAAAAAAAAAAATCTTATATAACTTTAAAAAGGTTCTTCATCTTCCAAACATACTTAGTTTTTCTGGGCTTGTCTCTTAGATGTGGTCCACAATACAGTCTCCTCTGGCTGAGCTGTGTCTGGTGGACGCCCACTCCTACCACAACACTGTTTCAATCACTAACGAGAGGCTTTTCACCTAGAGAGCACTGTACACGGCTCATTCATCCTAATGAAGCAACACAAAACATACATAAAGTACTGCAACACCACGCAGAACGCACTACAGCTCCACACAGCAAACAGCAGTGTCAGACTGGCCTGTGGCAGGTGCAGTGTATAGGCAAATACTAAAGGCGCACCATGGAGGATGACAGCCAGACAGCCACTGCACACAGCAATGGTTGACACTTAACTGTCTGAATGCACGTGATCATTAACAGCATAACACGTGAAACCAAAGACCCTGGAGTCTGGATCCAAAGAGATGTTCTACATCCCATAAGGTTTTTACCAGTCTTTATTTTTGGTCAATTTGCCTCCATTTTGTAACCTTGCATTTGTGAGTTCACAAACAAATCCATCTTGGAGTGCCCCCACTGTACGGTTATTTGGATGGACAGACCAATCACAGAGCAGCACTGAGACAAACATGGTGACGCCAACAGATGTACTTAGCCTCTTCAGATGTACTATTTCAGACTACAAAATAGTCTGTATTGATGTAGATGCAGAAAGTAATTACTTTGTGCATTTGTGGACAAGGAAGATGTCTGTCCTTTTCTCTCAGCTGGATTTAACAAAAAGTTAGATTTTTGTCTTGTCCCGCTGTTGTGACACTTCGACCAGTCAGATTCAAATAGTCGTCATGGCGTTCTGCGTTTTCTGGTCACTTTAAGTGAGAGCAATCCCAGACTGATAATGTGTAGAACTCGATTCAAAGTGACACACATATCAATCTGGCGTGAGCCAGGTTATCCATTTTGTGGCGTTATGAGCATCAACATCTTAAACATTACATCTGCAAATTTAAGAGTGCGAGCTACTGTGGCACTTTTCACTCCAAATGCAAGGTGAATTCTATTACAAACAACATAAAACATGAGTGTTTCGTGACTCGATTTGTGGCTCAGAGTTATGTCCTGTGGATGTCAGTGACGTAACATCACAAATGCATTCACATTAACTTCATTGCTGTCATATTATTTTTGTCTTTGTGCAAAAGCTGACACCAGTGACATGATCTGTTAGATCTCATGTCAGGCTAACGTATACATGTATTCATAACATATCATTTTCAGCCTCTAGACATCACAAGTCCACAGCACTATAACAGTATAATTCTGATAACACTTGGCTTCTCTGTGACATTGAATCCAATCGATGAGCTGAAAGCCTATCCACATGTCCAGACGCCACAGACAGAGCCTTCCATACGTACATCCTGTGTCCAAAGTGTTGCCTCATTCCTCTTCATTTGATCTGTTTGACAGAGAAGACACATGTGAGGAGGGACTGACCATCTCTGGGACTGCCTTCACATCTCTGACCCTCGCCTCTAGATGTCTGTTTAAAGTCCCATGAGACATTCAACCCAACCTCAGCTCTGGGTTTCAAGGAGATGTTCTCTGCTGGACATCAGATCAGTCAGGCCTACTGCTTTTCTGGTTGTTAATGATGTTACAGAAGTTGCTTGTGGTGTAGAGATAACAGATCTCTGCTTTCTTTTGTGTACATCATACTACTACTACTACTACTACTACTACTACTACTACTACTACTACTACTACCGCTGCTACTACAACAAAAAACTACTTAATCCAAACATTTGGCAAAGCTAATATTATGCTTTCTACCATGTTATAATGTTGTTCCCTCATCAAAAACATGTCTGAAGAGGTTTTAGATGTCATTCATGCACGTATGACTATATTTTTGCAATCTCACCCAGGCCCTCTTCAAACCTTACACTTAGCTGTAATATTCTGATTGTGTTCCGATAGCTCTCTGAAGGGGGAGTGAATTAGGTCGGAGAGCAAAGGGAGGGGACAATATAGAACTGGACAGTAACACAATCATCACACAATGCTCTCCACATTTGCACAATCAGTCCATGTTTTTATACTATTTTATACTTTTGCATAAAGGAACCCTGTATCTGCTCCCAGACACCATCCTGTGTGTTGAGAACATGAGGGATCTCTGATGATCTCCAGAGCCTGTTTCATGACTGATCTTTCAAAGATGATCTGTGGGGCAGAGTGGACACCTCTATAATGTTACCAGCCAGTTAGTTTCAACAGCCTCTGCCATTAATACTTGACAGTCAGGTGTCCAAACCAGCTATTTAATGTAACAGATCATTTTGTACTGCCAGTGACTGTTTCGACATTATTTTGAAGCAGTACCTCAGAGTATGGCAAAGGAGAAATTCAATTTGTCAACTGGACAAACGTTTATTTTGGTCCTTTGCCATGGATTCCACCTGGACGAGGGATTTTACACATACCTCAGAGTGTATTATGTTGTCTTAATACAATACATTCTAACATTGATTTTTTTTTTTTTTTTAATTTTATGATCTGTCTTGTAAACAGCTCAAATCTCCCTCTAACCCAATCTCCCAGCTCCTTGTAAAATGTTGGTACAGTGCTGATACAGGGCACATTTGAGGCCGATGAGAAGAGAAGCTGCACTCATACATCAAGCTCTGGGGAAGAAATCATTATTTTATTGCTTTTCTCTACCCATTTTTCTTGACCAGCAAAACCCTATGTGACAATCGGATTTGAAATTGCAACAGAAATAGAGAAGTCGGAGACGGCAGAAGGAGGGTCCGTGGAAGAACAAATGTGAGGTGAAGTCTGCGTGTCAGTTTTGGAGGTTGAGAGGGTCTGTGGGATTTGTGTGGAAATACTTTGGAGTAGCAGAGTGGGAGGAGTCAGAAGTTGTACTGATAGAAGAAGAGCATCCCCAGTGGCCTGTGTTGGAGTTGCACACAGAATGGTGTATATTGCGTACAGTTGTGTAAATTCTTCATGACAAGGCTGCGTCTGACCAGACATTCTTGCCTTTTGTCTTCAGATACTAAGAAGTTTGACAAATATGAGGATAGCAGCTGCGTCCCCACTTTTCTTTTGATATGTTATAATATAACTCAGAGTTAAGCTGTATGCTTGTCATACAAATGTATATGTTTCAGCAACACTCAAATAATGGTAAATTCTCACATTTTTATACACCACTTTCCTACCTTCAAGGCACTCAAGGCTCTTTAAGTCAAGGTACCACTCAACCATTCACACACACATTCATACACCCGTGTACACAGACACTGGATGTGAGGTGGGTTAAGTGTCTTGCACAAGGACACAACGACAGCATTCATCTGTGGGTGCTGGAATCGCACCACCAACCTGTTGGTCAGTGAAAAACACCAGCTGAGCTACTGTTGCCCTGTAATGTTAATGGATTTCAACTGCCTGCTATAGGTGATATTTTTAGGACTCGTCACCAACCATTCCAAGGATATCCTTTTTTTTTTTTTTTTTGCTTAATTGTTAATTGTTATGGCAACAGCCCTTCAAACTCTTCTTAAATCTTCTTCAGGAATACAGCTTTTGTAATTAGTCTACTGGTATTTATTTGTTTCAGGAATACCACAGCGCCTAAGAGGAACTCACCATACTTAAGGGGGACATATTATGCTAAATTAACTTTTATGAGCTTTTAACTGTTATCATCTTTAGCTAACACTGAACTGTATTTAGATTGCTTAATGCAGGTTTGAGTAATCCTATTTTGTCCTGCATTTTGAGGTTTGAGTCCTCCGAAAATTGCAGTTTTCAACCACCCCCTATCTCCGCCCACTGCTTTGTACTTACTTGCTGTTTGAAAAAAAAAAACCTTGCACATAGGCTTCAAAAAAGATCTCGTATCATACAATTTTTTAACAATAAAAAACTTTAATGAATACACAGACATGTTGCTAATGGCTATTATAAACGGTTAAATATTGTAGTTTACATTGAACAAAATGCCAAATAATGGTTTGTATATGGTATAGTTTTGTACTTAATACCTAAACGCCAAAACCTAAGACCTTTTTGCTGTGAGGAATAAATGCATTTCTATTTTTCAGATCAGCATAATTCAGAAAAGTTAAGTTTCTTTTGTTGATTCAATACAACTTATCCAATAACAGCAGCAGAACAGAGCAGTCTTCAGGTTATGGTATTACATTCAGATAGAGACAATGATCCTGCCATAAAAGAGATCTATATTTTTACCATTTCCCAATCCCCCCATCATAAACCATTTTCTTCCCCCATTCTATAACTCCCATTTAAAGACATCCATACAAACATAATATCTTTTTCCTGATGACAGCAGCTCCTCCATGCGAGACCACTGTATATTGTCCATAGCGCTGAGCCAGGTCCCTTCCCATTATCCCCCATTCGCTTCTCACCTCTCCTCTTTAAATAATAGGTTTGTGGGCTCTTTATTGCTGGTCACGGACATTGTGAGACCATAAGACAAGACGGTAACCAAAATTGATGGGGCCGTCAGCTGGACTTTATCCTGCCTGGTCCGGCGTTATGGTCCAGGGCACACGGACAGGGGAGGCAGAGGAAGCTAATAGTCAGTAGATGAGGTAAAGCACAGGCCTAACTATCCAATTATGGACGAGAGGGAGATATTGGCAGATCGCTGTAGATGTGGGACACAATGATATTTCTATATATATAAATGCTTTCGATTATAAATTGCAGTAAAGATGGGTTAGGTAGGAGAATGTGTTGGTTGTCAGCTTTTTCTAAAATAAGGCTTAGTACAATGGTATGGCTGCATTACCGAGATCAGTGGGTGGAACATGGCGGATATGGTGCTGACAGCTTGCTTAGGCATTATAACTGTGAATTTATTCCTTCGTTTTTGTCATCACTTTATGTAGAATAGGGGTTGTTGGTCTTGTGTTTATATTCATGTTATAAGCTGTTTTGACTATAGACTATGTAAAGAAGCGGACCAAGGGAGTGCGGCGTCACCCATAGTGTTTGGCTCCAGTCAAATGAAGCTCATAATGCTAGCCGGTATAGAAGTGAATTTGGAGCCATATCCATATTAGGAATTTGAATTTATTTATGGACAAAATAGCGAAATAAAAACACCAGGATCATGTAGAGCGGGGTTATTGCGAGAATTTTAAGACCAAAATGATGAGGCTCACCGCAACAGTTACAGAGTGAGGAGTGACAATTTTTCAGTGTAAAATCAATTAGAGCCAGAGTTGGAGCTGAAAGCATCCCCACGGTCACTCCCTATCTGGAACGCGGTGGCTAGCTGGATAGCTATGTCTATTTATATTTACAGTCTATGGTTTTGACCCAGTACAGATATTGTAAATAATACTGAAGCTCATAGGGTCATATTCACTGCACAGAGCTAAGTTTGCGATGCTAGGAATGCTTTAAAACTTTTTTTGTTGTTGTTTTATTTGTAATTTTGTTTTTTTGTTTTTTTTCAATACAACTAATTAAAAAATTTGTTTGGCAAAATGCAAACCTGGCCCACTGGAATTGCTGTTAAAACCTCATAAAATGTCTACTATTGCCCAAGTGAACATGCTGGTGGAATAAGGATTTTCTATGAGAACAACAACATTTTATTTTATAGTCTGCTAACCTTGGTGTGAATTTTTTATTTTGTTTTTATTTTTTTATTTTTTATTTTTTCCCATCCCACAATAGCCTACGTATGCCAAGATACACTGTGGCTCTCAAAAACAATATCATGAACTCTATCTATCCTACAAGGCTAATGATTAGAACTCCATTTTTGCCTGATAGTACAACTAGCATTCCCCTTTCTAGTCTGCTAACCTCAGGGTGAAACGCGCTCAGCTGCTTTTCCTTTGGCTTATCAGCATCTGGTTAGAGAGTGCTCTGGAGGGCATCTCTATCCAATTTTTGTCATCTTCAAACCCCCTCTCAAACATTAGATTTTTTTTTTTCTTTCCTCCCGACAGCATTTTGTTTTCCTGATGAGAAACACAAAGAGGAACATAGCGTGCGATACATGAGGGTGGTAGCCATACTGAGGCTTTGGAGACATCAGACTACTCATATCTCCTTGACTAATAAACCACAGGCAAAGACAACAGTCATTCATGTATGCGCTCGTACTGGCAGGTTGACTTTTTTTGACGGTGGAATGGTAGAATAATTGTGAGGCGCTGGGAAACTGACGGATACATCTGAGACTAGAGTGCGTGAGCAACTTTTTTCTTTTTTTGCAAAGAAAAAAATAAGATAAAAAGAGGAAATACACACAACGGTGTGTTTATGTAACAAGCTGAGGAGTGTAAATCAAATAAGCCACGTTTCATTTAGCAGCGCTGTGAAAGACAAGAGCCAGCAATCGATGTGCACCAGCGCTCGTGCCCTCTCGAGGAGCCATGAGCATAAACAAATATCCCAGCATTTTATTTATTTTTTCCGAAATGCTTGCTATCCTGCACTGATAATTCAACTTTGGTGTCTGCACAGGAAAACATACAAGGCAAAAATCATTACTAAGCATGTGCATTTGGCATCAGTATAATAAAGGCAAGAAATGTCCTAAAAAATAATAGTAATATATTTTTTACACTGTAATGTTTATTACCATCAAGAAACACAATGTGATTCAAGATCAAGGAGTATGGCAGCAGGATTTTTTTAATGGACAAAATTGCGGAGAAAAAACACCAGGATCATGTAGAGCGGTTTATACGAACATTTTAAGACCAGAATAACGAGTTATTACAGTTACAGCAGCAGAGAGGGCTGACAATATTCAAATGTAAGTCAATGGGAGCCAGGGTCAGTAGGAGCCGGAAGAGCCGCATGTGAACTTCCTATTTGGAACGCAGTGGCTACGGTGTTAGCTGTGTCCACTTATATATACAGTCTATGGCAGGGACAATAAATTGTACCATAACATTAAGGTGCATATGACAGGTTGATTTTTAAGATTTAGCTAAAAATTTAAAACATTTGCTTCCCAGTTTGGCTTTTTTTTGTAGGTTTAAAATTTTACTTCCTAGTTGGAAATCATTTACGCTTGAGAATTCAATTACTGTCACCTAGTAACCATGTTAGGCACTGGTCCAAAACTCCTCTAATGGACACAGAAATTATTATTTGGCAAATACAGATTTTAGAAAACATCTTTATTTTGTTGAAACAATCTTCAAAATATTGGAAAAAATCTTGTGTAAATTGTGCCTAACGTTAGAATTCTCCCAGTGTGATGTCATTAATATAGAACTCTCTAAAATAGAGCTCTCTACTTGCTGTAATTTTCAATATCATTTTCAACTTCACAAATTGCTTCTTCATTGCTGTAAAACTATAATTTATATTTACAACAGACAGACAAATAAATAAATAAATAAATGAGACTAAACCTATCCCTTTCTGCAGTGTATTCTTTTTTCTCTGCTCTGCTTTGAACATGATTCGATTATTTTCTCCAAGTTTCACCACCGAGCCCGATTTATTTTGAGATTCCTTGTCCTCAACACCTCCTTGTTCTCCTCCTGTCTTCATCGCTGTCTAAAGTTACACAAGTGCTTCATTTGCAACCCTATCCCCAGGTCAACAGAGCAGTGGGTCTGGTACAGAATGTGAACTATTCTCACACTCCTGTATCCATCAACCCTTCTTCATTTTTTTTCCAGATGGCTTTTGAACACCTCAATCAAACCCTCAAGGTCGCCTTTGTAGCACGCTAGGCAGATCAAGTCCCTGGCCAAGAGCTGTATGCGCTTTGAATGAGAGACAGCACCCATCCAGAGATAAAGGAAAGAGAGGGACACCAAAAGAGATTGATAAGTGCAGAGACATAATTGCTAATCTTAATGCAAATGTTTGAAGACTTATTTTAAGTACTGCTATGAAAAAAACTTGAATGTGCATGTTTGGATAAGCTGGAAAGTCCTTCAGATTTGTCATTCAGGATTCAGTGATGGGTTTTATGATGACCACTACTAAAGATCAAGAGAGAGAGTGATACTTTATTGATCCCAAGGGAAATTCAAGTTTTGCTGAAGCAACATTTACACTGTGGTCAGGTAGGGTCAGCAGCTCTGTGTCAGGGTAGTTTGAGGAGAGGAAGAGACAAAACTGTCCCTCCTTTCTGCAGCATCACAACAGTGTCCAGGAGGACCCAGGTGAACACAACATGAAAGGCCTCACTCTTACTCCGCTCTGGTGTTTTGGTTGGTGATGAAATGGGCCAGTCCCTCAAAGTATTTCTTCTGGAAGGTCTTCTGCCACAATTGCTGCCACATATAGTGTAAAAAAGACTGACTATCCCCTTAGCTAGCCTCTTGCACGGTCTCCACGGATACAGAAAAAACAAACAGTTCATTTCACATAATCCAGCAGCCCCTTATTTGTGTCCTTTGAACTGCACATGCTGCACTTCTTAGTTGGTTAAAATCCCATGATATGATCAAAAAGTTTCAAAACTGATCAGTGTGTGAGTCAGGTAGCCACAAATACAGCAACTAACGAATACAGCTACTTTAGATGACCACTCCTTAGTGCATGAGATCTTCACCCATAGGGCATCTGCGGCTACACTACTAATTTACAATCACTTTTATGTGGAAAGGGAAAGAATAACGCCGTAGGAACCTTGATAGTCCAAAGGTTTATTTCACTCACAGTTACTCATTTGTTGTTACACATATTGCATAAAAAACATCTTGCAAGACTTTATATATAGTTGTTTATGGTATAGTGGCTGCAGTGTTTGAGCAATAATGACATGAAAGGTTGTTTGTTGTTATTAAGCTGTGAGTTCCTTTTAAAGCTCATTTACTGCTGTTGTTTTTGAATTTCACATCTTAAAATACATACTGCATATATTTGACACCGGGGTATGTAGCATTTGCTTACATATGTTTTTAATTCTAACCTCTTGGTGCTCAAATAACATTAAAAGCAACAGAGCAATTATGACTGAATACAAAATATTTATAAATCGCATAAAACCATTGCTACCTTGTCTAAATGAAATGTGTGCCAAGACTTCAAGCCAGGGCAATGATACCCAAGCTCACAAAGCAGCTTTCAGCATTAGGAGATTTGCAAAGAGTCACAGCATCCAGCAGACCCAAAATAGTTTGCTTTAGCTTTTTAAGGTGACTGATTAACTTAGACAAACTTTATTAATCCACAAGGGAAATTATTTGGACAGAGTAGCTCACACATAATACCAAAGAGCAACATTATAAATGGTAATAATACAAAATTCAAAATAAGTAGCAACATATATCTCAGCTACAAGAGGCGAGTAAGGAGAAAAAGTGCAAAGATGAAATGATGATGACAGGACCTAGGCTTATCTGTTACATAAGGGTGAGTTGTTGTACAGTTGTGTGGAGTATGGTATGAATGTAGACCTGAATCTCTAACTGTTTGAGTGGAGCTGTAGGAGCCAGTTGGAAAATGAGCTCCTCTGTCCCTCCATATCGGTACAATCTTCCAAATCTTGAAGAAGCCTGGCTCAAGATTTGGAAATGGGTCTCCGGGCCCCTGCTCCTGACAGGTTGCCCCAGCGGCACCAAAGCATAGGTCAAATGCAGAGTACATAGTTTCTTATGGGGACAATAAAGTGTGCTTTACCTTACTTTATCTTACTAAGAAACATCGATAATGGAGAAAACGTTCAAACCAATTACACCCACACTCCATATATTTGCAGATTACATTAAACAGAGACAGATATAGATAATCTAATAATGTCCTTACCTCTTATAACTCTGCAACCTCCACAATTTTTATGCTTTTACTGTCTACATCAAAAACTCTTAAAAACAGTTGCTTGGGAACTTGGCAAACACAAAAACACTGTATTTTCCAAATAATTTCCCTTGTGGATCAATAAAGTTTGTCTAAGTGTTTTCTATTACATATAGCCTAGCATGCTCATCATTTTGATATTAGTTTTGTCCTGATACTTAAAGGTGCATTGTGTAACGTTTCTGGTGAAGGCTCCGTCAAATGCTTTTCACTGTGGAAAAAGTTATTGCTTTGTCTGTTACATTTCACTGTATGGTATTAAACCTTTCTATCTTCATGAAAACCAAACCAGACCAAGTTACAGGTCAGATCTGTGGAGAGGCAACCCCGCTCACAGTCAGAAAACTGGTTTTTCTAGGTATTTTTGAGCAATAAAACCACCTGTAATTGAATAAATGTAAGGTTGATCTGTTTAATGTCATACTGTGGAACATTCCAGGCAGAGCAATGACATAGCCATAGAAACAAGCAGGTGACGGACCCTCAACCAAAAAGTTACAAAGTGCACCTTTAAAGTTCAAACTTGATACTCAATACCGATTCCGATACCATGAAGATAATAAAAAAGACTTTGTATTTAGACAATAGAATGTGATTTTCAGCATTAAATAACTACTTTTGACAACCCGAACAACATATACTGCTTTTGACAGTCAAACACAAATCCAGCTAACAAGACTATTTATTTATTTATTTATTTTAATTTTGCTGTAACCCAGTCAAACCTTGCTTCTCTGCTCATCTTCAGCATGCTTTCACATTACTGCTTGGTATTGAAGCTCTCTTTAGATTCAAACTTCTTTTTTTTTTTTCTTCTCCAGAGGCTGTGTGCCGAGTTAACCCTTTTCCTTCCTTCACTATTGTCAACAACAGTGCATTTTCAACTATTCTATTAAAGCCTGACTATGGCGTACGATGCGGAAGATAGCAGCACGTGAGATAGAGAGGCGTTATGAATGGTCTGTTGGACGCAATGTTCAATTTTACAGCAGTCTTGAGATTTCCATCTATCATCTGGCACAGTGACGACGAGCTGGGGAGAGTATGGAAAAGAAGACACTCCCTTTCTCTGTTCTGGTGCATGGGCAGAATACCAACTGGGAACACTGCAGGAACGCCATTGTACTGGGGTCTGTGCATATGTCTTGGTCTGGTTTAAAGATCCTATTTTGCACAAAACCGACTCTTTTGAGCTTTAAGCCATGTTATAATGTTGTTACCTCATCAAAAACATACCTGGAGTTGTGTTTTGTTTAATTATCACTGCAATATTAGTCTGTCTACATCTCTAAAGCTGAAACTGCTCTGTTGCAACCTTGTAATGTAATTTAGTGTTAGTTTTCAAGTTAACAGCTACCTTTTACATTTTATTTAGTAGGGATTTACAATTCCATAGCTGAAATTATCCAAATGATTCTAGTGAAGGTGTATGGAGTTTTAAAATACAGTAGAGCACTGCCTGTGTTTTCTGACTGTAAAGAAGTCAAACCTAAATATGCAGAGTTTGTGTGTTAAACATGTGTGAATTAAACAAAATAAAACTCCAGGTGTGTTTTGATGAGAAAGCAACATTATAACATAGATAAGAAAATAGCGTAATATGGGCCCTTTAAGGTGACAACCCTTCACTTGCCTTATCACACTGACACTTTTTAGAATCTTTCAGTTATGTCAACAAAACCTTACCTTATTCAAACATACAGTTTATTTGACCTTATTCTCGTCGGGTTCTAATCCACATATTCCATTTCATTGCTTCTTCCAAACATATATCATTTGGCATCATTGTTCTGCTTGAAGCCCCTGGAACATCCATCCTAATATCTACATGCTATCCAATTTGCAAGAAGAATGAAATAATCTTACCGAGACAAACCAATCATTTATCAAACCACCCACCCTTGCAACCGGGACCTCCCAACAGCCATACCCCGCCGCCACCGACCCCCAAAGCACCTTGTTCTAATGTAAAAGCCTCGCCATGACACTTCCCGCCACCCGCCACTGTCCATCATGATTACGCTTTCGACTTATGTACATACTGGTCCCCCAGAGATGCCTTTGAATCCTATTCCATCTACGCAATAAAATAAATCTTAATTTAGCTAGCCACCGCCTTGCTAGCTTTTATGTAAGAACCTCCTTTGCTCTGGATGTATCAGCAATATATTAAATGAAAACCCGGGACCCCCAACTCGCCCTGTCTAATTACATGCACTAAAGAGCTATTGCCTTAAGCCACTACCCCCACCAGGTTTCCCTCTCCTCCGCCACTTCCTCCATCATCTAAATTTGTATCATTTCTCCATTCTTTACAAGCTTACAACTCTACCCTTCGGCGCAATATACTCATTCGACTATGATTCAATTAATTAGTAGGAGACTTGTCCGGAGACTATAATGATATGCTCGCCCCACCGATACAGACTTTTGAAATTAGTCTAATCCCAGTAGGCCCAGTGGATTATGGGTAAAACAGGGCGACATTATTAGAGAGCAGTGAGGTGTGTGAAGGGGAATCAGGTACATGATAGGCTAGTGGGACATGGGGGGGTGCTGGGATCAATGAAAGCAATCACCATGTACAATTGAATTTGCAGCGAGGTACACAAAACGCACAAACACATTATCCAGAGGTCAAGAAATCATATACTGATTGGGAGCAATAAAAGGAAAATCATAGTGGGGATATTGAGTAAAGCCTAGTGTTGGATTTAATCAAGTTCAAATGAGATATTAAACCATTCAGGAGTGGCTTATATTCTTCCTGTCAGTGTCCACCCAACCCTTTCTAATGACTTTTTTAAGTAGGACATATTGTGTAAAATTGACTTCCACGACCTTTTAACCATGGTGTAATGTGTTCTCTTATCATTAGCTTCCTCAAAGTTATATTTCACTTAAATCATGCATGTTCAAGTTATCCTGGTGACCTCCTCTTGTCTTGCATTTACAGCTTGAGTGTTGAGAAAATTTCTGTTTTCACCCACCACCTATTCCCACCCACTTCTCTGCAGACACGGACCACCGGACCATTACAGGCAGTGTTCAAAACTGGCTCAAAAAAAGAAAATCTGCTCCTCGCTAAGGTGATGGATATATACCTTAATCAGTGGGCCCTCATTACATGTTATCTAATGAAAAATTCACATTACAGACTTTGTGAGGGGCCCCTCCCTGCATTGGGGCCTGGGTAAAATAATAATTATTAACCACTTCTTTTTATATGTTCCAGTTGCTATATGATTTTTAAAACGCTATACCTGATGAGAAAAAGGGGTCATTTGAATCTGTTTGTACTGGTCCAAACATATTTTCCACTTTCTAAATACTTTCACGCAACCTTTATGATTCTGTAATTAGATGCAGACAGCACACTGTGGTCTCATTGTGAGCCTTTAGCAATATATCTGTTCTGGGGTAAAACAGATTAGACTTTTTTAACTGAAAACAATCAGGTATAGCCCATGTAACGTCAATGTTAAGTTTTGCTTTTTGGACTTAAAAGCCTCAGTGGACGCTTTTGTGCATGAGGCTGAATAACATTTGTCAACATAAACTTTTTACAATGAACACAATATCCCGTCATTGTGACCTTTATGCCTTCATTTTTCCTTTAGTTCAACCTTGAGAAGTGTAGCTCAAAATGCAAATAACAAGTATATATTTCAACACGGCAACAAAGACACAACATTATAGGCTTAGTTGTGACCCTGACTATGAAGTATGCAAAATCACTGCTATTGCCACTGTTGAAGGCAAAAAAAAAAAAACACTTACATAAATAAGAACATTTTGCCCATTGCATCCAAATGTAGTTTTATGTGAGGAGTCAGTTAAGACACCACATTTGTCTGACATGCTGATGGATGATGCTCTGTGGTCCTGGGAGAAGTTTGCCTTAGGCCTGACAAGAGAATGAGCTGTAGGGCACCAAAGTGGACACGCAACCTGAAGATTTGGCAAAAAATATGTAACAGTTTTATACATTATTGAACAAGAACCACTGGGGTCTGTAATCCTCTGACATGTCTCGCCCCATCCATCATCTGATAAAAGCACAGGTTTGACTAATGAACACCCAGGCCAATCAATCGATCACTCACACACACACCAGTCATCTCAAAGGGAGCTCAAGGTTAATTGTGTATGTCAATTTTCATTGCACAGAATGACAAGCACATAACTTGGCTAAGTCTCTGCATTAATTTGATGGTATATTTTGACAGTCCTATGTGTATTTACATTGAAATGCAAACAGCCATACTCTAAAGAACACCAGTTTGTGCACAACAGCAGATTGTACAAATAATGATATGCAACACCAGCTGCTAAAGCCCAGCACAACAAAAGACATGCACAGATATTCGTGTAATGAATGCAATTATTTGTGCATCAAAAGGAAATGGTCGGAAATACAGATAAATTGGAGCACAAACATCAATTTGCAGGCGTGCTTTGTGGCTCCCCCTCTCTCTGGAGCACAGTTACACGCTCCCCAGCACCGCACTGGCTGATGGCTTCTGCCAACAGAAGGTAGGAATCGCTTTTCCTGCGATTAGTTTCATTTACGCACTTTTTCTGTGCATGGTAAATTGTTGCTGGTGAATGGGGGCGGAAAGACGGCCGGGTTGGCGGAAGCTAATTTTCCACTTGAGGAAACTGTCTGCAAAATAATAATCTACGGTTTGTTATGTGAAAATGATGATCTCCCCTCAACCCTGCCGGGAGCGGGATAATGGCGGAGCACTGGGGAGGCCTCACGCCACATCTGCACTTTCACTGTTGGCTTGTTAGCCAGGGAGCGCCTGTCACTGCTCCGCCATGGACACACACAGCCCTGCATGCTAAGCATTTCAGCTCAGCCAATGTGTACGTTTGTGTCACTTTCACCAGCTATTCTGACACTTATGCTAATTTAGCACATATCCATGTAATGAATGGATTAGGAGTCTGGGCACGGCTAATGTGGCACCATTTAACAAACTTTCAAACACGTTTTAAAGAAGGCCTGTCAAATTATGAGCTTATCTCAGTCCTCATATTATGCATGTAATGGGAGCTCATTTACAATGGATGCGCATACCACTAATAGAGCTCTATATAGACACTGACTCTATCCTTTGTTTCTTGTTATTTTGTGGTGCTCAAAGGAAAAAGTCACATTTTAACTTTGAACAAATGCTGCAGTTATCTTAAATAGAAGTTCCAATCGAATGAAAAGTTACATACTTTGGTTCTAAGCCCATAATTGCTGTCTGTCTACAAGTCAAAGAACTCCATGCAACTTTTATCATTATCTAAAAAACTGGCAGATATGGCACTTAATGACAAAGGGTGTACTGTGTAACTTTTCTGGTGGAGGGTATCTGCTTGTCTCCACAGAGATGTGATTGCTTTACCCAGAAATGCTCCATGGTTTGACATATATCCAACTAGCATTTATTCATTACGGGTATTTCTGTTGCTCAAAAATGCAGTAATTCCTTCTGTTAATAGGGGTGACACTCCATAGATCTGAACGGTAATGTAGCGTAGTTATAGGTTTAATCTATACTGTGGAACATTCTAGACAAAGCAAAATAATTTCCGTGGAGACAAGCAGGTGGCAGACTTTCCACTAGCTCCTTTCTCAAACAGAAAACACTCTGTTCCACCTTGTGATGTCATGTGGTAATACGGGAAGTGCTTCACTGTGTTTTTACACAGCCTTCACTAGAATCATTTGAATATGTTCAGGCCTGGAACTGCCATTCTCTGCTGAACAAAACGTGAAAGGTAGCAGTTCACTTGAAAACTACGACATCACAAGGTGGAACAGCGCATTTTTCTGAAACCATAAATCTTACACCTCTGTTCTCTGTGTGGCCAACTGAGCAATACTGAGAAACACTGTTGGTTTCTGAAGAGTTATGCAAGTGGCCTTTCGTTGGGAGCTTCATTTGGTATGGGCTGCGTGTTACATGGTGGTGGGGAGGTTTGGTCTTCTCGTATTCCATCCGAGTGTGGCAGGAGCAACAATGGCCTAATCCTCTTTGGCCCCTCAAGTTTGTCTGTTGATTCAAATCTGCCGGGCTGAACTTTAAGCATCTGACAGCAGATAAGATGGGGAGATATGTGTGAGTCAAAGCTAAGCAAGGCGGTCGCATTAGTCCTTTGTTCCTAAACTTTATACAAACTCTGGTTTAGATTTCAATGTAATTTGGTTGTAAAAGGGGTGCAAATTGTATTGAGTTTAAATGGTAATGAGGTTTTCCAATTGGACCCTCATTTTATTTAAGCGCTTTGGTGTTGTTAAAGAGTCCGAAATGTTCCAAATATGTGCAGGGGTAAATGGGTTGTGTTTCAGAAGGATAACTTTTAACAGTTATTTCCTTTACTTATTTTAAATATGCACTGAGTAACATTTCTGCTCGTCTCAGTGGAAATGTTATTGCTTTGTCTAGAATGTTCCACAGTACAGATTAAACCTACCACAAGGGAGACAAGCAGGTTACAACACTACTTTACATTACAAGTCAGATCTGTGGAGAGTTGCCCCTATTCAAAGAAGGAATTCTTGTGTTTTGAGCAAAGGAAACACCCGTAATGAATAAATGCTAGATGGATATGTTTAATGTCATACCACGGAAAGCAGGCAAAGCAATAACATCTCCATGGAGACCAGCATGTAGTGGACCCTCCACCAGGAAAGTTGCATAGTGCACCTTTAAATGAGGCATGGGTGCACTACATAACATTTCTGGTGGCGGGTCTGCTACCTGCTTGTCTTGATAGTTCATTACCTGAAATATCCACAGTACGGCTTTAAAATGGTCTATCTTGCTTCTCCATATGTTACCTATAACTTGGCCTGGTGTCGCCATCTGTTTCCATGGAGATAGATGAGTTTAATGCCTTCAAGTGGAACATGCAGGCAAAGTATTACCATTTTTATGGATATAAGCAGTGCCTGAAAACCCATCTCCAGATTTTGATGCAGAATCACATTCAGGAGTCTAGCCTATGGTGCATATTAAAATACGTGAGCTAAACTTGTAGTAAATGGTCAAATTTTATCTAGCGCTTTTTCACCTTTAAGGCACTCAAACTAGTCTACGCAGACACTAGGTTTTGCCCAAGGACACAAAGACAGCATTTGTCTGTGGGAGCTGGAATCAGACTGCCAACCTGAGGGTTAGTGGATCTGACCGCCCAACCAATGATGTTTTTATGTTGAGAGCGGGATTTGGATCTCCAACCTTCAGCTCAAACACTCTACCAACCGAGCTACCGTCATCCAACACATATTGAAATACATGTGAGCTAAACTTGGATGCCATCTAAAGTACGCCAACACTAATTACTGAACTAAACTATAACTTAATTTAAACCAAAACAAGTTTAAAACCAGACCTTAACTGACATTATATTTCCACGCTGTTTAACATGATTTATAGTAGTTCCATGCATTGCTAAACCATATGTAAAAGCCACTGTGCCAAGTGTCAAATTACAACGTGCAGGTCTCTCCGACGTCTCAGCCCAATATTCACCTTCCTCTAATGAGCACTTGTAGACATTCCCGCTGTCATCTCGCCCATGCAAATTACCAGCTTTCAGAAGCAGAGGTGTGCCATCCAGCTCCACGTGTCATGTTGAAAGGCAGAACGGAGTCGGCACACTGCAGAAAAGCTTTAGTCTTTCACTTTATTCTTCAATTTATTTGTGTTTGACAGACCCACTTTTTCTTTGTGTCAAATAAAGTTTGCAACCTTTGACAACTGATGGCCACAAATGTTGGCTGGGGAATCGAAACTGTAAACTCTAAATATAACGTATTTATTTCATGTTTTTTTGTTAATGTTCTTTGGAAATGCACTTTGAAAATGATTTTCTTTCTACGCACATTTGTGGATTTTTTTTTTTTTTTTTTTTTTTAATGAAAGATCCCCCATTTATTAACCCTCCTGGTATTGATAAATAATAAAATAAAGACATTAGATAATATTATTTAAAAACAAAGATTGCTAATAGACACAACAGGCAAATTTACCTAAATCAGAAATAAATTATATAACATTTTAAAGGTGCACTGTGTAACTTTTCTGATGGAGGGTCTGCCATCTGCTCATCTCCATGATGTTATTGCTTTGCCTGGGATGTTCCACAATATGGCATTAAACATATATATCTTGTCTTTTTATTATTAGTATTATTTTTCTTTTCAAACCTACAGCAAAAACATACATTGATAACATGAGGGGGGCACTTTTTCCACATATCTCACCTGTAACTTGGCCTGCTGATCTCCATGGAGTTAAATTAAATGCCATACTGCAGAACATTCCAAGAAAAAAACAACATCTACATAGACTCGAGCAGGTTTCAGACACTCGACCAGAAAAGTTACACTGTGCACCTTTAAAATGTACATTGTCTTTTGAGCCTATGTTTTTAAACAATATTATTCACTAGAATCATTTGGATGATTTTAGCCCTGGAATTGCCCATTTCTACTGAACCAAAGGTAAACGGTAGCTTTAATTTGAAAACTACAGCTTGATGACATCACAAAGTGGACTGAGCATTTTGAGCTTTGGTGATGTAGACAGACTAATAATAAAGGGTTGCTCAAACATGTGCGAATGAAACAAAACATAACTTTGTGAGGAGGCGACAACACGTCTTAAAGCTCACAAGAGTCAGTTTTGCGTAATATAGGCCTTTAAATAAGAACAAATATGTGAAATGTACATTAAGTGTAGTGGATAAATGTATACTTACTTATTGTGTTCCTTAATCTGCTCAAAATAATACATAAATGAAATGAAAACAAGTTGATGGGAAGTAATTTTGTGAGGTAGACTAATGGATTGGTGGAGGTCTGTGCTCTGTCTACTGCATGACAAAGCCATAAAAAAGTATGCACACATAGAGGGAAAAGCAACACTTTTTTCAAATGGCAACATTAAAGTCAGAATGGGGCAAAAAGTGAATAAATTCTAGTTCACCTCCTTGGCATTGCTGGAGCTGGGTTAGACATAAACAAATAGCAAAGGGCGATGGATATAGAAAAGATTCATTTAGGTTCTCCATCTTAAACCTGCTTCTTATAAGTCAACATTTGCCGTATTGTGACAGTGGCACTATGCACGGCTACCTATGTGAATGAGCATCATCTGTCACCGCGGCTACCTTTTCTCCCATTGGTCCCACCCACCTGAGGAAGTATAGCGTCTCCCCCGGCAACCACACAGACAGCCTTAATGGCGAATTCTAGCGTTTCAATATGTCTCACGCCACAGCACCTATCTGGGTTTCTGAGTGACAAGCATGGCGGTATCAAGCTCCAGTATATTCAGGTAAAAAATAACTTTGCCAAACTAGCCCAGCGTGCTCACAAAGACGGAGATTAATCAGAGGGAGAAAAGGAGGTTAGGGTGACGAATGTTGGCGGAAAACATTTGACAAGTGTATCAATCTAGAACAGACCAGGAGGGCACAGCAGCCACAGAGCCATTGATAATTGGTGACAATATGAGTTTTGACATCAGCTAAACTCCAGTGCTCAATTATTTATAGGGTACAACTTGTCTGGCAGTAAATCAAAAGAAGGGTAGGTATTATAGTAAAAGGGGGAAATGGAACAAGTATTTTTGAAAGGGACCATTTGATGCTGTTTTCTGATCCATGCTATAATGTTGTTTCCTGATCAAAAACATACCAGGAGCTGTGTTTTGTTTCATTTGTACATCATGTTTAACACAAAACCGTGGGTATCTAGACTCATTTCAGACATGAAATTCAATCTCCCGGAAGTCAATCTCTACTGAACTAAAGGTTAAAGAGAGCTGTTAACTTGAAAACTCCCTCTACGTAATATCACAAGGTGGAACAGAGCTTTTTGAGCTTTGGAGATGTAAACAGTGTAATAATAAAGAATTATGTGTAGAATCCCTCAGTCATCCAGGTAGAATCCATAGCAAAAGGAGAAATTTAATTTGTCAACTGGACAGAGTTTATTTGGTTGAATACGTTTCGCAGCTCATCCAAGCTGCTTCTTCAGTTCTGAACTGAAGAAGCAGCTTGGATGAGCTGCGAAACGTATTCAACCAAATAGACTCTGTCCAGTTGACAAATTAAATTTCTCCTTTTGCAATAAAGAATTACTCAAACATGTGTGAATGAAACAAAAAGATTGGCAATCCAGGGCTGAAATCATTGAAATGATTCTAGTGAAGGCGTATGGAGTTTAGAAACACTTCCTGTATTCTGACATGACATGACAAGGTGGAACAGAGTGTTATATGTCTGAGAAGAACTCAATTTGCAGGATTTGTGTGTTAAACATGTGTGAATGACACAAAACACAACTCCAGGTATGTTTTTGATGAGGAAACAACATAAAAAATAGCGTAATATAGGCCCTTTAATAACTAATTAAATACAATAAGTTACATAAAGTTACCATCATTGCACAACTATAGGACTATTTTTTGTCTCTTAAAGCCCTGCCATCTCCTTGTGGACTTCACAATTGTCATGTTATTGTCCTAAACAATATTTTCCACATTGTCGCATTTCTGCTTTATCCATTTATTCCCCGTGATTGTCATTCCAGGATGCAGCATGCCCAGAGGGGAGTGTCCAAGTCCGACATACCCTCCTCTCCACTCCCACTTCTACTTCTTAATGTCAGTTTACCTCTCCATTCCACACTATCTTGAAGCTATTTTTTCTTCCTAACAATACAAACACGTGATCATTTTGACAATATGTATCCGCTAAGGCTAGAACGCTTAATGTATTCTTGTTTGTGCCTACCACCTACCTGGAGAGAAGAAGTAGCCACTCAAAAGTTTGAAACGAGAACTGTCACTTTCTTATCATCAGACACATAGTTCAGTGCGCCTTGTCCCCTTCAGTCCTGGCTGTCAATCAAACACGCATAATGCCCAACCCCTGCAGAGGCACAGACAGCCGGGGGTATCTTTTAGGGATTTGACTGTGGAGCTCTTCCTGCAAAAAGACAACGATGTGGAAAATTCAGTGTGCAGTGTGGAGAGGTGTGTAGGTGTAATTAAAAGAATGGCAGAGGGGTAAGCTACTAATGAGATTGTCAAAACTCTTAAAGGGCCCATGTTCTGTTATTTTCTGATCTATGTTCTAATGTTGTTTTCTCCTCAAAAACATACCTGGAGTTGTGTTTTTTTCATTCACACATTTGAGTAATTCTGCATCATTAGTCTGTCTACATCTCAAAAGCTCAAAATGCACCTTGTGATGTCATATAGTGGTAGTTTTCAAGGTAACAGCTGTTGTTTGCCTTTAGTTTAGTAGCGATTGGGAAATACAGGGCTGAACTGATCCATCATACGGTGGAACAGAGTGTTTGACAGTACTCAGCCTAAACACGCAGGGTTTGTCTTAAATTCATGTGTGAATGAAACAAAACAAACACTCTGGATGTTCTTGATGAGGAAACAAAATTATAACATAGATCAGAAAATATCGTAATATGGGCCCTTTAAAGTATGTACATGCTAAATTGACCAAATAACAAAAAAAAAATCTCATAGGACAGCATGAAATACCTTGTGAACATTCTTGAGAGCTCTACATAAGCACACCCAGTGATAGAACTTCACTACTTTTACGTTGTTAAGTACTGTACTTAAGTAAAACATTAGGTACTTTACTAATTGGATACTGTTTACTTTTACTTTACTACATTTGAGAGCTATTCCACTACATTTCTGAACAGGACTGAAAAGTAAAAACATTTTCTTTTATTATAGTGTGAGGCCTGCGGAAATCCATGCAGGGTTTATTTTTAATAAAGGTCATAGTTTGAGGAAATCAAAATACTGTATACAAATAAAAACAGCTAGGAAAAATATGTATAATTCAGTTGTTTCTACTGAAAAAAGTTTAGCACAAATCTATATCAAAATCACTATATTTGAAGCTTTATTAGATCTCAAACTCTACGCAACTCATTCTTTTACTTTTTTTTACTCTTTTGAACAGGTACTTAAATACTTTTACTTAAGTAGATTTTTCATGTGATACTTTTCCTTGAGTATTTTTTTGCTCCGGTATCTGTAGCAAAAGGAGAAATTCAATTTGTCAACTGGATTAAAGTTTATTTGGTTGAATACGTTTCACAGCTCATCCAGAACTGGGATGAGCTGTGAAACGTATTCAACCAAATAAACTTTGTCCAGTTAACAAATTGAATTTCTCCTTTTGCCATGGATTCTACCTGGACGACTGAGGGATTTTACACACATCTGGTATCTGTACTTTTACTTAAGTAACAAAACTGAGTACTTCTTCCACCTCTGAGCGCATCCAAAACACACAAAGGTCTGTTATATGGATAGTGCAACTTGTTCATGAATAACCAGTGGAACCAGGAACAGGTGGTGCAGTTTGGAGCGTGCATCAGAACACAATAAAAGCTCTCTCTCTGTCGCTGCTCTGTGGCCAGTGTGGCAGCCCTGTTCTCTGGGGTGTCTCTTATTCTCATTACGACTCCACATACCTCCCTGATTTTCTACACAAACTCAATATCTCTTGTCACAGCTGGAGAGCCCTGGCACGCAGAGGCCACCGCTAATGGGCTGTAGGAAATACACTGGCGCATGCTGGCACCGTAAGTGGAGGAAAAAATCACATTTGTGTATTTATAAAAGTGCTTTGGCTTCTAGATCATTGTTTTTAGGATAGTGGCGTTTGTTCATTTGCAGATAAAGATGGAGCAAACTTATAAAAAAAGTGGTAGGACTTATGTAACTATGAAAGTAAGGTCGACACAGGGTCAAAACTACATTTACTACACTTCACTTTTTGGTTGGGGTGCGTCACCTGCTTGTTTCTATGGATATGTCATTGCTCTACTCTGTTGTTCCACAGTATGACATTAAACAGCTCTACTTTACATTTATTCAGTTACAGGTGGTTTTATAGCTCAAAAATACCTAGAAAAACAGGCATTCTGACTGTCTCTCCACAGATCTGACCTGTAACCTGGTCTGATTTGGTCTCCATGAAGATAGAAAGGTTAAATACCATACTGTGAAACATAGAGAGAAAGCAATAACATTTCTATGAAGAAAAGCCTTTGATGGACCCTCTACCAGAAAAGTTCCACAATGCGCCTTTAACCTAAGAATGAATCTGGTTTAGACAAAGTAACCAAGACAAAAACATAATGAAACTAAAAAACTATTAGTAAGCTGTTGGTTTACAGCAAAATCGTAAAAACCTACAACAAGCAATGATTTGTATTTATTTGATTTATTCCAGGAAAAGAGGGAGCAGTGCATATTAATGAGCTTTTAGACACGTGTAAATATGCCAGATTATAGCCTTGGACTCATTTCCATCTGCAGACCCCCTGGCAGGTTGAACACACACTATATACACACACTATACACACGAGAGTGATTACACACTTATGTTAGTACAGACATTTCATAACAACAAATTAAAGGAGCACTGCGTAACATTATTAAATACTGCTTTTTCTAGAATGTTCCACAGTACAGATTAAACCTATCTATCACAAGGGAGACAAGCAGGTTACAGCACTACGCTACATTACACTTAAGATCTGTGGAGAGTCGCCCCTATTCACAGAAGGGATGATTGTGTTTTTGAGCAAAAGAAACACCCGTGATGAATAAATGCTAGCTGGATATGTTTAATGTCATACCATGGAACATTCCAGGCAAAGCAATATCATCTCCATGGATACAAGCGGGTGACAGACTCTCCACCAGAAAAGTTGCGCAGTGCCCCTTTAAACAAGGCGGAGAATGACACACATTTTGAATCCTATGGCATTGTATGGCATTTAATTTAACTATCTCCATGGAGACAAACAGGTCATATCACCAGGCCAAGTTACAGGTCAGATCTGTGGATCTGCTCACAGAAATAATGCATGTTTTGCAGTAGTTTTGAGAAATAAAAACACCTGTAATTGAATAAATACAAGATATATTTGTTTGATGCCATAATGTGGAACATCCCAAGCAATAACATCACCATGGAGACAAGCCAATGGCGAACCTTCCATCAGAAAAGTTACACAGTGTACCTTAAAATTAAAATGTGGATCTTCATTTCTGGTGAATCTTTCATGAATTCAAACAAAATATAAATGAACACTGCAATATTTCACTTCTCCAGTACAATTCTGGCAATGTTTTTTTTTTTTTTTTTTTTTTTTAATAGTGATTTACCACAATTTTTCCGAGTGACCCTTCTATCTGTAGATACATCTGATAATGGAATACTTGAACTTGCATTTGAAGCTTAACTTGTCTAAGATGAATTTCAGCACAGATTCTATATATTAATTGGAGATAGCAGACTTTTTGCAGACTAAGACTTATCCAGTTTGGGAGGAAGCCAGGAGGAAGCCATGGGGTTGGAGTCGATTCTCTGAGGCCGGGCCCATGAGAACAAAAGCTGCAGGTGGATTGGACCCACAAAGCCTGATCACACACACTGGAATCACGTTAATTAATATCGGAAATCTCCAATTAGAGGAAACTTCAGAATGAATTCGTTACTGTGTGAATGCTGACCACAACAATAACGTTTGTGCTGGGGATGTCAAGTGGATTAGAGGAGTTTGCAAACTTTCTACAAGAAAAGTTTCAGGTATAGTAGGTCTACACACAACATGCATGACCTGTGAAATGATCATTCTTGGTTTATCCTGTTAAATGGATAGCTGAAAATGCACTGGACAACTTCATTAGCAATTTTTATGTTTGCAAATGTGCTACAACATCATGAATTTTGAGAGGGGGTATTATGCAAAATCATCTTTTTGGAGCTTTCCATCATGTCATCAAAAACATGCCAGAGAGGATTTTGTTGTTATCCATGCATGTTTCAAAGTTCAAATTGGTGGAAAAAGCACTCAGTACTTGTTACTTAAGTAAAAGTATAGATACTGGAGAAAAAAAAAATACTCCAGTAAAAATATCACATGAAAAAATCTGCTTAAGTGAAAGTATTAAAGTGCACGTTTAAAAATATACTTCAGGAAATTATTCAAGTTTTTTCCAAGCTGTTTTTCTTTGTATATTTTAGTTTGCTTAAACTACAAATAAAAATACCAGCAGCCTTTTCTGCAGGTCTCAAAGGATAATAAAATAAAATGCTTTTACTTTTCAGTCTAGTTAAAAATGGAGACAAGTAGAAAGTACAGATAGCTCTCAAATTTAGTGAAGTAAAAGTAAAAAGTATCCACTTTAAAATCTACGTATGTAAAGTACAGATATCTAAAAAACTGACTTAAAGGTGCACTATGTAAGGTTTTAGTTGGGGGTCTGTCACCTGCCTGTTTCTATGGATATGTCACTGCTCTGCCTGGAATGTTCCACAGTATGACATTAAACAGCTCTACCTTACATTTATTCAATTACAGGTGGTTTTATAGCTCAAAATACCTAGGAAAAACAGGCATTCTGACTGTGAGCGGGGTTGCTGCTCCTTAGATCTGACCTGTAACTTGGTCTAGTTTGGTCTCCATGAAGATAGAAAGGTTTAATTCCATACTGTGGAACATTCCAGACAAAGCAGTAACATCTCCATAGAGAAAAACACCTTTAAGTACAGTATTTTATTACAGTACTTTTACTTTGTTACCTTCCACCTCTGAAAATAACATTACTCAGCAGCAGCAGGAGCAGTATCCGTAGTCCTGCAGTGCTGGGATCATCACATGTATCGCTGGCGGACATTGCTGTCACTCTGAACCCTGTGTAATCTATCAGGGAGACGCTATGTCAGCCACGTTTGGAGATACGCTCTTCTCCGATCCCACGACGCTCCACCTTTTGACACGTGGCAACTATTTCCCAGATAAAAACCAAACAAAACACTTCTTGGCAAAGGAAAAAAAAAAATCTAAAAAACTAATCGCTGCTTGTTTGAGACTGACACCTGCGTTCAGGATGAACTGTTGGGCTGTGATTCTGATACCTCCCCCCAACACACACACACACACACACACACACGCACACACATCTTTATATCAACAGCTTGTGACCTTTCCGAATGCCAAATGCGGACTCCGTTGTTTAAATCATGCCGACAAGTGGAATAGCCTCGCATATACAAACAAATCCTGATAAAGGCCTGGGAAAAGAGCGTGCATTTTCAGAACAAATGTAACCTTGGTGGCTGCGTGGAGATGGCTTTGTCAATAACGGGGTAAAATAAACAGTGATAAAGCATTGCATGTAATATTTTAAAGCCCGTAGAGTCAACTCATCAACATGGAGAATGAATGGACTGATTTGAATGCGTGTGACGGTGCTGTGTCTTATCGAAGTGTGTTTTTTTTTTTTTTTCCTTCGCCCTAGTTTTTCCATTTACAGTATCTCTCGTATTCCATCTCCGGTCTGTACAGTCTTTAACATGGTGTTTATCACAGCTTTTCCTCTCTGTTTGGTTTGGTGCTCCCAGTGCAATCTGTTTCGTTCTGGACTGACTTCAGCAGAGGAGGAATTATGTCAGAAATTTTACAAGGCGAGTAGTTTCTGTTGTGGCCGTATACTGTGTGCTAACTAACTTCACGACATGGGTATTTAGGCTGGACTTAATTATGATAATACAATAGCTTAAAGGGGCCATATTACACTATAATTACATATGATATTCTGATCTGTTATAATGTTTCCTCACCAAATGCCTGGAGCTGTGTTTTGTTTCATTTACTCATGTTTAACGCACTAACCCCCAAGTTACACCAAAACGTAACACCAGCACTGTCATACGTAAGCCGTCATTACGCTACTCGCTGCTCAAAATAGGTTGGAGTTCTAATTTTGCAGCGTCAGCGGAGCGTCTCCAGGCTTTTTAGCTGGAGAAAGACAGGAAGTGGGCACGCGGTGTCAAAATAAAATTCCGATTCCCTTTCAAAATACATTTTCTTAAATCACTACAGTCACTCAAATACCGTGCGTCGCATCCAGCAGCTCAGGGAACGACTCGTGATGACTACGGAAAGTTTACAGTGGAGGATAAATATATAACTCTTCTCAACCAAAGTTAAACGGTGAGTAGCTTAATTAATACAGCGCCGCAGATACAGCTCGTTATCGCTGCAAAGCATCGTCTCTCTTGTTGTCAACTTTTGTTTTGTGATTTAAAACATAATTCATCCAAACAGCAATGAAATACAACAATGTAAAAGGTTTAGTGTTTAAAGGTGAGAATCCACAGAGGCTGGCGTCACAGGAGCAGCTCTGCCGCCTCTGGTGTAAATTGAAGTTTTTAAAAGTACGCGCGTCTGCAACTCTGCCTCCTGGTGTTAATTCCGGGTTTTTTTAGGCATATTTAAAGTTCTTCTCTCAAACAAACTCCATGCACCTTCATTAGAATCATCTGGATCATTTCAGTGCTGGAATTTCCAATCTCTACAGAACTAAAGGTAAAGGCTAGCAATTAACTTGAAAACTACCGCTTCATGACATCACAAGGTGGTGATGTCATGTTTGGAGATGTAGACTGGCTAATAATAAAGGATTACTCAAACATGTGTGAATGAAACAAAACAGGTATGTTTTTGATGAGGTAACAACATTATAACTTAAAGCTCACAAGAATCGATTTTGCATAATATATGGCTAGTGCATCGCTTGGTTGTGTCCTTAAGCAAAACACCTCACCTTACCTGAACTATTGAACCAAATCTACCTCCAATTACTTAAAAGCATATATTCAAGAGGCAGCGCTCTAATGGCATCAAATCAATAAAGTCTATAGCTTTCATGATTCACTTCTAAAAATAGTTGAGATTCACTTGGGATACTTCCAAGTATTCTGACAAGCTATCCACAGTCCCATCTCCCTCTGCTCTATTCAATTCTTCTTTTCAACCTCTTTCTCTCCTCTTCCCACTCTCCTTCATTCTCGTTCTCTCTTTTTTCATGGCTGCTTCTCTTTCGCCTCGTCCACCCAGGCTCATTGCCATGCCTCGGAGCAGGTGTAGGGGTCCGGGGAGAGGTTTGGGATAGACAAAGCTCTCCTCCACAGAACAGCAGAGGAACACGGGGTGCATGAAGAGAGTTAACCCAGCAGGCTGACTGTCCTCCTCCCTCCTCCTCCTCCCTTTGCTCCAGTGTCTTCTCCACTCCTCCGCTCGCCTGGCGCTCCTCTCTTCTCTTCTCGACGCACACACGAGGTACTAGTCAAACTGACAGGGCGTAAGTCTGTGTGGGATTGTTGGTGTTCGAAATGTAAGGACAATATCAGAAAGAATACAAGCCTGTGCCAATGTAGGACGATGTAAACGGATGAAATGGACTGGGAGTCTAAGCAGGTCAGTGTGAAATGCCAAATATCGCATTAGGTAATTTTGCATTAAAGCTGAACAATTTGGGAAAAAAAAAAGAAAAAAATCTAATTGCATTTTTTCTGACATAGATTCAAAATTTTTCTTTTAATAATTCTATTCCAAGTTGACATTTTGTGAAGTGCCCAAAAGAATGAACAAACTATGAAAAATATTAAATTAAACTAACACAATTTCCTTCCTGGAGTTTGGAGTTCATTCACACATGTTGAGTAACCCCTTATCTCCAGAGCTAAAAATGCTCCACCTTGTGATGTCCTGAAGTGGTATAGTTTTCAAGTCAACAGCTACCTTTTGTTCAGTAGAGATTGGCGATTCCAGGGCTGAAATTATCCAAATGATTCTAGTTTAAAACACACTGGAGCACTGCCTGAGAGATGAACTCAACCTAAATATCCAGGGTTTGTGTGTTAAACATGTGTGAATGAAACAAAACACAAATCCAGGTATGTTTGTGACGAGGAAACATTATAACATAGATCAGAAATTCACTTAATATGGGGCTTTTATCGTAACTTAACTCTACTGAATACAGACCATACAAAAAAACTCCCAGAATTGATAAAGAAGCCACAGTCTGTGACACTTGCTGTAGGCGATGAGAGTCCATATGTCACAGAGCACATTAAGGACAGTTCATGCAGACAAGATATTCATAAGGCCCTGCTCCAGTCTGAGGTCAAACTGGGATAACATGTCAGACTCAAACTTGTCTCCACATAAACAAAACTTCGCAATGGGACAAAACAACTGCAACAGCTTTTTACATAACTTTTTTTTATTTAATTTTTATTGATACTTTACAGCTGATGTCATCAATATTCCCTGGGGATGTAAAGCTAACTCTGTCAGAAGGTCTGTTACTCAAGTTAGACTTTAATCTGAGCTTTATTTTAACACAATCTGACCAGTAAGAACTGATTTGGTTGGAATTACATCAAGTGAGATGATTTGTGCTTTTTAACAAGTCTCTCCCACATAAAATTACAGTCACAAGCTAGTAGCAAACAGTTTTTCAGTTAGTCACTCTCATCTTTTTTTGTTTGGTAATGTGTGCATTGAGTTACCATGGAAACTGCTGAACAATCCGCCAATAGAAATGCATTATAGAACACCGCGAAACAAAACACAACTCTGGATATGTTTTTGAGGAGGTAACAGCATTCTAACATGGCTAAAAGCTCATGAATTCGTGTAATAAGGCCTTTGACCTTACCTGAACCTCAAGATCTTTGGAGAGGCCAATGTTTATGCTTGTTTTTAATCAATAAAACATGTGTAGATTAATTATTTTTATCGTCTTCACTATCGCCTACCATTGTGTGCCTGCTGTGGTGCAAACAGTGCTATAGAAATGAACTGAAAGTGCCTGTCTGTTATTAATTTGTTGAACTGTCAGAGGGAACACACTTGATATCTATATTTATTTGGCTGTCCTCTCAGGCTCCATTAGCAGGTGAGGTTATTGCTTTTCCATTGTATTTATTCCCCTCTCCCTTTCATTTCCGCCATCTTCAGTGAGCGAGATTACCCAGAAACACTCCAGTCTTCCTCCCCGCATGTGTCACAATTTGACTGATTGGTCCATAATAAATAAATAACGTGCACTTTATTGCTTCACAACCAGGAATCGTTTGAACCAACTGTCTTCTTCCATAGATTGCATAAATATTGCTATAGGTATTATCAGAATGGTACATTAGCTGACATTAGCCCGAGAAACAGACTCAAGTGCGTTCATTCACATAAAAAAAAAAAAAAAAAAAGATAATTTAAAAAAGGTTTGGTTGGCGGTCCGTCATCTGTTTTTATGGTTATGCCATTGCTCTGCCTGCAACGATCCACAGTATGACATTAAACATTTCTGCCTTACATTTGTTCAATTACAGGTAGTTTTATAGCTCAAAAATACCTAGACAGTCAGCGGGGTTGCATCTCCACAGATCTGGCCTGTAACTTGGCCAGGTTTGATCTCCATGGAGATAGAAAGGTTTAACAGTATACTGTAAAACATTCCAGACAAAGCAATAACATCTCCATAGAGAGAAGCATTTGATGGACCCTCCACTGGACAAGTTACACAGTGCACCTTTAAACACCAGGGTAACCCCTAAACCTTCCACCATTAGAGATGCATGTAGAACACCCCCAGCATGATGTCACTGCATATAATATACTTATTTATACGTATTTATAGTTTTAATTTAATTTTTAACTATTTATTTGTCATGTAATGGTGTAAAAGATGCTACAACATAATGAAAATAACTGATAAAGAAGCAAACATTTCAAATAGAAATGGAAATTTGCAAACCAATCAACCCACAACTCAGTATTTTGCTGTAGCCAAAGCTGAAGGCGTATTTTACCAATAACAAGACAGAACAGTCAGTCAGTCAGACATCAGGTCATGAACAAAATCAATTAATTTTCATGGACACTGCCAAAAAAAAAAAAAAACCTGCTAAATCTTTTCAACACCTCAGCCAGTCAGGAAAGTACGCTATTACAACTCATAATATCACTTAGTTAAATTATGGCGGTGGATGGTTCAAATTCCTGTCAGAGTAGGAAAGAAAGAGCCTAGATGGACATTGAAGTTAATAATAGCTAGTAATATAATTTTATCCGATAGCAATGCCACTGGATAGAGGCCAGATAATATGGGACAGGAGAAGTGGGGAAGGGGTGACATCCTTTTGTTATATATGTGGAAGACACTAAATAATCAGAGGTCCATGGAGGTAAGCATGGCCTGATAAGATGTGCGGCTATTTATGACACTGGGCGGGACTAAAATGTGTAACCTTATGGGGACAAAATCTACCCCCCTGACATACTAATAAATCCTTTATTATTAGATCATCAACGTGATTTAAAGGCGCACTGAGCAGCTTTTCTGGTGGAGAGTCCGCCACCTGCTTGTCTCCATGGAGATGTTATTGCTTTGCCTGGAATGGTATGACATTATGGTATGACATTAAACACATCTATCTAGCACGTCTTCATCATGGGTGTTTCTATGGCTCAAAAATACAATATTTCTCTCTGTGAAAAGTGTTGCCTCTCCACAGATCTGATGAGGTAACATTGTAACATGACTTAAAGCTCACAAGAATCAATTTTGTGTAATACAGGATCTAAAAATACTGTTTTTCACTCGTTTTGTAACCAAAAACAGAGCATTGAACTTGAAACACTGAAGACCCCAAACTCAGCGACTACTTTGTTGGCATATCATCTTAAACCTGCATTACTTTACATCAAACCAGCTTTCCCGAGTGAGATGTGTCATTCCCAGTCATTTGAACTAACTTTGATCGACTGGTATTACTGATGGCACTAATCCAAAGCCATAGGAATCAACACATGCTGCAAATCGCTGTAAATAAACACCCAAGTCTCAGCCTCCTCTTCCTCTCCTACCCCACTCTTTTGCTTCATGAGGAAGATTATCCAGTAGCAAAACTTGTGCAACATTTCTTTGGCATCAGACTGCGCTGACTGACTTGTCAAAATGCGTGTGGTGGTATAGTAGTGCAGATGCCTTCTTGCTGGCTCCGAGTGGTAGAGCTGTAAAGTTTGGGTATAAAACTTCACCCACCTTGCCAGTGTAAGTGTAGTGAGTTTTGATTGCCAGCTGAAACGCTATAGAACTCCGTATATTTCAGTTTACAATTTAAAGGCACTGTACCTGATTTTTACTGTCTTAAAAACAGAACTTTCTGAACCCAGAGTGGAGTTCTGCCATCAGGCCACTGCTAACAGCAATTAGCATGTGAACAGTGCACCCGCATTACTTCTTGGTTCATGGATGATGTAACACTTTGGGGCGTATCTTGTCTCTGGTCTGGCGTGGGATGTGGAGCTCTTAACAAATGGTGTGCCGTGCAGGTCGTGCAGTCACCTCCCCCCTGTGGTTTAATCCATGTCTGTTCACAAAGTGGTAAAATTAAAAACACTCATGTAACAATAAACATATTAAATAATCCACGGACCTGTTTGGGACCAAATGCAGTGGACACCTGTGAGACGAGAATGCGAGCGGTCAGCAGTAACAGCAGTGGAAACTTGTAGGCCTCCCTCAGGTGAGAGACATGGGACAGGCGGGAGAGAGGAGATCAGGGGGAGAGAGGAGATCAGCGGGCCTGATGTGGGATGGGGAGAGCACAAGAAAGACACCGGTCTGCTGCGTAATGTGAGAGGAGTGCACGGAACACAAGCCCAGCCAGTTCTGTGACGGCCCGTCCAAAATTGACCTCATCTGACCCTAATCCTTGTTTATTATTCCTTTTCATGTAATGACCTTCACCAAAGCTCTCACAAAAATGAAAAATGAAGTGTTATTATACTTCTATTAATTGCCAACATATAAGTCAAAACTCACTCCCCCTTGACAGCCCTTACAATCGGTGTCCCTTCCCCTAATGAAACTACTGCACATCACATCAGGTTTGTGAAGCTGTAGTGTATTGTTGTGTATCATGCTTTTGTATATTTAACCTCCTGTGACCTGGCGTCCACATTTGTGTACAACACAAATGTGTTACACTGTTACACTTTTACAAAGCCTTTCACTCGTAAGTGGACAGTTTAGAACAGCAGCAATGCAAAAATGTTCAATTTAGAATATTTTAAAGAGTTTAAAATGTTCATAATTTTACTCTGTTAAAGGCATGTCTTCCTGCACCGGTTAGCAGCACTTCAAATGAGCCACAATTGTTGTTTTTCATTTTGTTTTTACACTCAGGAAAAATGTTGCTGTGTTCAGGCACTTAATAGTTTTTGCAAATCATTATTCAGTTGTGAATGTCCTCATATGTGAACATCATTTTTCTCAGAAACTACATCATGTAAAAAGATAATTCTTTGTTTTTGCACTTATCTGGTCCCGAACAGCCCAAATAACAAAGCGAAATCCTAGGAGGTTAAGGAGCGTTGTCCTATGGGGGCATGGATGACGTAGGCTTGTGGGTGGAGCATTGGAAAAATCTCACTGCTAAGCGTATATGAAGGGTTTAGATAGGGCCTGGGGCAGATTGTTCAATTACTCCAACATGCATGGATGTCATCTAAAACCTCTTCAGGAATGTTTTTGGTGAGGGAACATTAGAACATGGTAGAAAGCTCCCAAAAGTCAATTTTGCATAATACCCCCTCTTTAAAGAATGCTTCTTGTAAAGTTGAAGAGGCCACTGGCGCTGATCAGAATCCATGTTCCAATCAAACCTTTGGCTGGTATTGCTGAAAACAATACAAATATGCTGTTTTATGTTGATGCCATTGTCCCAAAAGCCATTTCCAAAACTCTCCCCGCTCCTGCCTGCCGCTGAGCTTCCTGTGTGCTCTTTAATTGCAACGTGGATAATGATGTCTTTATTCATGTGTGTTCAGACACGAGCTACTGAGGCACGCTAAATCACAAATAAACATGTCTCCGAACACCAGGGAGATCCCAATCTCACTAAACAGGCCCATGTAGTGTCGCCGTCATTTACTTCTCTTAGCTTTGTTCATTTCTCTACATCGTGTTTGTGTTTGCACCTCATCGCCTTTTTGCATTATTAACTCACACGACTTCATCAATATTTAACAGCGTTCGCAGCGTTTGCACAGACACAGATTATGGTCGAGAATGCTTTATAAATGGGAGTGACGCTACGGAAATTCAGCTCAGTGACAACAGAGCTTCCATTATAATGAAATAATGATACGTGTGTTTATGTTGTTCAAATGTTAGTGATAAGCAGTGATTATGCGTCCGTGTGTGAGAAATTAAGTTTTTAAATGGGATTCTAAATGACATGCTACTTGTAATCATTCAGTCTTTACAACATTTAGTACCTCAGTAAATAACAGAGGAACTACCGCTTCATGACATCACAAAGTAGAACAGAGCATTTTGAGCTTTGTAAATGTAGACAGACTAATTATAAAGAGTGTGAATGAAACAAAACTCAATTGCCGGTATTTTTTTTACGAGGTAACATCATTATAACATGGGTAAAAGCTCACAAGTCTATTTTGTGTAATGTAGGTCCTTTAAATACTATGTTTTTCACTTTAGCTCACAGCTCATAAAACTTTTTCCTCAGATGCTGATTTCAATAAAAGTCATAACCATTAGTTTAATGTAGGTAAAGACAATCATAACTGCAGCTATAACTTATATCTTTGAGACTATAGATGAATGCCAGTAAACTTTATGGAATATGGCTCAGCTAGCACGACATTTAAATGAGTTTGTCCTTGAAGGAGATGAGGAGATAAGAAGCCAAGAGCTGTGGAGAAACTCTGAAGTGAAGACAAGAAAAGTTAAGAAGGTTACAGATGTACTCAGCCTCAAGCTATTACTTTAAAGGTGTGTCATTAAAAAGAATCACAGAAAATAAAGCAGCTATAATTGGTGCTATCTCACATTTTCTCTTAGTTAAGACGCCATGCTGTGTACAGCCGTTGATTCTTTATGAAAAAGGTACACCGGAAAATCATACTTATTATTTTGCATATATCCTGCAAACCTTTACAATAACAAATACCAGTGTCAATTAGGAGTTCCATTTTAAAAGTAAAATTCTGCAAAGCCAAACTCACTAATGGCTAATGAGCCAGTTGTAGCCTCCAGCAATTGCCTGTTTCTTTTTAGCAACAGACGCGCTTCATTAAAAGGTCAGGGAAAGGTCACGGAGCAATGTTGTGCAACTTTCACACGGTTTATTAGTCTCAAAACATGGGGCCAAAATCATGAACACCTAACTGAATTTTTATTTCACCATTCTGTGCACTTTTAAAGGTGCTTTGTGTAACTTTTCTGGTGGAGGGTCTGTCAAATGCTTTTCTTCATGGCGATGTTATTACTTTGTCTGAAATGTTTCACAGTATGGAATTAAACCTTTTTATCTTCATGGAGACAGAGCCAGACGAAGTTACAGGTCAGATCTGTGGAGAGGCGACCCCGCTCACAGTCAGAATGCCTGTTCTTCTGTGTATTTTTGAGCTATAAAACCCACCTATAATTGAATAAATGTAAAGTAAAGCTGTTTAATGTCATACTGTGGAACATTCCAGGCAGAGCAATGACATCCACAAGAACAAGCAGGTGACGGACCCTCCACCAGAAAAGTTACACAATGCACCTTTAATAGTTTGAAGGAATTGGCGACGTCAAGTTTAGTGAAGCAGTTTTGTAACAGGTTTTCCAATTCTATTCTCAGTCTGTATTCAGTATGGTCTCCTATACTCCACGTGTTGTATTGTTTTCTTTGCACTACACCAAAAAGCTCTTCCTTGGTCATTATCAAGACTTGCAGTTTACTTTCAGATGTCATTTCCTTTTTCAGTATTGTGTAGTGTGTTATTTGAAAACATCGCAAACTGTACAGTCTGTGAAATCATACCTCCTTTTCCTGGTAAAATGTTTTGTTGTTGCTTTATACTTTTTTTTTACACCCCTACTTTGTCCTGAGTGTAATATTATTTTAAAGTAATGGTACACTTAAATATGACTGAAAGTGAGTTCATGCAAAACCCTTACAGCATATCTTTAAAGGTGCACTGTGTAACTTTTCTGGTGGAGAGTCTACAACTTACTTGATGATATGATATTACTTTTTCTGGAATGTCTTGGTGTGGCATTAACGTGTCCATCTTGTGTACAATAACATGGGTGTTTATTGACCTAAAAACTTGCATTCTTACTGTGAGTGGGCTCGCCTCTCCACAGATCTGACGTGTAACTTGGCCCTGTGCCACCACCTGCTGTCTCCATACAGATAAATAAGTGCAATGTCCAACAGTGGAACATTCCAGGCAACATCTCCATGCAGAGAAACGGGTTCAGATGGACCCTCTACCAAAAGTTACACAGTGCACCTTTAAAGGTCCTGTATTACGCAAAATTGATTGTTCCACCTTGTGATGTCATGAAGCAGTAGTTTTCAAGTTAACAGCTCCCTTTTACCTTTAGTTCAGTAGAGAGAGGCAATTCTAGGGCTAAAATCATCCAAATGGTTCTAGTGAAGGTGTATGGACTTTAAAAACACAGTGGATCACTTCATGTATTACTACATAACATCACAAGATGGAGTGTTTTCAGTTTGAGAGAAGAACTCAACCTAAATATGCAGGATTTGTGAGTTAAACGTGTGAATGAAACAAAACAAAACTCCAGGTATGTTTGTGATGACGAAACAACATTATAACACAGATCAGAAAATGGCATAATACTTTAAACATTTCTTTAACAACTCCTTATCATTCTATAGCTTCCCCTGCTAACTCTCAAACTCAACGCATCAGCCCAAAATGTGATTATCCATTTAAAACCCGTGCCATTTGTAATCTGGTACACGCTCGTCCATATTATTTACTTCCTGGAATACATCTGAGACACTGCGCACAACTTTTAGCCTTGTCTCCATTTGTCCTCAATCAATTTCCTCCTCTGGCCTGCATCGGAAGTGTGATCCGTCTGTGTGAAACTGAATCCTCTCTTTAAATGCTGTGTTGACCACAAAAAGCTAAGGAGCTCGCCGCCACGCTCCGCTCGCCTCCGTGAACACTGCTCCGACCATATCTCACCCTTTAACTTTGAACTACGATCAATAGCATCTAAGTGTGACCAGCTCGATGCTTTGGGTGCTGCTATATATACTGTATATTTAGTAAGATTGGCCATTTTTGGACTTCCTGGAATGACCTGCCCTGTGATTTATCTGCACAGGAAGCGATCTGCCTTTTGTCCATTTTTGGATCTTGGGATCTTGTGCACGTTGATTGATGTTCAGGATTATTCGAGCGTGCGTGAAAATGGTTGCGTGGGTCAATATCTTTCTAAGGCTCAAATTGGAGCAGTGCTACCTGAAATGCAGCTAACGGAAAAGAAAGTGAAAAACTAAGTGCAACTCCAACCCCTACGACTTTTGTCAAATTATACTAGTTCAGTCTCCTTTCTCTTCATTTTAGGATGCAGTTTAAATGAAAATAGTTATCCATCTTCTTCTGGCTAGTAGTAGTCTTTTCAAGGGAATCTCACAAAGCACTGACATTGAGTGGTACTGAGTTACATGTGCTCTTCTACATCATCTTACTTTTTGATGAAACTGGACATTTTACTTTAAAGAGGGAGTACTACACAGAGTATTAATTGTGAATGCATTATATATTTAGATTTCTGGATATAAATCCTCTAAAGGCATGTTTTTGATGAGGGAATAACTATATAAATGGTTAAATGTTTGTGTGAATTGCACCTTACCATCACATGTTTTTTCTGTTACATTTCGTACTAACTGCTCTTTGATTCGTCTTCATAAACCATGAAAAATGACTGATTTCATACAGAACAAATATTTAATTAAGGGGTTAGAAGTAAGGGTTAGTTTATTAATTAGCACATTAGCCTGAATAATTCTTAATAAACTATTTATTATGAATTAAATTACATGATTTTTCCCTCATCCCGGAGTTGTACTTCTGAGGTTTCAGTAATCCTCTGTAAAAAGTCCTTTATCTCTGAGTCTCAAAAATATGTGGTTTGAATTTGCCAGGATTATTGCCATGTAGAACCCCTGCGTAGTCCATAAATCATCGTCAGAATCATTCAAAGCAATTGTGCTTTGGTGGTAATTACTATGTTTTTTTTTTCCCCATGATAATTTCTTTTGCTGCTCATAAGTGGTGCCCTATACCAGATTTCAGTATGGCGAGCACCCAAGATGGAACATAATATCTGCTTTCGTACATGGCTTTTCTTTTAAGTTCTTAAACATGAGACACCAAAGCAAAGATACTCAAGAACATGATTAAAGACCAATAGCAAATAATGCATAATATGTGGTCTTAATTAAGGCTTACTAGGTGTCATTATTCCAAAGTTATTTTTTCTACTGTTTATGGTCCATATGACAGTTCTATCAGGCGTTCTCTGTCAGCAGTATTAACTGAAGAAACACTGGTGCATAAGGGCAGTATTGTATTGTTTATTATGTATTGACAATTATAATAGCAGCTGGTCCTTCACTGCCCGACTATTGTCATATTACATGTCATTGGAAACATGTGCTAATTCAAAGTGCCAGAGCCCCTGCAGTAGTGAGGCAGATTCGTTAAATGCTTATTGACTAGCCTGGCTGCATGTTAATTGCATGAGAACAGGGATCACGCTTTTTTACACCCACATGTGTTAATGATGTGTTTTAAGGGTGGGTATTATTGGAAGTCTTCTCCGCAGGGCTGTTGTCAGTACCAGTCACAATGAAAAAATCAACACTTGTAAAAGACTAGAAAAATATCATATGCTTTCCAAGGAGGTGAACTTTTACTTAAAGATGCATTGTGTAGCTTTTCTCGTAGAGGGTCCATCAAATGCTTTTTTTCTTGAAGCTGTTATTGCTTTGTCTGGAATGTTTCACAGTATAGTATTAAGCCTTTCTATCTTTATGGAAACCAAACCAGACCAAGTTACAGGTCAGATCTGTAGAGAGGCGACCCCGCTCACAGTCAGAATGCCTGTTCTTGTACTTATTTTTGAGCTATAAAAGCACCTGTAATTGAATAAATGTAAAGTACAGCTGTTTAATGTCATACTGTGGAACATTCCAGGCAATGACAGCAATGACATATCCATAGAAACAAGCAGATGATTGACTATCCACCAGAAAAGTTACACAATGCACCTTTAAAGAGATAGCCTTAAATAGAGGTGTATTGGTAGACAGACACATCTGAGGAACACTGACAAAATGCAAAACGTCCTTTATTACAAACAGGGCTGTGCCAAAAATCGAAAAATCGATAAATCACGATCTCTACTTTGGTTGATCTCGATGATAAGGCATGTGCATTTTAATCGACAGGTCAACAGCCAATTGTGTGGCCGTAAGAGCGCGTGGGGCTGACGAGGATTTATGCTCTTGTTTAGGAAAAAGTAGCCTGAGCAACAGAGCATCTCTTTATGCCCCCTCACATGTTCACACATTTTAACCTAAATCTGCACAATTTGACTGGTCCACCTCAGACCACATTTGGGCCTTCCCCCATAACACCCAGCCCTAATTACAAAGCATGACCCCGACCAAATAGGCCTTCTTCAGGGCATCGTAAAAAGCCAGTCTGAACTTTTTTATTTTTTTTTTATTTTAACAGGTCTTGAGTTTGGCTAAAGGCATCATCTCTGTGTGTGTGTGTGTGTGTGTGTGTGTGTGTGTGTGTGTGTGTGTGTGTGTGTGTGTGTGTGTGAGAGAGAGAGATCCTGGTAAGGTCCATAGCAAAAGAAAATTGAATACAGTCAACTAGACAAAAGAGTTTGAGTGAATAGAGCCTATGTCTTTCCACTCATCCAAGTAGCTTCTTCACTTCTGACAGGGTTCTGTAAGCCACTGCCTAAATATCTGAGGAGTTAAATTCACTGAAATTAACACACCTTAGCTATAAGGTCTGTTTGCTAGTTCATGGGATATTCTTTGTCCTCCATTGAAGCTGTGTTTGACAGACTATGTTATGCTATGCTAGCCATTTAAATTCATTACTCTAAAATAACTTTTGTGTGTGTGAAACTGAAATAAAAGATAAATTAGTTTAGTTTGAATACTTTCCAACCTTTTTGATCTTTAATTTTCAATTAATTTTGCACACATTTTACAAGCTACCCTCTGCTCCTCCTGGAGAAACAGTAGGTTACATTTAATGAATACACAGCCAAAGATATTCTGACCATTTTTCAACAATGTGCCTGAAGCTATTAGAAGAGAGAGGAAAGATTAAAAAGAAACTCTCTTTTCATTAGTAAAACCATTTTATATTTCACGTTCAAAGTCAAGGCAAATAAAAGAAAGTCAGAAAGTTTCTGAATGCATGTGTTCCCTAATGATACCCTTGAGAGAGTCTGAGATAATCAAGGTGTTTTTTTTTGTTTTTGTTTTTTGTAAATAAACTAGTTAATCCCATAGCGCTTTGTGCACATGCTAGAGCAAATATTCAGGAATATGTGTGCAAAAACATCCAGGGAAGGGCTGTGCTCCTCAGAGAACGGGCCCCTTGCAGACTGCATAAATCCATGTTTTGTCTCCTCAGCCTGTGGTCTGCATGCTGAGCAGACAGTGAGGCCCCCGCCCCCCTGTGCTGCGCCTGTGAACAAAACAAATGCACACGCTGATTCACCTGCACTGTTGCATATTCCCAGTGGTCCTGGTACAGAGTGGAGCAGGAGCGCTGGGCTGTGAGCAAATGGAAATTATTGATGTTGGTATCAGCGTCTGTTTGATTCAGAACCGGTGTTTGGCCACAAAATGTCATGGCTGGTGGAGACATTAAGTATGTAGATAAAATAATAGGCCCATGTTTCCTCTGGGGTAGCAACAAAGATCTGGGAACAATTAAACTCCTACAGAATCAACTTTTTAATTCTTAATGTAAAACTAAAAGGTAGTGGACCAAATGTTTTTGTACCTCTCTTGCTCTTAGCTGTTCTCTCTGAAAATAGAAGATTCCAAGTCCACTTTACCAAGCAAAGAAGTTAATGCATCAGAGCAAGAATTGGAATACTTGAAAAACTATTTTTGGGTAACTGAATTTCTAATACGTTCCGGAAATGCTTGAAAAACAGTTGCATGTTTGCTGAATTCACCCCTTTTTGAAGTAATTTTTCTACTTTGCAAATGACAAATGCCACATTCAGTTTTATTTTGTATTCAATTTTTCATGACAGTTTAACAGATTTGACGCCGGATGCCCTTCCTGTCCTATTCTATCCCTACCTAGAGTAAGCAGTGGGCGATGTATCTCACCTGAGAATGTAAAAACTCTAATGAGGGAAGCCTACCCGCAGTGCCGTACTTGTTCCACTATTGTATCCACTGTGGTGATCTAAACCATCCATTCAAACTATGCATTACAGAATTCTTATCTACACACAAAAGAAATAATAGTAAAATTGACTGTTGAAGCAGTATTTTTCAGGTTAACACCTTTTATCTTTAATTGAAACTGAAATTATCCAAATGATTCTAGTGAAGGTGTATGGAGTTTGAGAGAAGAACTCAGCCTAAATGCAGGGTTTGTGTGTTAAATATGTGTGAATAAAACAAAACAAAACTCCAGGTTTGTTTGTGATAAGGACACAACATAATAACAGAGATCAGAAAATAGCCTAATATGGGCCCTTTAACCTTTGCTCAGCTGTTAAATCATGTCCATAATCAAAAGTAAAAAAAAAAAAAAAAAATGGAAATGTGCTAAAATGAAAAAGCCATGGAGGTGTTTCAAAGTGATAAATAATGTATCTTGACAGTGGTCTGCATCCCCCACACGCTAGCAACGGATAAAATCATACGTCCTTTTTCTGGTTGCAGTTGGAAGTTGGTATCGCACTTTGAAATCACTAAACCAGTGATTAGATTCCCTTTGGGGGAGAAAGGGGTCAGAGGTGCTAGCGCCACTGAGGGCAAATTGGAGAGATGGGGTAGTTGAGTTTGGAGGCACGCAAGAATGAAGGTCAGACACGCCATTTTATCTGCGGATTTGGCCCCTGGTAAATGATTTAAACGGAGAAAGGTTAAGGCGGGAGGGCAGTCAGGGAGTGTGTAGTTGACTCAGATAGAACAGCCTATCAGACCAGGTGATATCCTGATATACTGTACTCATGTTAAGATCGCAGTCAGGTCCACACAGTGACCTTGCACTAAATGGGATTGAAGAAAAAAAAAAAAAAAAAGATGGCTCAGTGCGGTACTGTTGGCAGCTCCTGTGGCTGAAAGGAGGATGTCAATCAAACTGGAGGAGGAGGAATGAAACTTTATAATGTACTGGAGCTGGTAATCAATATACTGCGTGTTTAACAGTGACGTGGAAGGTGAGGAAAGTAGCCAGAATTTATGGTTTGATCCACTGTGTGTGTCCCATAGACTGTATATACAGTATAAATGGACATAGCTAACCCGCTAGCCGCCGTGTCCCATATGGAAGGGAGCATGAGTGCACTTTCGGGTCCATCAACTCCAGCTCCAATTGACTTTACATTGAAAAACTGTCACCCCTCTCTCTGTAACTGCTGCAGTGAGCCTCGTCATTTTGGTCTTAAAAGGTTTGTATTAACCCACTTTACATGATCCTGGTGTTTTTATTTTGCTATTTTGTTCATCAATAAATTCCTATTTCTAACTTAGCTCCAAATTTGCTCCCATAACTGTCCGCATCGTGAGCTTCATTTGACTGTGCTATGGGTGTATGGGTAAAGATTATTTGGTCGAATACATTTCGCAGCTCATCCAAGATGCTGAAGAAGCAGCTTGGATGAGCTGCGAAACACAAAATAATACAATCTAGAGAACAGCTATTCTTTTTGACTCCACTGACCTTAATCAGTCATTATCAGTCCTTGTGTGGTACTTTTGTGACGTGTTAATAGGATAAATCAGTATTGTAATGCATGCTAGTTATCTCTTAGGCTAATGTTTGAATTGGTTTTAGAATCAGCCAATGCGATTATTATGTAACCATCTTCAGTTTTGCCAAATCTTGCTTTTTCTTGCATTAGGGCTAACGTTCCAATTATTTTTAATTTAGCGATTATTTCATTATCATTACCATTATGCAACCATTGTGCTCCCTAAAGTCGTCATATCTCATGCCCACGTCATCTTATGCAAATGTGGCCCAATTAAGCAAGATCCGGCTGCTCCTCTACAGTTATGTAATGACAGTCTCAAACAATGGTGGCTTTGTTTCCTTATTGGCTCATATGAGTATAAATAATTAAACAACAAAGAGGCTCTTATGAAGTCTCTTATGACGAGTTTCATTAGGCCTGTGTGTTGAAAACTACTTTACTGTGTATATGTGTATGAATTTTGTGGTAGCAAACAGAAAATCAAGGTCAAAGGAACCAGCTTTCAAACTATCAGGAGAAATAGGCAACCATAGATCTATTTTAGGTTGATTTTAGGTGAGTACACTTAACTAAACAACAGGCAACCCAGACACAGGGAGAACATGCTCTTCATAGAAAATTATAGCTAGCTGATACTTTGCAGTGACATTATGGTGGGGGAGTCTGCATGTATGTCGATGGTGGAATGTTCATCAGTTGCCATAATAAACCCAGCCTGATCGTTTTTAAAGTTACACTGTGTTATTTTCCTGGACAGGGTCTGCATCCTGTTTGTTTTCATGAAGATGTTGCTTTGGTTTACATTATCCTCAGTATGGTATTAAACTAATCTGTCTTGTTATTTAGTGCTAAAAAAGAAAAAAAAAAAAAACTTAAATTCTGCCCCTCCACAAATCTAACCTGTAATTTGGCTTGCAAGTGTCCATGGAGATGCTTAAGTTTATCGCTATACTGTGGAACATTCTAGGTACATCTCCATGGAGACAAGCAGTTGACAGACCCTCCAGCACAAGTTACACAGTGCACCACTAAGTCTTAAAAAATATATATAGTAGCACTGCCATAGCACTGCAAACCAATATCAATATCTTACTAGCAGAAGACAGGATGAAGACGGAAGCTTGTACAAAGTATAATTTACTACACAACCAGTAAACCTCAGTATTACTACTTTTTTCTCCCATTTCTGATTTGTTACCTACATGCTATTCACATTGTATGAAAGCTAAGTTAGCGTGTACACAACATCAGGTCAGAGGCGAAAAAGACATGAGTGACGCTCCATGTCAGCTTAACTCGTCAGACATTGATCGGCGCGGTGCATTAGCAGATTGTCTATTGATGAGAGCCTAGATTTATAACACCCTGACGGACGGGAGCGATCGAGCCAGATAAATAAATGAATATGTGGTATAGGCCCTGAGCTGAGCTGGTCATGGCAGTAAAAGCGGTGATTTGCAAGTTCATCTGCAATCGCAAATGTCACTCAGAGGCCCCCTCGCCGATGGGAGCGTGGCCGGCACATAATGTACACAGCGAACGCTCAAAGGACAGCACATCTCCAGTGGTCTTCATTCACGGCTAAATAGCAAACATGGCATTTAGGGGTTCGCCGGGCTGTTTGGGGAGCTAAATAGTTGAAGAAAGATCAAACTGTGCAAATGTGGAAAATGTAAAGGCATGCTGTGGTATATCGGGGTATGCTGCTGAACATTTGCCTGTCTCTTCTACATTCTGTTTGAATCCAGAAGGGAATGGAACTGGATAATAGAGCGTGAAAATTCTCGTAACATTCAAACTTCCTTTTTCTACACGTAAACTGTCATGTTAGCTTTTAACACAAACGGAGCATGTGTCTCTCTGATTGGTTAATCCCTCTGTCAATCAGGCCCTCTGAAATCAGGGAGTCAGCATATGGCTCCAGATCCACTCGTCTTTGTAAATTTTGTCAAAGCGTGTGTCTGATTGGCCAGTTAAGCAGCACACATGCAAAGGACTCTATGCTGTCCTCAATGTTCAGAGTTTACTCTCTTGAAGTACAATTGCTGAATGTCTCTACCATTCTTCACCCTCTAAATGCGATCACTCTCAATAACAAAGAAAGAAAATAAAGAAAGAGGATACTAGGTGATATGAATTCACAAAACTCTTATGCAGATCCTGTGGGAGCAGTACACGGCAGTCACCATCTAATACAAATAACATGGCATCATCACATCAGAGTGCAAACCCACAATTAAACTGAGGAAAACATGCCGCACTGCTCCTTTCAACGACATCACATGCACACTGATGTCATTAGGTATTCAAGGCACATAATAAACCACACTCTTCCTCACCTATAGGCTGTATGGTTACAAGGCTCTGAAGAGGCAGTCACCTGACCAGCAAGAACCACACGCTTTGACTAAACTTTACAAAGACTTGTGGGTCTAATTTCAGTTGGGCGTGATTGACAGGGGAATAAACAAATCAGAAATAAAACTCTTATTTATCTCAGGTAAAAGAAATTATTTTTTGTTGATAAGAATTTTCAAGAGGAGTTGTCTACCGGATTTGAGAGACACATGCTATAAATTAGCAATGGTGTTTAGACCATCATAAGTTAGAGCAGAGGTTTTTTAGGCCCTATGGTCCAATTCTAGACCCTTCGAGTCAAACAGAATGTAGGAAGGACTGGCTGTTGGGGCAAAAGAGTGAGGGCTTTATTAACCTGGTGCAGGGGCCAACAGAACGAGAGGGCCTAATATGGAGCTGAATGCCTCTCAACACACTTTTAAGTAACTTACCATAGCACATACTCATAGTTGTCTATAACTATTTTCTAGTAATACCTTAAAGTGGCCATGTCCTAGAACACCCCATAGACTGGTGGAGTAAGGGAGTGTGACGTCACCCATAGCCTTTGGCTCCTGTCAAATGCCAGCAGTTACAGGAGCGAATTTGGAGCCGAGGCCCATATTGGGAATAGGAATTAATTTACGGACAAAATAGCAAAATAAAAACACCAGATCATGTAGAGCAGGTGAATATGAACATTTTAAGACTAAAATTAGGAGCCTGACAGCAGCAGTTACAGAGAAAGGGGTGACTATTTTTCAGTGTAAAATCAATTGGAATCGATGGAGCGCCCCACATGGTCACTTCCTATTTGAAACGCTATATAAATACGATATATGAGAATACATTGCTAGTAAATTGCCAGATTTAATTTCTTAAACATGATTTTCAAGGTGAACTATATCACTTTTCAACCAGCTAGAAAAACTGAAAAAAAGCTATATCTATTCTAGGCATCCTTTTTACTGTGAGGTGTGAGTACTAACCACTGGCCACTGTCACATTTCCACTCCCCCTGCACCAGCGAATATTTGGCTTGTAAAAATGTTCAAATGGACACAAACAGAGTGAAAGTAAAGGGCACCCCTCTCCCACATTCACCTACCCCGCTGACACCACTGGCAAATAATGAAACCAAAGCAAATGTCACCAGAGCCTTGTTTGACTTGGACAGTTCCTCGGTCAGTTTAACATTACACGCTGGATTCTGCTGATGGTCGCGCAAGCTTTTAAAGGGCCCATATTACACTATTTTATAATCTAAATTATAATGTTGTTTCCTCACCTTGTGATGTCATGTGGCAATACAGGAAGTGATCCACTGTGTTTTTAAACTCCACACATCTTCACTAGAATCATTTGGATAATTTCAGACCTGGAATTGCTAATCTCTACTAAACAAACTGTAAAAAGTAGCTGGTAACTTGAAAACTACAGCTTCATGACATCACAAGGTGGAACAGAGCATTCTGAGCTTTGGAGATGTAGACAGTCTAATAATAAAGGGTTACTCAAACAAATGTTTTGGCTGAAGTAACAACATTATAAGATTACTTAAAGCTAACAAGAGTAAATCATTCAAGTTCTTATAGGCAAAAGGAAAAATTCAATTTGTCAACTGGACAAAAGTTTATTTGGTCGAATATGTTTCGCAGCTCATCCAAGCTGCTTCTTCAGTTCTGAATTTCTCCTTTTGCCATGGATTCTGCCTGGATGACTGAGGGATTCTACACTCAAGTGCTTATACAAATTACGATCCAGATTTTGAATGACTAAAGTTAATGGAATCAAATGGAATCAAGAAAACAACATTATTCGTCATAATGCATGCTGATTAGCCACTTACAAGCTGCCATTTCAATGTGTGAAAAGCATAGCAAACTTAGAGTTGAATAATATAATGTTTCCCTTTCGTCTGTGTTATAAAGTAATTATAGTGTACCGTTTACTTGAAAATCAAAAGAAAAGCATTCTGTAGCCACTTTGGTGTATCCACACTGTGATTTTCCATAACTAAAATAGGCTTTAGATGACAATCAGGGGCGGCGCCAGGGAAGCCTTGAGGGGCCACTGGCTTCCCCTCGAATGGCCAATGCACACCCATAGCTCCAAAAAAGATTCTGAAAAATTCTAAAAATGTTCAAATGGAGTTTTTAACATAAGACTATGAAAAAAAAAAACATATTAGGGTTTATAAATCACTAAAGGGGTTAACTACATTTAAACATGTTTAGAACAGTGAAGTAAACATGGTGGGGATGTGCTCCGTTGTTAAAAGCCTCTAAATTATCGTGTTAAGTGTGCACCCACATTGAAAAACGTAACACCCTCTTAGCTCCTCCAACAAAAATGACAAACCTCAAAAGAGCAAAACAATTGTTAAAAACATGTAGCATACGGCATTGACTATTTTACATTTTATTCACTGCAAACCGACATATACACGAACACTCAAACCAGCTTTCAGTAAGTTAAAGTTTATTCCAACAGACTGTATATGTGTAAACACCTATAGAAGAGCCTATAGAATGTTCTAGCTGATGTTCAAGGTTAGGGGACAAACAATCTTACAATCTTGGTTTAATACGTTCCGAGTTAGATATTTATTCTAATCTAATTGCGACACATAGTTACTTTGGATCTACAAATGCAGCCATCTCGTCACCGTTAAAACTTAGTCATTCAAATTCTTGTCTTGACGCATTTTATGGCCAGCAGACAATTGCCGCGCATCTTCCCCACGCCTGCCCGCCCTGAGTCAACTGATGCATCTCTGTAATAAGAAATGGTGTTTACAAGAAAAACACATTTAGTTTATCCTGCAAGACCAGATAACAAGGCCAATCGCTGCAAATCTAAACACAGACATGGGCTAAGTGTGGACACAGGAAGTAAGAAAAGAAAAAAAAAAAGAAAAACGATAACCCATTACCAAACACTGAAGCTAAATAGAGACTGTGTGCCCAGACAAGATTTAGCTAGCGTGCCCTTGACTGGCCCTGCCCTCATTCAACACCACACAAAAGCCAATTATCACCTTGTCTAGCCAGCGGAACAGGACTACACTTATACCAGATTAATCACAACATGGCCCCCCCTGCTGGCTGGAGGGAAGAGGGGACATTACTATGAGTTATTAATCCTGGCCCTATATTATTATTTTTATATTACATCATACCAGAGTAATTTTTGTAATCTTTAAGTGTTGTTACCTCATCAACAACATACCTGGAGTTGTGTTTTGTTTCATTCACACATTTTACACAAGCTCAAAATGCACATTGTGATGTCATGAAGTGGTAGTTATCAAATTAACAGCTACCTTTTACCTTTTCGTTTTGTAATTCCATGTCTAAAATGATCCACATGATTCTAGTGAAGGTGCATTGAGTTTAAAAACACAGTGGAGCCACACAAATGTTTCCCATTTGAGAGAATAACACTAACTATATCTAAATATGCAGGGTTTGTGCGTTCAACGTGTGTGAATGAAACAAAACACAACTCCAGGTGTGTTTGTGATGAGGAAACAACGTTATAACAGATCAGAAAATAGCCTAATATGGGGCCTTTAATATCTTGTACCACTACTTTGTACTTTATACTCTACCCAGGTCTTTAGTGGCGCAGCAAATACCATAATCCTTTCAACTTCAGACCAGAATTAGCTCACAACATGGCCCCCCCTGCTGGACGGAGGAGGGGGCACCACGTTGGGTTATTAATGCTGACATTAGACCGGGATCAACACTACACCCGTGCTCGAGGATAGTGCACAGACCCTTGCACCACAGGTAGAGATGGGAAAATGTCACTTAGCACCAAGCAGCCTAATTACCCAACTTAATTAATGGAGGAACATCATTTGGATACTGGCCAAAAGGTGAAGTAAAATAGCAGTGCGGGTTTTGGAATGGCGTCCCTGGTGTGTGTATATGTTGATGAGGTAGTTGTAGTGAGAATAGCAGGGGGAGAAAGATGATTAGCATGTAAAATTGGAGTTTTGACAACGATTCCGAGCAGAGCGCTTATCATAGATCGCATGTAGAGAGAGGGATTCCCAGACAGTGGGTATCGAGTAAACAGAAGATGCATGCATTTTTATGAGCAAGGAAAGTCATGTAGAACAAGCGGGTTTATTATCATGGTTTGTGGGCTGCTGGAGTGTTGATTTTGTATTGCTAAACAACTTCTGTGGAAAATGACTTATCCTTGGTAGACACTGGCGGAATGATCTCTCTCTGTGTGCTGATGTCTAACCAATTTGTTGTGTTTAGCTACACTATACTTGGGTAATATATTTTATTATGTAACAGTACTCTGTAAAAGTTTTGGTCACTCTTTCAGTTAGTGTCTAAAGCTTTTTGTTAATAGTGTTACACAAGCTGAACTATTCCGTGACTCCTTCAAATATAATTTAGTTTTTCTCTTTTTTGTGGTCTATTCTTTGATATACCAGATTTTTTTTTCCCCAGGGCGCCCTATGTACTGCCCACTGCTCCTTAAAGTATGGGTGAAATGCAGAGGACAATTTCCCTACGGGGATAATAAAAAGTACTACAAAAAGGTGTATGGCGTTTATACAGTGGAGCACTTGTATTACCACATGAATGTTTTTTGTTTGAGAGAACGCCACAGCCTAAATATGCAGAGCTTGTGTGTTAAACATGTGTGAATGAAACAGAACACAACTACAGATTTGTGATGTAGAAACGGCAATATAACACACATCAGAAAATGGTGTAATATGGGCCCTTCATTATCTTGTATACCACTACTTCGTACTTTACTCTGCCTAGGGCTTTAGTGGAATAACAAACTGCGAAATACTTTCAACTTCAGACCAGAAGTTTTGAGGATCCAATTAGCTCAAAACTTTCAATAGATTCCAGACCCCTTTACCTTCATTCACTGCACAAGCAAGACCTTGCATCAGTATTCTCAACAAAACATTTGCCGATGGACAGAGTATTTGATAAATGTTCAAGATATACTGTACGTGGGATGAAAATTACTTTGTTTTGTTGGAGGAAAAAAAAAGCACTCCTTAAAATATTTTGACCTTCTACAACATTTTCTTTTGTATAAACAACATATGCTGCTAAGTAAATTCACTTCCAAATCTTTTATGGAGTAAACATGGCATTATTTATACTTGAGCGTGGTCTTTCTGTACTGCGCTTACCCTTTTTCTGAGTGGATAAATATGGCCATTTCACAAACGGAAATTATTCTGAACTCTGGCTTGCATAGCAAAATTACATTCAAAAATATGGTGAATAGTAATTATCCTTTTCGTGAATTATGTGCACTCCATTTCCAGAACATGAGGCAAGATTGTGGACTTTCATAGATTTTTATAGAGAAGTATAAGCAGATAGGGTTAGCAATATGAACGTTACAGTCACAAGTTCATGTTTTGGTGGCTACGGTACAGAAATAAAATCAAATTCTATTTAACCCCTTCTTCTAGTAATTTCTCACTTTCTGAAATTTTTGCACACCCATTTTTTTTTTTTTCTTTTAAAATGTTCCTTAAAGGTGCACTGTGTAACTTTTCTGGTCCGTCAAATGCTTTTCTCCATGGAGATGTTATTGCTTTGTCTGTTGTTTTGTTTCACTGTATGGTAAGTAACAGGTCAGATCTGTGGAGAGGCAACGCCGCTCACAGTCAGAATGCCTGTTTTTCCACGTAATTTTGAGCAATTATACTACCTGTAACTGAATAAATGTAATGCAGAACTGTTTAATGTCATATTGTTGAACATTACAGGCAGAGTAATGACATATCCATAGAAACCAGCAGGTGACGGACCCCCAACCAAAAAGTTACATAGTGCACCTTTAATGTGAACGGGTGGAACCTGATCTTATTTTTTAAAAGAACCAAATCTTTTTCCTTGTAATTTGTATGCATGTATGTATTTGGTATAGTAATAACAGTTAGTTTTATTACTATTGTAGTATAACATTTGATCTATATTATCTGTCATTTCAAATCGTAAACACACTCCCACTCTCAGTTTGAACCATTTTATAGAGATCTGAGCGTTGGTAGTTTCTCTGTGATTCATTTTTAGATCAAATTACTTCTCGCAAATATTAAGAGAGCCAGTCCTTTGAAAGGTTCTTTAAAATGAACAGATCAGAAAGATTTGGATCCCACAAAGGAGCTGAAAGTCCCTTCACTAGCTTTTTGTATGTTAAGTTTATGGACACAATTGTTTCTATTTAATATGAGCTGTCATAACAGATTAAGTTTGGTTAGAGGAACGCTGAGAACAGAATTAGATGGGATAAGCTCATTTGTTGCAACTACTAATCCACAGGAATATCCGTGAAGACATGTAACCTAATGCTTTATTTATTTTTTATTTTTATATTTCTTAAAGCTCCTATATTACGCAAAATTGACGCTTTAAGACATGTTAGTATGTTGTTAACTCATCAAAAACATACCTGGAGTTGTGTGTTGTTTCATTCACGCATGTTTGAGTAATACTTTATTATTAGTTCGTCTACATCTCCAAAGCTCAAAATGTGGCATCAAAAAAGCTGTAGTTTTCAGGTTAACGGCTCCTTTTACCTTTAGTTCGGGAGAGATGACCAATTCCAGGTCTGAAATTATCCAAATGATTCTAGTGAAGGTGCATGGAGTTTAAAAACACAGTGGAGAGCTTGGTGTATTACCACATGACATCACAAACTGGGACAGTGTTTTCAGTTTGGGAGAAGAACTCAGCCTAAATATGCAGGATTTGTGAGTTAAATAAAATGAATGAAACAAAACACAACTCCAGGTCTGTTTGTGATGAGGAAACTACATTATAACACAGATCAGAAAACTGCGTAATATGAGCCATTTAAAACTACCTCCTTATGTAAACTTTACCTTACCCCTTACTACCAAATAATTACATCTTTCACATGTTGCATATATTAAAAACTACAATCAAAAAGTGTGACCTAAAACGCTGCTCTAGCTAACAAGGGCAGATTTAACAGAGCGTATATGCCTTCTAGCTCTACCTTATTTGCGTCAGAGCTCTTTTCTCCGCAAATCAGAAATAATGAAAAGCCAGTGTCAGCCCTGTAGTCAGCTCCATGCATCACAACTAAAGTAATCATACAGGAGTAATTAACTTGCTAATAGAAGCTTTAGCTGGCATTGGAGTGTCCTATCTTGCCCCTCCCCTCTTGTAACGAAACATGGACTTTGTGACTTCGCAACTACTTCCTCAAAATATCTGTGAACCGCATCTGAAGTTGCTTATTTCAACCAGCACTCTGAATGCAAATGAGTGTTCTACCGGTCAAGCGAAAGACACGTGTCAACCTCCACGGAGAATTTTCCTCTAAACAAAAAAAAAAAAGACTGAAAATATGGCTCTACACATCCAGCGGAGACCTGCCACTTGTGTTTGACATTTTATGGGAGCTGTGCGGTTTGGTGTCTCGTGTTTGACAGAGTGTAAAGCAGCCAAGCGAATCGGGCCACATGGGCACTATTGCAAAGGTCAGGAAGTCCTCACAGCGAGCAGCCAATCGGATCGCAGATACAGCTGTCATAATTGGATGAAATGGCGGCGTGAGAATGTATAGCCGAGGGGTAAACTTGGTAAAGCTACTGCAATTATGGCGGAAAGGGGAGGCGATGGGGCTGTTTGGAGCTAATGTTGCCCTCTGGAAACGTGAGGTCGATCCCGCTAACCTTTCGCGCTACATAAAGAAGAAAGCAGATGTCATGAGTGAACTTTTGTTTTATTGTATTGTACGCTCTGGCCTTTTCTGTGATTAGTACCGTATGCCTTTATCTATATGTCTGACTGTGCATGCTGTAGTGGTAGTTTGGTTGACATTTGACTTCTTGTTTGACCTCAAGCTGATCCTTTGGTCTTTCTTTTAAGTACGTTCAAATCTTTCCAGTTTTTTTTTTTTTTTTTTTTTTTTTTGTGAATAGCCATTCAAAGAGCTTTAAAGGTTCAGTATTATACAAAATGGATTGTTGTGGGATTTAAGCCATGTGATAATGTTGTTTCCTCATCAAAAACAGACCTGGACTTGTGTTTTGTTTCATTCACACGTGTTTGAGTAATCCTTTATTAATAGTTTTCCGTGTGCATGTTCACACAGATTTAGGCTGTGTTCTTCAAACCGAAAACACTGATAATACAGGAAGTGCTCCACTGTGTTTTTAAACTCAATGCACCTTCACTAGAATCATTTGGATCATTTCAGCCCTGGAATTGTGAATGAAACAAAACACAACTCCAGGTATGTTTTTCTTGAACATCCTAACATGTCTTAAAGATGCACTATGTAACTTTTCTGCTTGTCTCCATGGAGATGTTATTGCTGTGTCTTGAAAGTTCCACAGTATGGCATAAAACCTGTTTACATCCATGGAGACAAGCAGATGGCACTAGTAGGCAAAGTTACAGGTTAGATCTGGGGACAGGCGGCATGTGCTTTTGGGCGCAAACACACCTGCAATTATATAAATACAAGAGACACAAGTCTAATGCCATACTGTGAAACATTCAAGGCAAAGCAATAACATTGACACACCCAAAAAAGTTACACAATGCACCTTTAAAGCTCCCAAGTCAGTTTTGTGTATTATAGCACCTTTAAGTAACCTTGTTAGGTAAACTTATCTTGAGGATTTGTCCACTGGTCTTTTTAGATCTTTTACATTTTAGCACGAGGGCACCAGAACACTGAAAATCATACCTCTTCAGACAAATTTCCCTTTATTTTTCCCACATCTCTTCCAAACGTAATCTTGCATCATTCGGTTTTGTAACACGACTTTGAAACTAGCCGTGACTGTATTTCACACATTTGAGGATCACAGACTTCACACTTATTCTAATCACAAACAGATCTTTTCCATCAGACACTTTTGATTGGTTTCGTGAATAAACAAGCGTCGTGCCGATGGCGTGCCACCCTAAAAGAAAAACACAATTAAGGGTCACTCCTCATTAGGGCCGTCTGAGAGGAGGCATGGATACACATAGACTCTGTTTATTAGCACCTGCCTCTGACACATGGCGCGTTTGGCTAATAATCACTGCTTTAGATTCACTTGATCCCCAAAGCAAGTGTTTATGCTGTTAGCCAATAACATCTTAATATAAAATGAATAACAGGATATTTCTGGATTTTCTTATTTGAGTATATGACGATTATTATTATCACATCACTGAAGTGAATTATAGATTGGCTAGAAATGTCTCTGTGATAATCTGAGTAAGGGGTGGGAGATATTGACAAATATATATATATATACGATTTTGTCAGAAATGCTAAAATCTCCATGGAGATCTTATTGCTTTGTCTAGAATGTTCCACAGTATAGATTAAACCTGCCTATCACAAGGGGACAAGCAGATTATAGCACTACGCTACATTACAATTCAGATCTGTGGAGAGTTGCTCCTATTCACAGAAGGAATTACTGAATTTCTGAGCAATAAAAACACCCATAATAAATAAATGTTAGATTGGAAATGTTTAAAATCATACCATGCTAAAACACAAGTCTTAGCAAAACAAGCAACCAAGTAAAATTTTTGTGGGTAGTTTTCAGATTGTAGAATAAGATGATGTCTTACACTCAGATGGGGCAAGGGCCAGTTTTTCCGATTATTTACATTTTAAAAGTAAATGCACAAATGTTAAATCTGATCATTTCTAACAGTCACTAGACTCCAGAACTTATGTATCACAACACAAATCGGATATTTTATCAATACTTATTTGACCTGTCCCCATCTGTATTAAATATGATTAGCCTATAGAATGCTGTGAAAGGGAAAGTGTCAAATATGATTGGTTGAAGACTGTAATTTTTTGTTGGCGGTTGCTGGTAAATGATAATATAAGAAAACCTTTCTTTGCTTTACAACTGAGAAACCTCTGAAATATATATAGAGAATTATAGCTGAGCTGTGTGCTCAATCCAATGGAGTAACTACTGTATATTGAAGTCACTGAAAGTATACCTACTATCATTAAAGGTGCAACAGCTCTACCAACCCAACCAAACACCATTGAAACATACATATGTGTAGTCATTGGGCTATAAGAAAAATTCACCACGCTTTCTCTGACAATAAACATGTTTGTAGAAGCCAGCAGCGTTACATTTAATGACCCTTAATAATTCCCAGCATGCTGACTTGTCATATCTGTCTCAATATAATGGAAAAAGTCATTTTGATGCGGCAGTACCTTGGAGTATTATTGAAAAACCAAATGAGAGTGATTTGCATGCAGTCTTATTTGGGATCCAATAATGTTTTCCAGTGCGCAGAGTCTTATGAGTGGCAGGGGTACAGTATGTTGCCACAGCTGAGCACGGCAAGGCAAACTCTGGGCTGGAGCAAACACAAGGCAAAGGGAGATAATTCTAGCACTGTGAAATATTGACAACTGTGAAAAGTCTGAATACACAAAGAGAAAATGTTCCACTTCGAGAATTTCAGTGATCGGAATGAGCATAATATTATAACAAGCAGTTATGTCTTATTAAAAGGTGTTTATCATTGTCGTCATGGTCAAAATGCTCTGTTCCATTTTGTGGATTCATGAAGTGGTAGTTTACAAGTTAAACGCTACCTCTTACTTTACGTTCAGTAGGGATTGGCAATTCCAGGGCTGAAATTATCCAAATGATTCTAGTGAAGGCGTATGAAGTTTAAAAACACAGTAGAGCACTTCTTGTATTACCACATCCAGGTATGTTTTTAATGAGAAAACAAGATTATAACACAGATCAGAAAATGGCGTAATATGGGCCTTAAGAGCTCCACCGTTAAAAATGCTGCTCTAGCCGTAATATTCTGCAATAAGAATGATAATTTTCACACGTTAACAATTATACGATGTAGTAAATTGTTTATTTCTTACTAAAATGTCCAATAATTATGGAGTATAATGGTTGAAGCTATAGAGACAATCCTCACCATCTTTTTCAAACTGTTGCTTTGAGTCTAATCATGAGTCATAGAGAGACTGCCTAGTTCTGACTAATTACTCCAAAAAATGTGTTTAGTAACAGCACATACAACAATATTCTTAATTTTATACCAGTTTATATTTTCACTCATAAAAACTAGTAGTATTTGTACTACTGATAGCATACACCCGATGCTAGTGTAAAGCGTATCCTCAGTAGCACCCTACCTCTATATTTGCAGTACTGTGTGTATTTTTACTCAGAAGACTAGATGCCCAAAAATGATAAATTTAGCCTTACAATGTCACTTTTGCACCTCCAATCTTGATACCCAACTCTGCAAAAGCTTAAGTTTCCCTGCTTCCTTTTTCCCCAGGGCCAAATTTGCAAAATCGGGTCATCCCTGACTTCATCTCCTCCCTCTGGTCGTGTATCGTCTTATTCATCTATCATAAAGCTTCCCTGGAGGATTTCCCTTTGGCGATGTACATAAATTGGGCTTCCACTCAAACCACTGGAGTTTAGCAAAGAAATGTATCTGGTGGCGCGGCTGCTCCCCTTTCGCTACTGTTCACGTTATAGCCTTGGCCTCCTTCCTTGCTTATCTGTCGGCGTTTTTTTTTTTTTATCTGCTTGCCAAGGTCAGACAGGCTTGAGGCCGATCAGTCCGTCGATAAGGGTGCATGTCGGGGATGAGGTGGAGGTAGTGGGGAAGTAGGTGGGGGACGGTTGCCACGGTGAAGGGGCAGAGAGATGTGGGCTTGGTCAAACGTTGTGGTTGTTGATGTCATGGCTAAATAGTTTTCTTTCAGATAGAGTCCTGCTTTTGTATTTGTCTCATGTCTACCACCTGGATTTCCTAAAAATACCTGAAAGAAAGAAAGAAAGATTATCATGTAGTCTCATAACAATGCGTTCCATTTATCAGGGCGGACATGATTTGCTGACTTGCCCCGGTTTATGTAATTTCATTTCAAGTCATAGTCGCTGTGAGAAAAAAGGGTAGAAAAGTAAGGTGGAGAATTGAAGGATGCAGATAGAAGGAGGAGGAGGGAGGTGTGCTAACAGTGGAATATTCCCACACGGCTCCACGGACAGAGAGCACCGCCGCAGATCCGACTCGTCTCTCAGCGTTTCGTTGCCGTGGCAATACAGGAAATAGATTGAATTTAAAAAAGCACAAGATCCTTCCAATATCCTCTGTGTGTTTAACATTGTCCGATGGGGAATTGATCCAGTGGCCCAAGTGCAACTCAGGACACTGAAGGAATTATGAGGAGATGTTTGAGCGATTTCATCATTAGGGTGGGTAGAAGTGTATCCCACATAGGCGTGCGTGTTTGGTGATAACAGTTTCAAAAGGAAGCTGTATGAATGGATGTAGATTCAATTTATGGTCAAATTTGAAAATATTGTCCTTTTGGCCTTGTAAGGGGTGAGTTCTGTTACCCAGGCAGAGTGTGGGCTTTCCTTGTAGAGTTTGCATGTTCTTCCTGTGTCAGTGGGTTTATTTATTTGCTCTGCTGTGGTCCTGTCTATACTGGGGTGGGTCAGGTTTCTTTGCAAATAATATACCTGTAAGGAAGATTATTCAAATGTACTTACATGATAGAATAAATGTAGGCCTATTAGAAAACTGACTTTGAAAGGATCGGTGGACGTGTTGCTCCACATTTTTAAAGCTGTATTACTTTTCGGGTAGGATTTGTCTCTCTGTGAAGACTTAAATATCTTGCAAGTACAGGTGTTATCATTTCTCAAAAACAAATAGAGCATTCTTACTGTGTGTGGTGTCACTTGTAGAAGTGTGTTGATACACTGCAGTGACATCGCGCTGGGGGTGTGTTTATGGCATGGAATGTTCATTGGACACACAATGCACACATTAGCAAACACAGTCACAGTTTTTAGGTTGTCTGTAAACTTCACGGTCCTGTTTAAGTTTGATTTTCAACAAATAGGTGAGTTAATTGTAAAACTGTTGGCCAATGGTAGCTCGTTTGTGACTGTAATGTTATTTGAGAGGGACTTGTTTAAGAGCACAAATCAGATCACCTGTTGAAGTTCCAACTAAGTCAGTTCTTTCTGGTCAGACTGTGAGGAAATAAAGCCCAGATTAAAGTCTAACAAAGCCTCAGACAGAGTAGTGCCTACGGTTAGCGTCACACCCCCAGGGAATCAGTATCCTCATTTTCATAACATCACAGGTGGTGGACTCTCCAACCACAAATGTTAGTGCATCTTGGTGCCATTTTCCTGAGCCAAGAAGCACAGTAAGTCTTTTGTTATAATCCCAAACAATCTCCCAGTTTCCAAAAGTGCAGTCTGTGCAATTTTAAGTGAAAGCCACATTTTTTACTGCACCATATGCAATCTAGTAGACATGTCCCAAATGCAGCTTAAAAATATCTATCTTCAGAAGGGAGTGCTCAATGTATATATATATATGTATATATATGTATATATATATATATATATATATATATATATATATATATATATATATATATATATATATATATATATATAGGGAGTGCCACCAGCTATCAACAGTGTTTTCTTTATTATGTTATCACTTGCATCTTACAGTGTATCCCAGTCTTTGCTAAAACATATTTAAAGGGCCCATATTACACTATTTTCTGATTTATGGTACAATGTTGTTTCCTCATCACAAACAGACCTGTTTGTGTTTTGTTTTATTCACATGTTTAACTTACAAACCTTGCATTTTTAGTCTAGAGTGCTTCTCTCAAACTGAAAACACTCTGTTCCACCTTGTGAGTAATACAGGAAGTGCTCCATTATATTTTTCAACTCCATACACATTCACTAGGATCATTTGGATCATTTCAGCCCTGGAATTTCCAGTCTCTACTAAACTAAAGGTAAAAAGTAGTTGTTAACTTGAAAACTACTACTAAATGAAATTACATTATTACAAAACACAACTCCTCTTATGTTTTTGAAGAGGTAACAATATTCAAGCATGTCTTAACGCGCACAAGTCAATTTTGCGTAATATAGAACCTTTTAAAACATCGCTACATCTACACAGACAAACTCTAAACGTTGGACATCTTGTTTCGGCGAATACACGCTCACAAGCAACAGCTCCGCACCCTGCATATTAAAAAATCCATCTGAAATCCTTCTGTATTCCTTTTGTTGCCATTCTTCAAAACAAAACTGACATCTGTGTTGCTTGCTAACACCGTACCCTCGCTTGACTTAACGTAAGCCTGGGAGAGCGCCACCGCAAAGACAATAATGTCCGCCGAGCAGTCATACTCCCCAATAACACAAAAACACATATCTTCTACTTCTCCCCTTAGACCAAGGGGGGAATCGCTGGCTCTTCTGTTAAATAATTCAAATGGCTGTCCTCGGATGCCAATCAGAAATACTAGCGCCATAAAAGCCATGTGTCTATAGTTGGAGCACCGAGCGGAGGGCCCCTGCAGCAAATGAAGGCATTATTCTTGTTATCCTCTGGAGAAATGCAAGCGAGCTACTATTTCTTCTGGATTTATTTCTTTATTTATTCCCCGCCAGTGAGCCTGAGATGTTTAGGTTTTGAAGCAGGACATATCTTCGGGGGGGGGGGGGAAAGACTGTCAGCCTACTCCATCCACATTTGAATACTGCCTCTCTCTTTCTGTTTCTCTCTTTCTACATCCTCTGCTCCGTGCTGGCTGCTAGGTGAAAAAGATACGCTAAGAATCTAGGTTAGGAAAGAAATAGCATTATTGGAGCTGAGTCTGACCAACCCCCCATTCCCGTTTGTTTGGCGGTAGTAAGTTATCAGTGCTGTTAGGGAATCAATTATTCATTACTATACGAGGCTCTAGTGGCCTGACCATTAGGGGCTATGATGGCGTGGTTCAGTTTTATTAAAGGGTCTACACTACGCTATTTTCTGATCTGTTGCAATGTTTTTTGTTTCACACCCACATGTTTAACACACAATTCTTGCATATTTAAGGTGAGTGCTTCTCTCATGTAATACAGGACGTGCTCCACTGTCTTTTTAAACTCCATACACCTTCACTAGAATTGTTTGGATGATTACAGGCCTGGAATTTCAAATCTCAACTGAACTAAAGGTAAAAGGTAGTTGGTCATTTAAAAACTACCAAAATGGGCTTGAGCTTTTGAGATGTACGCAAACTAATTACAAAAGATTGCTCAAACATGTGTGAATGAAACAAAACACAGCTCCAGGTATGTTTTTGAGGAACATTCTAACATGGTATAAAGCTCACAATTTTGCATAATTTAGAAACTAAATGGAGGTAAAATTGTAAAGAATCTGGAATGTATTTCAGTGTGTAATTATTAGCATGTGGTAATAGTATGACGTGTGGTAAAAGCAGACAGATAAAATATTAATCAAATGTGAAATATTCATAATGTGAGGTGTGTTTTAGCCCCAGTGTAGTGAAAGTGCGTCTTTGAGAACTATTTTTAACACACTGTAAATGCATGTAGCCTGTAGTGTAAGACGAGAGTGGACAGTTTAAGTGGTTGTAGGTTAACCCTCAGGAACCACACAGATGTTAAAATGTCAGCACATCTTTGGTCTGTGTTTGAGTAAGATGTGTTATTGTTTTTTTCTTTACTATACTGTAGAGTTTTGTTGTTTTTTTTTTAAGGGTTCTTAACTTTATTTTATGATATATAAAAACATGTTTCCTCATCAAAAACATACCCAGAGTTGTGTTTTACTTCATTCACACATGTTTAACATATAAATCCTGCATATTTAGGCTTTTCTCAGCCTGTAGACAGACAAAGAAAAAAGGATTTCTCAAACATGTGTGAATGAAACAAAACACACCTCTGGGTATGTTTTTGATGAGGAAACAACATTATAACATAGACTCGAAAATAGCGCAGTATAGACCCCTTTAACGGAACTGAACCACCAGAAAAGGTTGGAGGTCTGAGTAACTTGGTTATGTAACATTTTAGTATTTTGGTGGCAATGCAATGTAATATTTTTCATTTGAGATTGCAACAGCAAACCAGTCAGTTTGCTCTTCCCATCACAAACTGAACTGGCTACCTTCTTAACTGAAGGCGAATGCTTAGCAACTGGGCCACTGCCACCACCCAGAATTCAGGGTTGCAAATATTTTGTTCTCCATTCTTCTATTTTTCCTGTTAACAAAAGATAAAATAAGAAACAATTAAATACAGTGAGTAAGAGAGTGAGTAATACAATGAGTAATACAATGACAATAGGTTTTTTTTGGTTTTGTTTTTTCTTTTCATTTGACATGCATAATAGCTTTATTTTCTTGGTTGGTTAAAGGGCCCATATTACACTATTTTTCATCTATGTTATAATTTTTCCTCATCAAAAACATACCCGGAGTTGTGTTTTGTTTCAGTCACACATGTTTAACACACAAACTCTGCATATTGAGGCAGAGTTCTTTTCTCAAATAGAAAACACTCCATTTCATGTGGTAATACAGTAAGTTCTCCACTGTATTTTTAAACTCCATAAACCTTCACTAGAATCAACTGGATAATTTCAGCCCTGGAATTCCCAATCTCTACTGAACAAAAGGTAAAAGATGTTAACATGATAGGTATGTTTTTGATGAGGTAACAACATTATGACATGGCTAAAAGCTCACAAGAGTCATAATGCATAATACAGAACCTTAAATGAACGTTTAATGTGCCATAGTGTCGGTGGTTTTCAGTGCTGAACTCTGCATAGTCCAACATAATAGTGCAGACTGCAGTTAATCAGCTCAGATGTTCCACCTGTGGACAGCCCCTTTGACTAACACAGACAAACACAGAGGTTTGTTAAAAGATGATTATTAATTATTCAGTGATGTCAAGCAGGATTAAGTGTGAGACGGTGAATTATGACCCCATAGAGGCAAAACATTTACACATCAGCAGAGTCAACTCTCAGCGAGCCCACATGTACAGAATATGAATGAAGAGAAGTCACAGACACTGCTTTCTTCAAACAAATGATGTCTCTCCATATGAGCAATTATTACGTTTATATGCTACATGTATAATGTTTTTTTTCTCTCTTGGTTCGTGTTCATTGACTGACTGTCATAGTCTAATAGAAATTCATAACACACTCATGAATTTCATGGCAGTGGGATACTGAGAATGACAATGATGGAAAGGCAGGAGCTAACAGGGGTTTGTCCAAGGACATACTCGGAATATTCATTTGCACATACCACACTGTTCACACCTCATCCGCAGAACATCAGCGCATTTTAGGAATTAGGTTAAGCAGACAATGTATTTTAAAGGCCAGCAGCACAGAAGTTCTTAGAAGCTGAAAAAGGTGAAGATTTTATAATGCAAATCACTGTATTCAAAACTTTCACAATTAGAACATTCTCATTGAAACAACTCAGTAGTTTATTTTTCTTCTGAGGCCCCCCAGAAGCAGTGCAGGGGGCCCCCAGAGGTTGTCCACACAACACGCACGAAAGAGAATTGACTTTTAAATCAACTTTGCATAAAATATTTGTTTATATTTCTTTATATTAGTATTAAGCTCAATGGAGTGTGTTGTTTTAACATTTAATCTAAAGAGGAAAAAAAGTGACATTCTTTTACATATGGTTTAAAATATTATTAGAGGGGCCCTGTGTGATCTTTGCGTTAACAGGGAGGCACCGCACAGCAGACACTGGCCAACATATAAAAAAATAGAGTCTCTAAATAAAATGGAGCGCGTCAGTGGTTGCGAGAATATAAAAGAAGAGTTATGTGCTTGGGAGCAAATCATATTTGAAGGAACGGTGCAAGATATCCATGATCACTTGAAGACTTATTCACAGTAAGAAGAGTAACCAAAACTTACTCAAGCAAGAGTACTCAAGTAGGAGTAAAAGTATGCCGCTACAAAAGTAATTTGAAAAGTACAATTTAGTAACTCAAGTAAATGTAAGTGAGTACTACCCACATCTGATTGCAAAAAAAAAAAAAAATTAAATATAAACCCAACCAAAAACAACACTGACTATGGGAAAAATCGACAATTCTTCATCACAAAGCTGGTGCAAGGCCTTTATTGTGGTAAAATATGAAATAGTCTCAATTCTTATCACATAACTTTATTAATATGCAGCATCAGTCACTTCTGGGGCATATTGGTCTTTTTTGGCATCAAGACGTCCTTTTTCACAGTCATTATTTTCTTGTGTGGATGCCTCTTTAGCCCAATCTTGGTGCAGACACTGTAGACAAAAAACAAAAGCTTTTAGCCTAATCGTTTTCCACCACTTGAGTAAACAGTAAGCAATCCGACTCTATCACTAACCAAGCATTCCCAAAGCCCAGTAGGCCGTCTTCACATCTCACTAATGGACAGTTTAACCACTAGTGTCTCCCAAATGTGACCTGAACCTTGCCTCTTGCGGCGTTTTGTTGTTTTGAGCAACTTTGTCCAAATAATTTCCCTTGTGGATCAATAAAGTTTGTCTCAGTCTATGAAAACTTAAAGGTGCATTGTGTAACTTTTCTGTTGGAGGGTCCGCCAAATGCTTTTCTTCTTGGAGATGTTAATGCTTTGTCTGGAATGTTTCACAGTATGGTATTAAACCTTTCTATCGTCATGGAGACTAGACAAGACCAAGTTACAGGTCAAATCTAGAGGATTTAACCCCGCTCACACTCAGAATTCCTGTTTCTTCTAGATCATTTTGAGCTATAAAACCATCTGTAATTGAATAAATGTAAGGTAGATCTGACTAATGTCATACTGTGGAACATTCCAAGCAGAGCAGTGGCATATCCATAGAAACAAGCGACTGACGGAACCCAACCAAAAAAGTTGCACAAACCCTATCTCCAAACCTAATCCTAATCTCACCAGGAAAAGGCTGATTTGTTTGCTGAACCTTTAAAGGTGCACTGTGTAACTTTTCTGGTGGGGGTCTGCAACCTGAGAAGTCTTTACTGAGAGTATTTCTTAGCTTGCCTTGTTTTACAGTATGACATTAAATCTACCTGCCTAAGTATTTATTCAAATATAGGTGATATTATTGCAAAAAAAAAACCTTGAACCTTGAAAACCTATGTGTGTGGGGTAGCCTCTCCATAGATCTGACCTGTATTATGTCCTGGTGGTGTCATCTACTTGTCTTCATGAAGATATACATTTCTAAAAGGTTGTGGGTAAAGCAAGAACATCTCCATAGAGACAATAGATGATGGACCCTCCACCGGAAAATGGACAGTTTAACCGCTAGTGTCTCGTAAATGCCACCTGAACCTTATCTCCTGCTCCATTTGGTTGTTTTCAGGTGATGTCAGAGCCTGTCCCCAGAGCGTACATGCGTTTTGTGTGTGTTAGCAGGCGAAAAGTTGAACCAAGGTCATTACTCATTGATAAAGCCCCCCCGGACCGCTCATGTTATCTCCTCCTGCTTGGGGACTCCCACTAGCAACCTCCGCAATTAGCCGCCTTCCCCCCTCCTATTTATTCCAGTGACAGCCGCCCCGACCCTTGCACTGTTGCCGCGGCGATGAGGGACTGAGCGAGCGGTAGCAGCTTGGACAACCCTCCTAGTGTTGTCTACGGTGAGCAGTGGTAGATGAAGTACTCTACTTTAGTACTGATACAGGGACAAATGATTACTCAAGTAAAAGTATCACATGAAAAAAACCTACTTACGTAAAACTATTGAAGCACCTGCTTAAAAATGTACATTAAGTGTAAAAAGTCAAATTAAAGCCTCAAACATAGTGATTTTGATCATGTATTTAGCTGATTTTAAGTGATTTCAATTGATTTCTTGATTTTTCTAGCTGCTTTTTGTTTTTTTGTGTATTTGGTTTGCTCGTAGATAGGATTTTAACTCAAATTAGATGTGCTAAAATGTAGTGAAGTAAAATGTAAATGAGTAAAGTACAGATATCTACAAATTGTATTTAAATATTGTACTTTTGTACTTCGTTACCTTCCGCCACTGACGATGTGACGCTTACGAAATAGTTGGACACAAGCGAAGTTCGTTAATCATTTATAGTATGGTTTATACTGCTGGATTTCACATAACATCACAACATTCTATAGGTTAATATTATTTAATACAAATGTAGATTTTTGTTGTTTATTACTCGTCAGTAATAAAAATGATCAGATCCAACATTTGTGACGAAGTACAGTGTAATAAATAGGAAAAACTCAAAAACGCTCAGAAACATGAAACCCACCAATATACCTGTCCAGTAAGAACACATGCAGCAGTTCTTAGCTAGTGCAGTTTTGAAGTCATTATTGTCAGTGTGAATTTGACATGGAGGCTGTGTAATGTGTGGTACAAGAGATGCTTTTATTTTAAGCATAATGGTAGCGAGGCGTAACGGCAAAATGATCTCTTAACCTAAATATTTTAATTAAAAACGCCTCCAACTTAATTGTATTTGACAAACTTACAGCTCATTTAGCATGCTCATATTAGCCTACTGTACATGCGTAGCTGAAAAATAATTTTGGAAGTCAAAGCGTATTAGAGCTTAAAGACATTCACCAAGGCAATTAGGCAACGGTAAAGGGATCATAACCAGGTATGGATTTCATATTGATTACTACTGGGGTAAATATGACTCCAGACCTAAAACTTATCTCATTAGAAATCTACTCAAATGAAAGCAAAATTGACCAATATGTTGGAATGTTGTTACCTCATGAAAAACATTGTTAAAAGCTCCAAAAAAAAGCTGTTTTGCATCAAATGTGTCCTTTAAGGTTTCCTCCATTTGAGTTATTTTATATTTCGGTACTATAGCTTTAAGTATCTGCCAATTTATTTTCATTATACAAAAACAAAATAAGACAAAACCGAGCTGTTATTTATCCCTCTATTAATCCCCTATAGAACATATCGTCTGAACCCATATTTGGAAGCCGATGCCCGATCCAGCCAATTTTTCAGTATCTCCATTGCTGTCAGACACCAGTATCGTATCGGTGTATCTCTAGTTCTAATATTATTGTTGCTATATACCATCTTCACTTGTATGTGTGTAGTGGCGCACTTGGGGGTTCCCTATGATATAAACACATGTAGCTCTAGATCTAATCAAAGGTGAGCAGTCAAGTTGTCTCACAAAGGTCCCCTGACAAAAGCAGTCATTTTATAGCCCAGAACTTGGCAAGATGGTGGTCGATAATTCAGTGTAAACTGGTGGCTTTGACGGAGCTACAGGCTCTGGGTCTCTGGTGGAATGACCTGCTTATTCTAGGCAAAAACAGGGGAGTGAGAGCGCGAGTATCTGTGGATTTTTTTATACATTTTTATTTACCTACCTTGAACTGAAGTCAAAATTTAGTCTGTACAGGTTTAGGTGTATTCAGAAATTAGAACTATGGACGACTATGAAAGACAAGGATTTTACGTTGTTCAGTTCTGAATCAAATTTGGGATAATAATGAGTTGAACATGTTAACCAAATCTTGAATGCTCTAAATCCTGCAAAATAACTGAAGGGTAGAAAGTTCCAGGTTTCTTAAAGGTGCACTGTGTAACTTTTCTGATGAAGGGTTAGGGTTAGTGTTAGCCGTCAAATGCTTTTTTCTATGGAGATATTATTGCTTTGTTTGGAATGTTTCACAGTATGGCTTTAAACCTTTCTATCTTCATGAAGACCAAACTAGACCAAAGTTACAGGTCAAATCTGTGGAGAGGCGACCCCGCTCAGAGTCAGAATGCCTGTTTTTCTATGTATCTTGGAGCTATAAAACTACTTGTAATTTAATAAATGTAACGTAAAGCTGTTTAATGTCATACTGCAGAACATTCCAGGCAGACCAATGACATCCACAGAAACAAGCAGGTGATGAACCACAAACTAAAAAGTTCCACAGTGCACCTTTAATAACAAAAAAATACTTGGTGCTTACTGACCCTTGCATGTATTTCAAATGTCAAACTGCCATTGATTAAATTGTAAAGAGAATATTGATTCTTCTTCATGAGTCTGATATCGTTTTCACTTTTAAGCCTCTTGTGCTGGTAACACTCCAAATACACAAGACGTGTTAAGTGTCTGGTCCAAAGGTACAACAACAGTAGGCAAGCCTGGTTGTGGAAATCACTTGATCTTTTAACCTTCTAAAAACCTCCCTTCGTTTGAGATTTAACCCTTGCGACTCAAATTGATTAAAAATGCGTTTAAGAATGTGTCCTTTTCTGACAGCTCTTTTCTTTATTTTCTAGGACTGGATAAAAAATATTTCAGGTCATGGCAACCAAAAGATCATCGGCGACAGCAGCTAGTCATTTTCTTGGCAGGTTTCTGACATCTCTCCCTCAGTCTGTGAAATGTCAGGGGCATAAAAGGCACTTTCTGTCCACCTGTAAAGTCACTTTGTTACACTGTTATGTGAGTTTTGAATTGCTGCTTGGCTCACTAAACGCCGCAGGAGGTGTAAAAATACTTGAGCAAAGTGGATGATTTTCTACAGGAAAAATTTGTGACCCTTACTGACTTGATTCATCAGCTATTTTCAGCTACAGCGATATACTGTGAAATTCCTCACAGTAACCATCTCCAAACCACTTATCTCGGACTTAAAAGGTCACTTCAGCTATGGGAGATTCACTGTCTACACTACAGTATGTAAATTGCAATTCATGTTTAGAAAGTTGAGACCTATTTAAAAGATGTATTTGTGCTAACGTTTGGTTTAAATGTGCAGAGAAATTTACAGAGGTTAGCCACACAGAGGGATGCTACGGGAGAATTGTCACTTTAAATGCGCCGCAGTAGCTTCATTGGTATCGTGTCCATTTTATAACTAGCAGGTTGGCAGTTTAATCTCTAGTCATACCAGTGTGTCCATTGGCAAGACACTTCACTCATCTTGCCTATGCACGTTGTTAAAGATACACTACGTAACTTTTCAGGAGGCCATGTTATAATGCTGTTACCTCATCAAAAACATACCTGGAGTTGTGTTTTGTTTCATTCACACATGTTTCAGTAATATTTTATTGATCTGCCTACATCTCCAAAGCTCAAAATGCTCTGTTCCACTTTGTGATGTCATTTAGTGGTAGTTTTCAGGTTAACAGCTACTTTTTAACTTTAGTTCGGTAGAGATTGGCCATTCCAGGGCAGAAATTATCCAAATGATTCTAGTACAGGTGTATGGAGTTTAAAAACTCTTCTTGTATTATCTCATGACATCAGGGGTTTGTGAACTAAACCTGTGTGAAAGAAACAGCTCTAGGTATGTCTGTGATGAAACAACATTATTACATAGATCAGAAAATAGCGTAATATGGGCCCTTTAACAGGATGACAGTAAGTATCCCAAATTGCTTATTAGTTCAAAATAGAACTGCTTTTAGTTCCTGCTTTTGTCAGTTAAGAGCGCCAGATAAAAGTAGAATGGCATGTAAATGATATTCAAATCCTCCCATCATCTTTACCTTGTGTCTTTGAAGCCCTGTGCTCTTGATTCCACCGGCCTTGCTCTCTCTCTCTCGCTCTCGCACTCACTCAACGCACTCCTTTAATCAGTGCGAAAATTTCTTCTCCTTTTTCTCTATTATTTTAGGACACGCGCTGAGCCAATTAGCTAATCATTATGGCAAGGCAGGTGGTGCACTAATACAAGATAATAACACACCTTGGGCATTGCGCGCCACCGTACTGCTCGGGGCTTGCAGCTACATTGCGCAGTCCTGTGCACGCCTAATTGGGTTGTGGGTGTGAGGGTGGGGGTGTTGGGTGGAGGAGGGGGACTTTTGGGAGGGGAGGGTGGGGAGGGTGGTTTTATAATGGGTGAGAGAAAGTGTGCTAAACTGTAACTACTTTAGTGTTTTACTTTAGTGTTTTACTAGAGGGATGGGGATTTTTTGGGATGTCTGTTATGAATTTCTAGTTATTTCCAAATTTGACCTTGGCATAGATTTTGTCAATTCAAAGACAATGGCTACGACTTCACAGAGATATTTTGACCCAGTTTGAATGTTAAGGTAAAATTAAAGCATCGCTCTAAAAGAAAATCCATTGTGCATATCTCTGCATATGTCTGGATTATTATCTTATATTTTTATATTTTGCACATTTTAAATCATAATATTCATCAACCAAGTAGGCAAGGCAAGTTTATTTATGTAGGATAAGTAATTCAAAGTGCTTTATAGAATAAGACAGACATTAAACTCACAATACAAACAAATCAAAACATAAATAATCATAATAAAATGAACATTAACAGAGAAGAGTCCAGAGCAGTGGGCGTGTGCCGGTGGCGGTGAAAACAGGGATCGATTGGCAATATGCCATATAAGTGATTAAAGATTACTCAAACATGCATGAATCACTCCAAATACAACTTTGGTGAGTAATAGTGAAAGGGAAATTTCTATAACATGGCTAAAAGCTCTGAAAAGTCAATTTTGCATAAAAGGTCTGTTTTAATGCTGCACTATGTAACTTTTCTGGGGAATAGATCACTACGTGATTGTCTCCATGGAGATCTTATTGCTTACAGTGTTACACAGTAAGTCTTAAATTTATTTATCTCCATGGAGATAAGCAGGTAATGCCACCAGGGTAAGTTGCAGGCCAGATCTATGGAGAAGCAAGCCCACTCACAGAGAGAATGCATGGTTTAAGGCATTAAAACAGCTGCAATAGAGGTAGATACTGTAAGTTAAATGCCATACTGAGGAACATTTCAGACAGAGCAAATCCCCACCTTCCTCATTACCAGAAACACACACACAGTGCAGCTTTAAAGTACTTTACTATAGAGGGATTCCTGTCTTGATGCTAAAACATATATATGATCTTACAATAACAAAAATATGAAAAAACAATATGGGTGATTAGAATAATGCACATGCACTTGATCTCTTCATTTTCTCGTAAATAGATTGACTCGAAAAAGGGGTAAGCATTTATTTTATTTTGAGCATTAAATAAACCAGAGATGGACTGTCAGACATTTTCGAATTTTCATTTCTGGCTCAGATAAAAGGTCTGGACAGCCCTGGCCTTGAATATTTCTAGTTAGGCCTGATGTTTACATGAGCTGCTTAAATGTAGTGCATCCACTGTAGACGCCACAATCTCCTGGCTGCATGTTCTCCATGTCCCATTTCCTCACTGTCACACCGTAAATACATGCCATGAATGCGTGATGAGGGGAAGAGGAGACGAGGATGAGGGGAGAAGGAGGGGAGGAGGTGAAGTCACAGCACACAGGACCTGCCAGTGTAACAAATACATATTTAGCATCTTTGCTTTGGGAGGAAGTAAATGGACTTCACGGTGCTGTTGGTGGAGGTGGGTTGAAAGGCAAAGGCAGATTGATTCGGTCCAGTTTGATATGTGTATGGCTCACTTCTTATCTTTGAGGAAAATACACTGTATAAGCACAATTTTCTAAACATGCAGATATTTTATTTATTCATTTTAATTGTATTTATTTGAGAAATCCTAGTTTAGTTGAACTATGAAGTTGATTCTTTAAAGGCCCTATATTACTCAAAATTGACTCTTGTGAGCTTTAAGCTGTGTTATAATCTTGTTACCTCATCAAAAACATATCTGGAGTAGTGTTTTGTTTCAGTAACACATGTTTGAGAAACCTTTTATTATTAGTTTCTACATCTCTAATCCTCAAAATGCTCTGTTCCACCTTGTGATGTCATGTTAACAGCTACATTTTACCTTTTGTTCAGAAGAGCTTGGCAATTCCAGGGCTGACATTATCCAGACGATTCCAGTGAAGGTGTATTGAGTTTAAAAACACAGTGAAGCACTTCTTATATTAACACATGACATCACAAGGTGAAACAGAGTGTTTTCTGTTTGAGAGAAGAGCTCAGCCTAAATATGCAGGGTTTGTGTGTTAAACATGTGAATGAAACAAAACACAACTCCAGCTACGTTTTTGATCAGGAAACATTATAACATGGATCAGAAAAGAGCGTATTGGCCCTTAATAATGTGCAGTATTTGTGAAGATTTCTTATGTAAACAGACATATCAGTATTTCCTCTTTTACAGGCGTACATATACATGTGTAAGCTGTCATTGTATGCCACAGTATGGCATTAAACTATTTAAACAAAATAGCACAAAAAAGAAGAAACTTTTGACTGACTTCTATCACCGTTGTTTTGATACTGTTCACCTCGCCAGCATTGTCATTCCACTGCCATGGCGACCAACACATGGGGACATTTTGCAGTCGCTATCACAACACAGGCCCCCACGCGCCTATCTCCCAACACCATTTGACAAGTCTGCCATCCGGAGGCGAGCAGTCCCTACCCGTTGGCTAATCCATCTCTCTACTCCACCTCAGTCATGCTTTTTAACGATCAAAGCCAACTGTGACAACCAAGGTAGTGTCAAAAGTAGTTTATTTACCCAGACCCCCTGCGTCCAAGTTGTAGCGTTTTTTCTTGCATCTTTTCTTCCATTGTGTTCACACCTCCAAAGGCTTAGCAGGTATTCATGTGTTTGGGTCCCCCGTCGGTTGACTGACATGCCAGTTATGAAGCCCGATAGCTGCTATAGATACTTTGCAGCTGATGTTGTCAACATTCTCTGAGGGTGTGATGCTAACTGTAGGCACTCCTCTTTCTGAAGCTTGTTAGACTTTAATCTAAGCTTTACTTTAACACAATCTGACCAGACTGGGCGGCAGTAGCTCAGTTGGTAAAGCAGAAGACTGGATCAGTGGACAAAATTGGTTTCAATCCCACTCTAGAAATAAAAACAGCAGTCAGATCCACTGACCCACAGGTTGGTGGTGTGATTCCAGGTCCCACAGATGAATGCTGTCATTGTGTCCTTGGGCAAGACACTTAACCCACCTCACCCCCAGTGTCTGCGTACACTGGTGTATGAATGTGTGTGCGAATGTGGAAAAGCGCTCCACTGTAAACTCTAACAATAGGGTTAACTTGCATTCTGCTAGTTTACTTTGCTCACAGCTACAAATTTGTGGATCTTAATGATTGTGGTAAAGTAACAGTTACTTTAAGGGCGAAAAAAAACTTTACTTGTAAATTAGACTAAGGTCAACTTGAATGAGACAAGTAACTTCAACAGTGATGTATTATTGCCAAGAGGGGGCGCCTCAAGTGCATTTCTTCAGGGACGATGGCCATACAGGAGGATACAGAGATTAAAATACCTAAGTCTCCGCAGATAGTCAACTGTTAGCACTTGCCTGGACATGTTTTAATGACCGTTTCCTTCCACCACCACACCAGACACGTGTTGGAGACACAGCGAACATTAACAGCCGGTTTTATTGACATGTTTTTACTTGTGTAGCTACATACTGCAGAATGTTCTGCAGTATGTAGATCAAGAGTCCATGTTACCATAGTTGTCACAGTTCTGCCTTTTGTCTACATGTTTTTCCCCAGTCCAGCTCAATTTCCCAGTCTATTCCAGTCTACTTCCTCCCTTTTTTCCTCCAGCTGCTCATTCCCTACTCATCCCAGGGTGATCTCTATACACTCCCTCTGTTCATTCAGTCTCTGCCAGATTACACCTGTACACCTGTTTGGTTTCTTCCAGCATTTTATGAGGGGACCTTGATTGAGTTGACATGGAATGACCGAGTGATATTATTTTATTGTTACACATGTTACGATTTGAACTTAAGCTGAACAAAAGTTTTGCTATGTTGTTTTTTTTTTCAAAGACTAATAAATATTCAAATCCTTGCGTACCTGATGCAGATCTAAATGGCATTATTGTAGAATAGAACTTGTGTATATAAATAACATTTACTTGCTCAGTTCAAGGTAATCGGTTTCCATGGTTTTATCAAGTAAGATTAATTTAGGCTTCTCTTAAAGTAAAAGTTGCTACATATTTCAGATTTGAGGAACTGACTGATTAGTTGGCACAGCTTCACAACATGAGTTTTATGAATGAAAAGTAAAGTATACTTCACTTGCTGTGCCTAGTTTAGATGAAAGAGGAATTTACTGTACACTACACTGAGGAATTACTTGTAAACTCAGCTTTATATTCACTATCCACTTTAGTCAGATTTTTCAAGGAAAACGGTTTCTTAGATTTTTTTCAGGTGAGGTCTAGTTATTACATTTCACAGTGTATATAAAAATGTGACCAAATTTACCAAAGAACTGACTGAGCTGAAACTGCAACAGCTGAGCTGATTTGTGCTGTTAAACAAGTCTCTCACACATAAAATTACAGTCACAAACTAGCTAGCAGTAGCCAACAGTTTTTCAGTTAGTCACTCTCACCTTTTTATTGAAAATCAAACATGTGAACAAGACCGTTTTTTGAGTTTTCAGACAATCTTAAAACTTTTTTGGCAGTGTTTGCTAATGTGTGCATTGTGTCACCATGGTAACAGATGAAAATTCCATCAGATAGGCCTAGAGATACATGTAGAACACCCCCAGCATGATGTCACTACAATGTATCTATAGTGTGAGCAGGAGAAGAGGGGAGGGGGGATATCTACATGTACATCTTGCACCAAATGATATGCAGGAGTTTCTAAACAGATGAAGGGGCTTGGAAAAATTGGTTTGATTGATGGCTGTAATTCCACATGTTTTATTTAGAGAGAAGAGAGGGGTTGTGAAGGTTTTGAATTGATGTTTGTTGATTTGCTCCCACTCCTTTTTATTACAGTAAATGAGATGCAAAAAAGAGAGAAAGAGTTGGCAAGTTGTTGACTATTACGGGACTGAACTTATGGAAAACAGGAAGTCTTTTTCACTTTAAAGAATATGGTAATTGTTGTCCGTTTATCATTGTGGTGGATTGGATAAAATGTTAAATCCTTTTTTGTGTGTGTACTCCTTTTAATTAATAGTTTAAAGCCGCTGTATCTGATTTTTACTGTCTTAAAACATGAAAAACAGAACCACCGTATTTGAAGTGGTCAAGACTTAATCCTCACCACAATGAGTTTATTTTACACAATTCTGAGAGACTAACATCAACTAGCATGCTAACCTTACACTTACTTATTCTCTGATAATAAACTGCTTTATAATGACTTATTTTGACTTCGAGAAATGCTTATATGATATATCTGTATACGTAGAAATATTTTGCGGACAAATTTTGCTCAAATACATGGAAAAAAAACGCACTTTCGTTATTCACAGTGGTTTTAAATCTCCAAATTTAAATTATCTGGTGTAAACAGAATGACTAAACACCTGTTCTAGAAGCACTTCACTGGAAGAAAATATTGGGTTTTGTTTACAAGGAAAATAAAAGGCTGGAAAAAAAAAATCCTCGCATAACTTTCAATAACATAAACAGTTCAAAAAATCTTCTAGAAGCTGGTGCACTGTATAACTTTTCTTCCACTTGATTGTCACCATGGAGACGTTATTGGCTTGCCTCACTATACCACTCTGTCTTTACCCAGTGTTTTTATACTTGCTTTATGACATCTGCCCCTGCTGCCATTCTCCATATTCTACATTACACTGATTGAAAAGTAATTATAGCTCTTTTCTCGTTAATGTCACTTTATGGAATTATACTTTTATGAGTATGAAGTTGTGTCTCTGATTTTCATCCCCTTTCTCAAGTCAAACAGCTGTGTACAATGAGGCACCTCCACACAACGCTGCCCACGGTTTTACCCGCCATATGTGCTAGCCAACTGTTGCCTAGTGTAAGCTGTACAATCACAAGTAATCGCCATGGAGATAAATAATACAAAGTTTCCTTCAGAGTTAGTGTAAGCATATTATGGGTGTAAAAAAGCATTTGAAGAAGAAAATCAACTTAAAGGGCCCATGTTAAGCTATTTTCTGATCTTTTATAATTAGTTTCCTCATCAAAAACATATCTGGAGTTGTGTTTTGTTTCATTCACACATGTTTAACACACAAACCCTTCATATTTAGGCTGAGTTCTTCTCTCAAACTGAAAACACTCTATTCTATCTTGTGATGTCATGCGGTAATACAGGAAGTGCTCTACCGTGTGGTAAACTCCATACACTTTCACAAGAATCATTTAGATAATTTTAGCTCTGGAATATCCTATTTCGACTAAACAAAACTTAAAATGTAGCTGTTAACTTAAAAACTATCGCATCATGACATCACAAGGTGGAACAGAACATTTTGAGCTTCGGAGATGTAGAGATACTAATAATAAAGAGTTACTCAAACATGTATGAATGTGGCATGTTTTTGAGAAGGTAACATTAAAACACAGCTTAAAGTTCATAAGAGTCAAATTTGCTTAGTATAAGTAGTAGTAAGGAGAATGTCTGGAAATGATTTTGACAAATTGATTAAGCAATTAGTTGGTTAGTGACTAATTAGCATTCAATACATCAAGGTTACCCGCCATTATTGGACATAATAAGGTCAATAAAGAACTAAATAGATTGCCATAATGCACAAAGCAGAGTGGAGTCATTATGTTGTTAATAGGGATTATGGGGAGCATATGCTGAGAACACTGGTTGCATTATAAACTGCATAAGGAAAGAATTCATAAGATAGCAAATTACACTAAGGTGCACTATGTAACCTTGCTGGTGTTATTGCTTTGAATGGAAGGTTCCATTGTATGGCATTAAAGGGCCCATATCACGCTATTTTCTGATTTATGTTATAATGTTGTTTCCTTAATCATAAACATACCTGGAGTTTTGTTTTGTTTCATTCACACTTAAATCCTGCATATTTAGGCTGAGTTCTTCTTTCAAACTTAAAATACTCTGTTCTACCTTATGATGTCATGCTGTAATATTTTAAGTGCTCCACTGTGTTTTTAAACTCCATACACCTTCACTAGAATCATTCGGAATTCTCGCCTCTTCTGAACTAAAGGTAAAAGGAGCTGTTAAGTTGAAAACTACCACTACATGACATCACAAGGTGGAACAGAGTATTTTGAGCTTTGGAGATGTAGACAAACAAATAATCCAGGATAACGCAAATGAAAAAACTGCTCCAGCTGTGTTTTTGTGGAGATAACAGCACACAAAACTCGCAAGAGTCAATTTTCTATAATATAGGACCTTTAAACATGTTAATTGCAGGTGTTATTATTGCCTAAATATACATTGAAAACATAAATTCTTCCACAGACATGACCTGTCACTTGATCTGGTAATATTTCATGCTTGTTTAGATAAGTTAAATGCTATACTGTGGAACATTCTGGGCAAAGCAATAACATTTGCTCAGAAATAGTCAGCCAGTGGACCCACAGGAAAAGTTACATTAAGATAAAGCAGGTGGATTGTACTTCAGACACCCACACACACATTTACCCAGGCTTGGGACCGTAGCCAAGATTACACAAAAAACTCCTGTGGTTGGATTTCTTGAAGCCTTATAAACCATCTTCTGAATTTTTATGTGGATTTTAGGGCAGAAGTAACAGTCTTGGAAAGCACTACCTTAAGGAATATTAGACATCAGAGCCATCGTAGACTTGCTTGCTCAGAGAAACGTGGGCCCCGGGCTTATCCCTCCCCCCAGCCCCTGGCCCCTCTCCGAGATACTGCACCAGGAGAAGCACACGCCTGATGAGAACAGGGCTGGAGGCTCAGAGCGTGTGGAAATGTAAAACGCAGAAACCAAGCAGCTAACACTCCAGATGAGAGCAGCCTTAATAGAAAATCTTGTATGTGCGCGCTAATGAGTTTTCTTATTAGCAAATCACAAGTCCGTGTAAAGCGTGTCCAGAAATCTATCAGCCCACTCAGTAATGTGGAGAGAAGAGGAAGAAAGGCCCCACTCGTACAGGTATGTCAATATGGATGTGGTGAGAATAAGATCGTTTTCAAGTATTAAAGGGATTATATGTAAGATTTGTGATTGTCGTACCTTTTAAAAACTCTAACAGCACTACATACATTTCCTTTAAGCTCTTTTTTATTTAAAGGTTGATTCTTGTGAGCTTTTAGCCATGTTAGAATGTTGTTACCTCATCAAAAACATACCTGGAGTTGTGTTTTGTTTCATTCACACATTTTTGAGTAATCCGCAATCTGCATATATGCTCTGTTCCATTGTTTTCAAGTTAACAGCTAGCTGGAGATGGGCAATTCTGAGGCTGAAATTTTCCAAATGATTCTAGTGAAGGTGTATGAAATTTAAAAACACAGTGGAGCACTTCCTGTATTACCACATGACATCACAAAATGGAGTGTTTTCTGTTTGAGAGACGAACTTTTATAGGGTTTGCGTGTTAAACATATGTGAATGAAAACAAAACACAACTCCAGGTATGTTTGATGAGAAACAACATAACATTGGTCCTGTTTAGGCGTTGAGCGTGAGTAGAAAGAATGTTGGTTAATGCTAGCTACGTTGTGACTGTAATTTTATGTGTGAGAGACTTGTCTGGTCAGATTGTGTTAAAATATAGCATAGATTAAAGTCTAATAAAGCCTCAGACTGAGCAGAGCCTACAGTTAGCATCACAACCACAGGGAATGTTGGTGACATCAGCTGCAAAGTATCAGTTAAACTGTATTACATGGTAGGTTCTCACAAATATCTTCTGGTAGTTTACAATGACGTTCTAACCTACAGCGTGTCAAAGTCCAAATCCTGAGTCCTTATTAGACACATTTAAAACTGAAAACCTTTCAAATCTCCCATAACATCCATCCAAATACTGACCACCTGTTCCTCTCCTGTCCCCAACCATATGCCCAGCGTCTATGCATCTTCTCATATACTGTACCTCATGAATAACCCATTAACATTAACTATGCAGTTTTTCCTTCAAGACTTCAGCATTTCAGGGTTTTTTTTTTTCCCCCTACCCTACACGCCTAATAGGAGACATCAATCATTATTAGAATCTAACCAAGACGTGACGAGATCAGAGTTTATTTACGTACGAGCTTGAATCCCATAAGAATCCACTTTCTGATTCTTGCCGCATTAAGCACGGGCTGTTTCAGATGCGTATTCCCCGAGGATATGGGGTAAATCAATGCTTCCGTAGACCAAGGGTTAAGATAAATATTCCATTGAGAATTGCTTTACTCGTCGTCTGGACATTTAAATGAGACGCCGAAGCATCTATTAGTCTGGCTTTTGGATTGCATCATAAATCAATAGGCAGAAAAAATGGGACAGGAAAATGCTGCTTTTTGTAATGGATATCAAAATAAATGGTTGTTTACTTTCAGTACAGCAACTTGGTTATTAAAGGTCTTATATTACGAAAAATTGACTCTTGTGAGCTTTAACCCATGATATAATGTTGCTACCGCCTCAAAATCATACCTGAAGTTGTGTTTTGTTTCATTCACACATGTTTGAGTAATATTTTATTATTATACTGTCTACTCCAAAGCTCAAAATGCTCTGTTCCACTTTGTGAATTCATCAAGTGTTCCTTTTCAAGTGAAGAGCTACCTTTTAATTTTGTTCAGTAGAGATTGAATATTCCAGGGCTGAAATTATCCAAATATTTCTAGTGGAGGGCAAGATATCATAAGATGGAACAAAGTGTTTGCAAGAATAACTCAGCCTAAATGGGTTTGTGCGTTAAACATGTGTGAATGACAAAACACAACGCTGGATGTGTTTTTGATGAGGAAACAACATTATAACTTAGAAAATAGCATAATATTGGTTCTTTTAATAAGTAGCTATACAGTCTGGCCCCATTAACCCTGCCAAGGATTTGACCCTGTGTTATATCTTATAATTGTGTTTTCAAGTGTTAATGATTCTTCTACTTCTGTAGTTGGACTAAAAGTATTAATATTTCAAAATAGACCTTCAAACCCTTTGCAAACAGGCAAAAAAACAAAACAAAAAAAAAACTCCTTGGTGGAAGTCTGTAGGTAGACATCAAATCATTTCACCAAACCAAGATGAGGTTGATATTGTTCCTCCGTTGTCCCGAACCTCAGTCAGTTTTACAGCTAGTGCAGTGTCATTGAATAGTCTATACCCCGACACTTATGTCCCCATATGGTATAAATAAAATGAGGATCATAGAGAGGTGAGGATCTGCCCAGTGGGAAAGACTGTCCACGCACCGTCCATGGCCTTGTCCTAACTCTACTGGCTTTCTATAGAATCTAGTTAATGTAAGTTTGTAAAACTGTAGCATGTGCATGTGAAATTATTATTTGTATTTTAAATGTTTCTATAGCTTCCCGAAATCCAACGTAGCCAGCCATAACGTCTTTCAAGAAAGAAGTAGAAAGAGATTTGAAAATTGTGCAGTGAATTTGGGATGCACCAATCTGATACTGGTATCTGATATTGGTGCAGATACTGAAAAATTTACTGTATCACATTCCAAATATCAGTTCAATCAGTATTCTAGTTCTGCATAGAAATTGACGCAATAAGATTATTTACTGGCATTTCTCAGCCCAGTAAGTCTCACAGTGTTTGAACTTTTATTTATACAATTTTGTTTTGTAGTTACTTCAGAGATAAATAACGAAAATAAGACAAAACTGATCCAAATGTGTTACAGAGTCTCTGTGCTGGTATCAGTTGATATCGGGTATCATCATATACTTAAAACCATAGTATCAAAATCAGTATCAGAACTAAAAAAGATGAGTTGGTGCATCCCCATAGTGAATGCTAAGTTGTTGATAAATCTTTATTTGTCCCACAATGGAGAAATACAGTGTTCCTTAAAGTTCCAGCATGGAAAACGCAATCAAAATCAAGATCACAATAAATTATACCATAAAGAGTTACCAAAAAACAAATTCTAGCAGAGTAAAGCTATTATTTTTAATCCTACTGTTTAGTACTTTCATTTTGCATTAAGAAAGTCCTGGGTTTGATTCCCTGATTTGTATGGTTCAAATGCAATGCAACATTTTTTCTAATGGAGACCTTATCCAGTACATGCGCATGAAATTAGAGCTACATTAGATCTAGAGTTTAATGTGGGTTATTTATGTCAAAATCTGTATCCAATAAGATCCCTGTAAGCATATGTGTTGTATTAGCCTAATTTAGATGGATGTGAGGGGGCTTAATTGGTAGTCATGTGCTGCTTTGTGCTGTGGTATTCCCATGTGTTCTATTCTCACGGATGTAAAGAACTGAAAATATCTCCATCGCTAACATTATAGTGTTTGTAGTCATACTTGCATGTGCCCACTTTGATCTCAATGCTATTTCTGTAACACACATGTGGTTTAGCCCTATGTAAACATGCTCTGCTTTATTGATTTTTACAGCGTGCATTTCTTCAAGACCATTTGTCGGGGATTGGAGAAGGAGAGGAGGCGTTTTTGTCAAGGCAATTTCATGGTAAAAAAAACCCCTGAAATACAGTTATGGATATCAGTTACAAGTACAAGGAAAATAACTTGTAAACATCCGTGGATTCCAAAGCAGTGTGTAGCTATCTCATATCACCCTGTTATCTGACAATGTAATATTGTAAATTTCTGAATCAAATAATCTTGGAGAAGTCCAGAACTGATGCAGCATTGGGCAGAAATTCAATCACCACTCGGAAAAAATAAAAGCAAATTGGATTGAACCATCAAAGGCAAATATTTGAACTGAGGTGTGTAATTTAAGTAGACACCAACTCATTTATCAGCTTGTCTGAAGATGTAGAATTTCAGGAAGCAAAATATTACATTGGCTGGGGTGGAGTAAAGCATTGGGAAACCACAGTGGAACTTGAATCAGCTTCTCCTAGCATGTGGAGGCCAAGAGAGCCAGATCTGAGCACATATGCAGTGTAAAAGACGGGAAATTGGCAGATGAACTTAAAGAGCCCATATTATGCTATTTTCTGATCTTGTTGTTATGTCACTTGTTGTTATAATGTTTCCTCATCACAAACAGACCTGGAGTTGTGTTTTGTTTCATTCAGACATGTTGAACACACAAACCCTGCATATTGAGGCCGAGTTCTTCTCTCAAATAGAAAGCACTCTGTTACACCTGCTGATGTCATGTGGTGATATAGGAAGTGCTCCACCGTGTCTTTAAACTTTAAAAACACGGTTAAAAGACATCATAAGGTGAAACAGAGCATGTTGAGCTTTGGAGATGTAAACAGACTAATAATAAAGGACTACTCAAAAAATGTGTGAATGAAACAAAACACAACACAACTCCAGGTATGTTTTTGATGAGGTAACAGCGTTATAACATGACTTTAAGAGCCCATTTGGTGTAATACAGGACTTTAATAGATTTTACCATCACCCCAGCAGGGTAGAATGAGTATTCTTGTTGACATACATAAACATCAGTATTTAGCTCAGTAAAAATGTTGTCCTCACGTAGTTCCTGTTTTACTGCCAATAAAAATAAGGTCTGTGTTGAATCATTACGCTTACATGCGGTTTTTAGAAGATAAGACAGCACTGGTGTACTCTTCTCCGCAGTGTGCTTCAGATCTCAAAATGCCAATCTTCACAAATACTGTCACACTTTTGTTTTTCATCGACTTGACTGTGTTTGAAAAGAGGCGACTTTGGCCTAAACTTTACACTTTATACTGAGGGGTATTATAGAAACCATATAGGAGAATCCAAAGATGTCCTTCAGGTCTTTTCTCTGACCTCAAGAATGGACCAAATGTCTCCCTGGCCTTGGTGTATTTATTTATATGGGTTTTGTTGATGTTTGTATCCCATGGTGACTCATGAGACCTTGAGAGAATAGGTCAAACTTTAAGAAACCTTGGACCACACGAACTACAACTCATTGCACCAATCACAAAAAAACTATGGCAAACAACGTGGGAACTGAAATCTGCTCATTAGACAACTGAAATATGTTTAGGTATATTCTAAACATCGAAATAAATAGATTAAAGTTGCATTATGTAACTTTTCGCTTCTCTCCAGCGAGATGCTATTGCTTGGAGACAAGTAGGTGGCAGACAATTCACCACAATTCGCAATTTGATATTATACTTGGCAACAACCAATTAATTATCTTTATATACTTATATACTAGACACTTGTATTTAAAATTCGGGAAAAAAATGCTTCTCATGTAAGACCATGATGTCTTTAACAGGGAGTATTATGCAAAATCGATATTTTTGATCTTTTGAATGTTGTTTCTTCATCAAAAACATGCCTGAAGAGGTTTTAGATGTCATCCATGTATTTTTCAGTAATTTAGCGATCTCTCCAGGGCCCTATTCAGGTCCTCTTTGCGGTTAGCTGTAATGCTCAGCCCACAAGCCTACGTCATCCATGCTCACACAAGAATATTCTCCAGAAATATACAAAGCGTGATACAAAACCGAACACAACAGCTGACAAACCTGATGCGATGTGCAGTAGTTTCATTAGCGGGATGCACGCTGTTTGTGTTGCGATGTGACTCTGAAGGGGGAGTGACTTAGCATGGAGAGCAACGGGCGGGGAGACTCAGAGCTTCACAAACAAAAGTGAAACTCATAAAACTTTTTCATATTTATTTATTTTTTTTTTCAAATGTGAATATAGCGATGTATAAAAATAAAAGGGAACATGGTGATTTAAATATTATGTGTTAGCAGTAAAATACCCCCTCTTTACGAGTATTTTTGAGCTGTTGTCCCAGAATCTTAAAGTATATATCGCAAGACTTGTAAAATCGCATTACTAGCTCTTCTCGGTGTAATCCAGATTCTTCTCACTTGCTGACTAAAACCTCTCGCCAAGATTTCCAGCTCTGAGAAGCTGCCTTAGCTCTATCGGGGATTCAACTTCTAATACACTAATAATATATTTTTTTGTAAAGTTCCTAATCTTTTGACGTTCTTCCATCGTGTATTCCCTGGTGGTGCGTTAAAGGAGAGGATGGACAAGATCGCACTGGACATTAAAAGGAGAAAGGCGCAGGAGGGGTCCCATGGGTGAGCCTTGCTGATGACATCATGACTGCCAGTGCAAGTGAAACTCACTCCAAGCCCATTAAATCAGATGGCATGATAATTTGGTCTAATTTTCCGTCGGTCGCGCTAATTGCATGAGACGGTGGACTCCGGAGACCACTGTAATGTGCTGATGCTGCTTAAAGTGACTGTGATGGGGCTGCGGTGGTGGCAGGTGAGAAGAGAGTGACAAGAGATGTGTTTTTCTAATGCAGTGTCGTCATTGTAGGTTATTATAAACTCAACATTTTAGATCTGGTCTTTATTAAATATTACACTATTTTCTGATCTATGTTCTAATGTTGTTTCCTCTTCACAAACACACCTGGAGTTATGTTTTGTTTCATTCACACATGTTTAACGCACAAATCCTGCATATTTAGGTTGAGTTCTTCTCCCAAACAGAAAACACACTGTTCTATCTAGTGATGTCATGTGGTAATACAAAAAGTGCTCCGCTGTGTTTTTAAAGTCCATACACCTTCACTAGAATCATTTGGATAACTGTTAACTTGAAAACTACCGCTTCATGACATCACAAGGTGGAACAGAAGATTCTGAGCTGTTGGAGATGGAAACAGACTAATTATAAAGGGTCACTCAAACATATGTGTATGAAACAACACAACTCCAGGTATGTTTTTGAAGAGGTAATAACATTATTTATATATAAAGCTCACAAGAATCCATTTTGTGTAATATAGGACATTTAACTTCAATTTAGCCTTGTTTTGCATTGTTTAAAATTTAACACAAATAATAATTCATTCATACATAAATTCATAAATAAAGTTAGAAATATTAGAGAATAAAATCAAATTGGAATAACTAAAAACATGTTTCCAAGTCTAACGAGAATGCGATGAATGAAAAATGCACAAAATTGTAAATTGACTTCGACGTTTGGCAGAGATAGCATATTAACATTTTAGATTTTACAATTTTCGTTGAAAATTATAGTCAAAGCAAAAAGTGTTTAAAATGTAAAAAGTGCAGAGTTGGCCTCCACACACATGAACATGTAAATGGCTCTGGTAGCCTTGTAGGACCCAGCAGTTGTGTATCACCAGAAAAGTAGTTTTATGGAGATTCACTTTAACCCCTGCACCAGGCTGTATCCAAGGGCACATTTATCCATTTGCACTTTAAAACAGGACATGCTTTAAGTTCTAACATATGTCAATTTGTAGCTGTTGTTGCGTTGTTTCCTTATGTCCTTAAATCTTTATCATTACTGTTAACGCATGCATTTTTCCAGATAATATAGTTTACTTCATCTGTTTCATTTGGATATATGTTTTTTCTATATTGGTGTATTATGTTCCTTCCTCCTCCTCCCTGCCATGTTCCTGTCCTTTCTACAATAAGTTACAATGGCAGTTTTGTTCTGTGATCAAACTTGTCAAATCTGAATATTCAAAAACGTTTAGCGCTCACCCAACCACACCTTCCTTTCTCCTGCTCATAGATGCTGTTCCTCACTGCCCCCTTTTCTTTTCTTCTCTAATTTCTTTTATCACTGCATTTCTTCTGCGTCTCCCTTCGGCGCCTCCTAGAGCTCGGTGGGGTGTTTGAGCTCTGGCTGGCTGACAGGTTGTCACAGATAATAAGTTTTAATTCCCGTTGTGGGACCTAAACGCACTCGCCTTATAATTTCCTCATAATTTTATTCCCCTTTGAAGCACTCACATGTAGATGGCTGAGATGTCAGTTTGAACGAGCTAAGCACAAATTGTAATGTGTTCTAATGCTTTAATGCCGGACTCTTTTGTCACATAGAAGACCAGGAGGTGGTTCGACTGCATCACTGGTGCTGTGTTCACAACTGTCAATTGTGTGTTGATATGAACTGTTTAATGCTAATTAAAATATAAATAATAATAAATCAATAAATAATTTATACATTTAATATATTTAAATGGATTTTGAAGGTTAGCCACTAAAATGTATTTTCAAATAGCTATATTAATGTATCAATTCATTCTTATATTTAATGCTGACCAATGGTCATGACAAGCTTCTGACATTTCTCAGTCTGGATCATTTTGAGTACTCTATCCTCCCTTCATACAAAGTGGTGGATTGAATTCATTCCTTTGAGTGAATATGAATGAAGAAGCCTGCCAAAGGCCAGCATAGCACTTTTGGTCAAATAAAAATATTTTTAAAAAAATAGTTTCACACCACAGCCAACTGAACCTCTTGCTGATAATGTTCTTTTTTCCAGTCAGCACATGTTTTTGTTTCTCAAAGCTTTCCACAGACTGCCAATTAGCTTACTAACTAATGGTAATTCACTGAAATCATACGTTTTATATCCCCATACTGTTCAAATCTGTACTTTTATTGCATGAACATAGCATAATATGGGCCCTTTAATTCTCTCTCTATTTACCTATCGCCATTTTTTCAATATATTAACCATACCTCATCTGTCGTGTGTGTGTATGTGCGCTGCATACAGTGAAGCAGAGACCCCCAGACTGTGGTGTACGATGTGAAGTGAGTCTAGCCCTGATCCCCATTTGTCCCCGTGGTGATGTGCCTAAACGCACCACGGCCGCTTTGATGGACACACCGCCTGGCTCCTGCTCCGCTTCAGCTCCCCTACCCCTCCTCTACCCCTTCACCACCCTCCCCCTTCTTTCTTTCTCTCTTTCTCTGCACCCGGTATAATACAGTGTTTTCATAAATTCTAGTCAGGAACGCCGACCCATTGGTGTGCGTGGTATCCTTTCTGTTTTGCTAAAGCCCCTTGCTAGCCCTCCAGCTTCTAGGCCACAGCGCAAAAAAAAAAAAAAAAAAAAAAAAAAAAATCGCAGCCAAGTGTAGCCAGTGCAGAGGAAGGATAAGTTGGCCATGGTGTAAATTTTGCTCTAAGTCCCACTGAATGTAAACGAAGCCCCGTCACCCTCCAGCCTCGCCTTGGATGGCTGGGTCGGTCTTCTCTGGTCCATAAAGGATACAGCAGTGTTGTGGAAAAACAATGATGGCTGCTCGGAAATCAGGACTTTTCTATTCCACTGCTCACTCACAAATTAGGTCAGATTTTTTCTTGTCATATTATGTAAATGCTAAAGAATATGTATTATATTTTGGTATTTATTAATCCTCATTCAAACTGTCCTTTATTTCAATACATTTCTGGTCAATTTCATGATCCTTATTATCATATTTGGTCTTTTACAATTCATATAACACAAAACTTCTCTCTCACAATTGCACCTACAAATTATTATATTAGAAGATGCAGTTGTATAATAAAGTTTTAATTAAAAATATTGGGTTGCTTAAATTTTCTAATATATACCCTACTTGCTAAAGGTTCTATATTACTTTTGTTTAAGTCATGTTATAATGTTGTTACCTTCAAAAACATACCTAGAGTTGTGTTTTGTTTCATTCACACACGTTTGAGTAATCCTGTTATTAGTCTGTCTACATGCTCTGTTCCACCTTGTGATGTCATGAAGTGGTAGTTTTCAAATTAACAATTAACCTTTTGTTCTAGAGACATGGGCAATTCCAGGGCTGAAATTATACAAATGATTCTAGTGACGTATATGGAGTTTAAAAACACAATGGAGCACTTCCTGTGTTACGACATGACATCACAAGGAGGATGTCACGTGTCATGGTGTTTTCAGTCTGAGAGAAGGACAGATGAGGAAACAGAATTATAACATAGATCAGAAAATAGCATATAATATGGTATAAGTAAAGTATAAGTATTTAATTGCTATTACACATATATTTGATTTAGCACAATATTATCACAAAAACACAGTATTATTTAGTTACAAAGCTATAAAACTCTTTCCAGCTCTAGCCCACGCTGAAAACACCCCTGACATTTCCACCTATACCCAAATAATCTACAGCACACGTTTTCATCACCTGGTCTGCGCTAAGATATATATACGGATGTGTTCAGCACCATTTTCCTCTTTACATCCGTGTCATGGGTGCTCAGAGGGGCCCGTCCCGATGGCCCTATCTCATGATGGATGCTCTTAATGAAGGGTGTTAATTTAAAGTCACCTGCAGGCTATAGCTGTATCCGTCCAGGAGGCTGTATCCGTGCGCAGTGTTCTGTTCCGGCCTGACACGGGGAGGCCCAGGGAGAAGCTGAGGAGATGGAATTGGATTTGAAGCTCTGAGGCAGGTAATAAAAAGCAACACTCCCACACACCAAGGAATGTGATTTCCCCAAGTACCCCTGGCAGACATGTTGAATTTCTTCCGCCATAATGTATAGGAGCTATTCATAACAAGGGAGAAGGCTCAGGTGGATACACTATGGCTTGTTTTCTCATTAAAAGCATCTTTACCCACTCAAAAACGTGCTACCTAAACAATATTTCTAATGTACTTTTATTAAATGCAGGGAGTTTGAACATCATCGGTTGCTATGGTAATAGTTGTGCGGGTAAGAATGATATAAGGCCGGAGTAGCAATTCTCCACAACGAAAATGTGCGCAAACAGAACTGAAAATGAAATAGTTTTATTTTAAGTTTAGTTTCGTTTTATGTTTTCTATAACTACATTTGGAATTGTGTTTGTCTTTTATAACAGTGTGACACTAGAAGAACTTAAAGGTGCACTGCGTAACATTTCTAGTAGAGGGTCCGCCACTTGCTTGTCTCCATGGAAATGTTTTTGCTTTGTCTACAATATAGATTAAAGCGATCTGTTGCTTTAATCTATATTTAATCTATATATTATATATATATCGTAATGTAGCACTGTGCTTACAATTCAGATCTGTGGAGAGTCGCCCCTATTCACAGAAGGAATTACAGTATTTTTAAGCAATAGAAACACCAGTGATGAATAAATGCTGGATGGATATGTTTAATGTCAAACCAATGTAACATTCAAAAACACAACTCCGGGTAAGTTTGTGATGAGGAAACAACATTCTAACATAGATCAGAAAAAAGCGGGCCCTTTAATACCCCTCTCTCCCGGTCTGCCTCTCAACTGGACAATATCTGGACAAAAGAAAAGGGCTGAACCAAGAAAATTAGGCAGTATATAGAGACAATAATATGCATGTTATTTCCAAATGATCATTATACAGTGTTTACATACATTCTGAATCGAGCCTACAGTGCAAAAACTAGAATCTAAGTTAAGTTACTTGAATTAAGAATGTTTCATCATGATTTCAGTACATTTGACTTGGCAAGTAACATTATCTACCAATGGAACAAGACTTTTTGTAGTTAAAATACACTTAAGATAAGAAAAACTAACATTCTTTGCACTTAAAACAAGAAACAAAAGGTAATGCTGCTTGAATTAAGAAAAAAACATTTCCATTTGTAGATAATTTGACTTGTCAAGTTGAATTTCAGTTGTCTAATGAAAAAAGTAAAATGTTTTCACTTTCCTAAGTATTACTTTTTGCAATGTATAGGTTGAATGCTTGTAGAACCCCTTTGCTGTTTTGATCTAGTCCATTGTCATGTATATCCCACACCACCTCTCCGTGTCTGACTTAAAAAGACTGGTCCCTGGAGCTTCATGGATGTAATGAGCTAAAGTCAATCAGCTCTTGCAGAGAAATCAATGCAGGTCAATACTGAGTTTCACATGCGCCTTTGCAACACAGACCTCCTGCTTTCACAGAGCCAGGTTCAATAGCTCCAGTTCAATGGCTTTAACAACACAAGTGCTGTATGCTGATTTACAATGAGGTTTGTATGAGACCATGTGTACAGGGCTATAATTACTGGCCTACTACTATTGTTTTTGCGAGTACTGCCAGCACAGGAGTTACTGAAAGTATATTTCTAAATACTACTATAACACTGATTCCTTGTATCATTGGTGGTTGGTTGTCTTCCAGGTGAGGGGCAAGAGACAGTTTTTCCTATTAATTTCATTGTACTTTGCCATAAAATATCAGAAAGGTAAATTCATTTCTATTACTGACTAGATCCAAGACCATGCTATATTCCAACAAAAATCTGCAGTTGAACAATATGAATTTTACCTCTCCCTCATTTGTATTGTATTATGTTGGCCTATAGAATGCTGTGATGTCATGTGAAACAACCATTAAGGTGAAACTCTGAAGGAAAATAGAACAAAAACTTAAATTTCATTACCTCGATTTGAAACTTCTTCTGTAATTTAGAAAAAAATGTATCACTAGTTTTTCATCATAAGGCATTTTATGTGAAAAAACTGACAAAATTGACCATTTTTGGGACATTTGAATTTTAAAATTTGATGGAACCAGGTTTGAATTTCATGCTTCATTTCTGTTGTCATATTAGATACAAATGATATACATAGGGGATTTTGGGTTTTCTTATTTAGTATTTGAATAAACTAAATCTCACAGGAAAATTGCCTAAAAATACATTTTTGGCACATTTTTTAGAGTTAAAACTTTATTAAATCAGACTTGGAAATAGATATAAAAAATCCTTCTGTACATTTCATCAAAGTTTTGTTAAACTTTAGTTTGGTGTATGTAGGTGCTACTTTAAGAGGTCATCCTTATGTCCATGTGAGAGGGAAATGCATTTTGAGAAAACAGCTTTTATTATTATTATTATTATTATTATTATTATTATTATTATTATTATTATTATTATTATTATTATTATATATTTTGGTGCAAAGTGGATAATTTTGTTGCAGTAATTTATTTAAAGTCAAGTAAGACAACTGACTCTGAAAGTACATCATAAAGAGCATGTTATAGTGTACATCAAATCACTTTCCACTTACTGCTGGCACTGAAACATATTTCTAACAGCCCACTTCTCCCATCTCCAGTGTCCAGTGATGGTTATGGTGTGGACGGGCTGCCTGTTATAGCTTAAGCTCTCCCTCGCTTCTTTCTTGTGTGGACCAATCTCTGCACAGGGATCGCCCAGGGCTGGAACTAAGCCACACTGACACTGATCTGTCTAAATAAAGCAACCACGGTCCACACGCTAACGCTCCAGGTTAGCCAACGCGAAAAGTGTCATTTTGTGTCAATGATTCTTTCTCCCTCCTGCCACAGACTTCCTCTTCCTTGACCCATTTCCCAGCTGGATTTGCATATAACCTAACACACAATCTTCTTTTGTGCCAGTATTTTAAAGGTGCATTGTGCAACTTTTCCGGTGGAGGTTCTGTCAAATGCTTTTCTCCATGGTGATGTTATACCTTTGTCTGGAATGTTTCACAGTATGGTATTAAACCTTTCTATCAAACCACACTGCAAAAACTAAAATCTAGCCAAGTTAAGATTATTAAAATTGAATTCATGATTTGAGTGAAGACTTTTTGTAGTTAAAATATGTAAATGCATCTTTGCACTTAATATAAGAAACTAAATCTAATGTTATATGACATTTATTCCACTGGTAGATAATTTTACTTGTCAAGTTAAATCTACTCAAATAAAGTCAAATGTTCAAAGTCATTTTAACGTTTGCTTTTTGATGTGCAGACCAAGTTACAGATCAGATCTGTGGAGAGGCAACCCCACTCAGTCAGAATACCTGTTTTTCTTGAGCTATAAAATCACCTGTAATTGTAAAGTAGAACTGTTTAATGTCATACTTTGGAACATTCCAGGCAGAGCAATGATATCGCCATGAAAACAAGAAGGTGACGGACCCTCAACCAAAAAGTTACACAATCCACATTTAATTCCAAAACGCTGATCCACCCGTGCTAATCTTCATGTAGAAATGTCATTAGTTTATATTAATGCGTAGAGAAGGAAGATGAGTGACAGTAATGACCGATGTGTAAAAAATGGTGTCAATCTTGGCTTCGCGTACGGTTGGATGAGCAGCGCATTAGGGCTAAAAGTATTTCAGGGATTTTTAAGTGTGCCTCTTTCCTCTTGAGCCGAGCCGTGAAGGGGGAACAGCCACTAAGGTGATTTGAAAATAGCTTCCAATATTCATAATGGGGGAAAAAAATACAGAGTGTATGTCACCACAAGGGGGAGTGTCTCTATTGTACTGGAGGTGTATTACCAGGAGTGTTTTTCCATCTAAATATTAACACAAAGAAGCCAGAGTGTAACGTTTGAGTAATTCTGAATAAATCATAGCTGCCATATGTTTTGAAACTCGAGGTAACCTCACTGGTAAGATCTGAGCGAAATATGTGTTGTTGAGGCAAAATGCTCCACGCCACCTTAGTATTTTCAAGTAGATACCTAACCAAGTAGCTACTTTTTACCTTTAGTTCAGTAGAGACTGGTAATTCCAAAAATGAACTTATCCAGTTTTTATTTTAAGATCATGAAAAGCCTATGATGGAAAATTTCTACCGCCTCATTGGTAGTTAGTATTTGATTTGGATACTAAGGAATACTTGAAACACAACACAGACAGACAGTAATTTTCAACATTATATCGTAGTACTTTCTTTTATATTACCATGTGGTCTTATATTTATGTAATCCCTCAGTCGTCCAGGTAGGTTCCATAGTGCTCCATGGAACTTTATAGAGAGAATAAATTAATTAAGTTAATAATCCTCCAGCCTCTTTTAACTACTTCCCACACAGTTTTCCACTCACTAATAACACACACACATGCGGTTAGGGCAGTTAGCCGGTTGTATGGAGAAAAACAAGAGCGTGTCTCAGCACAGGCGGCCATCTCAATTGTTCTCATGATAAATTACTAAGAGTGGCTCCTTATCTGAATATCTGGGATCAGCAGGAAGAAGAATGCACACCACGTGACCAGCCCCTTTTGATCAGACCAATTACTTTAAGGATGCCAGCACAGCAGAACCTTGCAATGCGGACGGGCTGCAGATGTTGTATGAGATTTATACGCAATTTGCAGCCTGATTACAGACAATCGCGGTCATTAAATCCATAAAACATGATTAAGTGGTAAATAGCCCCGGTCCAAGAATGCTGTTCCTGCTAGTGACTGTATTAGTGAGAAAGGGCCTAGAGGCTGGTTTATATGAGTACCTCTGTGCGTCCTTGTAGCAGCTATATGGATTTAATCAGGTTATATACAGAAGAATGTGAAAATAAGTGGAGTTCAGTGGTGGAAGTTTATTAGCTGAGAGGTGATAGGGGTCAAGTGTTCAAGACGAGGTCAACATATATATATATACACACACACACGCACACGCTACTTGTACTTACATACCACTACTAGATACAGTATTTGTACTGCGAAAATGTAGAAAGAATTAAGTGTCTATACATTTACAGTATATCCTTACAAACAGGCTGTATCTAGTCCTTCCTAACATAGAACAATTATTACTATGACCGACACTGTCAAAAGTATTTTCACAAGTTCTTCCTCTATTGCAAATATAAATCACATTTCTAGTATGTAACTGCCAAAAGTGAGGCTGTTGATTGCGCAGATGGAATGCAGATATTGAATTAAAAGGGCTGTGTTGAGGCGAGGGGATTCAGCCTATAATTTGATAAAAGTGACAAGGCGTACAAATCGAATGTGGAGAGAGGATTAATAATTCAGGTCCCATGAATCCTTCTGGAGAGACGGCGGTGAGAGGAGAAAACAGAGACGAGAAATAAGATCCCTGGTGAGAGCTGCTCCCTTTACAGGTTCTGTCAAATCTGGGGCACTCAGCTTTACGTTTAGAATTCTTCTGCTTTTAAATATTAGCTCTTCATCTGGATAAAGTCAGGAGAGAGGTATGGAATAGGAATTTGAGGCGCAGACATGATAATGCACTTTACTCTTTTACTTTACGTTTATTTTGGCTCATTTTAAAGGTCCTATATTACACAAAATTGATTCTTGTGAGCTTTAGCCATGTTAGAATCTTGTTACTTCTTCAAAAACATACCTGGAGTTGTGTTTTTTTTCATTCACACATGGTTGAGTAATCCTGTATTACTAGTCTGTCTACATCTCCAAAGCTCAAAACGCTCTGTTCCACCTTGTGATGTCATGAAGAGGTAGCTTTCAAGTTAACAGCTACCTTTTACCTTTTGTTTAGTAGAGATGGGCAATTCCAGGGCTAGGACTAGGAAGAGCAAAGATACTGTGCAGAACTCTCGAGCTCCCAGGCCTCTGGTAGAGGGCCCGAGCTCTATCAGGGTGAGAGAGACCAACCACCGTGGAAGGTGAGGAACACATTTTTTTTTTTTTTTTTTTTTTTATCATGGTGGCCTAGCACTCAAGCTTTGCAGCAGGACTTTCTATGAAGTTTGCATGTTTCTCCTTGTGACTTGATGGGTATCCTCTGGGTGCTCCAGTCCAACCAACTTAGACAAACTTTACTCATCCACTAGGGAAATTATTTAGATATGGTAGCTCACACATCACAATATAATATAATAAAGAGCAAAAGTATAGATGGTAATAATATGTTCTAAATAAGAAGCAAAACTAGCAAGAGACTGGTGTCAGATCAAGAAACCAAGAAGATAAACTATGTCAAATCTTCCAGCTAAGTCCTGACCAAGCCCAACTCAACATCTGGAGATGGGTCCTGAGCGCTGTACATCAACAGCACACTGCTCCAGACAGGTTGCCCCAGTGGCGTAGGATGGGTCAAATGCAGAGAATCTATTTAAGTTTGTGGTAGAATGGCTATTACTAAAACAGATCCAGAGGCGTATTGGGTTAAAGGTGCGCTATGTAACTTTTTGGCTGGGGGTCCGTCACCTTCTTGTTTCTATGGATATGTCATTGCTCTGCCTGGAATGTTCCACAGTATGACATTTAAACAGTTCTACCTTACATTTATTCAATTGCAGGTGTTTTTATAGCTCAAAAATGCCTAGAAAAACATACATTCTGACTGTGAGTGGGGTTGCCTCTCCACAGATCTGACATGTAACTTGGTCTGGTTTGATCTCCATGAAGATAGAAAAATTGTATACCATACTTGAAATGTTCCAAACAAAGCAATAACCTCTCCATGCATGGAGAAAAGCATTTGACGGGCCCTCCACCAGAAAAGTTACACAATGCTCCTTTAAGCCTTCACACACTAACAAGAGGGTTGGCATTTCAGTCCTTCAGAATTCAAAATTCAGGGATTTATTGCAGTTGTCTCAAGTAACAACTAATTACATTTAGAGCATTTAAACAGCAGTGTGGCTAGTGCAAGTATCAGTGCAATACATAAACTGTACATATACTAGTACACTCTATTTATATATATATATATATATATATATATATATATATATATATATATATATATATATATATATATATATATAAAATTTGACTTCCCACTTTACATTATGAGGTGTGGTTGTAACAGGAGGAGACTGGTGTCAAATAAGGCATAATTATATAAATAATTATGAACTGTCTTAGCGGAAATTTAATTTTGTGATAGCCTTTCTACAAACTGAAGGATGTAAAACCTTATTATGTAATATATATTGCGATAACTATAGAATAGCCTATTAAACCCCCAACACCTTGCTCAAAAGCCCCATCAAAGCTCTCTCTGGAGTCCATTAGCAGCTTGGGCAAATTCACTTAATGCCATTCTATATTCTTCTTGGAAAAAAAAAAAATAAAAATAATATTATTCTTATCTGCAAACCTCTATTTTTACATAGCATCACTCTAAGTAGCCTAGCGCTGTTTTCAGGGTTCACATCTGGGTCAGGAAGAAAATTACTATTAGCGGGCATGTGTGTTTTGAGCCATACACAACATGCTGTTTAAATTTGATGCTCCCACTGAATAGACATCTGTCATCATCCACCACAGCTAATAACCCAATCTCCAGCGATGCACGTTCAGCCCGAGCAGGATGACCTCAGCTTTCTCCTTGTTTATTGTTTAGCTCCTCTGTCCTTCCCTTTACCCTCTATCCAAGCTTGTTTGTGATTTCCTTGGCCTCTGGTACGCTAGCAGACATGCCCTTTCCAGACGAACCTCTTGGTATTTGCTGTTAGCTAACCCCCCAATGGCTTACCTTGACGATTACTGAGTATTTTCCATCCTTGTGACCGTACAGTAATGGGGAGCCAGTGCTTGCGTAATATTCGTCCTATTCAAAAGCCCTCTGGACATGTAGTTGGGGACAAGCACATTCGGAAACATACAATCGTGAATGTTTTTTTCGCTAAGTCGGATTCGCTGTGCTCTCCCTTGTGGATTTCGTGGTATTTGCTTGATATGATTCTTCTTTTTCCATAGCAACTCGGCACTGAAATGGGAGCCGCCGAGCCCTTCTTTTGTCATCATTCATGAACGTCATTATTTGAAATAGTCTGTGGTCTTTCATTGTATTTTCCTGCAATCCCCAAATTGTAGGAAGCCTTCTGCTATCAGCGTGTACAATTTCCACTTGTGCTTGGCAAAATAGGAAATTGTATTAATCAAAAGAATGTACCACAGATACAAGAGATGCAACCAAAGACTGTATAAAGACGAGGACTAAGGGAGTGTGGCTCCAGTCAAATGAAGCTCACAATGTTAGCAGTTATAAGGGTGAATTTGGAGCCAGGTCCATATTAGGAATAGGAATTTATTTACGGACAAAATAGCTAAATAAAAACACCAGGAACATGTAGAGCAGGTTAATATGAACATTTTAAGACTGAAATAACGAGGCTCCACAGCAGCAGTTACAGAGGAGAGCGCTATTTGGAACACTATTTGGCTAAGTCCATTATACATAACATTTTTGGATGTAACGCAATATAAAGTAAATGAACCCACCAAAAGGGTTGACATGCAAGCTGTAAAAAAAAAAAAAAAAAATCTAAGTTTAATATAAGTTCTTTAGTAGTACCAATTAATCACAGTACACAATTAATTAAAAATGAGAGCCAACATTTAAATAATCCAAGAAACATTATCTTTAGCTTCCATTAAACAGGGGGTATGTTACTTCTGTGGCGTATTAACTGCTAACACAGAATATATTTAGATCACCATGTTACCTTGTATTGTTTTGAAAATGCTATATTCACCAAAAACAACATTAACATTAACATTTTTTATATGTTTCACTTCCATTTCTTCTCCCCTCCCTTTGCTCTCTATGCTACATTGCTCACCCTTCAGATCTCTATCACAACACAATCAGCGTGCATCCCGCTAATGAAACTACTGCACATCGCATCAGGTTTGTCAAGTTATTGTGTACAGTTTTGCATCTTTTTTTTGTATATTTATGGAGAATTGTCATGTGGGAGCGTGGCTGACGAAGGCTTGTGGGCAGGGCATTGGGTAGAATTTTACAGCTAACCGTAAGAAGGGTTTGAATAGGGCCCAGGAGAGATTGCTAAATTACTGAAACATGCATGGATGACTTCTAAAAGCTCTTCACGTGTGTTTTTGATAAGGAAACAATGTTATAACATGGTATAAATGTATTTGGCGTAATAGCCCCTCTTTAAGCGAAATACATTTGGACGAAGCTCCTCCTCTTCCCCATCCTGTAGTTTAGCTTAATGTACAGTGAAATGGCTCTGCCTGTTTTCTTTTAAAAGTGCAAATCTCTCCTCTCACGCCAAATGGTTGTCAGCTCTAGTTAAAAGCTTAGGTGCGCCGAACAAAAAAGAGATCTGTAAAGCTGAAAATCCAATCTCAAGTGAGCTGGTAGAAAAGCAGTCTTTTAATAACTAAATGATGCATGAATTCTAACTGCGCTGTAAGTCAGTGGCAGAGGTAGGACGGTAGGAGGGAGGACAATTATGTTTTCTTAGGATATTAGTCGCTCAAATCACCTTTCTTTTGTGAATGAAAGATACCATAAGTGAGTATGTGTGCTTTTATTGAAAACACTATTTTTTGTGCAGCTTCCTTAGCCATTATGTTAAATTGCACACTACATGCCAAGGCTATATGGATGAATATCAGTAGAAGAGAGAGGGTCCACCATGCCCAGAACTAAGTAGAATTAATAGTGGTGTTTAGTGTTCACAGTTCCTGGTATATGTCATTATTAGTGATTGTCCACGTGTCCAAACGACGGCACCATAGACTGTATATATGAATGGACATAGCTAACCCGCCAGCCACCACGTTTCAAATGAGAAGTGCATCCAGCTCCTTCACATTCCCTGGGGATGTGTGCTAACTGTAAGCACTGCTCTGTCTGAAGCTCTGTTACTTTAATTAGATTTTAATCTGAGCTTTGTTTAAACACAATTGGACTAGAAAAAGCTGATTTAGCCGGAACTACAAAAGGTGAGCTGACTTCTGTTTTTAAGTCTCTCACACATAAAATTACAGCCACAAGCTAGCTACCATTAGCTAACAGTTTTTCCAATTAGTCACTCTTACCTTTTTGTTGAAAATTAATCACCTAAACAGGACCATGAACACTTGTATAGATCACACACTCCTGAAAATGTGTTACATTTTGTATTTTTTCTTGAGTTTTCAGACGATCTTAAATCTTTTTTGGCTGTATATTTGTTGTAATGTAATGTTATATTTGTGTCATAACATTACACCATACATATACACACAGAACACCCCTAGCATGATGTCACTGCTAAGTATAAATTATCCACAAGATTTCCTAATTTTATTCAACTATATTAGACTCAAATTAATTATCTTTCTGTCTCAGTAAGTAGAATCCTTTTTCATACAAATACACAAATAAAATATATATTTAGCCATTTGGATCTCCCAAACAAAATCAACCATGTGTTTTATCACCACAGAACTTTGTAAAAGAAGGCTACATAGGGCCTTTTTTGTTAATCTATTATGTAAACCTATCCATAATAACTCACATTTCTCTATATTATTAACCCAACAAATATGATTACAAATTCTGAAAACACAACAGAAGTTACAAACTAGACATTTTCCATTTATATGACAAAGCATTACTATTACAGCTGACACGAAGCACATCTGATTTTCACTGTTATTATTGTGCACATTCTAATTTCTTGGGGGCATTGTTTGACCGGGTTTCCCTACGGTAGGCTACTTTAGCGTACACTTTCTCCTAATCCGATCATCTGCCGTTAGCCTAGCGTCATGGTGGAGCGTTCGCTAACCACCGCCCGGGGCCACACATTTTCAGTGTAGTGTATCCTGTCCTGTTCCGTGATATGCATTGGCCTACATAAAGATAATGAGCCCAAGAGTTCACGTCCATCACACGCTAACATGGCGGGACGTGTAGTTAGCTTAATAAGGGAGGAAGGAGCTACAAATGTGGAGCTGGGAGTGGTGCATGATGGGGTATTGATAGCTGTTTTTGCAAATCTGGTCAGAACGGTTTGACATGGAGTGAATGGGCAAAGAACGAGTGGCCCAAGGCAAATATCTGGGCAATAATGAGACGACAGTAGATGTAATAAGATTGATGGCGATATAGTAAACAAAAAAAAAACACTAATCTTCATGTGATTACTCGGAAATGCTTTTGATTATACATTATTTGTCTGTTTCATGATTTTATCTGTTAGCGTTGGTGGAACGCAAAGTAAAAGTAGTAAAATACTGTTCTTTAGTAAAATAAATAAATAAATAAATAAATAAATATCTGTACTTAACTTAAGTAGATTTTAAAGTGGATACTTTTTACTTTTACTTCACGGCATTTGAGTGCATGTATCTGCACTTTCTACTCAACTACATTTTTGAACAGGACTGAAAAGTAAAAGTATTTTTTATGGCTGGGGGTTTATTTTTAATACGTTCATAGTTTGATCAAACAAAATATACAAATAAAAACAGATAAATTTCAAGCTTTATTAGACCTCAAATTCTGCGTGAAATACTTTTTACAATTTATATATATTTTTTTACTTTTTAAATACTTTTAAACATTTAATACTTTTACTTTTGTATATTTTTGCTTTGGTATTTGTACATTTACTTAAGCAACAAAACTGAATGCTTCTTCCACCACTTCCTATTAGCCAGACTTTACTATTCCAGACTGCACTGGCATGGATCATGTTTGTGAAACAGTATTTCAATAAAGGCTAATTGGATAATTTAATTTAATTGTCATAAAATTATAGTGAAAAATATAGTAAAATTAAAAGACAAGACTCAATTGGGGGTGAGAGTAGCTCAGTTTGTAGAGTGTCCACTGATCTGAAGGTTGGCAGTTTGAATCCCGCTCTCGACATAAACATCACTGCTCGAGCGGTCAGATCCACTGACCCAGAGGTTGATGGTGCAATTCCAGCTCCCACAGATGAATGCTGTCATTGTGTCTTTGGGCAAGACACTTAACCCACCTTTCCAACAGTATGTGTGTGTGAATGGGTGAGTGGTTCCTTGACATAAAACGCTTTGAGTGCCTTGAAGGTGAAAAATCACTATATAAAATTGTATTATATTTACTATTTGAATTTTATTTGAACTTATCAATAAAGTATCTATATATCTATAATTTATTGACAGCTAGAACTCGTGTCAACTGTTTTATTTAGCAGATTGTATCCTGTAGCCTGGATAAAGAAACATGAGCTGTGTCAGTGTAAGAGCCAGAAGGTTTGCTTTTTGTTTTGTTTCCTTTCAACTGGTCCAATTGTTAACGCTGAAATAGCAGCTTTACTAGAACTACAGCACTATATATGCCACTCTCACTAAACATTATGTTAATTCACTGTTTTGTTAATGTGATTCTTTTCTGCTTTTCCTCACAGTGACATCAATGGGCTGGCTTTTGAAACAGGCCTAGCTGATGTGACAGCCGTGTACATGCGTGCGCAGAGTAGTGCAAGTGGTAATACAAGCAAATGCAGGGGCCATTAGCTGTTTTTGAGGCAGTAATAAAACCACAGTGCATAATTCATGGAGCGCGGTGCTTTCAGGAAGGCTCTGAGTGGACAGAGGTGGGCAGTGTTAAGTTACCAATATGCTAAAAGAGTACATTTTCAACCATCAAGTCCATGTGAATATTTGTGGAAATATATGGTTGGACATTTACTTTCAAAACTATTGAAAAGTCTCAAATCACAACCCAAAGCAATAGACTGGACTTCAGAGTTTAATATTGGACCACTATAATCTTTACTGTTCTGTTGCATTGATGAAATAACCACTTTCCTTGATTGACTTGAGTTCACAAGCTACTACAGAGTGCATCCCTTACACCTTTGTTTTCCATGGTATTTTCAACTAAATACACATTCTTCGGTATTTATACAAACTTTTTACTAGCATACAAACCATAACAAAATATACTGGAAGTTGAACATCTTTTTTCAATTGTATCTAAAATATAATCTGAGCACAAACAGTCCTCTCCAGTGGTGAGCCATCTGTCTTGTGAAACAGCCCCTTGTCAGGAGAACAAGATTAGAAGTGACATATAGTGAAAGATGAAAAAATTATCCATTGAGAACGTCTTTGGAGAAACGAGTCCTAAGATATTTAGTTGAAACCAATTAACACTTCAGCACCTCTACAACAATGATCCCTATTTCGGTCCCAATTGTTCAGCTTTACGCTCTATTTATGTTCTCCACACGACTCCATCTCTTCCATCAACGCCCATTGTAGTTATTTGAGGAGCTGTACGGCGTTATGAAAATGCTATTGTGATAAAAAAGACATGACTTCTCCCTCTGAGACGACAGAAGTGCCACATCGCCAGCCTTTTGTCTCCAGATTTGCTTTATTCTCCTCGATGCTGCGCCGTTCTTTTAAGGTACCGTACATCAGGCGTTAAACCAAATGGAACTTGACAAGTGTCTCATTCATTTGTGGACGGTGTTTGTCCCTGAAGTTAGTGACAAAACAAGGCTCTAGAGGTATAGGAAAACACAGCTATAAGTGCTCGCAGAAATCTTGGGTGCTTTCTATGTGGCCGTCATTGAAAATCACTGGTGTCTGAAGTTGATGTGATTTGCACGTAGTCGCCATTTTATAAATTCTGGCCATCCTAAACAATACATATTTTAATCATGTCAGTAAATTCACTGCTTGGGATCTTCATGCTCTTGCAGCTGCATTCAAATACATATTAACAATATGACACTTGCTTACAATCTATATTTTCATAGTTTGTTGTTAGTTATTGAGAAATAAACTCACTAATGTTAACAGAAATGCATCAGTTTGATGCTCAGGCCTGCTTTATAGTCATAATCTACGACACCCGTGGAGCAATATATTATAATTTTCACATTTTAAATATGAATCTAAAACAACTTAATAAAAGAAACAAGGCCAGTTACTTGCACGTTAGAAAACTGTAGTGCCCAATGGGAGCTGAAGCCATAAACGCCATCAAAACAAAGAGCAGGCATCCCCGATGGATATAACTGCACATCACGCTAACGAGTAGCAGATTTTTATTTTTTATTTGTACCAAAATGTACAAATAAAAATGTGATGCTGCTGAATCCCAAGTGCAACATTGATTAAGAAAATAAAATAAAATGAAGTACAGAGCAGTGGGCGTGTGCCAGTGACGGTGAAAACGGGGGTTGATCTGCAAAATGGCGTCAAACATGCACGAATCACTCCAAATACAACTTCGAGAGGGTAAATGAGAAAGGGAAACAACTATAACATGGTTAAAAGCTCTCGAATTTGCATAATAGGTCTGCTTTAAACATTCATTTCTAGAAATTCCTTATTTGGCCCTCAGAAGGCACTAGAGTACAGTTCTGCATTAATATTTCAAATACAGAAAACAATATTTCCTTGAACAAAAACTTTATTCACTTTATGTTACGATAAATAAGCACCTCAGTGCAACCAAGACTTTCCTTCCATCAAACATTAAAATATCAGATCCAGTATTTTGCAAAAGACTACTCCACAATGTTCCAAGTATTGGTTTTGTAACAGCTCTACTCCCTCCCTCTCTCTCAGATGTACATTCAGAAAAGCTCCTTATCTTATTTGAGCAGTTGCTTTAGGTATTTCTGCAAACTCCGTGAGGCTGGAATTATAAATCACGGTGAAACAAGATGGCAATCAGAGCGTATTGTTGCACAGAAGACTAATGAAGGCGCCCACCCTGCTAAATGACCTGGAGATGTGCACAGATAGTGACTCCCCACAGTCAGGGAGACGCAATACACTAGATCTAACTCTGGCCTCCCATGATGCACTGGGGCCTGGCCTGGGCGAGATAAAGCCACAAAGGCAAACCAATAGACTCTTTTGTCTGTTTGTGCCATTACAGGAATGCAAGCTGATTTTCTGCTTGGGATAAAGTGTGTGTAAGATTCCCAATGGTAAAGCAAGCCTAACGGCAATACAGAACATACAGAACATAGCGCTGGGGCCAATCATGTGAAAATCTTATATTTTCTAATCCAACATAACTGCAGTGACAATTCATGTTTTTGAGACATATGGTTTTAAAAAGTGTACCATGTGTGGTTGTATTGAGATAGAAATGCTGGTCCCAGATCCCCCTTCATTTGACAAGAAAGTAAGGCTAGATCGCCAGGCTAGAGTTCAGTGGTAGAGCTCCTGCATATATACATATAGTACTCTTAAAGGTCCTACATTGCACAAAATCGATTCTTGTGAGCTTTAAGTCATGTTAGAATGTTGTTGCCTCCTCAAAAACATACCTGGAGTTGTGTTCAGCTACCTCTTACCGTCAGCTGAGAAGAGATTCCAGATTCCAATTCCAGGTCTGCAATCATCCAAATATTCTAGTGACAATGTATGGAGTTTAAAAACACAGTGGAGCACTTCCTGTATTACCACATGACATCACAAAGTGGAAGTGTGCTTTTTTCAGTTTGAGAGACTAAATACGCAGGGTTGTGCATTAAACATGCGTGAATGAAACAAAACGCAACTCCTGTTATGTTTGTGATGAGGAAACAACATTATAACATAGATCAGAAAAGAGCATAATGTGGCATCTCCATGGACCTGTTCTATCAAACAAAGCCTAAAATACGGTTGCCTGATATTTACATATAATTGGATCCTGTGTTTATTTACATTTTACACTGTGTTTGAGTCTGTACCTCCTCTCTGTGGCATAAATTACTCTTGTTGTACTTCCAAGGACCTCATCGTGATCAAAGGAGCCAGTTTGTTTGAAGAATGGAGTGTTCAGAATATTTTAGCTTAACCAGAGATTCCCTTCTCAGCAGTTTGACGGTGTTCCACGCCCACTTTCCTTCAGAGACCTCTATTTTCATCAACAGTATATACATTTAACCATACAGGGCTACAGACACAGCCTTATACCATATTTGCATTGTCTGCAATTAAGCCGTGTTATGGTTTTTACTCTTATTTTGTGATCATCTGTGGATCCTAATTTAACATTTTGGCCATAATGATCTAAAAAGAGTTGTCTACACGTATTTATTTTTATTCATTTATTTATTATTCTTTTTTTTTTTTCTCAATTCTCATTCTTGAACATCTGTCATCTGTCCCTCTCTCTTTTTTACCGGTTAAAACTGAATTTCCTGAGCACTCCAGCCTCTAATGGAGGACAATTACTCAACATGCATGAATCAAGCCTGTGATGAGGGAAAACCACCGTGTTTACTTAAAATCTTAAGCTGTTTTTGCGCATGCCAATTTTAAAAGTGGAAAAAAACTAAATTATTTAAGTACTTCAGAAAAAACTAAATTACTTAAGTATTTAATAAGTTACATGTTTTCATTTGGAAGAATCAGTTTTGTGTTAAAGGTTATATATGACACAAAACTGACTCTGGTGAGCTTTAAGTCATGTTATAATGTTGTTACCTAAACATACCCAGAGTTGTGTTTTGTTTCATTCACACATGTTTGAGTAGCCTTTTATTATTAGTCTGTCTACATCTCCAAAGCTGAAAATGCTCTGTTCCACCTTGTGATGTCATGAAGCGGTAGTTTTCAAATTCACATCTACTTTTCACCTGTTCAGTAGAGATTGACAATTCCAGGATTGAAATGATCCAAATGATTCTAGTGAAGGTGTATGGAGTTTAAAAACACTATGGAGCACTTTCAGTATTACCACATGACATCACAAGGTGGAACAGAGTGTTTTCTGTTTGAGAGAATAACTCAAGCCTAAATATGCAGCATCTGTGTGTTAAACATGTGTGAATGAAACAAAACATATCTCCAGGTGTGTTTGTGATGAGGAAACAACATTATAACATAGATCAGAAAATAGCGTAATATGGGCCCTTTAACCTGACAACTAGAGTTACTCATGTGTATATATTGTATTATTTCTACCAGGTGTTTTATGCCAACCACACTTCTAGTTCATTGAATCAAGTAATTGCTCCCATTTTTGCCACTACTGCAAGATGTACTCTAAAGTTTGTAAATTTGTTCACAGTTAAGAATTTCGAATAGATAAACATCTTGGCGTCCTCTTGAATACAACATATGGCTCAGTTTCCACACATGAGCATATATGGGCCACAGTCCGTTGGGGTATGAATGTTCTAATATTTTGCTTCTTTTTTTTTTTTTTTTTTTTTACTTTTTTTAATTCTTGTAGCATTTGGTTGGAGCAGATTGGGCGATAACATTTATGTAGTGGACCAACTCTGATTACCCATGCGTTTAATGTCCAGTGATGGCAGTGACTATGGCCTCATGTAGTCTGCCAATGCAAATGATATGACAGCCCACGTCTGCAATAAAATGGGTTTCACAAAAGCAATCATAGTTCTGGGGTAGAGCCAAGAGGTAGTCAAAACAAGATACCACCCAAACACAACTTTTCTCCAACTTAGTCAGAACTTACATCTGCATTTTAAAGGGGCCATGTTATGCGATTTTTTGATTTATGTTATAATGTTGTTTCCTCATCACAAACATACCTGGAGTTTTGTTTTGTTTCATTCACACATGTTTAACACACAAACCCTGCATATTTAAGATGATTTCTTCTCTCAAACTGAAAACACTTTGTTCCACCTTGTGATGTCATGTGGTAATACAGGCAGCGCTCCACTGGGTTTTTAAACATCATACGCCTTCACTAGAATCAGCCCTAAAATTGCCAGTCTCTACTGAACTAAAGGTAAATAGCGTTAATTTGACTACTGTGTCATGACATCACAAGGTGGAACAGAGCATTTTGAGCTTTGAAGATGGAGACAGACTAATAACAAAGGATTACTTAAACATGTGGAAAAAATAATAATAATAATAACACACACACACACACAGACACTAATTTCCTGGATTAAAATATCTAAAACAATGCAAATTCGCCCACCTATTCATTACTGATGGCTGCCAATTATATATGCAGTGACTAATGTGCAAAGAAACACAAAGAAGTCAGTCCACTATTGTCCCAGTCTACATGCAGGTCAAAGAACCCAATAGACTGCTAATAAAAAAAAAACAACTACCATACATATAACCACACTTTTGACAGAAATAAATCTTTTACGTTTAGCATTTTATTTTCAGACTTTAGTTAAAGTATGCTCTCCATGCGGTGGTTGTGCGAGGTTAGACACATTAGACACTCTGGTGTGCAGTGTGTTTGGCCTATAAGTGATTCAGTCAGTTTGTGCATAAGTGTGGGGTGTATTGAGTTGAGCTGAGGTTGGGTCAGCAAGAGGCTTCAGAGGTGTGGCTTCAACTTTTTTTTTTTTTTTTTTTTTCAAACATGTTAAAATACATAGTTAACAAGATAGGTGCAAACGGACATCATAGACACACAAAATCACATAAATATACCACACATGGGGCGATATGCAACAGTCAACTACACGAGAGAAAAAAAAAAAAAATTAACCGAGTACACTTAACCAGATAAATGTAGGGGAGAGTGATACTATTATATTTCCTGTAGATGTTGTATGTTTTCATAGCTTTTGTTTGAAAATATTGTTGTATTTCGTTATTATTATTATTATTATTATGGTGACTGTCTGGCGTGCCTTTAAATTTAGGGTGAAGATTTTCTACACTTACAGCCTCTTTTGTTTGTTCTTAAATCCTACTACTCACAACTCTGAAATTACTACTCACAACTGTTCTGCTTTTTATTAACATATAACCAACATATAACCAATCAAAACCAATGTAACATGGTTAAAACTCAAAATTGAGTTTTCAGTGATAAAGGGGGTAATACATCTCTTTAAGAGCTTTAAACCAGGGTAGTATAGTTTAATTTGAGAGTAGACCTAGTGAGTAATTCACTCGTGTTTGTGTCAGCATTATCTGTATTTGAGTTGTCAGTGTCAGAAAATTCATTTGCATCCACAGATCTGTGATTCGTTGGAAAATTTACACTTGGGCCATATGAGGGTTTAAATACTGCGTGGTCATGAAAAATGACCACGCAGTCATTTTTTTGAAAAAAAATAAAAATAAATATATATATATATATATATATATATATATATATATATATATATATATATATATATATATATATATGTACACACACACACACACACACACACACACATATATATATATATATATATATATATATATATATATATATATATATATATATATATATATATATATATATATATATATATATATATATATATATATATATATAACTCCACCATTAAAACTCCCATGGCTCACGCAGACCCGGTCACGTGACGTGCTCAGCCAATCACATGAGCCAGAGCGACTATTCAACCTGTGCCCCATGCGCCCATCACAAGTGTGGGGGAAGAGGGGACATCAGGGCTTTATTATTGACCTTTGTAGCTGACCATTGGGAGCGGGAGACCGACTGCCATCCTGCTCCGATTAATCAAGTGAATTGGTGAGTGTTTATTCATAGAGATGCTAACATCCTAAGCTAGCGTTAGCATTAGCATTAGCATAAAGAGGCTAACTCCTGTTGTACTCACTGTGCTGTAGTCTTTGGAGTTTTGTAAATCCCCAGCGCTGGATCCTGCCTGTGTAGCACAGCCTGTCCCTCGCAGGAAGCCTGTATGTGTGAGTGGAGCAGTGAGCTCCACACTGACTGCTACACCCACACATGCAAACAGCTTTTGTTCTTTAGTATGAACAATACCTCAGTGCATATGAGCACAGTTCAGTGAACACATCCTGTGAGCTCACATCAGCCTCACTTTGGAACAGCTCCTAATGTTTGGACATGTTTATTGTTTTATTTCTTGATTGTTGTTGTTAGCATAGCTACTGCTACATACTAATAGCCCCAGAATAGCTGCTAATAAAAGCAAATCACTCTACAAAGTAGACCCCTTTTTATTCATATTTTATTCTGTAATAATACTGTGATTTACTATGAGCAAAATAACAAACATGCAAACAAAAGAAAAAGAGTTCAGAGCCTATAAACTGTTACCAGAGGTTTCACTCTAAATCAACATCAGATCATTCTGTTCAGATGCCACGTCCCAGCAAGAAAAGTCTGGCTGCGAAACAGCGCAGACAGGCTCAGCTTCTGCGTCTGCGTAACAAACCTGTGGAGGAGCCCGCGGAGGAGCCCGTGGAGGAGCCCGTGAAGGAGCCCGTGAAGGAGCCCGTGGAGGAGCCCGTGAAGGAGCCCGTGGAGGAGCCCGTGGAGGAGCCCGTGAAGGAGCCCGTGAAGGAGCCCGTGAAGGAGCCTGTGGAGAAGATCATAGTAGAGAAACAGGTGGGTGCTTTTGTTTTTAGCATCAGAAACTAGCAGGGTTTAACTTTCTAATGTCTTGTGTTCTACAGATTGATGTCGAGGAAGCAATTGAGAGGATAGAACTTTACCAAATTCCGATAGAGAATGAGGTTTGTTATGTATTTAGTGGCACTACATATTTAGTTATAGGTCCTATATTACACAGAATTGACTTTTGAGAGCTTTAAGGCATGTTATAATGTTGTTAAATCATCAAAAACATACCTGGAGTTGTGTTTTGTTTCATTCACACATGTTTTGAGTAACTCTGCATTATTAGATACTACATCTCCAAAGCTCAAAATGCTCTGTTCCAACTTGTGATGTCATGTTGTGGTAGTTTTAAAGTTAACGGCTACATTTTACCTTTAGTCACAAGGTGCAACAGAATGTTTTCTGTTTGAGAGAACTCAGACTAAATATGCAGGGTTTGTGTGTTAAACAAAACACAACTCCCGGTATGTTTGTGACGAGGAAACAACATTATAACAGAGCAGAAAATAGTGTAATATGGGCCCTTCAATGTTAAGAATTCTTTGAATTGACAGCTCAGTAAAATGTCAATTTCTTGTGCATATAGCTGCCACTTGAATGGGTGGAGGAGGCAATAGAAGAGATACAGGTTAGTGACCTTATATGTTTGAAGGAAAAAAGTAAAAATAAAACAATAATACTGTATATTTCAATCTGATGTCTTGTATTATTGTCCAGATTGTCTCTGTTTTGGAAGGTTCCTCAACACCAGACACGATTGAGAAAGGAGAGGTAGGCTGCATATCCAATGGGACTAAATGTTAAATGCAGTGGAGGAAGTACTCAGTTTTGTTATTCATGTAAAGATACAGATAGATAAAGGAGCAAGCACAGATGTACACGTTCTCAAATGTAGTGAAGTATAAAGGATCCACTGTGAAAGTGATTTGGTACTTTTTTAGTACTTTTACTTTTGGACTGTGAAGTGACGCCACATGTTTATTTCTTGTTCGTGCAGGTGTCAGAAGGGTTAGTGGAGGAAAGAATAGAAGAGATACAGATTTTGTATTTTTAAATGGCCTATAGTACGCAGTTTTCTGATCTATGTTATAATGTTGTTTCCTCATCAAAAACATATCTGGAGTTGTGTTTTGTTTCATTCACACATGTTTAACACACAAACCTGCATATTGAGGCTTTCTTCTCTCAAACAGAAAACACTCCACCTTGTTCCACCTTGTGATGTCATACAATTATTGAAAGTGTTCAAATATTCTAGTGAAGGTGTATGTGTCTAAAAAACACAATGGAGCACTTCCTGTATTACCACATGACATCACAAGGTAGAACAGAGTGTTTTCAGTTTGAGAGAAGAACTCCTAAATATCCAGGATTTTTGTGTTAAACATGCGTGAATGAAACAAAGCACAACAAAACAAAACTGTTATTAGTATATTATTATATAGATCAGAAAATAGCGGAATATAGGTACTTTAAAATGTTAGGTATTTGCTAATGTTCTAATTTTTCTTTCTTGTCCATGCAGTTGCCCATGTGCTCAGAGGATCAAGACCATCTTCTTGCGTACAGTCAATAAATACATTGTAAAAAGTTGTGTAAATAAATGTCATTTTTAATTCCTCCTCTGTGTCCTTCTCGAAAGCCCGACCAAACCCTTTGTACACTTTGCTCTCCGATAGGTTGCTTGTCTTTACAAGTCCTATATTACACAAAATTGACTCTTGTGAGCTTTAAGCTTTGTTAGAATGTTGTTACCTCGTCAAAAACTTACTTGGAGTTGAGTTTTGTTTCATTCACTCATGTTTGAGTAATCCTGCATTATCAGTCTGTCTACATCTCCAAAGCTCAGAATGCTCCGTCCCACCTTGTGATGTCATGTAGCTGTAGTTTTCATGTTTACCTTTTACCCTTTGTTAGTAGAGATTAGTGAGTCGAGGGCTGAAATGATCCAAATGATTCTGATGAAGGTGCATAACTTTTAAAACACAATAGAGCACCTCCTGTATCACCAGAGTGTTTTCTGTTTGGGAGAAGAACTCAGCCTATATATGCAGGATTTGTGTGTTAAACCTGTGAATGAAACAAAACACAACTCCAGATATGTTTTTGATGAGGAAACAGTGTTATAACATAGATCAGAAAATGGCTAATAAGAGCCCTTTAATATAAAACTCATCGGTATCGGTATTAGATCAAAAATAAAAGCACCACCTCATCACCTCAAATCATCCACTGAGTAGATTCTAGGAAAATATGTAGATACCTTTCATATGTAATTAATAATACTGTGAAATCATTCTCAACCTGCAGCAGTTCAGTTGACTAAAATGATTTGCAATGATGTTGTTTGTAAGTGATTTATGCAGGCCCCAGGTAATGTACAAACAGTGAGCGGTGGTCTATCAAAAGGCCATCATGATCAGACCTGGACCACACTCAAACGGCAGCGCAGTATAAATCTATCTCAGCGGAGTATTATGTCGTTCATTAGCACAATCATGGAGGAAGGATGGATCTCAGGTTAATTACAGATTAACAGGCGAGGAGGTGGGGTCATACCTCAGAGGGGCACAGCAGCAGCGCGATAAAATGACTGTTTATTTATACTGTAATACTATAGAAGCAGTTGTGAAGAACTCAATAAGATGTTGAAAAGCGGAAAAAAAATAATTTTTTTGGTAACGATTTTGGCAGGTTTCTGAATGAAATGTAAATCAAGTTTTCAGAAATAAAGCCAATTGTTTTTTTTTTTTTTATAACACTACAAATTTGTACTCAAGTAGTTACAGGGCTAAACATGTACTCAGTTACAAGTACTGCCAAATGTGTATGCATGAAAACTACTACTCAAAGTTCTGTTACTTTTTATGCAGTTTTGGTCATTTTACCTTACAAAGTTTGTTAAATTGTTGAAAGATAGTTCTTGATAGAATATTATAGAGTTTTGGAGTTTTGTTTAATTCACACATGTTTAAGTAACCCTGCATTATTAGTCTGTTTACATCTCCAGAGCTCAAAATGCTCTGTTCCACCTTCTGATGTCATGAAGCTGTAGTTTTCAAATTAACAGCTACTTTTTACCTTTAGTTCAGTAGAGAATAGCAATTTCAGAGCTAAAAATATCTAAATGATTCTAGTGAAGGTGTATGGAGTTTAAAAACACAGTGGAGCACTTCCTCTATTACCACATGACATCACAAGGTGGAACAGAGTGTTTTGAGAGAAGAACTCAGCCTAAATATGCAGGATTTGTGTGTGAAACGTGTGAATGAAACAAAACACAACTCCAGCTATGGTTTTAATGAGGAAACAACATTATAACAGAGATCATAAAACTGCGTAGGCTTGGCGCTTTAAATGTCGCTAATTACAATTACAAACGAGAATTATCAATCACAAGTAAACGTGTAAAAGTCTACTAAAAAGCACAATTACTCCTAAAACCTTCACTATTACAGTACTGCGAGTATTTGCAATGAGATAGCCCTGGATGCACCCAGCGTCTTGCAGAGTTCATCAGCATAAACTCCATCAGTCTTTTGTTGTGCTCATTTGTGGTCGCCGCGGTAACTACATGTTAAACAGCTGCAGACACTCGCTGGGTTGTGTGCTTTGGCAATATGGGGGCACCGCGAGGCCTCTGGCTGTGTTATCGCTTGGCATAGGAGAACCATGATGGCACGCTCTGGAGGCTAATGTCATCTGATACACTGCAGTCGTATGTCACATTTGTATCACTCAGAAATGCTTGAAAACTTAATACTTGAATACTTTACAAATTTTGTCCGCCCAAGTTTCTAGTTTTATCTGTGATTTAATTTCTTCGGTTAAACGTATTACTAAAACCAGTCAGTGCGGATTTTAGATGAGAAAATTACTGTGCTGCTTTTGAATAATTTGTAAAGGATAACTCTGAATGATGAATTTTATTTAAAGGTGCACTGTGTAACTTTTCTGGTGGGGAGTCTGTCTATGGATATGCCATTGCTCTGCTCAGAATGTTCCACAGTATGACACTAAACAGAGCTACCTTACATTTATTACATTTTTATAGTTTTACAGCTCAAAAATACCTAGAAAAACAGGCATTCTGACTGTGAGTGGTGTTGCCTCTCCACAGATCTGACCTGTAACTTGGTCTGGTTTAGTCTCCATGAAGATAGAAACATTTAATACCATACTGTGAAACATTTCAGACAAAGCAATAACATCTCCATGGAGAAAAGTATTTGACAGACCTTCCACCTTCCTCCACTTCTATAGGGTATTAAATTTCTGAGGGGGCTGATGAGGGTCCTTGTACGTTTTCTTAATTCATTTCTGTTTGTCCAGCTTCTGATAAAACTCTCAATCTCAGACATATAAAATATTAATGGAAATCTGTAAACCACTTATTTTCAGTCAAATCTACCATTCTGAGAAGAATCTGGACGTCTTTGTACTCCAAATCCGCAAATCAAAAGCGACCAAAAAATTCACGAAAAGAAATGTGTAGGAGTTTTACAGCATTTGACGGATCCTCCACCAGAAAAGCTACACAATGCACCTTTAACATGACCAACAAGACTTAATGGAAAAGCGGCATTCAAGTGCATGCATTTTACCCATGTTTGTCGTCATTTTTTTAATCTTTTCCCTTGTTGCCATAGCGCACATATAACCACTCTGCACCTCTTATCTACGAGAGATGGATCGGCCCATTAATGCGATTTGTGCTGCTGAATTATTCACCACAGAAGATGAGTGAAGGGATGTAGGGTTATGAAAACAAACTAAAAGCAAGAGAAACAAAGATGACATGATGGGCAGTTTTCCCATTCTACCTATAGCACTAAAGGAAGTAATAGAGCATACATGACAATTCTCAGAAGAATAGGCTGCGTACAGAGGCTTTTCTAGCTTGAATATGGTGTAGATTTGCATATTTGAATGCTCCTGAACTCTTGGTAACCTGCAATGGTATCGTTAAAAGTCCCGTCTTTGCTTACATAGCTGCAAATTGACTTCTCACCACTTTCATTGTGCGCAATTTCAGTTTTAATCTGGAGACAAAGCGCTAATGGTTTGCCAAATTGGGTTTTCTTTTTTTTTTAGTTCATTTATGCAAAAGACTCTCCGCTTTCACAGGCTTTTATTTGAGCGTCACCTGTGGCACTGTCCTCCACTCCTGCAGCTCAAAATGCTCTGTTCCACCTTGTGATAACATGAAATTTAACAGTTACCAACAAGTTAACAGCTACCTTTTACCTTTTTGTTCAGTAGTGGTTGGCAGTTTTAGGGCTGAAATTATCCAAATGATTCTAGTGAAAGTGTATGGAGTTTAAAAACACAGTGGAGCACCTGCGAGTGTTTTCAGTTTGAGAGAAGAACTCAGCCTAAATATGCAGGGTTTGTGTGTGAGAATAAAACAAAACAACTCAGAGTATGTTTGTGATGAGGAATTATAACATAGATCTACAACATGCACTTTTTTTTCTGTTGAATTGACATAATATAGAGAAAATAGTGAAATAGTGAATTTTTACTATATATTAAGTTTACATTAAAGGTCCACTATGTGACGTTCCGGTGGAGGGTCCGCCACCTGCTTGTCTCCATGGAAATGTTGTTGCTTTGTGTAGGTTATGCCATAGTACGGCATTAAACTCATCTATTTCCAAGGTCAAGTTACAGGTAAGATCTGGGGAGAGGCAAACTCACTCACTGTAGGAGTGCATGCTTTTCGTAGTATTTTTGAGCATTAAAACACTTGTAATCAAATAAATGCAACATAGATGAGTTCAGGCAAAGCAATAATATCCCCATGGAAACAAGTTTGTGGCGGACACCTTACCAGAAAAGTTGCACAGTGAACTTTAAGAGGCTGCCCATTTTTCAGTCTTTCTATCACAGATTGTCAGTGAAAACGAGTTTTATGCTTAATTGCAGATTTTTATGCCAGATTTTGATCTATCTTTAATATGGTGTAGATTTGCATATTTGAATCCTCCTGAACTCTTGGTAACCTGCAACACTATCGTAAAAAGTCCTGTCTTTGCTTACATAGCTGCAAACTGACTTCCCAACCAGTCTCTCTCAGGACTCTAAGGACATTTTCAGCACTTTCATTATGTGCGATTTCAGTTTTAATCTGGAGACAAAGCACTAACGCTTCGCCAAATTGTGTTGTTTTTTTTGTTTTTTTTTTCGTTTATGTTCACTTATGTAAAACGCTCTCGTCTCTCACAGCCTTTTATTTGAGTGTCACCTGTAGCACTGTCCTCCAGATGACATCACTTAAAAAAATCATTCACACATTGTTCAGAATTTCAGTATGAGCTGGAGTGGAGATGCTGCAGTTAATGTGGAGCTTTCATAAGTAGAAAACATCACAGCAAGGTGCCCTGGTTACAAGAGCCATGGAAAAACTTTAAAGTTGCACTGTGTAACTTTTAGGGTAGAGGGTCCGCCACCTGCTTGTCTCCATGGAGATAGCATTAAAGGTGCACTATGTAACTTTTCGGTTGGGGGTCCGTCACCTTTTTGTTTCTATGGATATGCCATTGCTCTGCTTAGAATGTCCCACAGTATGACAGTATTGGTCTGGTCTCCATGAAGAGAGAAAGGTATACTGTGAAACATTTCAGACAAAGCAATAACATCTCCATGGAGACAAGCATTTGACACACCCTTCACCAGAAAAGTTACACATTGTACCTTCACACTTATCAATCTTCCTTTCATTCAGTTAGGGATTTTTTTTTTATTGTTCAAAAAACATGCACATCTCCACTACACAGATCTGACTGGTACCTTGGCCTGGTGGCATCTCCTGCTTGTTTCATGGAGATAGTTTAATAAGTTTAATACGAAACTGTGAAACACAGTGCACCTTTTAAAAAATCACTTTATACATGAGAAGCTGCTTTGACAGTTTTAACTAATGAAAGAACAAATCAACTTGTTGTATTATCTTTTTATTTCCTATATTAATCAAATATACTATGTATTCTTTATAAGATTAACTGTGTCAAGAAATTAACAATGATATGTGTTAATTAAAAATAATATCACATTTTAATTATTTTGTTTTGTCTTACCCAAGCACACCTATCATTTTAAATTAAATTGTGTCATTTTCATATGAGAGGTGGGCGGATTATTGAAATACTGATAATTTCATGACAAAATTAATAGCAAGTAAAGTGTTTAAAGTATAAAAGAAAATGAAAAAGAAACATGTATGGTGTAAACTTCAAAGTATAAAGTAATATTTCTGCACTTTGGTGGATAATTTTACATTCATTTCACAGTGGTGTAATGCTTAAAGGTCCTATATGGACTCTAGTGAGTTTTCACCTTCAAAAACAGACCTGGAGTTGTGTTTTGTTTCATTCACACATGTTTGAGTGACCCTTTTATTATTAGTCTGTTTCTAAAGCTCAAATTTCTCTGTTCCACCTTGTGATGTCATGAAGCACTAGTTTCAAGTTAACAGCTACCTTTTCCCTTTTGTTCAGTAGCAATTTGCAGTTCCATATTTCTGAAATGATCCAAATGATTCTACTGAAGGTGAATGGACTTTAAAAACACAGTGGAGCACTTCGTGTATTACCACATGGCATTACAAGGTAGAACAGAGTGTTTTCAGTTTGAGAGAAGAACTGAGCATTTTTACTATGTATTAAGTTTGCATTAAGAAACTGTGCATTTTTCAGTGTTGTTTCATTGATTTTTGATCTTTTTAATTGCAGACTTTTATACCAGATGCCCTTCATGTCATGACCATGTTACAGTCACTATGCGAATGAGCTCTTTTAGTCATGTTAATGGATTTACACAGCTCAGAGTTTGACATTCTTGTCTTGTAAAAAATACAGATCTAAGCAGTTAAAAAAAAAACAAAAAATTGTACCATTTGTTCAGTTTCCATTTGACAATATGTAGGAGTTTGGTTGTTTCTGCAGATGCTTAAAAGCTTAATTCTCCATTATTATAAAAATATGGAGTCCCAATGAATGATCTTGTAGTGATTTTTGCCCGCAGTTTCTCTGACGGAGCTTTTACACTCAGCAGTCAGACTTTGTCCCATTGTGGAGGAGATGATGACTCTTTGGTATCAGTGATCTGTCTCAAAGCTGGGTCAATTACCTCGGGCTTGTAAGACAGCTGACTGGCAGCATTTTAGCTTGTGTGGTGCTGGTTTTTATCACACCATTTCCCATGAGCCCGCACTGACCCCGCCTCCTAAGCACAACTCATCTTAATTGCCTGGAAAATTATCATCTGTGCCGGGAGCCTCAAAGTTGGTCTGATTTTCTGAGCGTTGGCACAGAGCTCACTCAGTAGCAGCCAGTGCCAAGATGGAGGGATGTGTGGTAATTGGTCCTTAGACTTCCTTCTGGCTGTGGTTGGAGTCATCTGCTGGCTTGGCACGCCTGGCACGCTTGGCAAGGCTGTCACTGTATCAAGAAATCAAGCAAATGTCTGTTGTGGTGATGGAGGTTTTGGCAAGAGTTCACCGGTAGAAATAATGTAAAAGGTTAAAAGGTTACGCGTCATTGAACTGTAAATAAATGAAAAGGATAGCCTACATTTAATGGTATGAGGTATACTTTATTAAACCTTTGTAAGGGAAATTCATTCTCTTGATTTGATCCATTCTTCAATCAGACTGAAACCCATCCCCAGATCTTGGGCAGTGCTTGGTCAGGGCTACTTTAGCGGATCCATTGTGCATGTGTTGAGTTGACAGGGGAAACCATAGTGCCCAGAGGAAACCCACCAAGACATAGGGAGAACATGCAAACACCACACAGAAAAACCCGTGTGATGGGAGTAGAACCCAGAACCTTCTTACTGTGAAGTGTTAGCTACGATGCTGTAGTGATCGCCCACTCTATTTCTTGAAGTAAATTTGCCATTCATTTTTCCCATTTTTTTCAAAAATTCAAATAGTAATTGTTCCCAGGCATCACAGAGCCTATCCAGCTACGTGGTAACTAATATCCATAACACTGGACTTGTTTTAAGTCCAAAAAGCCAAGTCCAAGATTCTGCAAAATCCTTTACTAACTTGGCAGTTTCTAATGTTTTTGAAACTGATTTTAAATAAAATTATAGGTTTTTTAACGTAAAGTCTCTAACAAAAATGAAATGAAATGAAATTTGCTTCTGAAAAGTTCCAGTTTTGGTGCGCAGCCTCACTCCTCCCCATTGTCCCTGGTGTGGTTAATATTGAAATGATTCGACGAACACTGTGTCTATACACCATGGCCAATTGACAGAGACGGCGTCTGTAATAGAATCATGCTGTGACCAGATGTGGAATGACTCTTAATATAAAGACATCAGCTCATCTGTCACGCCTCTCACAGGGCTCTGTTGTACTATGGCAGGGAATCTGTTTAGGACGCGCACTAATGAAATGATTGGCTTCTATTAAGATGCAGTATATGTGAATCTGAACTATGTAAATTAAAGAAGACATATATAAAATCCACTTAATGATTTTTTAACTGTTATAACTCTGTTCCTTTATCTTTAGTTTACTCCAAATTGTATTCTGATTGAGTCATGCAAGTTTGAGTAATTCTGTATAGTCCATTATTTGAGACTTGAACCACCCCTAACCCCACCCAAATCCTAAAATGTTCTATGTCACTTAACAATGTATGAAAAATAAATAAACATGTAAATGAAAATCTGCTGCTTGCTACAGTGAAATGCCACTATGAAGAGTCAGTTCTGCAGATTTGAACAGGAAGTCAGTTTGTGTTTAAGCCCTTTTAGATCATTATTGCAGATAATAATGAACAAAGTGTAAAATTATGACATTTAGATGTGTTAAATAGTTCAATGCTGAGTACTTGAAAAGGTATCATATATTTCTTCTAATCTATCTTATATGTCCATGTAGTTTCCTCATTAAAAACAGACATTGTTTTGTTACAGTCGCACGTTTAACACAGACACCCTGCATATTTAGGCTGAGTTCTTCTCTCAAACGGAAAAACTCTCTTCTACCTTGTGATGTCATGTGATAGTACTCAGACATGGGTTACTCAAACGTGTGAAGGAAACAGACACAACTCCAGGTATGTTTTAATGAGGTAACATCATTCCAGCATGGCTTAAATTAATCTTTTGCATGAAAAATGTGTTCCTGGCATGTTAATTGTCATTTTGGATGGAATTTTTGCATGTTTGATGACATACTTAGAGGTATTCAGTTTCAGAACTCCACTGCTACCAAAAATAAAAAGTATCACATGAAAAAAAAAGTAAGTAAAAGTATTAAAAAAGTAAAAGTATATTGAGGTCTTATAAGGCTTCAAATGTAGTGATTTTGATAAAGATACTGTATGTTTTGAATTTTGTTCAACAGAAACAATTGAACTGATAGTTTCTCTAGCTGTTTTTATTTGTATATTTTTGTTTGCTACTATGAACATGTTTAAAATAAATCCCTCAGCCTTTTCAGCAGGGCTCAAACTATAATAAAAATACTTCTACTTTTTAGTCGTGTTAAAAAATGTAGTGGAGTCGAAAGTGCATGTACCAGCTCTCAAATGTAGTGAAGTAAAAGTAAAAAGTATCCTAATTACCAATGACACATATTAACCACAGGCACTATCCCACAAAACCTAGTAAAAACATGAAAACCTGCCATACACAGTGAATACATGTGAGTGAAGAAAGCGTTGCCTTGTATTTGATATCACGGGATTTGGTGGTGGTGCGATATGAAGGAGCATCCGAGCGCAGGTCATGTTGGTTTGATCTTCGCTGCACAGGGAAATAAACAGAGCCAGTGGTGTGCGCAGACATCAGCTGAGACTGTGGAGGTGTGGGCCAGAGCTGCAAAAGAATGTGTTTTTTTTATATTTTTATTTAAGGCCACATGGGAACCAGAGAGACGCCAGGAGCTGGACTGATGAGAGATGTCCCTGGGAACGAGAGACAGAGGAATGCAATACTTAAAATGGACGACATAGTTACAGTATGTTTGGATAGGCAACAGGAATCTTGTTTTCTTTGCGTTAATGAGTTCTGAGGAGGAGCAGAAATGTAATAGATGAAAATATAACAAAAACGGTTTATTATTTTTATTGCCTGACCAGCCAGTCCCTTCCACAATCAGTTTGAATCTAGAAGCGTCTGGAACCGGACCATAGAAGGTAAAAAACCTCCCTCCAAACTTGACACGGTCCAACCACAGCCGCTAATTTGTAGCACGTGTCTGTCAAATGCGGAATATATCTCTCCAAAACTCTCGTGACATTTAGAACAAAATATATGACTTCTTTTACCTGAATTAAGTAATAGTTTAGTGCTTCGACTGTTCATTCTGAGAAAATCCATGCTGTTTCACAATGCTTTATGTTGTTTTTTCTTTTTTCATTGCTCAAACATAAAATAGGATGATTAAAGATATGCTATGTACCTTTTCTGGTAGAGGTTTGTCTCCTCTGGAATGTTCCTCAGTATGGCATTACGCATACCTATCTTGCATATATTCAATAACAGGTGTTTTTATTGCCAAACAGTCATTATCTTGAAAAACATGTATTCATAAAGTGAACATGGTCACCCTTCCACAAATTGGACCTGTAACCTGAATGTCTCCATGGTGATAGATCATTTGGAACGTTCAGGCAAACCAAAAAAGTTACATAGTCCACCGAGCATGCTATCAGAACTGTTTCACCCCTCTCTTATCAATCATCATCCATATTTGAAGCCTAAAATTCACTTTCCTGGTCCCATATTTATTTTAAAACTCTTCAGTAACCCTGGCTCCTCCACTGTACTGTCATCGCGGTATAATTACACAAACAGCCCCCAGCTAGCTCACGTGTACCTTCATTGAGCTTGTGCGACCGCTCAATACCTCCTCATTCCTATCTACGACAATGAAAAGCCACCCAGAGACTAATGCTGTGACCACCTCCAACGCGCTGCTCCAAAGGTTTTCTGCCAAATTGCTTTTTAATATTTGGCACAGTCGGCCCAAAGAAAGCAGGCTTGTTGTTTGTAAGCCGAGGGAGGCCATTTACTGTAAGTGAGTGTGATCCATGGCTGCAGGAGGAGGGCAGGTGTAGATGTGACGATGAATGAAGGCTATAGAGGAGCAGGTTTTGTTTGGTTTGACTCTAAAGGCCCGTGTGAGAATTGTGTAAAATGTTTTCTAATGAGTCCATGCAGAAGTGACTATGATACGCTGTTCTTTCTGTAAATAATGGTTAGATGATTTGAATTGTAAACTGATTGGGAATAACATCAGATCTTTCAAAAATAGAAGTAGGATTCAGACCTCCACCAAGGCATTACTACTGTGTATGGGGGACCGAGCCTGCGCCATCACTGACCCAACCCTCTGGAACTCTACCCATCCACATCAGAAACTCAGACTTTTTTATATATATATTTAATCAAAACAAAAAATAAAACCACTACAGATGGGGATATACCGTACAAGCAGCTCTGCACTATCTAAAACTATAAACATTAGCTTCTAGTTGTTGTTAGCTTTACCATGATGGCAAAACTCGGCTCTCTCCTACAAAACTTGTGAAAACCACTGCAGTGAATAATTAGGAATAAATTAGGAATGCATAATATGTTTTCAGCGCTGCCAACTGTTTTCAAACTGAAAAACACAACTACTTTATAAACAGTACAAATCTGGTTCAGCACTTTTATTTTATTATATATTTTTGTACTTCAGGAAGATTTAGTCCCACCATAACCCAAACTTCCAGATGCTCTAACTCTTGCCTATATTCTCTTCGAAAGCAAAGGGTCTGGAACTGGACCATAAAAAGCATCACATAAGCATATTTAGTGGGGAAATAAGATATATTTGTTTTGATACAAACAGACCATGCATTTCCCTGATTGGTCAAAACACTACATTTAGAGCTTTTTTACTTTTCTGTTGGATTGATCATAATAATATAACTGTAAAATGCCAAAGACAACTTATCTTCTTCTCTCACAATACTAGTAAACGACAATGTAGATCATTCTTGCTCATAACACTGTATTCCCGCTCATTTGGATCCTCCTCCGCAATTGGAAGCACAGTGTTTTCTTTCTTTGTTCTTATTCCCTTTCGCATCACCGCTCCACCCTCACACCCCCGTCTTGGGCATCTAACCGTCAACCCAATCTCCCAGTGCCCCTGCTGCCACATCTGAGCACCAGAGCGCCACCAAGCCACACTCACCTCAGCCGAAGAATATTAATTAAACCTCCGTAACTAATTGTGTGTTACTTTTTGCTGTTGAGCAATTATGTTGAACACTCTTGGGGAGACGCGGCGATCCCCTGCTCACAGTGAAATTCCATCTGTCATTGAATTTCAATAAGCGTGTATTTAATTAACACAGAAGGCCACTGGTGCATATCAATATTTATCCCTCTTGTGACGAGACAGCAGCCATGTTGTGGCCAAAGTCAGCTGACCAAGGACAAGAAGGAAAAGTACTTTGATAGTTATGCTCTTTTGTTTACCAGCTGTACAAAGACACCTAGTAGTATGTCAATAGGCCTGTCACGTTAAAAAGTACAGTTATTGCTACAGAAAAATACTGCAATAAACGATAATATTTAAACTACTTTATGCCACTGACACAAAGCAGTAAACCCATTTCTAAAGAGACCATATCATTAAAAAACATTATTGCAAAGGAAAAGTACATGCTATAAATATAAAGCCTCAAAATATATTGTTCCAGATTTCAGATATTGATTGATAATTTGATATAGTAATTATCATGACAGGCCTATGTGTCAACTAGAAATAGTTCAACATTTATTTGGGATTTTTCAGTTTGTTTGGGTTTTTGCTATAGTTTGAAGTAATTAATTTTCAATGCTTTTTTTTTTTTTTTTTTTAATTTCTGCTTTAGTAGTAATAGCATTGATTTAATTTTGAATGCTATGTTTTTCAAATATGTTTTCTAAGCAGGTAGATTTATCTTGCGGTTTGAAAGATAAAAAAAAAAAAAAGCAGGAGCAGCTGTGGTCGGCCTATGCTGGTTTTAAATCCATATTGAAAAATTATGAGAAAAAAATTTAGTTTTCTGAAGCACAGGTTCTTCAATTATGTATTACTCATTGACTGTGGCTTTTATGTTTCCTGGCAAATCCAGATTGATTCACTCCCTCCTTTGAGTTTCAAGGGCTTCAGTGACGCACATGAAACGAGTTCATTGGTCACCTGTAATTTACAATTAAAATCACATTTATCTCACCGCAGATTAACAGTTTAATGCTTCGCTTATTGATTCTGTTTTTCAGTCCCCTTTTCACTTTAATTCACTGGTGATCTTCGTAAAGTATGTGTGCATTCTGGATCTGAAGCAAGCATTTATGTAGCTATAGTATCATACAAGTAGCTAGCACAAAAAGATGAAGACATGTTTTTTGTTTGTTTTTTTCTTACTGGTATTTAGTATCATGATTTTATATTTAGAAATGTTAACCACAATACTGATCTAAAACAGCTCAGTAATATTGACATCCTTTGACTTCCTCAAAACGGTCCAAAACTCTTTATAGTGGCAACCAGCTGATTTACATTTACTTGTTACTCAAAAAAGCATGAACTAATTGAAATATAATTTAGACTAAACTCATAATGACAGCACCCCAACATGGTTAATAACTCATAAAAGTCTATTTTATGTAACACTAGGCAGTACACTTTCTGTTGCTTCTATAATCTCACATAGGGTTGTATTTTTCATATTTTTAACTCTTGTATATGAAAATTCTGACAGCACTTGAAAGCAGCACCATATATGGCTATGACACATGACAGCTAAGAAAGTGTAAACCCAAACTGATGATGCCATGAATTTTATCAGCATATACAGTATTTACTGAGAGGAGCTCATGTCTCCCGTTTTATTAAGCACTTCTTCTTCAGCGCTTTCCCACCACAACCCAAACATCCAGATGCCCTGAGCAACATCCAGCAGTCTGAGAAGGTAGGCCCAGACTTGCCTCTCCACACTCCCCACTTCTGGGGGGACCTAAAGGTGTTCCCAGGCCAGCTGAGACGTAGTCCCTCTGGCGTGACCTGGTTCTTCTCCACTGAGTGGAATATGTCCAGAGGAGCAGATACCCAACCCACCTCAGCTGGCTCCTCTCAACGTGGAGGAGCAGCGAATCTACTCCAAGCTCCTCCCAGGTGACTGAGCTCCTTATTGTATCTCTAAGGGAGCACCCAGCAATGTTGTCCTTTCAGTCATTACCCAAAGCTCATGAACTTAGATTGAATGGTAAATCAAAAGCTTTGCCTTTCGACTTAGCCCAACCCAGACCCACACGTCTTTGTCAAATTAGTATTGCCAAGCGTCTGGGTTTGGCTGCCCAAGCAACCATAACTCCAACGGCAACAAATATATCCCTTTTGCTGGCAATAGCAAGAATGATAAGAAACTAACGTCAAACTAGAACTGCTTCGCTTCTGGCAACCGGACGGATTTTGCCATCTTCAAGCTAGGTCAGCGAAAAAAGTGCAAAAAACAGCGTTGGTTGATTCATAGCAGATATCTCGAAGAGGAGGAGGGGAAGGGCTATGGGTACAAGCTAGCTTCTTTCACTGCTGTCACCTATAATGAGGCCATAGCTGCACACCGGTGGACTTTTAAGACAGGCATATCCACAGATACAAACAGGACCACTGGAATCCAGGCATATTTTAGCATAATGTCCGGCTTCTGTCTTAGCAGTGAAACATTGGGGGAAACTGTTATTCACTGGTGTTGGTCAGTCTAGAGCACCCAAAGGCCCCTCAGGTTACTCACTGAATATATGTCACCCATGTCCTTGCTAATGATTCTCTGCTAGCTGAAATTTGTGGTGAAAAGGGGAGTTATTATAGATACAGGGTAGGGGTAGAAATCAGGAATAGTTTTCAAGTTACTGGATATAGAAAAAAAGTAGTAAAAGTATGCAACAAATGATACACAGTAATTATTCAAGAAAATATTTAATGCTAGCACTTTATTGTTATATCAGGTGGTTCCAAGTTCATTTACTATGGACTACTAAACCCACCTTACCAAAAACATCCAAAATAACCAACCTCTTCAGTGAATATTATGCATTTTACAATATAAACTACAAGGGAAAATACTGCACGTTTTGTATCTATGCTATAATGCTGTTTCCTCATCACAAACATACCTCTAGTGTGGATTTGGTTTATTCATACAAGTTTAACACAATAATCCTGCATATTTAGATCTTTACTCTAACTGAAAAGACTCCTTTTCCTGTTCCTCCTTGTGATGTCATTCAGTGGTGACACAGGAAATCCTCCACTGTGTTTTAAAACTCCATACATCTTCACTAGATGGATTTGAATTTACAGCTATTGTTTTAGCCTAATTGAAAACTGGAGACTTTCTATTGAAATCTCAAATGTACAGAAGGTAAAACAAAAATATACATAAATAAAAGCAATTTAAGTTTATTCTAGAGTTTTGACAAGTAAATCAGTTCAGTTAAAAATAGAATAACCTTAAAACTACCACTAAACCATTATAACATGGCTAAAAGCTCACACTAATCAGCTTTGTGGAATACATTACCTTTTGTAATTTATTTTTAGCAGTAACAGCAATGTAACAGCAGTACAAAAGTGCAGGCTGCAGTGCATCACATTTGTTCGGAACTGGATAATCAAATTTCTGTTTAATATTTTATTCCATTTTCCAGACTGAATAACTGCAATTTCCCCTCTAAACAGCCAGCTCCCCTCACACACTAAGAGCAGTACTGGTATTCTCGCGAATCTGCAGCTTTCTGAAATGCGTTGAAAATGAATGACTACAACGCACCCAGTGTCCAGAGAGCATGTGCAGATCCAGCCGGCTGTTTAATAATTTCCCTCTTTTAATTTCACATATAACTAGCTCAGTTGCTGGAGGTTCTGCAGGCTGGGTTATGGAGCAAAGCCTTCTCTAAAAAGGTGTGCAAACAGATAAGTACAAGCCTGCGAGTGTCAGGACTCACAGAGCACGTAAATACAGTGCGCACCTCTCAATTTTACGCGCTAGAGACGATAAAATGAGAGATTTCTCCACATTAAGGTGCCGGAGGGGCCCTGTGTGGAGGATGGAGAGGCTGCTCCTGTTACTTTACCTCTGCAGCTTTGTGGAGTCTGCTCTGAGTGTACAGCACATCCTGGAGAGGGAAAGGAGTTATATTTAAAACAATACACATCGCATGGAACATTTGGGCTGCTGGTTTCTCTTCAGTTCAAGGCATTTCACTGAATTTTTGTTAGAGAATTTTGTAGTTGACGCTGTGTCATAAATTGTAAAAATAAGTAACAAAATAAAATAACGAAATAGCAATAATGGCCATGGAACCTATCTGGACCATTAGGGCATTTCACAAACAAAATAAAATAAAAATAAAATCTCCCTGTTAGGAAATGTTAAAGGTGAACCAAATAACTTTTCTGGTAGAATCCAGCACCTGCTTGTGTCCATGGAGATATTCTAGGGAAAATTGCTTTCTCTAGAGTGTACCATAGTATGGAATTAAACTTTATTTTTACAATAAAACAATACCTTGAGAAATATGCATTCCACTGTAAGCAGGCCCATCTCTCCACAGATCAGACCTGTAAATTGGCATATGCTCGTCTCTGTGGAAATTTAACCATTTTAATATCATATTGTGAAAAATTCCAGGCAACAAGATCCTCATGGTGACGAACCCTCCACCCAGAAAATTACACGTGCACCTTTAAACAATAATGGTAAATGGTCACACTAAGTGCTTTTCATCCTGCTATGGTCAAAAGCCGTTAACACAACCACTTACCCATACGTGTTGATGATATGACTCAGCACTACTTGCATTTTTTTATTATATCATATTATTTGTGCACACTTATAGTCTATAGTTTTATAGTATTAAAGATGCACTATGTAACCTTTCTGTTGGAGGGTCGCTTGCTTGTCTCCTTGGAGATGTCACTGTTTTGCCTTGATTATTTCACAGTGGGAAATAAACTTGGTTCACAATGGAGACAAGTTAAGATGTATGGAGAAGGAAGTCTGCATGTAGTAAATATTTATAAATTTTAAAGTTACTTTTGGTCTATAAAACACCTGTAATTGAATAAATGGGTGCAGATATGTTTAATGCCATACTGTGGAACATCTCATTCAAAGAAATAACATCTCCATGGAGATAAGGAAGTACTGCACCCTCCACCTTAGAAGTTCCATTGTGCGCCTTTAACATTATTTTGAAATGAAAAAAAAAAAAAAAATCTCTTTAGTTTTTTACCATGCAGGGGGCTCACCTCTGCCACCACTGCGCACTGAAGCTAGCTCAGGCTGGAGACAAGGGCTTCGGTGTCAGGCTCAAATGGTCCTAAAAGTGAAGTCATTAACAGAGCGGCGTGATTAGAATGTCGTTTGGCTGACACGGGCTAATTAGACTTGTCCCCTCTCGTCATGACAGTCCATAATGGCCCCCGGGTCCCCTAAGCCCCGTCGTGAACTTTACAGACAGCAGACCAGCCTACACTTTTAATAATGTGCGTCTCCTCTCAAGTTTTCGGAGCAGCTAATCTTTGGCCAGACCTCCAGCGTGGCGTCAGATTTGCTCGGATGAACAATGGAGGCGGGTCGCCGTGGTGACAGTGATAGAGTCACTTTATGTGTCGGCCCAAGGGCATGGCAACTTTAGCTCCTGTCGTCCGCAACGGAGACAAGGGGCATAATTCAGACATGACTTATGGAGGACAATGGAGAGAAGGTCCAGGAATTAAGATGGAGTAAGAGTAACAGCACCTCTTCATGGGGTTCAACTTCAAGATTATTTGTGCCATTTTGAGCACTTTTGACCATTCAAAATATATAAGACTTTTGAGTTGTTGCTGTGGCAGTCAGTGATGTGACATTTGTGAATGATTTGACTCTTTTGAACATTAACTTACATTAACTGTTAGAACCGGATCTCATTTTTGAAAAGAGCTGATTTTTCTGCTGGAAGGTCCACTACCATGGAGATATTATTGCTTTGCCTGGAATTTTACACAGTATGGCATTAAATATCTATATCTTACCCTAATTGTGTTTCCAATGAGTTTCTTAAAAAGTGAAATATTTTAAGTAACTGGGCATTCTATTCTATTCTATTCTATTCTATTCTATTCTATTCTATTCTATTCTATTCTATTCTATTCTCTATCTATCTATCTATCTATCTAATCTATCTAATCTATCTAATAATATCTGACATTGCCATAGCAAAGGCCAACCTCCTCCTTGCAGAAATGTACATCAGGTGCCCTACCATTTAAATTTGATTTTGTATCAGAGCTCAATAGGCCTAGTGCTTCCTTGGATGTAATCTTAGGTATTTTCACTCCACATAACATATATTTGTATCTCATTAGTCTTTTCCACCACATTCTTGTATATTTTGTATCTAGTCTAGTCTAGTTTTGTGCCTGTCTGTTGAGATCAGCATTCAGAGGTGTGAATGTGCAGTGATTTGAGGTTTTGTGCTGATCTGTCTGCAGCCTCACTCCCGGCCATTTCAGACCCTCTTTGTCTTGTTTATTTGCCTTTTCATCACCACTGACTCCAAGCGCTTAGGTTGCCATATTTATTTGTGTTTATTCATTTAGACTCCTCTGGCTGCACTGCTCCTCTTCGACCGGCAATAGACAGCCTATATTGCACTATACCAGTATTTGACAAACATCTCACTGCAACTGCTGTCTCAGAAAATATTTGGGTTTTCGGGTATTGTCTTGTTGGTCTAGCACAGATTTAAAAAAAAAAAAAAAAAGTATAAGATAAAAAATAAATAGCCAGGTATAATTGTTACAACTAAAGTAATATCTAAACTCATTCTAATTTAAAAGGCCCCAAACCAAGACTGGATCAGCACCTATAGAACCAAAGGCGTATCAGTGTCGAAACCAAAACTAAATTAGTCTTAAATGGCCCATATTACCCTATTTTCTGATCTGTTATAATGTTGTTTCCTCATCACAAACAGACCTGGAGTTGGGTTTTGTTTCATTCACACAGGTTTAACGCACAAACCCTGCATATCTCTCAAACAGAAAACACTTTGTTCCACATTGTGATGTCACGTGGTAATACAGAAAGTGATCCACTGTGCTTTTAAACTTCACTAGAATCATTTGGGTAATTTCAGACTTGAAATAGTCAGTCTTTACTAAACTAAAAGTAAAAGGTAGATGTTGAAAACTACTTCTTTATGACATCACAAGGTGGAACAGGCCCTTCTGAGCTTTGCAGATGTAGGCAGACTAATAACAAAGGATTACTCAAACATGTTTATATAAAACGAAACATAACTCCAGGTATGTTTCTTATATGGCTTAAAGGCCACAAGAGACAATTCTGCACAATATAAGATCTTTAATCAGCCTGAACATGGGGACAGCTAAGCATTAAATCAGCTTCTTTTTCTCATTATATTCTCTCTGATTACAAGCATCAGATTTTGTGGTTTGCATCTAATTTAAGTCATCTTAAAGGTTCAGCACTGAGATAATAATCATATTTTTGTTACTCCCCACCTTTGAATCCAGACTCAAAATGGTTTTGTTTAGCTGTGCATATGACGGAAAGGTTTTCTTTCTGCACTCTTCTCTCTCATTTAATATCTCCCTCTCTTTTTTAAGCCATTTATTATTAAAAAATAATACACACACACACACGCACGCACGCACGCACACACACACACACACACACGTGCCCTCTCTTTTTTAATTTTACAACGATTATTTATGTTTTGATTTGTTTGTATTGTGATTTTTTTGTCAGAATTGTGCTATACAAATAAACTTGCCTTGCCTTGTCCTGCCTTGAATGCATGCACTGATGTTGGGTTCGGGGTTTTTGTTAATGAGTCCTGAGAAATGGATTGTTCAGCAGAGCAGCAGTCTGATCTCAGCTCTGATTTTGTTCTTTATTGGAAAGTTCAGGAGGTCATGTGTCTGGAGGACTACAGACACCAAATATTAGTTATAATAACGATGGTAATGAGTGCTACAATTTTCTGTGAGAATTCAAAAACCTACTTAGATTAAATAGGAAATATGCAATGTGTTCATGGAGAATTTAAATTTGTTGGAACATTTTTGAGATGTTAGAAAACTCATTTAAAATGATCAACATAGGAATTTAGAACATTTCCTGTTGTCATAAAATATAAATTAAGGGCCATGCAAAAATAAGACATAAATCCTATCAATTTATTTGCAATCAGTGGCGGCTGGTCAATAGAGGGCACAAGTGCACCGCACTCCCTAACTTGACCTAGATAAAAAAATGTATAAAGTTGTTATTTGTATTTATATTTTGTTTAAAATTAAACGTCTGTCTGTATAGACATATTTTTATCATGTTAAATGTGCTCATATCACTTCATTTGATTCATGCGTTTACCCTTTGCGTTCGCTGGGTCAGAGCAAAGTCAATGGTGTGTTATGGGAGAGCCTGAAGTTTTGACAAAAAATTTAAATAAAAATTATACCACCATTAGTGGTATAATCATACGTGAAAGAAGTGTTTGGTCCAACTCCACATCTGAGTAACTGCCTTCTGTCTCAAGAGACTGTGTGTATAGAATATAGGCCATATAGAGCAACTTTACTTGATCAATTCTCCCCCATCAGTCTGTCTTGGCACTAACAGCAGAACTAGGCCTTGGCATGTTAGCGCTCCCACTCTCAAATAAACTCTCCTCTAGTCCAACACCTTTTTCAACAGCCCCTCTAGACCTAGATCCAAACAGTAGTCTATTACAAACTGTGTCACATGTGTATCTTTTGTGACATTCTCTGACAATTCTCGGCATAAATACATCCAAAATCAATTTACATCTCCTTTGTTCGTACATGTTTTCCTGTACAGCTCCTGGGAGGACGCTGAATGCATGGTCCGCTGTGGCTGCCAGCTATAGCCCGATCCCCAGGGACAGCTCTCAAGTCTATGTCGTCTCAAAATGCTACTTACAGAACTCCTTTGAGACATAAACCTCCAAGGTATGTCCAGAAGTACCTTGCATATACATGCATATACACGCACGGGCCTGGCTCCACACTCAGGTGCGTTTAAGAAAAAATGTGAGAAATGACAACCCAGAATCAATGTTGTTGTTACAGCAGTCACTATGACAAATGGAGCAGGGACGTCCTAAGCATGTGCTGTTCAGGTACAGTTATATGGAAATAGAGTCCATTTAAAAGTGAAGGGTTTGACAGAAGACCAGTTCATCTGTTTCAAGAGATCACTATAAGGACTCAGCTCTTACATTCAGAGATTTAGCCAGTTTAGCCAGAGAGCTTCTCTCTTGAAGGATCATCATTTTGTAATTTAATAAGAAAATCATTAAGTTTAAATTGGATTTGGCACAAAAGTTCAGAATAGCTTGATTGTGTATTTTATCCTAGATAATATTGATAGTCACTTCTTTAAAGATACACAGACTTCATGGAGATGTTATTGCTTTGTCTTTAAGGTTCCACAGTATAGTATTTAATATACACTAAATTGCCAAAAGTATTCGCTCACCTGCCTTGACTTGCACATGAACTTAAGTGACATCCCATTCTTAATCCATAGGATTTAATATGACGTTGGTCCACCCTTTGCAGCTATAACAGCTTCAACTCTTCTGGGGAGGCTGTCCACAAGGTTTAGAAGTGTGTTTATGGGAATTTTTGACCACTTTTCCAGAAGCCATTTGTGAGGTCACACACTCATGTTGGACGAGAAGGCCTGGCCTAATGGAGGTCTGTAGCGATTGACTCTGCAGAAAGTCGGCGACCTCTGCGCACTACACAGACAGTTGACTGTGGAATATTTAGGAACGAGGAAATGTCATGACTGGACTTGTTGCACAGGTGGCATCCTGTCACAGTACCACGCTGGAATTCACTGAGCTCCTGAGAGCGACCCATTTTTTCACAAATGTTTGTAGAAACAGTCTGCAGGCCCAGGTGCTTGATTTTATAAACCTGTGGCCATGGAAGTGATTGGAACATCTGATTTCTATTATTTGGATGGGTGAGTGAATACTTTTGGCAATATAATGTATCTATCTCCATGGAACAAGCAGATGACACCATCAGGCCAAGTTACGGATCAAATCTGTGGAGAAGAGAGCCCAATCCTAATAAGAATACAGGCATGATGAGTACATTCAACAAAGCAGTAAAATCTTTTTTGGAGACAAACATGCGCCGGAACCCCTGAGCACACAAACCTTACATATTTAAGCTGGATTCCTCTCTCAAACAGAAAACACTCTGTTTCATCTTGTGATGTCATATGGTAATTCAGAAAGTGCTCCACTGTGTTTTTAAACCCTCACTAGAATCATTTGGATGATTTCAGTCTCTCTACTGAACAAAAGGTGAAATGTAACTGTATGCAAAATCCCTCAGTTGTCCAGGTAGAATCCATGAGAAATTAAATTTGATTTCTGCTTTGCCGTGAAATGTAACTGTTAACTACATCTTTATGACATCACAAGATGGAACAGAGAATTTTGAGCTTTAGAGATGTAGACAGACTAATAATACAGGATTACTCAAACATGTGTGAATGAAACAAAACACAACCCCAGGTTGTTGTTTTTTTGTTGTTTTTTTGTGATCAATTTTTTATTTGTAATCAGACAAAATCGAAAAAAAAAAAACCAAACCCGAGCTCATGGTGATCACCCACCCCCCCTCCCTGGGCTCCTACACATACATAATATGTATGTGCACACACACACACACACACACACACACACATACATACATACATACATACATACCCATGTACCTATATACATATATATATACATACGCACATACATTTTTACATTCCACTTAGTAACTTACACTTACACAAAGTAATTTCCATTACATGAAAAACTTCCACTTGTTGTAAGTTGTTAAAAACTTTTAAAAACTTTGCTTTCCAGGTATGTTTTTGAGGAGAAAACAACATTCTAACATGACTAAAAGCTCAATTTTGCATAATATACGGATCTTCAGACAGAGCTGTGCCTCCAGTTAGCTTCAGCCCCTGAGAGAATGTTGATGACATCAGCTGTATCAATAATTAGAATAGCTGGGATGAGGTATATAACAAGTGGCTACTGTCTATTTGAAATTCTAGTACACTTGTTATTTAGACGACAAACCCCCACACTACTGTATTCTCATACTCTTTATTTAATTCTACATACACTAGGGCAATTATTCACAGCATCAACTCTGCACCCTTGCCTACTGAAGCTCGGCACTCCTCGGCACAGTTCACTTGCCTCATATCTCCCGAGATGATTTGATGGGGAATCTATTTCGTTTAGACATCATACAGCGCGTGTTGTAATTAATTGTTGTGCTGTTGGTTGCACAATAGTTCAGTGACTCCTTTGTGAGACTACTGGCTTGTTATTGTTACCGGATACGTGCTAGCAAGCAGAGGAGCGTCAACAAATGCTAGACTCTCCTACCAGTCCACCTTGATGACTTCTAAACAAAGAATGCGCAGAATTAATCACTACAGGATTATCTGTCTGTTCCCAAGGATGCTGATTTCATGTTTTTGCTGTATGTATCTAGATTATAACAGCAACTTGGGTAAAGTAAAAGTAGTAGTAAAAGTAGTAGTAGTAGTAGTAGTAGTAGTAGTAGTAGTGCTGGTAGTGGTAGTAGTAGTAGTTTTAGTGCTGCTGCTGCTGGTGGTGGTGGTAGTAGTAGTAGTAGTAGTAGTAGTAGTAGTAGTAGTAGTAGTGCTGGTGGTAGTAGTAGTAGTAGTACTAGTAGTAGTGCTGGTGGTGGTGGTGGTAGTAGTAGTAGTAGTAGTAGTAGTAGTGGTGGTGGTGGTGGTAGTAGTAGTAGTAGTAGTACTAGTAGTAGTGCTGGTGGTGGTGGTGGTAGTAGTAGGAGTAGTAGTAGTGCTGGTGGTGGTGGTGGTGGTGGTGGTGGTAGTAGTAGTAGTAGTAGTAGTAGTAGTAGGAGTACTAGTAGTGCTGTTGGTGGTGGTAGTACTAGTAGTAGTAGTAGGAGTAGTAGTAGTGCTGGTGGTGGTGGTGGTGGTGGTGGTAGTAGTAGTAGTAGTAGTAGTTGTAGTAGTAGTAGTGGTGGTGGTAGTAGTAGTAGAAGTAGTAGTAGTAGTAGTAGTGCTGGTGGTGGTAGTAGTAGTAGTAGTAGTTGTAGTAGTAGTAGTGGTGGTGGTAGTAGTAGTAGAAGTAGTAGTAGTAGTAGTAGTGCTGGTGGTGGTAGTAGTAGTAGTTGTAGTAGTAGTAGTGGTGGTGGTAGTAGTAGTAGAAGTAGTAGTAGTAGTAGTAGTGCTAGTGGTGGTGGTGGTGGTGGTGGTGGTGGTGGTAGTAGTAGTAGTAGTAGTAGTAGTAGTAGTAGTAGTAGTAGTAGTGCTGGTGGTGGTAGTAGTAGGAGTAGTAGTAGTAGTAGTGCTGGTGGTGGTGGTGGTGGTAGTAGTAGTAGTAGTAGTAGTGCTGGTGGTGGTGGTAGTAGTAGTAGTAGTAGTAGTAGTAGTGCTGGTGGTGGTGGTAGTAGTAGTAGTAGTAGTAGTAGTGCTGGTGGTGATAGTAGTAGTGGTAGTAGTAGTATTAGCAGTAGTGGTAGCTGTTTTCGTAGTACTAGTTGGTTGAATATTACTAGCAGCAGTTGTACTTTGTTAAAATTGTTGTTGAACTAGTTTATGAAATGAAGTAATGGTTGTTGTAGTAGAAGTAGTAGTAGTGTTGGCAGTGGTAGTGGTAACAGTGGTAATAGTAGTAGTAGTGGTGGTGATAGTAGTAGTATTAGCAGTAGTGGTGGTGGTAGTAATATTAGTAGGACTAATTGGGTGAATATTACTAGCAGCAGTTGTACTAGTTGTAGAAACTAGTAACTGAAATTAAGCAGTGGTGGGAGTAGTAGTAGTAGTTATGGTAGTAGTAGGAGTAGTAGTAGTGAAAGTGTTGGTAGTGATAGTAGTAGTTGTAGTAGTACTTGAATAGACTTTTACACACAAATGTCAATATGCATAATTATCCAGTGTGTTTCATGTTTTTTCTCGTGTTTCACCTGTAAACATTGAACTTGATGGTATGGAAGGTTTGGGAGACTGGTTATTTTATTTATTGTGCACGTTTTCAAATTGAAACCACTCAGTCTAATTTCAGCACAGACGTTTTTAGTTTTGTTTGTGCCCTGTGTTCTCCAGTTGAAAGTAGCAGGTCAAAGTGACATTGTGAATCGGAGCATTCAGGTCTATTCAATAAAGTTGGCTAATGTGAACGCTCCATCTACGCTGCATGCCTCTTTAGTAAACAAAGCAATACGCCTTCAACTTAAAACACTATTGATTTGATGATAGACATTTAATTACTGTTAAAGCAGATTGTGCCGTTACTTTCAGCACACACACCATTTTAAGCTCTGTTTTAGGGAACTAACAAATTGAAAGTAGATTTGCATATTAAAAATGGCTATGTTTTTCAAGTTGGCACCATTGACCTTATCTGACCTTATTGTCACACTTCAAAGTCAATTTCGATACCATGGTGGTTTGATACTCAATACCAATTTTGATAACACAATGATATAGAAAAAACAGAGACAATAGAATGTATTTTTCTGTGTGTGTGTGTGTGTGTGTGTGTGTGTGTGTGTGTGTGTGTGTCTGTCTCTGTGTGTGCGGTGCCATCTGCCCCCCCACCCGCAAAGTAAACGACCATTTTCTCACCGAATGAAACTTAGGACCTCATTTGGGACACAGATATCGCACGTTGATAGCGGTAGCGCACATGCATGTGTTTCTCCTGCTAATGGTAACACGCATGTGCATTTAGGTTTAATATATTATATATATTAATGCTGTCAGTCGATTAAAATATTTAATTGTGATTAAGCTCATGAATGTCATAGTTAACTTGCGATTAATCGCAAATTAATCACACATTTTTGTCCCATCATTTTAGTACTCTTAGAAAAGTGGATAGGCGCTGCTTTGTGCAAATGTTTTTTTTTTTTTATTGCAAACCATAACAACTGTCAGTGAGACAATTTTGTGTTCGATGTTCCACTCTCATGTTCCACTTTCATGAAGTGCTCTGCAGCAGTGTGAGTGAAGTGCTTCTCTTCTGTCTTCATAACAGTCAAAGTGACTGAAGTTCCCACTGTGGGTGAAATAATGTGCTGTGACCCTGAGGTAGTTCTCATTACTGAGGGACGTCCAGTAATCTCCATTTAGCACCACGGTTTGTCTGCATAACTGCTGCTGTATTACGGGTGAACTCGCACTGGGACTTTTGGGCCGTGCTGTGCTCGGGCGTGGTTGCCTGGGGTTCTGTGACCTGCGTTCGCACCTGCGCGCCTGGGCCGTGGCCGATGGCGTCATCGCATGGCGCTGTTCATTTGCATGGCGCGCGGCGGAACTGGCGTTTTGGGGGGGGAGGGGGGGGGAGGGAGTGGGAGGGAGTGGGAGTAGCCGGGAGGTTGTGCCGTGTTTTGGCCCACCTCCTCCAGCAGGGCCTTCTCAGTTTCGTACAAATTGTTTTCCTTCCTGTTTACAGCCGGATCCTGTAGTTTTTCTAACGTTATGAGCAGTGGCCACAGCTTATGAAAAAACTAGTTCACTAGGTCACACTTTTCCCATATCGCCAAGCCCTACACTTAACCCACCTTATCCCTGTCTGCGTACACTCGTGAATGGGTTGCTCTGAGTGCTTCAGGGTGCAAAAGTACTATATAAAAGAGTGACCATTTACCATTTAACATAAACTATTACTTTTTTTTTAGTTTCTTCTGTAAATGTTGCAAATACCGGTGAAAATACCAATATCTATTTGTATTTAGTCCTTATTTAGAGACGGTTATCATAATTCTCAGCTTCATTCAGCCCTGCAGTGTTTCTGTAGCATAGACCCATTTAAATCTGTAAGATTAGCCAAACCAAATGCTCTATATGATGAGTTAAAACACAGAATAAAATAAAAACAGTTGAATCTGCGCACATTATATTGACATTGGCAATAACTTTACTTGACCTTAACCATAGCTTTAAAGATGCTTCCTTGTTTCAAAATACAGAAAGTCACTGGGCATCTGTGTTGTTTTTCCATTGTATTCCCATGCCCATTCTACACATGTACTAGTATATCTGCACCTATAATGACAGCTGCACTTCTGTCCCTCGCAAAATTCCCATTTGGCACGCCGATGCAAGGATCCACAGCTAACGCATATTTTCTCAGCAAAACAGACCCTGCAGCCATTCTTTATGCAAACAAACAATTGACAAGTTACCACTGGGGGAATCCCTCACGGCTAGCATAGCAGGGGCCCATATCATGTCGCACATTTGAAATACACTCTCCTACGCCCAAAATGACTCCCCTAAAGGCCTGTCAGGGGCTAGCATCATGAAAGAAGGAAAAATAACGCACAGAAAAAACTCATGAGACGCAATGCTCATGGAGATGCTGGAAACATAATGCCCGGTGATGGCTGCCTGACGTGCTGTTGTCTGTTTGTCATTGATAAAAAGTTGCTAGCAAAGATATTTAAATGCAACGCCGGTCTGTTTGTCTCCTATCAGGATAACTGTCTGATCAGGATTTGCTGCTTGGAATAACATGAAACCAAGTCTCAAGATGCAGAATTACAGCATTTTTTTTTTTTTCTTTCTATGAGATTATAATCCCTCTCCGTGGTCTATGCAAATCTCACGTCACTGTCTGATTCCCGTTCGACAGCTGGACATGTAGCTCTCGTGTCGTTTACAGCCACCCCAACTCAAGACGCTGTGGTGATGTGTGGGAGTGAAGGGAGACGCTAACAAAGCACGAATGACAAATATATTCCCCAATATCCGCCAACTAGAGACAGAGTTGTAAATGGGGGAAAGTTGAACAAGGCCTGTGCTACAATTGCACTAAGAGTAATTTGGGTTTGTTTCTCTTGATTATCAACTCCCAGTGAATTTAATTAAAATGTTTTTGTGGATTGAGTTCACTGAGTACACTGGGAAGGCTCATGTAATGGGTGCGTGCTTTGGAATAGTACAATTCTGCAATTAAAATAAAACCTTTGTGGCACTGACTCCTGCTGATTGATTTGAGTGATATATGTATTTGCAGAGGAATCCATAAAAGGAAAATAACATGTGACTGAAATCCAAATATAGTTTGAAGTTTCCATTGTCCATTTCCTGTTCGGTTTCAGCATCCTGTTGCATGCAACATTTTGATGATTTGCATGCAACAGGATGCAAATCACACTTGTTTTAAAGGTTTTTAAAGGTACTATATAACTTTTTGTCATCTAACCTGTCTCACTCCAGATGATATGTGTCACTTTGAACTGAGTTCTACACATTATCAATCTGGAACAGCTCTCTCTGAAAGTGATCAGAAAATGCAAAACATCATGACAATCTGATTTGTCGAAGCATCACAACAGCAGAACAAGACCAAAAATCAATCTTTCCAAAATGACGCTAAAAGAGACTGAAGTACGTCTGTCATTGTGGCCGTGTTTGTTTTGTTTTGGTTTAAGTGCTTCGATTTGGCTTCTGCACAAACCTCAATGCTGCTCTGTGATTGGTCGTTCACCACCTGCCGGGCCCTATCACACCAACGGGTACAAAGATGGATTCTTGTGAGTTTGTGAACTCACAAATATCGCAGGACTCCATCTTGCTGTGCATTGTTATCTGTCACCTGCTGGTTTCTATGGATATGTCATTGCTCTGCCTCTGCTCTGTCATTAAATATGTCTACCTTACATTTATTCAATTACAGGTGGTTTTATTGCCTCTCCACAGATCTGACCTGTGGTCCTAATTTCTCATCATTGTGAAACTCATGGCCTAGACCTACATCTTTTTCTCCAAGCCCATTGTACAACAAAAAAAATCTTTAGTTCTGATCTCAAGAATGTCACTAAGTATGGAGGTCAATGAACCATAATAATCAAGAGTTCTGACAATGTTGGTTTTTTTGCAGACATGTTTTGTCATTCTAGGTCACTGACTAAATTATGTCCACTGATTAATATCTCCTTTTAAAAGAAAATCTCAGACCTCAATTAAACTCCACTGTCCAAAATATACAAATATCACCCCACTGAAATTATTTTAATTAGAAAGTTGACCTTGTGCCTACATGCTTTCAGTAGTCAGAAGTTTTGCAGTTTGAGAATAGTCTTCCTTGCACATCCTCCTGCCTCAGTGCGTAGCGTGTGTGCAGTGGTTTCACAGTGGGATCCGAGCACAGCCCAAACTGTGGAGCAGGAGGAGAGCTTTCTCTTGTACCGTCGATATGGAGCCGCCTCACTGCACCCCCAACAACACTGAGGAAAAGAAAAAAAGAACAAAAAACTTTACAAATATCGAGAAGCTAGAAGATAACTATATATGATTAATATATGCATAAAAATATGTATTTATAAACATATATTATCTATCATCAAATTAGAGGGACAGAGGAGCTAATTCTCCAACAGGCTCCTACAGCTCCACTGTGAGAGATACAGGACTACATTCATACCATACTCCATACAACTGTACAACAACTCACCCTTATGTTACAAATAATACTCCCTACAACTGTACAACAACTCACCCTTATGTAACAGATAACCCTATGTCTTGTCTACTGTCTACTTAATACTTGGAATAATTCTAAATACTTTTACACAGAGTTGCATTATATTATAGTGAGTAATACCCAACATAGAATTAGAAACAGCTTTTTTTTTTTTTTTATTATATTAAAAAAAAAAAATATTTGTTGCCCCATTAATTTATGTCTCATTAGAAAATTAAAATTTGCATGCACAGACACTTCAAGAGCTATGTTTTCAATTTTTCTTACTAAAAATGAGCTGTTCAAAGCCAAAACTGCGTGCCACGTATTCCGTTGATTTTAGAAAAGTAACTGTAATCTGAATACTACCAAATGAAAAAGTAAGTGTACTGGAATACAGTTACTCAGAATTAGTATTAAAGGTGCACTGTGTAATTTTCTGTTGGAGTGTCTGTCAAATGCTTTTCTCCATGGAGATGTTTCACAGTATGGTATTACCTTTCTATCTTCATGGGGACCAAACCAGTCTAAGCTACTTGTAACTTAGTCAGATCTGTGGAGAGGCAACCCGGCTCACAGTCAGAATGCCTATTTTTTTGTGTATTTTGAGCTCTAAACCACCTGTAATTTGAAGAAAAGAACTAAATATTATATTAAAAAGTCATATCTCCTTTCCCAACATGTTTGTCATGTCATTTCAAATATATAGGTATATGTACACAGTGGGTTACACAAAAGTTATTTGTTGATTCCTCCTTGTTGACATTCGCCGTCTCAAGGTAAAAACTTCACTCAACCCTATTCAAATCAAACTTTTACTTTCGATCGCTTTTCACTTAATCCGGTACAGACTTTTGCCCCCCTGTCCTTGGGGAGGGTCCCATAATTACCCGATCAGGCAGAGCTCGGGGGTGTGTAAAATAATTGATACCTGGAGCCATGCAGTACTTTCCTGTGCAATCTGAATAAATGGTCCCACCTCTCATGCCCTGAGGTGTAGCCACATCCTGCAGCTGTCACACCGCGCTGTGTCTCTGCTCCATGTTATATTTATATATGATAATGCAAACGCTATGTACATATTTAGCTCTTCTTTACTAAATTGTGCCCATTTAACATATATCACTGTACTGTAGGGAGGGTCTTTTTAACTGGAATCAAAAATCCAGGGCAGGCTCTTTATGTACACGGACAGAAATGCTGCTCTTTAGATTCTTATAATTTGCCAAATCGAGCTCCCTCTGCAGCTCCCTAATGAGAATAAACTGTCAGGGATCAGGCTATAGACTGTAAAGAAGTGGACTAAGAGAGTGTGATGTCGCCCATAGTGTTCGGCTTCAGTCAGATAAAACTCACCAAGACCAGCAATTATAAGGGTGAATTTTGAGTAATTGTATGGGTAAAAATAGCAAAATATAAACACCAGGATCATCCGTTAAGGACTGACTGATGGAGCCAGAAGCACACCCATGCTCACTTCCTGTGTGGAACGGGACAGCTAGAGGGTTAGCTATGTCCATTTACTTAATGGAACAGACTCAAAAGTGCCTTTCTTTTTTAATGAAATAAGGCGGAATAATCACATACAAAAACATTTTGGAAAGAGCCAGGATTTCCCAGGAGAAATCTCTTCAGGTCGTGTCTGCCATATTGCAAGGCTGTGACTCGACAGTTAGTTCAAAATGTTATTTAGTTTTGCTTTAAGAATTTCTTTATTCATCCATTCTTTGGGAAGGGGAGGAAATAATAATTCCAAATATGAGGCACCCGTATATTTTTCATGAATCTGTCATTTCAGTTTTGCTCAGTAACTTTTACTCTTTTTCTTACACTTACTTGAGTAACTTTTTCATAAAACTGGCTCTTTGTATTTCTCATTTTAAGCTTTCAGAAAGAATATTTTTACTTCTACTTGAGTATTATATTTGACAGTGTAGCAGTACTACACTTCCTTTTGTAAATAAGTCTGCAGTTATTCAAGTTTTTTGTTGACAATATTACATGATTTCAACATTTGTGTTTCTTGCACCACTCCTTCCAGTATGATAAATTTTAATGTTTTATCCTTCGAATTACAGTGAAAGTGAAAATGATACAAATACACTCTTACTTCAGGAGTACTTTCCCCAAGTAACTTCCTAGACTACCATTTTGTACTTCTCCCTACTTCTTTCTAGTCCTATTACTTGAGTATAATTTTGGCACTCTACCCACCTCTAGTTGTCAATCACTCATAAAGTTTTCTCCCTCTAAATTTACCCAGGATGTCTTTAATTAGTTGTGGGCCTATTCCAATCAGATTTTGTCAGCCCCCCGCTTGCCGTTCCAGCCTGGACAGCTCAGCAATCCATCACCAGCACATTCCCCTCCCCAGCATATGTGCTCGTGAGTCAATCCACATCCCAAGAATGAAAACTTTATTTTTATCTGAGCAGCAACTCAAAAATGCTTATTTTTTACATCCTAAATATCCTTGCTAACATTACTAGTATATCTCAAAAAATTTAATATAATGAAAAATATAAATATTTTTTGTCACTCATTTCAGAAAGTCTGTATATTGTACAGACTCGTGACACATAGAGAGAGTGAAGCTTTCAAGCTTTTATTTCTTGACATTTTGAGGATTATGGCTTACAGATAAAGAAAACCCAAAATTCAGTGTCTCAGAAAATTAGAATATGAAGTTCAATATTGGAAAGTCATACAATACAAATAATTGTTATAATAGTTCACAATCATGTTGTGAAAAGTATCAAAAATCAGATCATTGATACTAAAACTAGTATCGAAAGTAGATACTCATTCTGTTTAAAATATTCTTTTTTTTATTGATCTTGTGTAATATTTTCATTTTCTGAGACTTCTGAATTTTGGATTTTCATTATTTGTAAGTCATAATCATCAAAATTTCAAGAAATAAAGGCTTGAAAGCTTCACTCTATGTGTTGTGAGTCTATAATATATAAGGGTTTGACATTCTGAAATGATAGACAAAAAATATTTTCATCATCTTTTTCTAAATTCTTGGTGCTGTTTTTACCATATCTGCTAATGATTTAAATGTAACAAATAACATTGTTTATGATTCAGGGTTTACTCCTGGGTTTCTCCAAATGATGAAAAGTGATGCAAGGGTTGAGTTTCTGAATTTGGCTCCGTTGGGTTTTTTTCTCTCCACTGGTGAGACTCGATCTTTAAATCTCAGCTTGGTCTTATTCTCTTGGGTTCTGAAACTGCTGAATAAGACTAAAGATCATTTGTAAGTCCGACATCTCGCTCCCCACTCAAATGGTCAGCGATTTTCCTTAAAGTGTGTCAGATTTCAATAAGGACATTAGGCTTTTCCTTTTTCAGACTCTCTTTCTTTGAGGGGCTTAAATGGCTCTTTGGGCATCAGGGAGTGTTTTTAAAGGGAAAACTCGTCACTTTCACCGGGTGGGTGGCATTGACTCAGATGAGATTTCAAACTCATAGTGACATTGACTGTGTCCATGTTGGTTAATCAAATATACTAGAGACATGTCAGCCCAAGTCTTTAAAGCTGCACCTGCTTGTCTTCATGGAGATGTTATTGGTTTGTCTGGAATGTTCCACATTAGAGATTAAACCTACCTTTTTTTTTTTTTTTTAGCAATAGAAACACCAATAATCATGATAGATGTGTTAAATGTCATTCCATGTAACATTACAGATAAAACAATAACATCTTCATGGAGACAAGTTGTGCAATGCAACTTTAAGGCAACAAGCTGGAGAATGGAACACTTTCTTAATTTATGTTAATAACTAAGAAATATACATTTTATTTCCTCTTTTTTGTTATAATCCGGGATGTAACAATAACTGAAATATTGTGATATCTTATCGCCAAAAATCTCACAATAATATCGTGGGCCTTCACAATATATCGAATTACAAGTCTCCAAAATTAATACTTATGGTGCAGCAATAACTAAAACAAACAGAGGGAACTACATAGACCATGATCCTTTGCTGTTTCAGTGCAAAGTGCATGAAGAAATAACTGTTATTAGCACTTTTAAATATTAGTTCTTTGGATTCTGATAGAACAAAAACCTTGATAAGGTATTTATAAAAGGAAAAAAGTATTATTTACAATTTTGTTAGTCTCCACAAAATATTACGAGATGCATATCATGAAAATATTGTACAGAGCGATTTGGAGCGATCATTACATCCCTAGTTATAATATGGTGCATTATTATTATGTATTATTACCCCCGATATACTGCCCCAACCCCTCTGAGTGGGGTGGCGCCTGGGAGAGCCAACTGAAACACGCCTGAAATGTATTATTCACAACTGATCTTTCTGGTTTGGTCTTTTTTTTTTCATGTTATTTTCTTTTATGTATTCAATGCATACTTGGGTTAAGTAAGGCTGTGTTTGTCTGAATAGATAATCGAGACTAGGCTTTTATTGCAAAGGTTCCAATTTATATTTCATTCAAAGCTACCAATGGATGTATTTGAAGTATTTTTTTCCCTTTTTATTTAGTTATTTACTCATCTATTTATTTTTTGATGGACAGCAGCTAGTCCAGGGTCATAGGCAGAGATAGAGAAATGTGAAAACTCAAATTTACTGAACACAGACTCTTAAAATACTAGACAAAATACAACTACCGAATAAGCTATTATTGAATTGAATAGGTTGTTTGTTTGTTTTTATTAAAGGTGCATTGTATTAAAACTTTATCTCGACCAAACCAGGCCAAGTTACAGGTCAGATCTGTGCAGAGGTAACCCCGCTCACATCCAAAATGCCTCTTTTTCTAGTTGTTTTTTTTGAGCTATAAATCCAACTGTAACTGCATAAATGCAAGGTAGATCTGTTTAATGCCATACTGTGGAACATTCGAGGCAAAGCAATGAAAGCATAGAAACAAGCAGGTGGCGCACCCCCAACCAAAAAGTTACATCATGCACCTTTAATGTCTAAGTTGCCAGTCCAAAACTAAAATGAACAAAAATACCAACTTATATATAGTACTACAGACCAGCCTTACCATCCCACTGTTGCATTTTTCAAAATCCTGTACTTTGATACCAACAATCAAACAGCCCACACTGAAACAAAAGTGAGAAAACCCCATGAAAAAAGGTGACGGCTCAGTAGGAGTGTTTTCTAAAAGGAATCCTGAATGAAGAGCTGCCGAGGAGGCCAGCTTTGAAGGGCAAGGCAAGGACGGAGAGTCAGCGCTGGAGGTAAGGCTCTCCTCGCACAAACGCCCTCTCCAGACATCGGATTAAAGCCTATGGTGAAGAAAAACAGATTGAACCATACAGCCTTGCACGAGTATTTTTTATTTATTTACTTATTTTCACTTCTTCGTCCAACATCTGACATCGAAATCCTTTGCTCACGTTACAGTTGTTTACAAAGTGACCAGCTCTTCCTTGATTGTGATTATTGGTATGCAGTAGTTTCACTATAAAATATCTTTCTGACCTTGATGAAGCGTTGTACTGGGGCTTAAGTGCTTCCCATTGATCACACAGCAACTGCAAAGCTAGAATATTGTGCAGAGTAAAGTGTAAAATCATCTGATAGAAGAAATAGCCCATGTGTTTACAGATAGAGACGGAGATAGTAGAAGCGGACCCTGTTTTGAAGATGTACGATTGCACATGCTTGGGTTTACAAAGTCACAGCTTTTGTATTCATTTGTTTCTGCTGTAAGTAGAACAGTGTAATATAAAATATAGTCTGTAATATGTTATGAGTTGAAGTTTAGTAATCAGTGATCAATAGTGGATCAAATTCAGCTTGATATGTTGTGCTGTCACTGTCAGTATAAGAAAGTGTTGTGTTGTCACGATTTCAAACTCGATTTTGATACTAAAGAATAGACTTTGTTCTCAAATCTGTTTTCAGTATCATGATAATAATAAAAAACACTCTTTATTTAGACAGTAGAATGTAATTTTCAACGTTAAATCATGTGGTTTTATATCTGTATTAGTCTATGTGGTCTTATATTTGCTGTGATAAAGCTCAAAATCACTCAAAGTTATTCAGGAAAGGTTTATTTCTGCCCTGTGAATGTGACTTTTTTTTTTTACTATCAATACTTGCTCAAATGAGTATCTTGTTTCAGTACTAGTTTTAGTCTCGATTTGTATCTGATTTTTGATACTTTTAACAACAATTAGAAACCGATTATGAGCAACTATAGCAATTATATGGAGGTTTTATGGGGCTCACCAACAGTTAAAATGTGTTACATAAGCCATATCGATTTAAATCTGAGTTTGACAAATTACTGCTATAGAAATATGTTTTTATTTGAATATTTTCAGGACTAAAAGTTTTGAGGACAGAGCTTCTTAGCATTCTTTTGCTGTCTGCTAATGGTAAACAGCATAGCAGACAACATAGCAGCTCATACTGATGTATTTAATTAATAATTTTTTTTCCTCAAACCTTTTAAGTATATGTGATAAATTGGAAATCTCATCCTCTATAGAATTAGCTTCTTCTTTCCTAGTTCTTCTTCTACTCCGGATGATTTCTACACTTTTGAACCAAACATATAACTAGAAGCACAATATCAAAAGTCATATATCTACTGCTCATATTAGTTACTTATTGTAACTCAAGTTAAAATCAGATGCCGACAATATTCTTACAAATACAAAAGATTATCAATGTAGATCCTTTATAGTTTGCAGTCCGTCATGACCATTGATTGGAATTATTTCCACTATAGGCTAGACAACATCTGTTAATTAAAATTGGTTGTGCTATACATTTATTTAATTTTTATTTATTTTTATTTATTTATTCATTCAAAAATTGGCTACTTGGATCCAAATGGCTGTTGAACCTCGTCTCAAACATCTATATCTGAGTTATCCAATTGCAAGCGCTTGCCAATACAATAAACATGGACAACAGGTCTTCTTTCTGCACTCACCACAGATGGGCCTTGCCACAGCACAATGTTGTGAGGAAAATGGAATGAACAGCCTTCCCTGGGAGACTAATAATATCATGGACGCTGAGTGCTGGCTCTCTGCTATGAGGCCTAACAGAAGGCTTGACAGGAGAAAATGATGTGGTCTTCTCTGCAGGGATAACAGCCCCGGTCCCTCCTCCAGACCAAGTGTACATAAGCTACTGGGTTTGGGCTCCTCAAGGATGGAGAGAGGGAGAGAGGGAGAGTGAAAGAGAGAGAGGGGTTCCTCCTTCAGACCAAGTGTACATAAGCCATCTTGTTTGGGGGGTAGGGGTCAATGTGAGAGAGACAGAGAAAGAGAGAGAGAGAGACAGAAGAGAAAAGAAAGAGTGCCTCCTTCAGACCAAGTGTACGTAAGGCACTAGGGTTTTGGGCTTCTCAGTGACGGGTGTGGGGGGTGTTGGTTAGTGAGAGAGAGAAAAAAAGAGGGAGAAGGGGAGAGAGAGAGCAAGAGAGAAAGAGAGAGAGACAGAGAGAAAGAGAGAAATGGGAGGAGGGAAGGACAGAAAGAAATGGAGCTAGAAGTGAATAGTGTGAGAAAGGGAGAGACAGATATAGAGCGCATGAGTGAAAGAGAGAAAAATATCGAGATAATAAAGGGAGAGAAAGAGAGACACAAAGAAAGAGAGGGTCCCTCCTTTAGACCAAGTGTGCATAAGGTACCGTGTATGGTCTTCTCAATGATGGGTGTGGGGGGGTTAGTGAGAGAGAGAGAGAGAGAGAGAGAAAGAGAGAGTCTCCTTTCAGATCTGAGTGAGTGAGAAGAGAGGAGAGAAAGAGGGAGAGAGAGAGGGACAAAAAGAAACTGAGATATAAGGGGAGAGTGTGAAAAAGTGAGAGGTGAAGAGAGATACAATGAGCATAAAGAAAAGAGAGAAAGCATGAAAGTGTGAGAGAGGAAGAAGAGACAGAGAGAGTGAAAGCGAGACAGGAAGAGAGAGAGAGCAGAAGGGGGCGATGGAAATGAGTGACACAAGAAGCAAATGGGCTGGTGGAGTGGCCCTCTGTGCGTCGCCGTGGCAGCACACATACAAATAGAAAGAGCACTCACTTCAAAGCTGCTCGAGATGGAAGACGCACTTGAAATGAAGTATGGCAAATTACTTCATAAACTGAATCCTTAACATACTGATAAATGTTTGATGGCTACGAGAAGAGCAACCGGAAGGACAACCAGCGGCTCGTCTTGGCATAAGCAATTAGCTCTTCTCTGATCTACGTTATAATGTTTTCTCTTCACAAACATACCTCAAGTTGTGTTTTGTTTCATTTACATGTTTAACGCAGAAATCCTGCATATTTAGGCTGAGTTCTTCTCTCAAATAAAAAACACCGTTCCACCTTGCGATGTCATATGGTAATATAGGAAGTGATCCACAGTGTTTTAAAACTCCATACACCTTCACTAGAATTGTTTGGATGATTTCAGCTCAGAATTGCCAATCTCTACTGAACTAAAGGTAAAAGGTAGAAAGCTGCCCCTTCATCACATCACAAGTTGGAACAGAGCATTTTGCACTTTGGAGATGTTACATTTACAGTTCAAATCTGTGGAGAGGCGACCTCGCTCACTGAAAGAACCCACGTTTTTGTTTTGCAATAAAAGCACGTGTTACTGAATATATGCAAGGAAGATAAGTTTAATGTCATACTGTTGAACATTCCAGGCAAAGCAGCAACATCTCCATGGAGACAAGCATATATATATATAATTTATACAATCCTATCCGTCTGCATGTTTCTCAGATTTTGTGTGAAATATCGATAACACAGAAATTCACATAATAGTTTATGTAGTGGTCTCCAGAGAGGTCAGACGAATACAAGAATGTTCAATAATGGCAACTTCTACAAAGTACATTTCGCAACTGTAGATGAAATAGCAATAAAAGCAAGTATTTTATGAATGTTTTAAGTTCTCAGCCACTGCTCAATGAGAAAGAAATTACCAAGCGACACCGGTGGTCTGTAATGGTGGAATGATTACACTATAGAACAAAGGTTTAATTTCTATAATTCTAACTTTAATTGCAGAAATAACCCATGATATAAAAGCTATTAAGAACACCTCCAAATAGCTCTATACAGTCTCTAGTTACAATAGAAGTGCACCTGCTTCCTTCCTCCATTTGGACGTCATCTATCTCAGAATGGCACTGTCCTCCTTTTCAACACACTCGTTTGCTCCTGGGGATTAAACATTCCATTTCGAGAAATTAGCTGATAAAGTTTTGGAGTGCGGTGGATGGCCCTCTTTCTTGTTTTATAATAGTTTGAAATGTTTCTATTACTGTTTCATTGTTAGAATTTCCGACACAGTTGCACAATAAGGAAATGTCACACTTAAAGTCATGGGAATTGAATATAGGTTTTTTTGCAGAGAGCGGTGCAATGAATGAGGTCAGCTCATTTCTCCATTGCTTTGGTTTGTCTCTAGCAGCAGACTTTACCCAGGAGGACGGGGTTTGAGAGCCTGGACCTCCACCAAGGCTTTGACATAATTGCAACTAGTGTCCACAACAGATGATAAACGTTTTGAAAATTATTGTCCTTTTTTTGTAATTATTCTAATGTATGGCCTGGCTATCAATCATCCCTGTGTTATAATTTAGTTACATTATTAAATTAGATAAGGCTCTCAAGTTATGTTTCCAGCAATACATTTTACTATGTGGAGTTCAGAAATTGCAATTTATGGCAGGGACGGACTGGCACCAAAAAACGGCCCTGGACTTAAAAAATGTAGGCCTATATTTGACTAATTGACAAATGATCATATTAGCGCCCTCTGGCTGTTAGGTGTTAGACTCTACATTTTGGTAGACCGGACGGCTGTTCTGGACTTTTTCCAGTTACATAGTGCACCCTTAAAGGTGCACTATGTAACTTTTTAGTTGGGGGTCCGTCACTTGCTTGTTTCTATGGATGTCATTGCTCTGTTTCATAGTATGACATTAAACAGCTCTACCTTACGTTTATTAAATTGGTGGTTTTATTGTTCAGAAATACCTGGGAAAACATGCATTCTGACTGTGAGCGGGGATGCCTCTTCACAGATCTGACCTATAATTTGGTCTGGTTTTGGTCTCCATGAAGATAAAAAAAAGGTTTAATGCCATACTGTGAAACATTCCAGACAACCATACCTAGAAAAACATATGTTCTCACTGTGAGTGGGATCGTCTTTACACAGATCTGACCTGTAACTTGGCCTGCATGTCTCTGTTGAAATAGTAACGCCATACTGTGAAACATTCCAGACACAACAGTAACATCTCCATGGACACAAAGTGTGCCAAAACCCTCTCCTGAAATAGTAACATAGTATAGCTTTATCTTTAACTATAGATTTTACAGTATTTAAGCACAGCATGTCTTCCGTCATTGTATCTTTGCACTGAATAAATTGAAACCACACTTTCTTTCTTTTTCTTTTCTTTTTTTTCTCCACACACTCAAATAAACAACAGAGCAGGTGAAACTCTTAATAATAATTACAGGCTTATTTGTGTACGAAGTGACGACGGTGCGGCGTGGGTGGGGAGCCAATGGGTGCTCCACTAAAGTCAACACTGCTCCCAGCTCTTGTCCTAGCTGTAATGGGTGCAGACAGAGCACAGGTGTAGATAAGTGTTCTTATGTGAGTGACCTATTTTTTCTCTTCATAATCACAGTGGAATACATGGTGTTCTCAGCTGGCTCCAAACACATGCAAATTACAAGTGTGCTGTTAAGACTTATTCAATCACTTATTCTCTTTTCAGGTACGCGAAATGTTCTTTCAAGGAGATAGGGATACACATTTAAATTTAGGCTGTTGTGTTTTTGAGGTTAAAATGATAATAAGGGTGATGGCACAAAAATGGGGGAAAGCTAAAAATACTTGTTGACCTTGTTCAAAGTATTGGGCCTATGTTATGAAAGTTGATCTTCATTTTCTAACATTAAAATTAGTTAAAGGTCCTATATAACGTGACATTGACTCTTGTGAGCTTTAAATCATGCCTGGAGTTGTGTTTTGTTTTGTTTTTCATTCACACATGTTTGAATAATCCTGCGTTATTAGTCTGTCTACATCTCCATAGTCCAAATGCTGTGTTCCGCCTTGTGATGTCACGAAGCAGTAGTTTTCAAGTTAACAGCTACCCTTTACTTTTTGCGTAGTAGAGATTGGCAATTCCAGGGCTGAAATTATCCAAACTCTAGTGAAGGTGTGTGGAGATTACAAACACTGTAGAGCACTTCCTGTATCACCACATGACATCATAAGGTGGAACAGGGTCTTTTCAGCTTAAATATGCAGGGTTTGTGTGTTAAACATGCATGAATGAAACAAAACACAACTCCAAGTATGTTTTTGATGAGGAAACATTATAATACACCTCAGAAAATAGTGTAATATAGGCCGTTTAAGTGACTACAATAAAAATACACATCCTTTAGCCTCTCATTAGCAACACATTTCCATCTCCCATGAACTAGTTTCTCTCGTCAGATTTACATAACACTCCACATGCTGTACTATTTGTATCTTGTTAGATGACTCAACATATGTCTCCTCTAGAAATCCAATGCTTCATCACACCCTTGGCACTTAGTGTTCGATTAGCCAACATTTAAGAAAGCGATCGAATCCAAACTTTTGCATCCTCCTCGCTGGCTGCTTACAAATCTCCAAACTTGTAAATTGGTCGACATGGGAAAACCCTTGGCAGTACATGAGAAGCCTGTTCAAAGCCATAGCCTCCCATCGATTTGACCTGTGTGGGCCTCTACCGCGCCAACCATTAGTATATTCTCAGATGCGGCTTGTGCAAACGAGCTCCCATGGCGATTCTCCACTAAGCATACAAGATATTCACAGCTATCAATCGCCAGTATATGCAGCCACTATAACCTGTCCTTGGGCATCTACACTGTTCTCCTCTGTTACCTCCATGCTTCAGTAATGGCCCCTTATTTTCCTGAGTTATTTTTACGAAGCAAATAATGTTCCAGGCACCCACTGTATGTTTCTCGTGCAATTAAATGATGAAAAGACCAACTGAGTGCTTCAAAAAGCTTTTGTAAGACACACAAGGGCAGCCCATTAGCTTAGATGGTGCTTTATTTTAGCGAGGTAATGACTGACTTGTATCTCTTGGGAATATACATTTGATGTGCTGAAGGGCCCACCTGTAACTTGGTTCACTTAGGCAGCCATTTGAGCAGCAGAACTCCTACGGCGTTTACGAACCATTACTAGGAAGGTATTGTTCTTTAGGAAAGCAATGCAAGATGGCAGTAAGTTTTGCAGACTTACACGCAAAGGAGAGAGGGAGGGACTTTAAAGAAGACATACTGTGCTTGTGTCTGCTATATTGTTATGATCTATGGGTGGATCATTATGTCACAATTACTGTGGTGCCCAATGGGAGCTGACGTCACCGTAAAAGTGGACAAAGAAGTTAGTACAGAGAAGTGAGCGCAGGGGTTGATCAGCAAGATTGGGTCTTGAGAATAAGTGATTAAAGATCGCTCAGATATCCACGTGTCACCCCACATACAACTTCGAGAGTGTAAATGGTGCAGGGAAAACACTATAACATGCTTAAAGAAAGTTGATTTTGCATAATAGGTCTGCTTTAATAGTCTTTATTGCACCATGACAGTCTTGTATTTTACTCAAACTCTTTTTTTTTCCCTCTCTGAAACTGAATCAAATCTATGTCAATGAAAATCCCTTAGCTATGAATAAATAATAACAACTCGTACTCAAATTACTGTCCATCGGCAAAGGCACTCACCCATTCACCAGAATGTAACACCGGAGACTGAACACGCTAAAAGCTCACTTCTGTTTATCCATTTTGTAGTGTGTGATCTTATGATTTAGCTCAGTTCTATCTAGTGTATGCCCAGTACTAATCAAATCTGCAAAAATCCAATTATGTTGTTGCATCAGAGTCTAAAAAAAATATCCAACCAATATATTTCTTTCACCAGTGGTGCATGACTTTTGAACATATCAAACGGTAAACAGGCTTGATTAGAGTTTGCAAAAAGAAATTTATTTTGGGACTTGAACTTTACGTGCGTCTTGTTTCAGAAGACAGCATTAATATTTTACTAATGAGAAGCTGAGTATAGTTGAGACCTTGTAAGAATAGCAGTGAGAGGAATATATTTTATTTTTATTATCATTTTCAATAATAATGAATCATAATACATTTGTTGTAGTGCTTTTGCAGACAGCCATGGTCGATTTTGAATTTTGTGCATTATTTATTCACTGCTTAGTCGGTGGTGGTAAGATACTGTTGTAGCCACAGCTGCCCTGGGGTGGACTGAAGGAAGCAAGGATACAATCTCCTTGCTTCCTTCACTTATGCTCCCCAGATTCTAACTAGCCAAGGTGAGTGAAGTGTCTTGCTAAATTACACAACAGGGCAACAATAGCTCAGTTGGTCAAGCATTTGTCCAGAGCATTGGTAGACAGTTTGAATCCTGCTCTCGATATAAACAGTGGTCAGATCCACTGACCCACAGGTTGGTGGTGCAATTCCAGGTTCCACAGATGAATGCTGCCATTGGGTTCTTGGGCAAGACACTTAACCCACCTCGCTCCCAGTGTCTGTGTACATTGGTGTATGAGTGAGCGTCTGTGTGAATGGGTGAGTGGTTCCTTGAGTGCCTTGAAGGTGGAAAAGCGTTATATAAAAATGTGACCATTGACTGTTAAAGGTGCACTATGTAGCTTTCCTTGTAGAGAGAGCGTCTCCCACCACTTTCTCTCCATGGAAATGTTGCTTGGAGTGTTTTACAGTATGACATTATGCTTATTTATCTCTACAGGACAGCAAGTGACAGCATAGGGTGAAGTTACATGTCAGATCTATGGAGAGGCGAGCCCACTCACAGTAGGAATGCAAGTTTTTAAGTCAATACAAACCCATGTTAGTGAGTAAATGTAAGACCAATATGTTTAATGCCATACCGGGACATTTCAGATAAAGGAACAACATCTCCATGGAGACAAGCAAATGGTGGACCCTCCACCAGAAAAGTTACACAGTGCACCATTCAACTTTTACTAATTTTATACTTTATTTGATTCTTTGTTTTAAAGAGCTTATTTTACGCTATTTTTAAAAAAATCTGTGTTGTTATAATGTTTCCTCATCAAAAACATGGAGTTGTGTTTTGTTTCATTCACACATGATTAACACACTATCCCTACATATTTAGAGAGTTCTTCTCTCAAACAGAAAATACTTGTGATGTCATGCGGTAATACAGTATCTATCAATCAATCAAACTTTATTTATAAAGCGCTTTTCATACAAAAAAAAGTAACTAAAAGTGCTTTACACTGTACTTTACTATAAAAACAATTTCCTTCCACCCACCAGTGTGTGTGGGTGTCACACACACACACACACACACACGACACACACACACACACACACACACACACACACACACACACACACACACACACACACACACACACACACACACACACACACACACACACTAGAGCATGGAAACCCGACCAAAGTCCGACGACAAATATTTAGAACTTATGTTCGGGTCGGACTCGGACACATCAGCGCATCAGCTGTTTCCTGTCTACAGTAAAATGACTTACCTTGAGACTCCGATTCAGGTGAAGCTGCAGATTAGCGATAGTCACACTACTTCCTGTGCACTTTATCTCCAATCTTTTATAACATGGTTTCCTTTTTGTGAATCGCAATTTATTCTAAAATCACTTAAAATCTTTGCCAAGGCAGTCTTGATGCTGTGATGTTATGATCATCTAAAAAATCATTTAGTTGGATAAAAACAAGTTTTTCTAAAATTTTGCTTAAAAATGGGAAGTTAGACACTGGTTGGTACTTGTTAAAATAATTAAAATCTAAATTGCTCTTCTTTAGCACGGGCCTCACCACTGCCGCTTTGAAGGCAGTGGGAAAGACCCCTGTTTGAAGAGAGCAATTCATCATGATTAAAAGATCATCCCTAAAACATCCATAAAATGACTTAAAAAATGGGGTGAGAATTGGATCTAAAAGACACGTGGTGAGCCTCACTGAGGAGAAAACTTTGTCAAGCATCTCAGCATTAACCAGGACAAAACTGTCCAGTGTTTCCTCTGGTCCAGACAAACACTCAGATGTGTTAAAAACAGCTTTGACAAGATAAAATATCACATCTGATAGTGTTTATCTTTCCCATGAAGTGGTCTGCAAACTGCTCACAGAGAGTCAGTGGGTGTCAAGTAAAACATGCTAAAATCAGGGTTTAAAATGTTGTCTATGGTCGAGAAGAGAATTTGATTATTTTTGTGGTTGTTGGGTAAAATCCATATAATTAAGAACATTTAAAAATTCATTTGCAACAGGGTCTAAAAGGTTATCTATGTGCAAGTTAAAATCACTGGTTATAATAATCATATTAACGGAATTGTGTAAAATAGATAAACAACTCATTGATAAAAAGATTGCATTTTTTTTGGTGGGCTGTATACTGTGACGCAAATTTGGTGGCTGCTAAAAACAATTAAGTTCAAAACTTGTAAAATTGTTCAATAAAATAGGTTTAGTGGCCAGAGTGTTAGGGTTAAGTTACATATAGAAGCAGTGCCACCTCCCTTTTTACCATTTCTAGTTGAAAAAGTAAAGTTAAAAGTTGTTGGTGAGGCCTCTGTGAGAACAACTGACCCAGACTGAACTGAACAGACGCACCCATCCATGTTTCAGTTAAAAAGCAGTCAAGTTTGTGGTCTAAAATCAGGTCGTTAACAATAAAAGACTTGTTCAGCAGAGAGTGGACATTTAAAAGGGCCATTTTTAAAGTTAGTGGGGACTGAGTAACTACATGAATTTGTGGTGAATGTGCTTTTGGAAGAGATCTGAGATTATTGATGCTGGCAGTAGAAATTAACTGTTGATTATTTTGTCATGCTTCTTCTAGAGTGAGTTCGATATTGTAGAAGAGGAGATGGGATCCGAGGATGTTGGGGTTTAGGCGATCCTTTTTAAAAAGTTCAGATCTCTTCAAAAATGTGATAAAATTGTCCATGTAGGGGATTTTATTATATCTACCTATCTACCTATTTCCCCATTGTGGGACAAATAAAGGATTATCTTATCTTATCTTATCTTATCTATACTGGGGCCGCAGTTGGGAAAGACTGGGACTGCAGCTGAAACTCACTCTCGCGCAGGTTACGCAAGGCTAGTGGCAATGTGTTAATGGCCAAGCCCCGCGCTCCGGGGAGATCTGATTGTGGAGCTGGGGTGAAGTGCAGCTGGCCCTTGCAAGTTTGGGGCAGTGGGGGAAAATCCTCATGGTCCAAGACATTGAATTTATTTGCCAGAGGTACATCTATAGTATGCGCTCCACTGTGTTTTTAAACTTCATACACCTGCACTAGAATCATTTGGATAATTTTAGCTTATGACATCACCAGGTGGAACAGAGTGTTTTGAACTTTGGAGACGTAGGCACAATAATTATAAAGGATTACTCAGACATGTGTGAATGAAACAAAACATAACTCAATTTGTTTCTGAGGAGGTAACAACATTATAACGTGATTTAACACTCACAAGTGTCAACGCTGCGTAATATAGGACCTTTTAATCCTTTTTCTCGCATTCCTGTATCTTCTACCACACCAAAACACTACATATTTGTCAGATACACACAATTCTCTGCACATCCAGGCCCTCAGATGTTCATCGGCGGCTCTCCCCTGCCCACTTTCAAAGCAGCTGGCATTCGTCAGTGCTCTAACAATGCGCCTTGGCTCCCAGAAGCCATTTGCAACTATTTCAGCCACGCTAACAGAAAGAGAAGAGGGAGGAAGAAAAACATGCGTCTGCTGATTTGACTTTCTTTCAGTTGTGAGACGGAGCATCTGCAGGGCCTTTTGGAGAAAGCAGAGACAAACACAGCTCCACACAGTGCCAGCAGGTCTGAGAGAAAGCCATCACTCTGAGACATGGCTTTCTTTGTATCGTACACCAGACGCCACCAAAAGACAATACTCTCCACTACAGTATTTTTCTATTGAATCTATTGTCTCTGTTGTTAAGCCAATTGTACATACCACAGTTTTTTGTCTTCTTTGGTAAAATGACTAGATTTGGACTTGGATTTAGACAAACTTTATTGATCCACAAGGGAAATTATTTGGACACAAAAGTTCACACACGACAATATATTATAATAACAAACAGGGCAGTAGACAGAGGGGTCTGTAGTCCCGGGCCCCAGGGTTTTAGGGGCACAGAATTGGACCCTTTTCATATTAATTTATATTGAAGAGAGGGCAATGGGAGGCTTCTTGCCCCGGGCCCCCAAATTTCTGTCAACAGGCCTGATAACAAAGGGCAAAAAATACATAAAAATATAATAAAAAATAATAAATTCAAAATAAGTAGCAAAAATAGCAAGAGACTGATGTCAAATAAGGCCAAGTTATATAATTATTATTATTTTTCAGACTCTACAGTATTGCCGATGTATAAAAGTACTGATCTTTTGCAGTGACATCATACTGGGGGTGTTCTACATGTATCTCTGATGGTGGAATGTTTAATTGTTACCATGGAGATACAATGCACACATTAGTAAACACTGACCAAAAAAACCTTTTAAGAAAATTCAAGAAAAACAAACAAACAAAATGGATTCAAACACATTTTCAACTAAACATGTGAATTTCTTGGTTGAGGTTCAGTTATTACACAAACAGATTACAGATTACATTGCAAATATTAGTTTTTTGGGTTTTTTTGTGCATTAAAGACAAACTTGATATTCTAATTTGCATCTTTTCAAGATAATAAATTCACTCATGAATCATCAATATCTATTTCAATAAATCACCCATCTCTTTTGCTTATAATGGACGTTTGCAATGTGCAGTCAATGTATATTTTCCTCTTACGTGACATTTTCAGCTCTACTTCACATAAACCCAATCAACTAACATCTTGATCTTAGCTGCTCCTTTCAGTCATTAACATGCTTGCAACAGCCTTTAAAAGCAGCTCTTATTAGCAATGCTAATGTGACCCCCGAGTGATTTTCCAGGAATCTCTCGACAAACCCACCTGTGTTTTTATCCACCCAACCCATCCTCCCCAATTTCTACACAAAGAACCACTATGCTAATGTGCACCTTTGGGAGAGGTGGCACCCACAGACACCTCTGAACCCTGCTCTTTTTAGATAATCAACATGGTGATTGTCATGAAATGTGAGCAAACTTCACGCAGCTTAAAGTTCCCAAACTAAAATAGTGGCAAAAGTTTCAGCAAAGGTAAAGTTGGTGTTGCTATGCCAAAGCACATCACATTCATGAAACATCAATTCATTTAAAAATGTCTTTCTCATTTAATTTGGGGTGTGATAATAAAAGTAGTTATTCTCTGTGATTCCCAATAGGATGAGTGCATTTTTTCTTTTGCTTTGCTGCTTATCACCAAAAACTAATCATGGTGCAGCCAGATAAGAATAACAAGACTTCCATCCATGTCCCTTTTTTTATGACCCTTGCTCCATGCACTATATATATATATATATATATATATATGGTTTGAGCCAGAAAACCCCACGAGCCAGTAAAAGCCAGAAAAAAAACATGCAATTGGGATCTTTGGGATCTGTATGTGTGATGTGTGATTATTTGTTATCATTATGACGTTTTTCAGTTGATCGAACTGACATTATTGTGAGTCTCATGGGACTTGATGTTCCAGAGGAGCAAAAATAGAATAAATCTTGAACAACTTCAAGCCTATAAAAAGAAGATATATTGTTAGAACGACCACGACTAAAAGAGACATAAAAGCTCTAGACCTGATTTATAGATCTTCACATTTTCCACAATAAACAATAAATTTTTGTCTACTTGTATTTTTACAGATGTATTTTTACAGATGCTAACCATGAACACTTTTACCCAAGCAGACAATACGATACTTGCATGACTATAAGAGTACTGCTGGTTTCAGATTATATCACAACGTTCTGTAGACCAATGAAATTTTATACAGATTGGGCAGCTAAAATTAACATTGTTAAAAAGGAGACAACTGTTGTAATACTAGTAATAATAGTTTTTGGTTATAGCCTATAATATATATACACACCATTTGTGAATTTATCCTTTATTTTATTTCATGACATGACATGTAATCAATAAAAAAAAAAAACCACAAAACATCGCATTGTAGAATCTGAAAACCACCAGCAGAGCAGGGTTTCAGATGACATCACAACATTCTATAGTCCAGTGTTATTTAATACAGATGGGGGCAGCTAAAATTAACATTGTTAAAATGCAGATTTTTGTTGTAATACAGTGAGCTCTTGGATCTAGTCAATAATAGAAATGATCAGGTTCAACATTTGTGAATTTATCTTTTGGATTTTCAGTGTAAAGTACAATGTAATCAATGAGAAAACTGACCCTTACCCCCATCTAGAATGACATCATCACATTGTATAACCTGAAAAACACCAATAAAAGCATGTATAGGCCATATTACCCTGGGTCCTTGTCCTCTGGTGAACTCCAAATATTCATTTTCACACTGGCCCATTCATATCCATCTGTCACAATCCCACATCCCATCAGCCTTTTGAGCATCTAAACACACATACACATAACCTGCCTATCTTTACTATAAACACGCCTATCTATGGAAATACACAGGCAGAGGTTAGCGGAGGACCCTTGCCAAGTGAAATAGGCAGTATACAGTGCTTAAGCGTGATGGATCGGTGGCACTGGCCTGGCATAATAGTCCAGTAGAGTGGACCACAGCCTTGTTGAAAACGCAGGCTTATAGATCATGATAGAACGGACACACTGCTAATACAGAACCTCCACACTGCTACACTGCATCCAGCCCCGGCATCCACAAATGTGATGGATTAAGACAAACAGGTTATTTATGGAGCCAGCCACGCTTCGGGAGCTCTAGTCTGTGCGTGCCCACACATCTGTTTGCTGAAGGGGAGAGAGAGGAGGAGAGAGAGGAAGAAAGAGAGGAAGAAAGAGAGGACCAGACTGGACCAGACCGCTGAGTTTTAAAAGTTGGTGAAGTAAAAAACAAAGTAAAAGGGGCTTTACTTGATTTTTTGTGTGAAAAACCAAAGGTCCAAACCTATTCCTCGCTTTCCTAACACATACTAAAATTTGAAATATATACTCAATACTGATTCCGATACCACAATGATAATTCAATTTATAGAATGCGATTTTCAACATTAAATCATAGTATTTTCTTTTATATTTCCATGTGGTATTATATCTGTGTAATCCCTCAGTGGTCCAGGTAGGTTCCGTAGTGGTCCATTGTATACTAGTCTATGTGCTCTTATACTTCTATGGCTAACTTAATAGTTATTGGGTTTCTGTTTAGCCTTGTTGACCAGTTCTTTGGTACAAAAACACATTTCAGCACAAAGTAATCTTGATCTTTGGTACCAACTTTTTACTAAATAATTTCTCTTAATACAGCTCTAATTTGCATAGAATTGAACTTGACCAAACAGTACAAAAACATCATAATAAAAGAAAGTGTCCATGTATTTCCAATTAAAACAGTATTATGGTGCGAAATCATCCTTCGACTTGTGCAAATGTTGTTAAATGGTGTTTTTGTAACTATTTGAATTTTAAAAAGTGTTAATTGGGCTTGAGGAATGGGCTCACAATAGAAAGGCTACATGAAAGCATCCTTGAGTGAGTTTTTTTTACCTTGGACATTCTGTGTTAGCATCCCTGGCACTAAGCTCAAAGGATTCAGTGACCATTGTGTAATTAAAAGGCTGGCATTTTACCCCCACTGGCATTTGTAAAAGTCAAATAGTAATTAATCCGGAGATGTAACTTAAGGTGAAGGCTCCTACTGAAAGAATACAAATAGCTGGCCTCGGAACAATTAGGAAAGATTTCAAGTATTATGTGTTAGCCAAGACCAAATAGGCTGCTGACGCATTAAAATAGTTGATTCATTATTTGCATACGTGCTACCTTTTAACACTTCTGGAAATTTGTCTTATGTTCAGTGGCCTCCTTCCAATGTCAGCTAGGCATGTATGCTTTTCACTTCACATAGTTATCTTTCAATAGATGTCTTTTTGTCCGAATAATTATGAACATTTACTTCTTGTTATATACAATCTTTTATGGAATCAATATTTAATCTAGCTCTATCTAAAGGAAGTATGTTTATTCATGTTACTGCCCAAAAATGTACCATCACAACAGTAGAGTGCACACCTCCACCAAGGATCCTTTATGTTCATGTGTTTGCCTGGTAAACTATCATGTGGTTGTGGGTTCAATCCTCAGCAGACTCTTACAGTATCTTTACAAAGGGAATCTGCATCCTTTACAATATACCTTAAGTTTGCTCTGAATTTGCTCCAACACCCAAGACTAATCAATCTAATCTACTAGTAAAAATAATGAAGTACCAGTTCTACTTTTGGAGTAAAAAGTTTTTGAACTATTAAAGAGCCAAATATTGTCATCTTTATGAATTGTGGTAATTTTTGGCCATTCAATAGCGTAATTCATCTAATCTTTAGTATATTTATATTTTTGTTTGCTCGAAACCTGGTCTTTAACCTAAAACCAAGCGCCAGACATGACCATCTATTGTGGCACCATCGTGACATGAATCTCTTCCCTCTCGCCCCGCCCTAACCTCCCTCCAAAACTGATAAATCGGAAGAACCAAATTAATCCAAATATCCAAAGATGTTAACTTTCCTCCTTTTTCCTGCCAAAAGATAGAGAATAAGCTGCAATCAACGATGGGCAGAAAAAACCTAATCAGATTGGTTTGATTCCATGTTGCTCTCACGCTATTTAAACAAACAGAAACACAGGGGTTCAAAGCCAGCCCCCAGACTCATTTACACTAATGAGAGTGCATTAATATGTCACGCTGATGAGCCAAATGGAAGGGTTACGCTTCCGATTGTCCCTGTGCCAAAACCAGAGTTTTTCAAGCAAAACCCGCCTGATTCACTGTCTCTAATCTTCAACGAAAGATCTAAGTTCATTTGTGTCACATTTGATGCACATTAGACAATCCAGCATGGCACTACTTGATTTAGAAATTGGAATTGCCTTGCTAAGCACACACAACACCTCGCCACCATTCTCATTACGTCGGCATAAAATCACATAGAAGCATAAAAAATATAAAGAACTATTTTTGCAGCTTTCCCCAAGTCCCAGGTTTGATTAAAAGTGAGGCGCCATAACTAATACCCCATCGCACACTTTTCAATGGCATTACGTTTGAAGTGACGAGGAAAATCTCCAGTTCGGTTTTCCAATCTCTCTTGTACGGTAAACCTTTTTTGTTTTCCAATAATTTCCACACCAGAGGAAGGTAGGCTGAATAGTCTAATCTCATAAGCGGCTTAATGCAGATACTGTGACTTCATTACAACCACTGCTGTTTGTAAACTGCTCTCCTGAAAACTGACGGTTGCTAGGGTTCGCTGGAAGAAGGCGATGATGAGGAGAGGAGAAGGCTTGGAGAAAAAGGGCTTTATTTTTATAGACAAAACGATGTGTGAGGGCCCCGGTGTACTCCACAGGGCCCCTGCAGTATTAAAAAGTTTGACCAGGTCCCGTAATAAAAACCTTTGGCTCCCACTGTGCAATTAAGTGGCGGCTGAAACTATTGATTTGATCTTTTGTTTTGTCCGTCCACTCTCGGTGGAATTATCAGCAGCCACAAACGGTGCTGGCTGGGGCTGCACAAAACACTATACTTACTTGGACAGTGGGAGAGCAGATAGCTGATATATGTAACTAAATTGAGCGCTTTGTATCTTCATTTTCTTAAAGGTATCACTTTGAGTTCTAAGATGTTTGCATGGTAATCCAAATGAATAGTGGAGGTGACAGAAGGTCTAAATAAGGCAACCATTTTGACAGTTTTCTCACAGTTTTGGTTGGTGTTTGGAACTTGTTGTGTCCTTGAGCAAGACACTTCACCCACCTTACCCTCTGACCACCAATCACTTTATATGAGTGATTGGTGGTCAGAGGGGCATTAAAAGGTTCTATAATGCACAAAATTGACTCTTGTGAGCTTTAAGTTACGTAATAATGTTATTACTTCATTGGAAACATACCTGGAGTTGTGTTTTGTTTCATTCACACATTTGAATAATCCTGCAAAATCTTTATTCCACCTTGTGATGTCATGAAGCGGTAGTTTCTAAGTTAGCAGCTACCTTTTACCTTTTGTTCAGTGGAGAGGGCCAGTTCCAGGGCTGATTTTATCCAAATGATTCTAGTGAAGGTGTACTGTATGTAAAAAACACAATGGGGCACTTCCTGTATTACCACATGACATCACAAGGTGGAACAGGTGTTTTCAGTTTGAGAGAAGAATGCAGCCTAAATACATAGGGTTTGGGGTGTAAACATTATAACATAGATCAGAAAATAGTGTAATATGGACCCTTTAAGTAACTAGAAAGACAGCATGTACCTCCAAGGCATTACTGTGTATTTTACATGAAAAGTTAACTTTGCGTAATTCTATTCAGGATATAAAATTAAACTAATCTAATCGAAGAACCGTTTTATTGAAATCTAACTAATCATAGCAAGAACATTTTTTAATTTAATAGCTTGCACAGACAGGCAGATGTTCACATTCATTATAAGCTGATGTATTAAAATGGTTGGACAAACAGAACAGGGTGATTTAGTATTTAAAATTTAACGCAACAAGATGTCTATGCATCACTGACTAATACACCACTATCCACTCCCTGCTCTTATTTTGTTTCCCAAAGTCCAAAAGCATGACCCAGCAGGCTTTTTTTTTATCCTCTACAAATTACATCTGCTAAACAAACTGCTGTAGTATAAATTGCATGGCTGGGTATAAAATATGTAAGTGTCTGCAAAATCATCATAAGACAGTGTTTGCAGCTGCACTTCTGGCGTCAGCTGTCTGTTTTGTTGTTTCATTAAAGGGCCCACATTACACAATTTTCTGATATATGTTATAATGTTGTTTCGTCATCACAAACATACCTGAAGTTGTGTTTTGTTTCATTCACACATGTTTAACACACAAACCATGCATATTTAGGCTGAGTTCTTCTTTCAAACTTACACGTTCACTGGAATCATTTTTTTTTTTTTATTATTGCAGCCCTGGAATTTCCAATCTCCACTGAAGTAAAGGTAAATAGGAGCTGTTCATTTGAAAAACTACTGCTTCATGACATCGCAAGGTGGAACAGAACATTTTGAGCTTTGGAGATGTAGACAGACTAATAATGCAGGATTATTCAAACGTGTGAATGAAACAAAACACAACTCCGGATATGTTTTTGGTGAGGTAACAACATTCTAGCATGGCTTAAAGCTCACAAGAGTCAATTTTGCGTAATATGGGCCTTTATCTCCCAGTGCCAATTTAATCAAGTCTGCACCCACTGGCAGAGACCTTATGAAAAGAGCAGACTGACAGCACTACACCAATCATCAGCATTTTAATTTGTCCCAGAAGGGCAAAGGTCATCATTTAGACAAATTTAACCACAGTTCTGATGGGTCTCCCACAAGCACCAGGCAGCAGGTCCACTAAAACATGATATAAGGAGATTCCGAGATACATAATTGAACAGTTTGCACCCTGCTTGATAGCTGGAAATGTGCTTCGTTAATCAACTCCCACTGAGTTATGAAGGCTTGAGGAGGAGAGGTTTACAGCAACGGCCAAACATAATGAAATAGACTGGGATGCTCTTGAGCCAACCGATGAGAAACATGGCGGAGGTTAGAATTACTATCCATATTACACACTGTTGAAACTTCACTAATCAATTCTGCATGCGTTACAAACTTTTCCTTTGATTTCACGCGGTAGTCTGTGATGTGCAGCATTAATTACATGAATATTTTACTGTGTTAAAGCTATCTAGGATCAAACTACAACTTAATAAATTGTGTTTTGTGTACAAGAACGTGAGCTTCTAGTCTAAAGCAGCCAATTAAAACCAGATCATGTAGTACATTTGGCGAGCTAGCCAGAAGAGAACTTTAACAGTTCTTACAGTTCTTTCCTGCAAATGGATCTTTTTTTTTTCTTTCTTTTCTCGAGCGCTGGCACTTATAGATTGATATGAAGTCAGCAGGATGTCTGAGCTGGCTGCTGGAGCGAGAGCATATATTTCAGTTGGCTGCCGGTGCACACTTGATTTCTCACAGCAACATTATGAAAAGTAAAGGTGTGCCATTGCCAAGTGTTAATAGAGGTCAGAGCCAGAACAAACAACATAAAAAAAAGATTCTTAAACAAGAGCTCTAACGCTCAGAGAGGGAAATAAAGCCATTTGTTTCAACTGCTCAGTGTACTCAAAAAGAAGAAAATTGTATTTGCTGTGAGCTATAAACCTTTTTTCTTTTAGGCAAACATGATTTAATTTTGTTTACAGGAATTAATAGCCAAATGTATGCATGTGTTATTAGTGAGTGGATAGAAATATTATGACCCTATGCTTACTTTGTTTTGGGGCAAAGAAAATCATTTACATCAGTGTAAACAAAAAGTTTTGATGGAAACAACAGAATTTTAGTATAAAGGGAGTTATTTTAACAAAATGTTTAATTGCAATTTTGGGGCAAAGTAAAAAAAAAAAAAATGGGACTTGGAGATACAGTTTCTAAGCAAAAAACTATAGCTATAGTTTTCAGTTTTGATGTAATTTAAATTTTATTGTTACGTGCAGATGCCTACAGTTTACTGGCTGTGATAAAAAATGTGAATCTATTATACATCTTAGGTAAACATCACAGTATTTCAGTAGCAAAAGTGAAATTTGGTCTTTTTTCCTATGCAAAAATGCTCCTCACTCTGCTGTTACAATAGCCATCTTCCCGTGTGCTTCTCTGCTGATATTGCTTACATTTGCCACTCTAAAACCAGCACTAGAGGAGATACAGTATGTTTGCACAGCCCCAGTTGCAGTCATTTCCAGTGGTGAGTAAAACATGAGCACAGACACGCTGTTCTGACTGGACCAATGTGTTTCCTTGTCAGGTGCAGCGGTCGGGGTTAACAAGGCCAGGCTTCGAAGAGCGAGAGTCAGTGCTTGTTGCCATGGAAGCCAATCTGTGTCTGCTCTCCAAAATTCAGCCATTAGGAGCAGGCAATAAGAGGTATAAGCTGAGAGAGCGATGTTCGGCTGTCCGTTTTCCTGGGATACACATGTCAGTAACACGTGGCAGAGGATAGGCTCAGAAAGAGAGCATGAGGTGGTTAAGTTGAGGATTTTACAATATGGACAGAATGTTGTGCAAGGAGGAGCCTTCTCTCATGAGTCATCAAACTGCCATGCAAGAGTTCTGGTCAGAAATGGCAATGAGCAACATCCGTGTATGACCCACCTCCAGTTATATTAGGAGGTGTATCTTGGAGAGTCAGTCGAATAGCTCAAATGTAATATTGCAATAATTATTTTTATGGATTGTCATTAAGTCAATCACTTCTGGATATATAAAAAAAAGAGTGTGTAATCATTAAATAGGTTGATTCGGCTTTGCTTCTTATGATCTAATATAGCGGCGGTTTTATTAAAGGGCCCATATATTACGCTGTTATCTGATATATGTTATAGTCTTGTTTCATACATACCCGAAGTTGTGTTTTGTTTCATTCACACGTTTAATTAAATAAAGTTATTTTTTCAAACAGAAAACAATCTATTCCACCTTGTGATGTCATGTGGCAATACAGAAAGTGCTCCACTGTGTTTTTAAACCCCATACACCTCATTTGGATGATTTCATCCCTGGAATTGCCAATCTCCACTAAAACTTTAAGTTACTGGGAAAAATATTTTGAGCTAAAACATCCCAAGTTTGAGAATTTAGGTTTGGGCACTATTTCTAAATAATATTAGGTTAGTATCAAAGCCTTGGCTGAGGTGAAAGAACTACCACTAATTTTGGAAATATTTTCCATCCATCCATCCATCCATCCATCCATTTTCTCCCGCTTAATCCAGCTGGGTCGCGGAGGCAGCACGCTGCCCGTTACTCTGTGCACCAGACCCAGACCCCTATGAACCCCTCTGCAGGTGGTGAGCCCACAGGAGGGAGGAATTCCTTGACGGTCCTTGATTGTAAACTGTTCATAGGGGAAATATTTTTCATCATTTTAAATTAGTTCATGCATTTAAGTGTAATTAAGTGTCTTTAAGATACTTAATCCATGCCATGAGTTAAAAAGTACTTAGAAATAAGCCTAAAACACATAATTAGATTTAACAGATCTAGTCATAAATGACATATTATGATTCTTCTAATATATTTTCTAGTCTTGAGTTGTGTTTTCAACTCAACATGTTTCCAAGTAAGTGCTTCAGGCTGCTGGTTGCTGTGGTTACATCGGGTCAAGCACTTTATTTACCCAAGAGACAACAGGAGCATAAAATTTGGAGTTCTTATCGACCTTCCGGTGTACCACTTTTTAAGACTGCTCTTATTAAAACATACTTGGAAACCGGTAAACAACTTGTCATTCTTCAGAGCAAGATCACAGTATTCCCTTCTCCTTTACCTAAACACTTCTCCTTTGGGAACTTTTATCTCTGCCCCTTCAAGTTTGAGATTTATAATTTGAATCAGTGGAGGAGAGACGCTAGGAACAGAGGAAGAGAGTGGGTGTTTAAAAGGCACATAATCCATCGCAAGGCTTCCCATGAGTCGCTTCAGATGTGTACTTCTGCTTATTTGTTTTTATTTATTTTTTTCAACTAAACAAGTTGCTCACACACCTCTCGCCGTTCACGCTAAGGGCTGAGAAGTGACACTGAGCAGAGAGCTTTTGATTCAGGAGGCAGGTGGCGCAGGATAAATTGTGTGAAAAGTGGTAAAAGAGGGAGGTGGGGAGGGGGGGTCCTAAGTGAATGTCGCCACGTTGAAATGGCCCTCGCTGGTCCGGCAGAGTGGGCTATCTATCATGTGGGTCAGCCTCATTGACAGCTGTTCTCTTCGGCTTCTATCAAGGAGAAAATGAGCACCGATTCTCCACTCGGGCTGCTCCCATTGTGAGAGGAGGTATGTGAGAGCATGACCAGTGTGGAGGCATGGTGCTAGGGCTGGGAATCATGGAGTACCTCAAGATTCGATACGAGACATGGCTCACAATACTATCAAGTTATGGCGATACATGCGATAATTGATATATTGCACGATACACTGATATGTTGCTGTTTTTTAAGATTCAAATACATTTTAGCAACAATAATTCTTTGTTAAACCACTGCAAAATTGTAGTGCGGTCACAAAAAATGGCTAGAAAGTACCAAAAAATACTCTTGGCGATGTATCGATACAACAGCCCACGGTAACAATACTGTATCACCAAATTTAGTATCAATATATTTCGATATGTATGCACATGTCTACATGGTACACAACATGTATGCTATCCATAGTTATCAGACAGTTGTCATGGCGATCAACAATTTCAAACTAAATATTACATCTTTTGAATAGTGCCATTCACAGTGAGATGCATATCATGAAAATATACCTTGAGATCATAGGTTTCAGCTTCATGTTGCATGCAACATTTTGAGGACTTTTTTGTCACGTTTTCTTATGGCTTAACATCTTCAATTGTGTCTTTAAGGTTAAATAATGGCACACTTTCTGAAGCTAAAAAAATTCTGATGGCAGTAAAACTTGGATACGGTCTGTACACATCATTGTATGTTTTTTTACCACATTTGTTCAGAATTCTCCTCATTACAGCTTTGCACTGGTGTGATAAAGAAAAACCTTTGGGTTCCTCCAAGCTAATAGAGGATGAAAAAGAAACTGGGTTTTCTGCACTCCCTTCTTGTTCCATCCTGCCTATAGCCCTGATTAAAAGTGTTCAAGATTACATCATAGAAACATACATTTAGTGTTAAAGCTTTCATTTGTAAATTATGCACTTTGATCTTATGCATTAAAAAATCTGAGTTTTAATTAAAGTGAAAATGGGTTGTTTTGAACAGATCGTTGCTAAAAATGAAATGCATGACAACCATATCTCTGATTGTTTTACGGTTTATGTTTAGACAATCATTTTTCATTGTACTTGTGTATACAGCTTTGGTATATCTATGTTCAATAGCACTGCATGCTGTTTTGACAGTCCAATTACTAAGATTCAATAATCATTGGAAAGATGTCAATATGACCACTAGCCCACCTGAATTATCAGTCAATTTACAGAAGGCAGTGGCTGTTCCAGGGCACAGACATGGCTGAAAGTGAAAGCTAATTACATGCATGCGTCCACACACTGCACACACAGCAGCTTCAGTCACAAACATCGATTCTACTCACAAACTCTCATTTTCACATTTGATTTGTTGGTGAAGGTTGTGTTTACAAATATTGGCCAAAGGCCCTTCCATTAAGTTTAGGTACTTTATGTAGAGTCTTGTTCCTCTATTTAAGAATCTCCCTCAGTGTTCAAAGGCTTCTTTTAATGCAATAAAGTAAAATTTGTCTTTCTCCTGGACAGATATGTAGCACAAAAGCAGCTCTTATGGTCAAAATGAGACTGCCATGTGGTGTAACTAATATTCTGCATTTTTATTGCCGTGAACCAGGAAGTAACACTGTAACAAAGTTCCATTGTCGTGTTTACAAGAATTTGGATGATGAAACATTGTACAACTACATTCTTTATTGACATTAAGCCTAAACCTCTAGGTCTGAAAATCACTTCAAGTTGTTCTTTTCTTCTGTTTTCCAACTTGATCTGGTGTCAGTCAGTACATCAATGCAACACAAGAACCACTGGTCCCTCTAATTTCAAAACAGAGTTTCCCTGATAACCCACTTTTATCATAGCATTATATTATTCTATATGGTAAATTTGTCATTAATTACACTCACATGAATGCAGTTACGCTGGTCATATTATGCAGGTGCCTAACAACAGAATCACTGAAGTAGCTCCTACAACTCTAGTGATACTCCCAGTGCAGCCAGTTTACAATCTTAACACCATCGCTGAAAATTTTCAGTAACTTCCACTTGATGCTCATTTTAAATGAATGCCATCTGATTGCTGTAGCTCTTACTTCTGACAGTAACTTGTGATTGGGTCCCACTTTACCATTAGCTCACATGCTGCTAGTTTTATGGCATCAAAATGAATCGTATACCACAATGTACTATTGCACCAGCCCCAGACTTGGATTAGTAACAAGAATTGGTGGGGCTAAAAAGGACATTTTGTCTGCATACCATGTCAAAGCTTTACACAGATCATCTCCCACTAGATGAATGAATTTCCATGCATTTTTAGTGGTATTTCATCTAACTCCCTCCCACACTGTATCCTCTGGGTGCTATCATGAATGTTGAGTGGCGTGATTGCAGAGCTGTCCGTTTGATTTGGATTGGTAAATTGTCCCCTCCTCGCACCTGTCATTTCAGGTTGAGCTCCATGTTGTAAAACCCAATCACCCGCACGGCTATACCCTAATTTGTCAACAAAGAAGGCAGGGGCCGGTTCTGACGTCTGTTGCAATTCTCATTGTGGGGCCCATCCAAAGCTGGCAATTTACAGGACAAATACTTACATGAGCGGCGCCGCACAAAGCTCTTATTATCCCAATGCTACCTACTGTTTATGTTGTCTGATGAAAATCCATAACACTATGACATGGTGCAGTATCAGATGTAATAAGCAGAAATGCGTAAAAAGGCCCGTCAAAAGCTAGCTAACAAAAGTAAAAGTAGAGTTGTGTTAAGTGCTGGTCTCATTTTAAAGGGCCCATATTATGCTGTTTTCTAATTTGTTATAATGCTGTTTCCTCATCACAAACAGACCTGGAGTTATGTTTTGTTTCATTCATGTCTAACTTCATATACCTTCACTAGAATGATTTGGATAATTTCAGCTCTGGAATTGCCAATCTCTACTGAACTAAAGGTAAAAGATAGCTGTTAACATGAAAACTAAGTGGAACAAAAGTGGAACAGAGCATTCTGAGCTTTGGAGATGTAGACTAGTAATGCAGGGTTACTCAAACATGTGTGAATGAAACAAAATGCAACTCCAGGTATGTTTTTGATGAGGTAACAACATTGTAACATGGTTTGAAGCTCACAACAGTTGATTTTGCATAATATAGGTCCTTTAAATTGTTTTACCCACATGAAAGCCAGAAAAGCATGTTTAATAACCAAAAAGCTACCCAAACACAAACCTCACTGCAGAATTGTCACTCTCCCCTGTCGCACCCGCCCACACCTTCAACAGGACAACAAATCAAGCGCTCCTCACCAGGACGAGCGGAGTGAAATGAAAGGAGCACTAAAGCCCCCCATAGCTGAGCTGTCAGAGCCCACAAGCACTGCGCCTCTGCTCATAAGCCCCAGATAGATCAAGTTATTTCTCTGTGCAAGAGAATTACAGTGGCCCGCGACTGGCCCCTGGGATGTGGCTGCTCTGGACTTGTTTGTCTCGTCTGTGCATTTGTCCTAATACTTGCCATGTGTGTGATGTGAGGAAGGTCCTGAAGGTGGAGCAGGCAAGTGCCCCCTGGACAGGTTTTGATTTTAAGTGAGATATACTGTACTGTGAGTCAGTCCCTTCTAGTTTCTGTTTAAATGAAGAAGGGTTTGGGCAATATTTTGCATCAGTCAACCATCCAGTCCTGCTATATCCAATCATATTTGCTTATACACATGAATGTCTCTTAAAGTGCTACGACATATTTTTATGATTCCTTATTTTGGCTTAATTTGGTGGATAGTGCCTGTTTTAAATATAAATTATAGTTTTACACCAATCAAGAAGTCATTTGTGAGGAAGAGTTTGGATGACATCACACTATGGAGAATTCTGTCCAAAATTTTGGCAGAATTTACAATTTACAAAGATTTTTATTTTATTTTTTTTCTAATGCTTTCAACCTTAATTCAACAAAATAAAGGTGTTTTCTGATATCTATGTGTGTCATAATAATTTCTGTGTACATTGAAGGAGTTTTGCTAGGTAACAGTTATGGAAGTCCCTAGTGCGATGTCACGATTTCGAATCAGGAAAAAACATTCTAAAAAATGGCCGAACTGGGAAAAAAGATGTGAATGTTTCTACAAAAATGTTAAATATAATGATCTTGACTGTGTTTTAGTAAACTGGGTAGCCTAACCTGTCAGAGACTTTTTAAATGAAATGAAGACATCTCCTCTTGAATATCTTAAAACATTCTGAATTAAATCTATAACTTGTTAGACCTTAGAGATCTGGGTTGCTGCTGGTTTTTACTCGTAAGCCGACATCTTTGTTTTGACACAAATCTACCATGTGTTTCTCTGATTGGTTAATCCACCTGTCAGTCATGTCCTTTGGAATTTGTGGAGATACAATGAGGTCCCAGACTACAGGTCTTAGTAAAGTACTGTAAAAACATCTTGGCTGGTCAGACAAATAAGAGGTGCGAGAGAGAGGAGCAGAGAAGCTTCACTTCTCTGTTAGTGCTGTGTTGGAATAAGTTACAGTATGCAGGTTAAAGCAAAAGACAAAAGAGTAACCACGGAAATATTCATAACCTGTACATACAAGAAATCTGAAACAAAATGTCAAATAATATCCAGATAGAATGAACATGGAGAACTGGATAATACGGCAGTAGTTATTTAAAACAGGAAAAAAGGGAAAAATCAGCACACTCACAAAAGTTTTTGTAAAATTGGTTTAGAAATCTGTTCTTCACAGTCATTTACAGATTGCAGATTCTTTGAGTTCAGTGATATTATCTTTCTTCTTAATGTAGTGTACCTTGTTGTCCAAATAAACAGTATATATTGTCTCTATGCAGATATCTAATGTATTCAGCTGCCTGGAATCTGTCAGTTAAAGTAGGCTCTATTTACCATGCACAACATTAAGTCTTTGGCACAGCATTGCATCACATTATGGAATGAAACATTATCTTAGCAGCAGCGTTTTAAGAGCCCTCTCCTAATTTTGAGTTTTACTTCTTGCTGAAATTAGCATCTGTGAAACTTTTCTGCGTCCGTGTTGCTCCCGGGAGAGAGTGGTGCAGTGAGGAGATGCCCGAGCCTGCCCCGCGGTGCACACTACCTGCTAACTAATGAAAATGAAACATTTGTTCTTGGGGGCACCTCCCAGGCTCACTGCTGCCTCTCACAGCACAGCCTTTGATAGATAGATGGTGGACGAGAGAGGGAGGAGAGGGAGGGTGTGTGGTGCGAGCGGGCGGGGGTGAGAGAGCTAACTTTAGCCCTTAATGGTTTGAAATATGCTTGCGCTACAGTTTTTTCGCTGTGGGGCCAAATGATATCCCCTCTCTTGGTGATTTATCAGGCCTATTCACCAGCTTCTCGTCAGGGATAAATTGGCTCTTGCCTCATGTAATGCCCTTGATGGATAATTGTCTCATTTTTCTTGATTATTCTATCTATACGGCTGTTGCTTAAAATCAAAATGAATATCACAAACATAATGCCCCGGCTATCCTCGTGCCACAGCCTATAATGAGGCTCATAATGGCTGACGATAATGAGGGCTTTGGTGCCAAATGAAGTGACGACTTGGATGATGGTGCAGTTTGACCTTTGACTTCAGCTGCATCTGTTTTTTTATGCCACTTTTCACCTCCAAGAATTGCTTCACATCTGAGGGGTTTTAGATAAGGGAACAATGATAAAATAGCACCAAGTTTACAACATCTGTATTGCGGTATTTTCTGATCTATGTTATAATGTTTCACAAACACACCCGGAGTTGATTTCAACCCTGGAACTGCCCATCTCTACTGAACCAAATGTAAAAGGTAGCTGTTAACTTGAAAAATACCGCTTCATGACATCACAAAGTGAAAGAGAGCATTTTGAGCTTTGGAGATGTTGACAGACAAATAATAAAGGATTACTCAAACGTGTGAATGAAACAAAACACAAAACTCTGGGTATGTTTTTAATGAGATAACAACATTCTAACATGACTTAAAGGATTCATTTTGTGTAAAATAAGACCTTTAACTGCAGCAGCAGAACTGTCAGCCTCCTCAGCCTCTCCATCAGTTTGTCTTCACCGTCACCATCAATGTCAGTGTCAGTGTGAGGCTTTTACCTTAACAAACCATACTCATTATTCATTCAAGTTATTGCTATACCTGCCATTGTCTAAGCTCCAAAGTTGAACTCTTCATAAACCATTGTGTTGAATTGAACTGTGTGTCTTGTGGCTGAGAAAAGATGCTGTAAGTGGGACAATCTTAAATGACTGAAGTAGGTGTAATAGCTCTTACCCTGATCTTTTAATAGAAATGAGTCATATTCTTGTTAAGAAGTGATGGATACATATTACTATAGTAATAAACTCCCTTTGAGATGTGTGTAGAATCCCTCAGTCGTCCAGATAGAATCCATAGCAAAAGGAGAAATTTAATTTGTCAACTGGACAGAGTTTATTTGGTCAAATACGTTTCGCAGCTCATCCAAGCTGCTTCCTCAGTTCTGGTCAGATGCTGGCGGACACTGCTTTATATCTGCTTGAAGGGAGGAGCTAATTACAATGAAAATTACTCTGAGACAGCACATATTTATTTACAGTTTCTGTTAGTCAGGTGAGTCTATTCAATATGGAGTTGTTTACAGTTTCTGTTAGTTAGGTGGATCTATTCAATATGGAGTGGGAGTGGGGGAGTAGTTAGCATATCCATTCAGGGCCATGATGGGTGTTTTCACACCTCTGGACATGTCCTGGCTAGTCCCATTGTTTTCCCAGTTTGTTTTGATTTAGGTTTGAGGATAGAGTTATAGATGGGAGACAAATGATGTCTGAGACCCCCATTTCTGTTCAAGGAAGGATTCTCTTTCTTGACAAAAATAGCCTCTTTAACTCCCCTCTCAAACCAGTTCTTTTCTCTGGATGAGCTGCGAAACGTATTCGACCAAATAAACTCTGTCCAGTTGACAAATTAAATTTCTCCCTTTGAGATAAAAGAATGTATGAAACAGGCTGCACAATATGACACAAATAATGATATTGTAAAATTGCAATAAGCAATATAGCAAGATAAAACCATTATTGTACTGTTTTCTGAAAGTAAAATATGTTTAAAAATCGGGTTTTAGTCAAGTTTTTTGTTTGTTTTTTTTTTGTTTTTTTTTCTCCAAATGGGGAAGAGGGATTATGGAAAATCAACCCTTTTGGAGCTTTCAGTGTCCCCTCATCAAAAACATGTCTGTTTGCATGTTTGAGTAATCTAGTGATCTCTCTCAGGCCTTATTTAAGCCCTCCTTATAGTTTGCAACACAATTCTATCCAAAGCTCAGCCTACAAGCCTACATCACCAGCAAACGCAAGCTTCATTTGAGAGCAGCATAAACGCAGTGGGTGACGTCACACTCACTTAGTCCACTTTATACTGTCTATGGTTAATGCTCCATAGTAGAGTAAAATACCTCTTCCTTAAAGGCGCATTATGTAACTTTTCTGGTGGAGGATCTGCCACCTGCTTGTCTCCACTGAGATACTACTGTTTTACCTTGATTGTTCCGCAGTTTGCAATTAAACTTGGTAATCACAATGGAGACAGGTTAATGGTCAGATCTACGGAGCCGCAAGCCTGCACATGGTGAGAATTCATGTTTAAGGTATTTTTGAGATATAAAACAACTTATAATGAAACAAATGCAAGGGAGATATGTTTAATGCCATACTGTGGAACATTCCAGGCAAAGAAATAAATCCATGGAGACACGCAAGTAGTGGACCCTTCACCTTAGAGTTATACGGTGCACCTTTAACCGAACCTATATATTGTGTCTAAACTATACTATAATATCACAATATTATAATTTTCACAATACAAAACACACAGCTATTGCATCTTTTTCTCAAACTTATAGGAAACCATGCCCTTTCTCATAAACTGTAATATCCAACATGACTACAAATTAGACCTGATGCTTTCACGATAGAGAAAAAAAATACAAAATTATAATAAAAATCATGTGAGCACTTCATTTGTATACGGCAACGCCTTTCAATTTCCATTAATATCTTATTTCATGGTTTCTGTTTGTTCCACAGGACCGCTTTTGTCCTCCCGTACATTTCTCGCCCATGCCATATTTATTCTAAATAGGCAATTTTGTTTTGACAGCTATTTGTATGTAAAGTGTGACTTGTCATTGCTCCTATCCTTTCCTGTGTTTGCTGACAAAGCCTTTTTTGGTTTCCACAACAATCTGGGACATACCTCTCTGTGGATTTACCATTATTTTTCACAATACATTTTTGGAAAAAGTTTGCAATAGTTTTTTATTTATTCGTATTCTGTCTGTCTGTACTTTTCGGAGTTGGTATTCCAAGCAGGTACGGGTAAACACCAAACCAAACTGCCATTCCTTCACGGTTAATAATTATGATTTGTAATATTTATAATGTGCTTGCTCTGACGCTGCTTACGGTGCGCTATTCTCAACAGCACAGATCTTATTTTACCCTTGTTGCAAGATACAGCAGTTTTGTTGATCAGTTATTCTCCGATGGCATTACTTCTTCATAAGCACCGTTCATTCATGACTCATCTCTCATATAATGTATCCATTTAAACTGCAAGGCTATGAGTTCTAAAGGGAGATCTCCGTAATGGTAAATAAAAACGCTGTAGAAACTTAGGACCATTGCCATAACAAAGAACAACACAAAATATCTCTTAAAGCGGCTTTGCTTGGATGTTGCTTTGCTTGGAATGTTCCACAGTATGGCATTACACATATATCTCCATATATCTCTACTAAACAAAAGATTAAAGGTAGCTGTTAACATGAAAACTACAGATTCATGACATCACAAGGTGAAATAGAGCATTTTGAGCTTTGGAGATGTGGACAGACTGAAACAGGAACAACATTATAATATGACTTAAAGCTCATAAGGGTCAATTTTGTGTAATATAGCATACTCTGGAACATTCCTTGCAAAGTGATCATAATTATTAATATCAATAATAATTCCAAAGACATTGCAAAATAACTGACATTGTTACATATCTAGAAAACGTCCCACGCACCAGAATAGTGTAACAGTGTAAATGAAATACTCTGGCTTTGTGACAGCTGCCAGACACTGTGGATGCACCATTGAGATCTATAGGGAAACAAACATGGCGGATGTGACAAGCCGCATACAGAGGTGCAAACTTTCCCAACTCCAACTAGGAACCGAAAAAGTCTCCCTAAAAACCACATCATTTTTCTAAACCCAGTGAAGTAAAAGGAGGGGGGATGCAGACCACAGTTTCAGAGTGGTACAACGATATGGTTAGTTTGGCAAGATAGCAAATGGGAATAATTATTGCCTTTGAGTAAATAATACAAGAAAAACATTTGTGCGTGGGACTATTCTTGGAGTTTGCATGTTTCATCTGGGTAGTTGAGTTATTCCAGGCCTGACCAGAAAGAATCTTGCCTTTACTCCATTTTTTTTTTTTTTCTTATTTTCGAGAGGGGGATTATGTTACTTTGTTGTTTTTGTTTTAGCTTTCTACCATGTTATGCCTTTGTTTCCTCATCAAAAATAAGGTTTTAGATGTCATCCATGCATCTCTCCTGCGCCTTATAGAAATAAGTAAGATTGTAAGCTTCTGTCCGATACTCAGTCCTCAAGCCTACCTCGTCCATGCTGCCACACGATAATTCTCCATAAATATACAAAAGCATGATCTAAAACTGTACATAACAACTTAACAACCCTGCTGCACTCTGATTGTGTTGTGACAGTGACTTAAGCAGAGCCAGGACTATTTCAGGTCTCCTCTAAACCAGGCTAAAAGTGGACTACATCATTTCTACTGTAGTTCTAAACAAGAAATTATCTAAAGAAGGACAAAAAGATAGAATGAACTCTAAATTAGGGAAACGCACATACTGAAGAGCTGTCCAAGCGCCACCTGAAGGAGCTCGCATACCACAGTTTGAGAAACACTGATCTAGACTTCCCAAGTTACTCCATCTACAGACTATCTCAAAAAAATGTAATATAATGAAAAATGTAATATTTTTTGTGACTTATTTCTGAATAAAGTGACAAAAAATATGTAACTTTTTCATGATGATTCTATTTTTTTTTTTTTTTTTTTTTTTTGAGATTTACTTCTTCCCTGGACTAACCCTTTAAAATCTCTCTCTCAAAATGCTAGGGCAGCCCATATTTTCTACAACACGAGCCTTAAACCCCGGCCTGACCATTCAGCTATTCAGTCTGTTAAATAATATGCGCTTATTAATGTTTCATAGGTCTTTCAAGCATCCCTTTTTGTTCTTGTTTATTTTTGTGGGCCGAGGAAAGGAGGGATTGCCTGGACCAGCGGCTCTCCCCGTCATTCCATTCAGTGTGTGCCTTCAATTATGCATGTGCTTCTTATCTGTGAGCGTATGATGTTTGACTGGAGAGAAAGCACTCAGCGGCCCTTTTGTATGCTCAGGCCTGAGTGTGCCCATGCTGACCCAGCAGCCGATTAAGGATGGTTTTAGTGCATGGCCTGGAAGTGCGGAGCCATTTCCTCCCAGTTACAGTGCTGTGGAGTCAGTGTTATGGTTCAGACCTCCTGAATGGATGTTATGTACTGGAAGAGTAGAAGGCATTGACCTATTTTGTTATTAAAGGGTCTATATTTCACAAAATGGACTCTTGTGACCTTTAAGTTATGTTGTAATGTTGTTACCTCATCAAAAACATACCTGGAGTTGTGTTTTGTTTCAATCACACATGTTTGAGTAACCTTTTATTATTATTCTGTCTACATCTCCAAAGCTCAAAAAGCTCTGTTCTAACTTGTGATGTCATTTAGTGGTATGTTTCAAGTTAACAGCTGCCTTTTACCTGTAGTTCAGTGGAGATGAGCAATTCCAGAGCTGAAATCATCGAAATGATTCTACTGCTGGTGTATGGAGTTTAAAAACACAGTGGAGCACTTCCTGTATTACCACATAGCATCACAAAGTGGAACATAGCTCTGGGTATGTTTGTGATGAGGAAACAACATTATTACATAGATCAGAAAATACCATAGGCCTTTTAAGTTTTAGTTACACTGTAAGTATATGATGTCAAGTCAAGTCATTTTATTTATATAACACATTTAAAACAACCGTACCAAGTTGCACCAAACTTTTTTAGAGCATGAAACACAAATGTAAAATATACAAAATATGACATAAAAGAGTGGCTTAATACACAAAGATAAAAGTCTAAAGTTGACAGTTTCAGAGTAGAGCTCATGGGCTGTTGAATGCCATCTTGAAAAAAATGTGTTTTTAGGAGGGTTTTAAAGTGAGGTAGAGGAGCATGATCTCAGATGAAGAGGGAGGGCAGTCCAGAGCTTAGGGGCCACAACAGAGAAAGCTCGGCCTCCCTTGTGTGGGGTTAAAAGATCAGTGATGTACTGTGGCGCGAGTGAGTTGAGTGATTTAAAAACAAATAATACAATTTTCAAATCAATTCTGTATTTAACAGGTAATCACTGGGGCTAGGATGGGTGTAATATGGTCTCTCTTTTTGGACCCGCTGAGTCTGGCAGCAGCATTTTGGACTAACTCTAACCTACTGAGGGAGGATTGTGGGAGGCCTGAATATAGCGAGTTGCAGTACAGTCTATTAGTTACAAAAGCATGTATGATTGTTTCAAAGTTATTGCGTGTTAGGATTGGTTTTAATTTAGAGATTTGTCTTAGCTGAAAAAAGCTAGTTTTAACAACATTTGAAATTTGTTTCTCAAAGTTTAAAAGAGAGTCCATAAAAACACCAAGGCTCTTTACAGAACTGTGCAAATTTGTAGCAAGGGGCCCAAGGTCAGATGTGAGGGTGTTGGTGTAAGGTCCAAAGAGAATAACTTCAGTCTTATTTTCATTTAGCTGGAGAAAATTAAAGAACATCCAAAAGGACGAGCCATTTTTTGGGGAGACAGGAAGATAAAGATGTAGGTATTGTGTGTACAGGGGGCTATACAGTAAGTATTGGACAGTGGTGCTTTAACAATACCACAAAACCGTGCAGATTACAAGTGTATTTTAGAGCACAAGTTGATAGTTTGGCCAGTGAATGTGAAAGCAGGGGCCGGGGGTAATGGCAGAGCGCACCCACAGCTGCAATGCACACTGGGTAATGCCTCCATGTCAGAGCACCCGCCACAATCCTCCGCATCCAGGAAGCAGGGCCCATCCTCCTGCAGCACTTGGATGTTTTATTTATGAGCCCTGCCAAAGCCCGAGCTGTGTTTAACTCCACAACAAGCAAGAAATCCCAGCATGCTTTTCCCCCCTCCCTTGACGAAACCGTGGAACTTTAGTTTTTAGAAATAGTCCGCTGGAACATTTCTTGCCATGTTATTCATTTTTGTCAATAGGCCCCAGACAGCTAGGCAGCATTATCACACAATAGGATGGAGCAAAGAAAACCAAAAACATAGTAACAATGGTGGTGATTGCATTGGAGCTTCTAAATACTATCATTCTATAAACAATTTGGCCTGATTGGTGTGAAGACAGCCAAAAAGATGCTCTTACTAAACAATTAACCACTCGCTAGGCTATTCTGTGTCTTTATCCTTATTTGAGTCCACAATTACATCGCTGATTGCAATATTATTAACCCTATCATCTTGTGGTGTATTAACTCTGCTTTGATAGCCATAAGAACACATAGCCAAACGAGCATGCCAGAAAAGAAGTAATTTGCTTTATAATTAAAGGCAATTAGGGAATCAATGATGGCTCGATCAAACCTGATGGAAAAGCAAACAAAATGGCGGTGAGAGAGGCAGCGTTTGCACATAGATCGCATTATGTTCCCATCAAATGTTAAGTCTGATAATTGAACTCAGGGTTAAGGGGAGAAATCAATTTGCAATCACATGCTGTCATATCCCCAATGTCCAAGCTATTACTGCACCAAATGTCTGGAAAATGTTAAGAAATACACAATGTTGAGTTAAGATTTTTAGGTTTATCCAGCAGACTATTGTGAAAGAGAGTAAGGCCAACCTAATTTGTAGTTTAAATTACACAGATACTGTATATACAGATTATAATGAGGCATACCCAACCAAATCTAATACATTTAGATGTACATTTTGCTGTAGCTAAAGCAAATTCAAATGTTCAAGTTGTAAATACTTATTAAGCCTAATTTTAACCTTATTGATACTTAGCAGTGACAACACCCTGGGAGGTTATATCTGTATGTATATGGCAGAATGTTCAGCAGTTACTATTAGCAAACACTGTCAAAATAAATAAATAAATAAATAAATACATAAAATAAACAATTTTAGGACTGTAATGTTATTTGAGACTGACTTGTCATCTCAACTGTTGTAGTTCCAACTAAACTAGATCTTTCTGGTCAGATTGTGTTAAAACAAAGCTCAGATTAAAGTCTAACTTGAGTAACAGAGCTTCAGACAGAGCAGTGCCTACAGTTCACACACCCAGGGAATGCTGATGACAATAGCTGCAATGTATCAATAGGTTAATGAGGGATCTTCCTTGTGTCCTGTTAGAACTATATCACATGCCAAGTATTCTTGAGGTGTGATACCTCTATTATAACATCTATGTATGTATTAGATATAGATGTTATAACTTGCATAAATGACGAAATTGTCTTACACAGGAAGGAAAAGCAAGGTTAATTTTGTTTGTCAATTATTAGCATAAGTCTGTGAAAAATCGGGTTGAAAATTGTAGGACAAACAAAGGTTCTTTTATCTCTTATTTAGATGAACAACAAATCCAAAAACAATGAAACATATTATTTACCCAGAGATTAAAGTTGAGTTCACACTTCCACAATCACCACATTAAGCTAAAGAACCAAATCTAAGCCGGACCAGGACTAAATGAATCAAACCAAGTCTACATTTGGACTCTAGGACCAAAAAAGAAGAAGAACCAGCCTAAACCTGTAAACATTAGTTGATTTCCACCATCAAATACAACATACCCAAGTGTTCAGGACATATGCTTTCTCGAGTTTATTCTCTTTAGATCCATTCCAAGGAGCTCAATCACTGAGGACCCCTTAAGTTGGGGCCTGGAGATAAATGACCTTTAGCTCTCCACACCTCTTTCCCTTTTTAACCATTCAATCACAGTCATTTTCTGATTAAATGAATAAGCCCAGCTCTGGCCCCTGCAGAATATGACATTTTAATGGTGCAATTTGCTGCTTTAACAGTCCCAGTTTATTCCCAGCCTTAAAAGTCCCTCCTCATATTAGTGTGATTAAAAATGGGAGAGTGGGGTCAGTAATCAGAGCGATTTTAACTTGATGGTATGAAAATAAAAAACAGCCTTTTAGCTACGAGTGTAATTAATGTGCTAATGGAAATGGTGATTGATTATTCAAGTATCGACCAAATCTGCGGTCTGTCAGCTATGGGAGCTAGAGACACAAAAAGTCCTTGTAAGAGGGGGTATTTTATCTCTTGGGAGTATTAACTGCTAACACGTAACATATTTTGATCACCATGTTACCTTGAATTGTTTTGAAAATGTTATACTCACAGAAAACAATGTATTAACGTGTATTATAAGTTCCACTTTTGTTTTTGCATCAGGTTTGTGAAGTTGTAGTGTATTGTTTTGTATAATGCTTTTGTATATTTATGGAGAATTGTCGTGTGAAGAATCAGATGGAAGTTTTGAATATTTACTTATTTTTTTGACACTTAGGATAGGTTGCGTTCATTTGACATCACAAACAGGTGAGGAGTCTATGGTAGAATTTAATGTTCATTTGTCACATTGCAGATTTGTTGACCTGGTTTATGGTTAATATCAGCGTGATTACTGGGCCTATCCACAAAGAAAGAAAAACTGTCACAGATTCCGAAATTCTCTTGCTAATTATTCTTATACATTTGCCGTCATGGTAAAGCTAAAAACAACGAACATGCTAATGCGCACTTCCTGATTATCGGACAATACAATGATTTATAACTGGATGCAGATAGTAGGGTAGTAGTGCTTTTTTCTCAAATACTACTTGGGAAATGTTGAGGACAGGCACTTTAATTACAAAATAGGCATATGACTTAACAGTAGCATCTAAATTTAAAACTTTGGCCAATTATAAAAAAAAAAACCCACACACTTCACTCTACCTTCATAATTGAACCTATTCCCATTTGCGCATCTCAGGCTCATTTGTATAAAAAAGAACAAGGTTACCCAGGAGAATTATAGCCTTGAGAAACTACAGTAGCTAACGGTAACTAAGGCGACGGACATTTTTGAGCTTTAAAAACAAACTGAAGTGGTTTTATGGGGGCTTATTAATGCTCCAACCAGTCCTGTTTTTGTGTTGTCCTAATTTAATTCTGATGCCCCAATCAAAACAACCAACTGCTTGCATAATGGGTTTTTGAAGGTATGTATTCACCATTAAAGGTCCTATAATACACAAAATTGAGCTTTTAGTCATGTTATAATGCTGTTAACTCCTCAAAAACATACCTGGAGTTGTGGTTTGTTTCATTAAGTAACCCTTTATTATTAGTCTGTCTACATCCTTAAAGCTCAAAATGCTCTGTTCCACCTTGTGATGTCATGAAGCGGTAGTTTTCAAGTTAACAGCTACGTTTTACATTTTGTTCAGTAGAGATGGGCAATTCCAGGGCTGAAATTATCCAAATGATTCTAGTGTATGGAGTTTAAAACACATTAGAGCACTGTATTACTGTATTACTACATGACATCACAAGATGGAACAAAGTGTTTTCAGTTTGAGAAGAAAACTCAGCCTAAATTAGCAGGGTTCGTGTGTTATAAATGTGTGAACAAAACAAATCACAACTCCAGGTATGATTATGATGAGGAAACAACAGTACAACATACCAGAAAAGAGCGGAATATCTCCCCTTTAAATGCACTGGCGAACATCACGGGACAGACTGCACACATGCTAAGCTACGAGCTGCTCGGAGTTGCCCGGGTTGGAGATAATGACTGTTTACAATTTTAACAGACTTTGCTGACATGCCAGAAGCACTCTTGAGTTCCATGTAACTGATATGAAAGCGAAACGACAACACTGTAGCTACTGGCAACCTTCTGCTAGACACTGAGCTCAAACAGTCCCATTCTCCTCTCTTCGCCTTTGATGACTCATGTTTTAAAGTTTTTCCAGAAAGCACTAATCATTTCTTCCATGGGGGGCTAAGCGGATAACGAAACGGAATTCTCTGTGTGTATAACCCATTTGGACTAATATATGGGAGGATTTACTTTGAGGATGGGTTACAAGTCAAGGAGCTCTTCTCTTGAGACTTCTTATTATTTCCCCCTTGTTAGTTTTCGCGCAATGCTACAACATCATTAGCAGCAAGCTTTTCTGTGATTTCTGTGACTTTCTGAAGTCCAGAAAGTAGCCAACCATGCACCATCTTCCTGAATGAGAAAGTGAAGGAGGAGTAGCGCTTTGGAGCAGTTTTGTTTTTTTTTTTTTGTTTTTTTTTTTCAGTCCAATGAGAAATAATTGGCACATGGTATAAAATGGTCGAATCGGTCATGGATTCTTATGGGGTTTCTCGTTATATCATTCACACAGGTGTAGGACCCTTCAACAACAGCGGATAAAATAATGATTTGTTTACATTGCACTGTACGGCCCCGCTTTAAAAGTATGTCTGCTTTCAGGATTGTCAAGAAAATATCGGATTTTGAAATGCATTGAAATGTCTTCGTGTCTTCTGTCTAGACTTCGCGAGATGTTTGATTTCCTCGCTACTGGGCACCGACGATGATTGATCAAAAGGTCTGGAGAGGCAAAGGTCAAGTTTGAAAATTTCCGAAGAATTTTCTTTTTACAATTTTAGAGATGAACAAAATGGACTGGAGTTTCCTTCTGGCTACATGCAGTTTTACACATTCAAATCACACACACACAAAGACTATGAGCAAATCTTGGTCAGAAGACTTACTAGTGTTACAAAAGCCTACCCAGTCCTGTTTTATTCCATCACCAGTTTATAGTGTTTAATGCTCCAAAGCGGTGTTAACTTTAAAGTATATAATTGAATGAAAGGTACAAGAGGATCACAAGATCTAAAATCAACTTTTTAATCCCAGAGGCCCCATGTAGAGCATAAATACAACTCAATCTCCAAGGAAAATGTCTTTACATGTATCACAAAGCAATGCAATTCAATGTATCACAGTTAAAGGTCTGATATTACACAAATTTGACTCTTGTGAGCTTTAAGATATGTTCTAATGCTGTTACCACTTCAAAAACATATCTTTTTGAGTTTTGTTTCATGTTTTGTTTCATTCACGCATGTTTGAGTAATCCTTTATTATTAGTCTACATCTCCAAAGCTCAAAATGCTCTCTTCCACCTTGTGATGTCATGTGGTGGTAGTTTCCAAGTTAACAGCTATCTTTTACCTTTAGTTCAGTAGAGATGGACAATTCCAGGGCTCAGATCATCCAAACCTTGACATCACAAGGTGGAACAAAGCGAGAAGAACTTAATATGCAGGGTTTGTGTGTTAAACATGTGTGAATGAAACAAAACAAAACTCCAGATATATTGTTGATGAAGAAACAACATTTAATAACATAAATAAAAATACCCTAATAAGGACGCTTAAAATAAAAACAAATATTTTCTGGTTAAGTAAAACTATTATGGATTCCATCAATTAAATCAGCTATGACTTTTTGTAAATTAAAACTAGACAAAGACTAAAAAGAAATAGTTTGCTAAAGTGTGACTAAATAAACCCCAAGCACAGATAATCATTCATCATTGCATTGGTAGCATCATTTTCATCCCCAAATCACCTTGCAGATATATTTGGACATAGGGAAGCAAAATTCAAGAAATAATTCCGCAACATGTAAATGTGGAACAAGTATTCCACCATTGTTATTTATCCTCAGGACTTGGCGCAGGATACTTTATTGTGTGGCTCTTCTTCTTAATCTAATTTCAACAAAAACTTCCTTAACAGTTGCATCCACTAAAGTTACTCTGCAGCAGGCCTCAAGGCACATGAAATTAAAAACACCATCTTTGTTATTTCTCAGCCTGGCCATGTAAACAAGAAATACTGGGACTTAATGAAAACGCACCTGTAATGTATGCTAGCTAATATCCGGCGTTCACACATGAAGCTAGCTCCTCAGGCAGGATTCATCTTTTCTTGACATCTCTACCTCTTCTGCAGAGACCGACCATGACTGCAGGCTAAAGTCGTCCCCCGGGAGACAACAAGCATCTCACGGATACAGGGAAGTGTGAAAAAGGCTGATGGGGCGGACTGAAGGGAGAAAAGAGACGGAATAACATTTAAGATGGACACTGCGGCTGTCAGACTTCAACGCCAGAAGTGTCCGAGTGGTCAGTGCAGGATATAAGAGTTTGTACACTTCAGGGTAATACAACTAAAGTGAGGCTGTCTCCGTGGAGATGTAATTGCTTTGCCTAGAATGTTCCAGTATGGCGTTAACAGTCCATATTACACAATATTGACTCTTGTAAAATTGAAAACAGATTATAATGTTGTTACCTCATCAAAAACATGCCTAGAGTTGTGTTTTGTTTTATTTCCACATGTTACATTACCACATTACCACAACATTATAACATAGATCAGAAAATAGTGTAGTATAGACAAGCAGGTGATGCCACAAGACCAAGTTATAGGTCAGATCTGTGGAGAAGTGGGCGAGCCTATTCACAGTAAAAATGTTTTCTTTTTTTGTTTTTTTTTTCCCAAGGTGTTTTTGTGCTATAAAAATTACTTAAATGCCATAGTGTGGAACATTCCGGGCAAGGCGATATCCATGGAGACAAGCAGGTAGCAGACCCACCACCAGAAAGGTTACATTGTGCACCTTTAAATAAGAATTTAAAGGTTTAGGGGTTTAGAGAGTTTAAATACAATTCATCCACATCTCTTAATATATTTTTTGGCAAATCAACCAGCAAATGAACAAAACATTAAAATCCATTCAAACCAACTAAAGATTTCTTACTGTACACCTGATAAATATATAATAAAATACATATAATACCGTATATGACTCACATAGGGCTCATCAAACACATCTTTGTTACCCTCGGCGTCCATTTGAAGATGTTATAAATCTGAGCAGGGTGCAAGGGCCGGTTGGGGGCCAAGGTCATGGTTCATCGGATCGTGGCCCTTTCCTCCCTCATTATATCCGCACTGTCTGGACTCCCCCCTGCCACCCCCCCACCGGCAGTCGCTCATTAAGACTTAACCTTTGACCCCCTCCTCGTCAGACCCCCACCACACCACTAACCTTTCTGCTCCCTTTTATTTATGGACGCCTGTGTTTTGAAGGTGGCATTTGGCGCTGTGTCACCCCAGGGGAAATGATGCGTATGATCAGAGTTTAGTTAAAGGTAAGACGACTGTAGGGCTTTTATTACCCGTTTGTACTGTGCTTGCTTTTCATATAAGAAGTGGTTCAGTACAGGAAAGAAACAATGTGGGTTATTTGTACTGAATTTAACTTTTATTTGAGTGCTATAAGTGTCTTGCCCAAGGACACAATCATAGTATGGTAAATATTGTAGATTTGAAGCTGGTTTTATCAAATTGTTACAGGTGTACATTTAAACCAGTGCACCACTTACTTGAACAATCCATGCATTTGCAATTTAGTGTAATTAACTGATTTGCATTTTGCTGAATTTGAACTGACTAATAATTATTATACTAAAGGGGCCTATAACACTGTTTTTTGATTTATGTTATAATGTTGTTTCCTCATCAAAAACCTACCTGTTGTTGTCTTTTGCTTCATTCACATAAGTTTAACTCACAAACCCTGCATATTTAGGCTGTGTTGTTCTCTCAAACGGAAAACTCTGTTCCACCTTGTGATGTCATGCAGCAATACAGGAAGTGCCCAAATGTGTTTTTAACCCCATACACCTTCACTAGAATCATTTGGATAATTTCAGCCCTGGAACTGACAATCTGTACTGAACTAAAGGTAAAAGGAGCTGTTAAGTTGAAAACTACCACTGCATGACATCACAAGGAGGAACAGAGTGTTCTGTGTTCCGTTTGAAAGATCAATTTTGATCTTTGGTGATGTAGACTGACTAATAAACCAGGATTACTCAAACATGTGTAAATGAAACACAACGCAACTCCAGGTATGTTTTTGTTGCTGGGCAGAATAGAGCTGGAGTTGTATGGCCAGCACCGTCTTTTCACCTGTCCCCTTCTTTTAGTTTTAATTCACTTTGAGGAGAGCGCTGGTGGGCACACATTTGAGGTGCTAAAGGCGTACCTTAGCAGAGTGCTGACTTAGCATGGCTGCTAAAGATAGACCTGACTGCGAAGCCAACTGCTTTTGGAACTCAGCCCGTACTACCAGCCACCCTTCACCATCCCTGTTAATGATACCATGACCAGGACATTGACTTTTCCTTTCCAGGCTTACCTACCCAGTATCTATTCAACTTTTTTTTCAGCTTTTGCACGCGCCTCACCTGTCAGTGGAGGCAATGACAGGTGTCACGCGTTGTCAGAGGCCATCAGGCTCAAAATTGGCCCCTCTTTTTAGTATCACAGTCTAGCGAAGGGACTATCTATGAATGCTATGCACCAGAACACATCGCATTTGTGAGAGTGAGAGTCTGGGACATTTCTCCGTAGCTTTCGTCCAATTTAGCAGTGGCCCTGGTTGGCAGTGATGGTCTGTGTTAGGGTTTGTTTGTGTGGTTGAATGGGGAGTGTTAAAGCCCGTGTTGTTGTGGGGGAAAGAGCCTGAGGTATGAGCAGGCTGCCCTCTCCACGCTTCAGGGGACAAGCGTCAACTTCTGAATACAACTGTTGTGAGAGGAGTCAATATTCTCCTATACTGAGAAAGGGACTCGAGTTTACCGACCGGAGAGTGGAGACAGTGAGGTGGATAGAGTAGGACTTTAGATCTTTCTATCTTATATATAAGGCTGTTTACATTTTCGAATACAGGGTTACATTTACACTTTGTCGAGCAATGCAGTACAACAACTCAGTTTTATATACTAGATAACAGTGTTGTCACGATACAAATCAAATAGACTCGATACTCACCGATTTGAAACCTGAGTTATATGCAAGTGGTCTTAAAGGGGCCATATTACACTACGTTATAATGTTGTTCCCTCTCAAAAAGAAAACACTGTTCCACCTTGTGATGTCATGAGGTATTATAGTAAGTACTCCACTGTGTTAAACTCCATACACCGTCACTAGAATCATTTGTATGATTTCAGCCCTGGAATTGCCAATCTCTACTGAACTAAAGGTAAAAGGTAGATGTTAACTTGAAAACTGGAACAGAGCACTTTGACCTTTGGAGATAGAGACAGATGAGTAAACAGGGATTACTCAAACATGTGTGAATGAAACAAAACAACTCCAGGTTTGTTTTTGATGAGGTAACAACATTATAACATGACAAAGCTCACAAGAGTGAATTTTGCGTAATATGGGACCTTTAAGCATGTAATTTCTTTCTTGGTACTTTTTATTTGTTATAAAACATTAAAGCACATGCACAATCTATAGGGATACTGTATTGCTTTCTAAGTTCAGTATTCCAATAGTGAAATCAGTAATGCTATAATGATGAGAACAACAATATACCGGTCTTTAAAGTCAATTGCCAACATGCATACTTCCCATATCTTTCTATACATGCATGCAGTTTTCTAGCTCATGCTGTGGACATCCTGTATTCGAGTGGGTTTGCTGATAGGGAAATAAAGTCCAAAATTCATCCCAGTCCCCCTTCGCTTTACCTGCAGACACAAGCAAAACGCCGCATTAGAGATTTCCAGGAGAGGAGGGGGGCTGAGGTTGGAAAGTCAAGCAGAACTCCACTGATTGGGCCTAACCTTAAAAAAGTGGGCTTCATAAATGTAGCCGAGAGGTGTAATTGACTACAAGATGATTCATATTCATGCAAGATATCCTTGGCAGTAAAACCCAGTGCTGATTTCCTTTTATGTGACTTTTACTAGACTTGGAGGCCATCCAGATACTACCCCTGTCTGCCCAGTTTAATGTATCAATATAACATGAGCAGAAATAGATATGCATATAGCATTTTGAAATAGGTATAGCATTTTCAGATATTTATGTTAATGGAGGTTTGCTATAAAACTTGCAAAATGTGGTGCTAAATATTGTATCAGTGTTATGGTTTTAGTTTAGGAGCGTGGTCGGAAAAGAAAACAGCTTTCAGTCTGGTGTAATTTCATCCATCTTCTGCAAACTCCAATTTTACTAGCACACTTAGAGGCCATTTTAGAGTTGAATGCCAAAACACAACAAAGTGGATACGTTCAATATCTTTAATTAATTAATGATGGGGTGTAGACGCGGTGGTGGACTGCTGCTGTATAATATCATACACCAGAGGGTAGAGAGAGTGCATTTGTGTGAAATATAGTAGTGTTTTAGAAATCAAGATGTTTGTCTTCATCTGCGAGCCATTGAAGGAAACGATAGTTTGTTTAACTCCCTTTTTACTCCCATGCATTAAAATGAGTCGTGCCCATAAAGATGAATTATAACTGAAACTTGCCCTGTTCTTGTTTACAACTCTGACCGTGTCACTCTCACTGTCGGGGAGTTGGACGCCTCTTCAATTGAGAGCAGACACTTGAAAGTTGCTAACGCACAGTGAGTTTCGACGAAAGTTCCGATTTTTCAACCCTGGCATCAACGCTCAAACGCGCCACATCAATACGAGATTCTTGCCGCTCTGACACTAGACGTGCATCCACCATAGACTCTGCAAGTAAACTCAACGCCCTTAATGCCACAGTCTGAACACAGCATTAGACTTGGCAGACTGGAGGAAGGTTGTATCTCAGGGCATCTACTGAAAGGATTTTCTTTCATAACAAAAATATTACCTGCTTCACTCCTCCAAGAAAAACATTCTTTCTCCTAAAATTTTCACCTGGTTTGAGGCATTTTTCCTCCATGGGACAAATGGGGGATTACATTGATTTGAACAAAATAATTGAGAGATGATTATACCAGGCTGTGTTTGGTTGATAGAAACAGAGAGGTGAGAAACTCTTGTATTGAATATATGCAACAATAACAGAGAGAGAGAGAGAGATACTTTATTGTCACAATCAGAAATACAGTTATTCATCCAGTGGGAAATTCATGCAACCAACCAGAAGAACAAATCATTATGAAAAAATAAAGTTAAGATTAATATTAAGATTTCAGATTTTAACATTTCAAGATTTTACATTTTAGCTTAGCCTAAAAGTAAAGTACCCTCACAACATATTTACATATTTATAACAATAAAAAGGGCACACTAGATAGAGGCAATCTTTCTCTTTCCCTGTAACTGATTAAATTCAAGATGGATTCTTTTAATGCTATAGTGAGGAACATTCTAGGCCAAATAATTACATCTCATGGTAGTGGACCCCCACTAGGAAGTTGCATAGTGTACCTTCAACATTTCCTTAAAGGTGCACTGTGTAACTGTTGGAGGGTCCGTCACTTGCTTGTCTCCATGGCGATGGAGGATGGAGATTTGTCAGTGTGTTTGTGGAGAGGTGACCCCAGTTGAATAAATACAAGACAGATTAGTTTAATACCATATTAAAAGCATGAACATCTCCATGGAGACAAACAGGATGTGGACCCTCTCCAGAAAAGTTACACAGTGTACCTTTAAATATAAAATAAAATGTAAAATTAAAATGTAAAAATGTAATGTAAATGTATGTAGACCAAACCTTCTTTTTGTCTTTTTATTCAAACATTCTGTAACATTATAGTTAATAGCTCGAACCCTGATCTTGGATGCTAGAAATAAAAGTGGAGAGTCTGCTGTGATACTAGTTGGGCAGCAAAAGTACACGGTGAAATCTAGAGGTTCTCGGAGCTGGTGTGGGAGTGAGGAGAGGAGCGGTAGACGTATACGAGAAGCATTTTTCTGACTCACTGGCCCCGTCTCCCATTGTCGGTGACGCCTGGGACTGATTCACCACTGTATCTCCAAAGCCCGCTCGGCCCTCCCCCTCCTGATCATGTGTGAGATGTGCTCCGCTCGTCTAATCTCTTCTCTGAATTTTATTTTTAGGGGGAAGTAACCAAGCAACATGTTTGAGTGCATTTGAAGAGATTTGACCAGGAAATACCACAATATTATGCAGGTAGTATTCAGTTTCACAAAATAAACTGATTAAAGGGCCCATATTACACTATTTTCACCAAAATATACTTGGAGTTGTGTTTTGTTTCATTTACATGTTTAACACAGAAACTCTGCATATTTAGGCGTTTAGGAGTTCTTCTCTCAAACAGAAAACACTCTGTCCACTTGACGTCATGTGGTAATATAGAAAGTCGTCCACTCCATCCATCTTCACTAGAATCACTGGCAATTCCAGGGCTGAAATGATTCAGATCTCTACTGAACAAAGGGTAAAAGGTACTTGTTAACTTGAAAACTACCACTACATGACATCACAAGGTGGAACAGAGCATTTTCAGCTTTGGAGATGTAGACAGACTAATAAACCAGATTTACTCATACGTGTGTGAATGAACCAAAATACAACTCCACATATATTTCTGAGGAGGCAACAACATTATAACATGGCTTAAAACATATTTATAGGCATCTACTAGTTCCCCTTCATGCATGTAACAGTTGGTGAGACCATGTGTTAAATGGCAAAACCGTCATCAACAATCTGTCTTAATGCATTATAGTCTCATTATAGACTAATGAAAAGCTCGTGGGGAGGCAGTATAAACAAACAATGTTGAAGGGAAAAGGTAGTGTGTGCTTTTTAGGGCCAACTAGTGGTTAGAAAAAGTAGTTTCTTAATTTTTCATTACAAAAATCATCTCTGATATCGAGGTGCCATCAATTGCCTGCTGGATTTATGGATGAAACAGCGGTAGCTAAAAACTACCTCTTATCTTGAAAAAAGAAAATGTGATTTTTATGAGCACAGAATCCATGAGGAGAGGCTGTGAGAATCTCTTCACTTGAAACTTCTTGCTTAAAAAACAGCTTTCAATTTTGCAGTGAAAAAATGTGTAATAAGTTACAAAACTGACTTTTTGGAGTTGTTAAATGTCAAACTTTAACTTCAGAAAATGTTGTCAACTCCTAGATACAGTCATTCATTCATTTTAAGGAATAGGCAAAAGCAAAGTCTTATTTGAGCATAGCCCCTTTCACATGTAAATATAAATATATATATAAATATATATAAAGGTCCTTTATATATTCTTTAGGCCTTTTCTATAATCAAGGATGTGTCAGGGAGGGCGTCTGGTAACTGTACCCCCCTTTTTATTTTGTGTGTTTGTTTTTGTTATGGTCATACATATGTCCTGTGCTGTTGGACATTTAGTATTGTATTGTCTTGTATGTTATTGTATATTACTTGGTTTTGTCTCTTGTCAAACAGGCTCATACAGATCCGCTCAAACAGTGAAAGATTCAGGTCTACATTCATACCATACTCCATGCAACTCACCTTTATATAACAGATAACCCTATGTCCTGTCAATCATCATATCATCTTTGCACTGTTTTTCCTCACAACCTCTCGTGTATAGCTGAGATATATTTGTCTTACTATATTTCTATATTTTATTTTTACTTGTACATATACAGACGGCAGTAGTTCAGTTGGTAGAGCGTTTGTCCACTGATCTGAAGGTTAGCGGTTCGACATAAAACTCTCAAAAGCTCTCAACATAAAACATCATTGGCTTGAGTGGTCAGATCCACTGACACACAGGTTGGCGGTGTGATTCTAGCTCCCACAGATGAATGCTGTCATTGTGTCCTTGGGCAAAACACTTAACCCAGCTCGCCCCTAGTGTCTGCGTACACTAGTGTGTGAATGAGTGAGTGGCTCTTTGTTGTAAAGCACTTCGAGTGCCTTGAAGGTGGAAAAGTGCTATGTGAAAATATAACCATTTATCATTTGCATCTACATTTATGCCTTATTTGACACCAGTCACTTGCTATTTTTGCTCTTTGTTATTATAATAAATATATTGTGATATGTGAGCTACTGTGTCCAAGTAAGTTTGTCTTACCCTAAGTTGCCTGCAAAGAAAACTAAACTCAAAACAATAAAAATTTAAAAGCCATATGTAAAGAAAAGGCCCCATCTTCTACACATTCACGTAGTGGAGAAAGAAAACAGTTGATTGTGCATCCATAAATGTGTTTAATTCCATCTGCATTGCCCTAAACCTCCCATCACTTCCTTAAGCTGCCTTTAAGTACCTCAGTTTGTGCTGCGTCAGACCTTGGTGCAGCAAATTTTTAACAAGACTCTTTAACCAAGGCTTGTTAATTTCATTAAAACTAAGCTTGCGGGATCTCTTTTTTTCTCTCAGTCTGACATCTCACTGGCCCCCCACCACCTTAGCCCCCTATCTCCTCCGTCAGGGCCTCATAAAATATACATCGGACAATGAGCAGACTGCTGACGAGACGTGATTTCTTCTTCTTCTTCTCATCCCCGCTTGAATCTGCAAACTGATGTCCAATTAGCTTTTTTGAGAAACGGCGTACGCAAAAACCACCAGCGGCGCCCACGGAATATCAGGACGCAACATAATGAACGCAATCAACAATAATTATGGGAAATGATGGCTCCTGCTCTGAGGCGTTATCAGGAGGTGAGGGTTGGTTTGTGTGGCACTGTCGGTGACCTCCGCGTTTGGAGCGTTCCGGAAAAAACAGGTCCCCCGTTGCTTCGTCATCTTTCATGTACACATCCTCACACAGCCGGGTGGATGTGTGGAGAGGAGGTTTATAGGAGATAAAGACACCATCAACTTTTTACAGCGCACTTTTGTCTTGAGTGGAGAAAGTTAAGGAACAAGTGTTTGAAAAAGTTGTATGAAGGTGAAGAGGAGAGCAAAGGGCCTGCCATCCTGACTGCTGTTTCAATAGCTGTAGGTTTGTGTAAGAAATAAAGCATTGACTTTTGGACTGAGAGTGGTTATTAAAGTTGCACTATCTAACTTTTTGGTTGGGGTCCATCACCTGCTTGTTTCTAGGAATATGTCATTTCTCTGCCTGGAATGTTCCACGGTATGACATTCCTTAGTCTGACTGTGACCTGTAACTTGGTCTGGTTTGGTTTCCATGAAGATAGAAAGGTTTAATAATATGCTGTGAAATATTCCAGACAAAGCAATAACATCTCCATGAAGAAAAGCATTTGACTGACCCTCAACTAGAAAAGTTACACAATGCACCTTTAAAACACCTCATTTAAAGCTTTAACTTCCTTTCCAAAGCTAAAATATCAACAAGAGGTATTAGCTTAATTAGCGTGTCTGCTTTTGCTATGACTCATCTTATTTGGTACAAATTGTGTTCATAGCCTGTTAATGACAGAAAGCATTTACAGATTCACCAGTATAATTCTAATGTGAGGTATGTAGCCACTATTTAGTATTTCACTTTTTAGTGGAGAGTTTGCCAAAGTGGGTGATGCCATTCGGCCAAGCTACAGGTCAGATCTGTGGAAAGGTGACCCCGCTCGAAGTTAGAATACAATAATTTTTAGCGAATAGACTTAGACTTAGACAAACTTTATTTATCCACAAGGGAAATTATTTGGACACAGTAGCTCACACATCACAATATAAAGCATGAATATAAATGGTAATAATAAATTCAACATAAGTAGCAAAAATAACAAGAGACTGGCATCAAATAAGAAATATATATGTACAAGTAAAAATAAAATATAGAGATATAGTAATACAAATATATCGCAGCTATATACGAGAGGTCGTAAGGAGAAACAGTGCAACGATGAAATAGTGATTGACAATAATAACAATAACAAAGCAAAAACTTCTCTATGGAAACAAGCAGGTGGTCAGCCCTCCGGCAGAAAAGCTATACAGTTTGTTCTCTTTCATATTAAAAATATGCTTTTTTCTTCTCAATAAATCTTGTTATTTTCAGTTTACACAACAGTCTTCCTACTGGGAAAATTACAACTAAACTCCCTGTGGTCATATTCACAATTTGTGCATTTTAGTGCGATAAAGACAAATCATTTTATGAACAATTTCAGTGGAACATTTTTTTCCAAGAACTCTGCTCCATTATACTGCTTTCATGGTGTTCTTTTCTATGGAGCCAACCATTTTCAGTTCTGATCACACATTCATTCTTCTACAGTTTATTTCCTGCCATTTGGCCATGCATCAGCGCATCAGCTTTTGTTCTGTTAAACCCTTTGGAATAAGCAGGCAGTGAAAAGGCAGTGGAACACATGCAGCTGGGGCGCTTCCCTGGACTGACCCTAATGGACTCGGATGGTTTAGAAGAGTGGACGGGAGTGCAGCCAGGTGAGGAGGCCAGGCACCGCAGCTCACCGCAGAATACCAAGTGCCCACTGTAACCTGTGGGTGAGTCTGTGCCAAGGAGAGGCCCCGAGCTGCTATCAGGGGCCAGGGCACACAGAGATCAAGTAAGAAGCAACCAGGAAGCAGGGCTCTGTGGTACAAGTGTGGCTGCTCACTTATTTACACACTGAGTCATGTGTTTAAAGGGACTGTATACTATTACTATACTACTATGAAAGCATCAAATATAGCTTTTACTGATAACAATTCAAATGCTGAATTTATTTTTAATCACAAAAATATTGGCCATGATTTCATATTTATTTACATTAAATCGTTGATCTTAAAACAATTATCCAAGCAGAAAGCAGAACGAGCCTCTCATGACTCTCTCATTTGGGTTGCCATGCAGTTTCAGTTTTTAATTTGTTTGGTTTAAACTTCCTACTCTCTGATCTGAATCCTCACTAACTAAAGCCCAGGACCTCCAGCCAGTCATTGATCAGTGATAGCGCAGCTTCTGCAACTCAGTGAGTGAATTCAGAAGGTTCTGAGCTTTCACATGAGATATGGCTTTTTCAAATACTGTGTCCTGTATCTGTTGGTTTAGACACTGGCAAGTTCAGCAGAGATTGTGGTACCTTTTTAAAAAAAAAAAAAATGATTTAATGCATGACCTTTAACCATACATTTAGTTATTGTTTTGTTATTCCCAAAATGCAACCACATACAGGCCTGGCACCATCTGCTGGCACATGTTATAATTTCACATCATGAGTAAATATGCCCTTTAAAGGCACTATGACTCACATTTATCCGATATATTAGTGCCTCTTGTCTAACCAAACACCAGTATTATTGTATTTAGATTAAATGTGGAACAATGGGATGATTCACAGACAGGAAAACGAGGTAAACAACCCTAACCCTAACATCTCATGCTAAAGTATGTGTAGACTGGTTTTAGATATCACATCTTTCCACGCTACAGCAAGTTACACTCACCATTTTGAATACAGTAGCTCACAATTTTAATTTATGTATTATTATTTCAATTACATTACGCCTCCACGGATTTGAATGCGATTCATGTGATAATCTTTAAGATGGCGATGCATTTGATCTTTCACCTGCTCCATAAGACAGTGACATTTGGAAAACAGTGGATGCTTTGATTAGTCAAACGTGGGCGTATTCTCCCGAGCGTCAGATATGAGAAATAAGCCACGCGCCAACTGTTGAGAAAAAAGAGAAAAGTTATTACTCCCCGTCTCAAGTCATTTGTATTAAAAGCATCATGACTCGGAATATGTGGCGCCCCAATGCAATTAATACTAGCGGTGCTGTGAATATATGAAGTCTGCGCTGATGTACAAACCCGGTGGGAAATGGCTGCCTCCGAGTCTTGTCAAAAAGTCAAGAGTTGTTCATGCGTCACATATTGAAAGGTGTCGCGCAAATCATTTCCTGTTACTTGGGATCACACATCTCCCTTAGCGCTAATTGGAAAGAAATCGTAAAATGTTGTTAATTTGAAATGTCTTATACTTTAGCAGAGCATGTGTTTACCAGCAGTACTGATAAAATGCTAGAGATGTGCTGTTGCAGCTTTTTCAGTTCCTATACAATACTAGGGTTTAAGTATACTGATAGTCGATATTATCTGATACCCGTAAAACACAATTAACTTATAACAAAACTGATCTAGTTGTGTTATTTTGGTTACTGATCCTTTAAAGGGCCCATATTACGCTATTTTCTGATCTATGTTCTAAAGTTGTTTCCTCATCAAAAACGTACCTAGAGTTGTGTTTTGTTTCATTCGCACATGTTTAAAGCACAAACCCTGCATATTTAGGCTGAGTGCTTAAACAGAAAACAGAAGTTCCACCTTGTGATGTCATGTGGTAATACAGGAAGTGCTCCACTGTGTTTTTAAACTCTATAAACCTTCACTAGAATTATTTGGATGATTTCAGCCCCGGAATTGCCAATCTCTACTGAACAAAAGGTAAAAGGAGGAAGTTAACATGAGAATTGAGACTAAGCCACTAACTACACCTGGACTAGACCTTAACTAAACCAAGTCTATATCAAGACCAGACCAGAACCAAACCAAAACCAAACTATCTTCTCCCAGACTTCTCTCATTGTCTCCAACTGACATTCTTCAACATCATGCAGTATCCAAAGCCATGAAAAAAAGGTTCTTGAAACAGATGGTTCTGAAATCAATTATAGAGCAGAGTTGGTTATTAACATTTGTACTGTTTTTCCTGAATTTTGAATCTTTTGTACGTTTCTTGCCCTGATTCTTCTTGCCTGGTCAAATGTAACTGAAAACAACGTCTGCTGCATTTTGTGTAGTCCAACAGATCTGACCTTTCCAGTTCTTACATAGACATTTCGCTTTGGATCTTTTCAGTCTGTTAACCTTCCAATATGACCATCTGTTTTCTGTGCTGAACAAGTAACATTATTGAACCAAATGCATCTGATGATATGAAATGATAATTAACCAAAATATTCAGGGAGTTCATTAAACGGTGCAAAAGAGCTGATTGGCTTGTACAAATTGGAATGGTATTTAAAGCGATGACTCTCGTGCAATCAAAGCAAGTCCTCTAATTTATGTTACACAGATTTTAAGGAATAATTAAAGGAGCAGCTCAGGCCATAGGATCAGGGTCAGTTATGTTACTTTAATTCTGTTTACACTTGGATTTTTTTATTTAAAGGTTCAGAGTGCAACTTTCTTCAGGTGGATAGTCTGCCACCTGTTTGTCTCCATGGAAACAAGCAGGGCAAGTGACAATTTAAGTTCAAGCCATTTTTAGCAATAAAAACTAATTAAAAAAATGCGAGAACGACAAGTTTAATGTCATAGTGTGGAACATTTCATACAATGCAATCTCCATGCAACATCTCTATGGAGAAAAGAAGATAGTAGACCCTCCTCCAGAAAAGTGACATGCTGTGTGTATAACAGAGGTCTACTCTCTTTTCCCATATTATTATTTAAATTGACTCTTGTGAGCTTTAAGCCATGTTATAATTTTGTTACCTCTTCAAAAACATACCTGGAGTTGTGTTTTGTTTCATTCACACCTTTCAGTAACCTTGCATTATTCGTCTGTCAAATCTCCAAAGCTCAAATTGGCAATTCCAGGGCTAAAATTATCCAGATTATTCTAGTGAAGGTGTATGGACATCACAAGGTGGAACAGTGTTTTCTGTTTAAGAGAAGAACTCAGCCTAAATATACAGGATTTATGTATTAAACATGTGTCAATGAAACAAAACACAATTCCGGGTATGTTTGTGATGAGAAAACGACATTATAACATAGACCAGAAAACAGCATAATATGGGCCCTTTAAAATATCTTTCAAGTCTCAAAATGGTGGACTTTTTCAAAAACAACCTCCAAGTTTCATCACCGCTAAAGCATATCTGTGGTGGACCCTGCCTGAGTTATCGTAACTCAGGCAACCGCACACACATCTCCACAGAAGGGGCCATTCCCGTCCACCCTCTCATTATTCGGGAGGGTGTTGCAGATAAAAAATGAACCTTGCTGGACATTTTCATCTCTCCTTATGCCATGTTGGACCATACACTCACTCCCTCTCTCCTCCTTGGACGTATATATCCAAATATGTGCGTAGCTGTCAGGGGTGAGCTGGACCCGGCTATGGGGGCTTTTAGTTGAATGAGACTGCATCCCTTTCCCACAGAAATCAATCAGAGCTGTCAATGGCCATCGATCTGAAGGGGGATTGGATGGAGCTCAGCGGGCAGTATTAGAAGGTATCTTAAAGGGGGTTGGAGATATCTCTCTTAGCCTTAGCTCCTCACTGAACCCTGACATAACTGCTGATCATCTTTCTGCTTCCTGGTACACTGCAAAAACTCAAATCTGGCCAAGTTAAAATGACTTGAATCAAAGGTGCGTTGTGTAACTTTTTCAGCAGAGGGTCCGTCAAATGCTTTTCTCCATGGAGATTTTATTGCTTTGTCTGGAATGTTCCACTGTATGACATTAAACCTTTCTATCTTCATGGAAACCAAATCAGACCAAGGTATTTTTGAGCTATAAAACCACCTGTAATTTAATAAATGTAAGGCAGAGATGGTTAATGTCATACTGTGGAACATTCCAGGCAGAATAATGACATATCCATAGAAATAAGCAGGTGACAGAACCCCAACCAAAAAGTTACATAGTGCACCTTTAAGTTAAGTTTAAGTTTTATCATGATTTGAGTACATTTCACTTAACAAGTAAAATTATTTACCAATGGACTTTTTCTAGTTAAAATATGAAAATACTTCTTGCTACACTTAAGAAAAACAAAACTCTTTGTACTTAAAATAAGAAACAAAATCTGAATTTAAAAAAACACACACTTATTCCATTGGTAGATTATTTTGCTTGTCAAATTGATTCTACTCAAATAAAGTCAAATGTTCTTAATTTCACTCATTTTAACTTAGCTAGATAATGCTTTTTGCAGTGTATAGGACCTCGGTAGCCTCGGCCGTCTCCAGGAAACCAGAGATTGAATAACAATAAAAAGCGGGCGGGCAGCGTATACAGAGCCCGAGATGTGTTCCGTCCCTGCTCAGTCCACTTAAGAGATAAACACTTTGCACATAGGAGTTTAAACAAGGGATCCGTATGGTAGGACATGGTTCACCAATCAAGGTAACATAAGGATTAGCGGAGAAACAACAAATCACTCGATTTATGCTATCAGCCAGGGGGACAAGAAAGCAGTTGTGTCTATTGGGCTTTAATTATAGGCAGAAAATAATGTAGCAATGTAGTCTGATTTAAAGCTGCACTGTGTAACTTTTCTGGTGGAGTGTCTGTCACTTGCTTGTCTTCATGGAGATGTTATTGCAAAAAAATAACATCTCCAATAACATCTCCATGGAAACAAGCAGATGACGGATCCTCCACCAGAAAAGTTGCGCAATGCACCTTTAAAGAACTATGTAACTTTTAAACCACCTGCTTCTTTTGCCTGAAATTCAAAGTGTGGCATCTGTTTGGCGTTTGTTAAATTATAGGAAAATACACAAAATGGATTCAAACAGCACATTTTCAGGAGCTTGTGATAATTACAATTGTTCATGTCCTCTTTCGGAGTTTGGAAAAAAAAAAGGTGAGTGTGACTAACTGAAAAACTGTTGGTTAATGCTAGCTAGTGTGTGACTGTAATCTTATGCGTGAGAGACTTGTTTAACAGTTGACGTTCTAGCTAAGTCAGTTCTTTATGATCAGATTGTGTGCACAGATAAAAGGCTAATAAAGCCTCAGACAGAGCAGAGCCTACAGTTAGCATCACACCCCCAGGGAAGGTTTTATTTTTATTTTATTTATTTTAATTAGGACAGTGCTTATTAATCAACATGTCAACAAACAGCATCAGTGTAAATATGCCGGAATAAGCACAACAGCTAGACCTGCCGTTATGCTAAGGCAGGTCAGAAACAAAGAACATTTAGAGCAGGGGTCTCAAACTTGCGCCCCGGGGGCCAATTGCGGCCCGCGGGACGATAGTTTGTGGCCCCCGCCTTAATATGAAAGTTTAATGTTAGTGTGGCCCGCGAGTTTGACATGTATGGCACTTTACAGTGTTGTGTGCGGAGCTGAACGAACCTACCAACCACGATGGGGTGTATGGCTCTCGGGGGCGGGACATCGGCCAGGCTTGATGCAAGCAGAGAAACATTTCTTAATGAGTGAAAATTACAGCAGCGTTGCCATGGAGTGTTTTCTTCCGTGCCTGGCTGGCTGCCTCGTTTCTATTGGGCACACGTGACATTCGTTTCTACTGGGCACACGCGGACATTCGTTTACATTGGGCACACGCGGACATTCGTTCCAGCTATGTTCACAACACAAAAAAAAAAAAGTTCTTTTAAGTTGCTGCCCAGCGGGACATTATACGCATATAAATGTATATAAATATATATTCCCGCACCTGTCTATAAGCCGCAGGTGTCCACGTCTTCAAGAAGTTTTCAAGTTCGGAGCATCTGCTTGTATCGCCTCTGAAAGCTTTTATCGTCTTTTTGCATTGAGTCAGTTCGTCACGCTACCGTCGCCAGCATCTCACCATCGACTCATCGATGCCAAACTTACGTGCAGCAGCTCTGTTTCCTTCTTCGACAGACAGATCAGTTGCCTTTAACTTCAATGCTGCATCATATGAATTTCTTTGTGTGTTTTCCTTGAGGAGGGTGTGTGCATGAAGCACAAAATAACTGTTCAAAACAAAGTCAAACGAGCATCTTCCTCAGCACATCATCTCTTCACCTGTCTGTCTCGCTCTTGCACCCCGTCACTTGGCGCTCTACAGCGCATGTCTCCTGCAGAAAGAGCCGCTGTCCTGTCTGGGATCATGTCAGTGTCTGGTAGGATTTCAACAGATTTCAGGCTCTCCGGGGGTCCGGGTTAGTTGTATCGATCATGTATGAGCGGATGTCCAGCTACTGAAGTTTGAGACGTTTCTTCTCGTCATTTACGCCTCACCTGCATTTACCGCATACGGGTCATTAAGACGTATCCACCTAACTAATGTTCATTTAGCATCAGAACTTATTTCATCGCATGGCGATAAACTGTTTTAGTGCGCGGACAACAGCGCTCACCAGAGTTGTAACTTCATGTTCACGGCGCAGACAGCGGCGCTTTCTGCGCTCAGGCTGCGCGCGCATCCGCTGTGTTTATAAACAAATAATCCATCCATATATGAGCCGCATCGTTGTATAAAGTAGCAGCTTATAGTCCTGCAATTACGGTATATTTATACACACGTTGCGAGAGGAAGTGCTGCCAGGTCTGTAGCAGCAAGGAGTAGGCAAGAGAAGCCATGTTCAAAAGAACAATTCGTGTTCTTCAATGTTCCATTCATGTTGAGGACAATTCATGTTCAGAAGAAGGTTAAAGGTTAAAGAACTGTTAATACATTTGAATCTGAACATGAATTGTCCTCAACATGAATGGAACATTCATGTTGAGGACAATTCATGTTCAGAAGAAGATTAAAGGTTAAAGAACTGTTAATACATTTGAATCTGAATACAGCAGATATAGAAGACTGAAGAAACCACATATAGTCACTGACTAGAGAAATCTAATTATTATTATTATTTTAATGATCATTATTATTATATGTATTTATTACTGATTGATTGATTGATTGATTGATTTTCTTATTAACTCTTAATTTGTTTAGTTATTTTCATCTTATTTTGTGTTAAAAAATTTAAATAAAGAGATGTGAGAAGATTGGATATTTTTTTAACAAAGCTTTTCTTGTGGAAAACCTGATGCGGCCCAGCCTCACCCACACTCTGCCTCCAGCGGCCCCCCGGTGAATTGAGTTTGAGACCCCTGATTTAGAGAAACACACAGATGAGACAAAAATGCACATAGACATGACAGCAAATTAACCACAACAGACCATTCTCTGAGTTTAAGAGGCCCCAAGAAGATAATCTACCTGTGTGAGCATGATTTGATTATTTTTCAACCAATGTTTCAGAGTGTTCTTGACGGTTGAGAAGGAGCCACAGTTCCTGACATGGGCAGGTCATGTGTGCCATGACTGTGATCCTCTAATAGACGTCACCATTTGGCCAAATTTGGTCCTGCGTCTCTGTATGTTACAGTCTCATCTGGTCAATTCTCTCGTGTTAACTCAGTTTTTTACTTATAAAATCCATTAATGGTGGAGGAGCGAGTCCATTTAAAACTTTAAAAATAAGGCAAGCATCCATAAATACCTGATAAGTTTCAAGATCCAAAATATTATACTTACTTAAGATATTACAATAGTGATACTGTAAAGACTTTTTGTCATGTTGATGACATCAGCTGCAAAGTATCAACATCTGGTTTTCTGATTTGCTTCTTGTCTATTTACGCTACCTCCTTTTTCTATAAAGCTAACACAAGGATTAACTTCAAACACACTGTACTCTGCTAGAGGGACCAAATCTCAGGTAGGTCTATTGCTTTTTCCATTCCCATCCCAGCACAAAAGTAATGAATAAAATATCTCCTCCTCTGATCGTTTTACCTCAAGGCTCGCCAACCAGATCAGACCACTGTACCGCAAGTTTGATTAAAGCAAAATGAAAACTTTAAGGATATATCATAACCTAGCGGGCCGGTGTAATTGCGATCGGTCAATGCGGGGTGACAAAGTGCGGGTGAGGCTGAATTAATGGCGGCGCCCTCATGCGTATCAAACTATAATGCTTTAGGTTCACTGACTGATGAGTTCCATTACTCCCAAAATGAGGTGTAATGTTCCTTTGGGTCGGGCAGGTGGTTTTGACGGTTGGAGTGAACGCATGGCTGCCCCTTTGAGCGCATAAAGGAGGGGTCTGTGCGTGAACTTAAGCCCTTTGATTGTCAGTGAGTGTTTATGAGAAATAATCGTACACCAGCGAGTACCCGGTAGCGTTTTTTTTTTTTTTTTGAACAGGAGCATTAATGGAGACAGAGACATTGAGGGAAAATGTATTATTCAGCACTTAAAAGCAAGCCTGCATCTGCTCTTAGCCGTTTAAAGCCCTGTCCGATTCCCGCTCGCCTGCTTATTATTTCACACGATCGTTGGCTCTGGAGCTAATAGCAGGATGCAGGAAGTGTTTCCTCCGTGGATGACCTTGAGCGGGTGGAGGACGGAGGTTAAAGGGACATGAGATGGAGACTGTGGGGATGATGTCTCAGGTCAATTCACTTAAGTCTGCATCTGATACTGTGTTGTGCTTTTGTCATTTCTCCTTCAAGCAACATTCAACAATAGAACAAGAATTCCTACGTGGCTTTGCAAATGTTTAAAATGCAACATATTTGTAATCCAAGATGTGTCTTTTCTGATGGAGTCACCTTAATGTCTCCATGGCAGTGTTATTTCTTTTCCTGGGACATTCCACATTATGGCATTAAAGTTATCTGCATCTGAAAAACATGCAGGGAACTTTAAGCAGGCTTGCCTCTCCACTGATCTGACCTGTAACTTTGGCTTCTGATGTCACCTGCTTGTCTCCATGGAGATAGATATGTTTAATGCCATAGTCTGGAACATTCTTGGCAAAACAATGACATCTCCATGAACATAAGCAGATGGCAGACACCATTTAGGCATTCATAAGTCATTTTATGTGAAATGTTTGTATCAATCTGTTCATGTCTAAAGAAAGTACACTACTACTACTACTACTACTACTACTACTACAACTACTACTGATGCTACTACTACTACTACTACTTTAAATGTATATTGTATTTGTACTCCATTGTATCATTCATAAGAACTATCTCTAGCAATACTAATTTAAACAAAAAAAAAAAATTGCATCCAAAAATAGCTGTAAACATCTTCCTTTACTTCACAATTTTCTCACAATTTTTCTACAGTTGTTTGTGCTTCAGTGCCGAGACAGGATCTGCGATCGGCCTTGTCTCAGTGCAGTGCATCTTTTACACTGGAGCACCATTCTTTGTTTTGTCTCCCGCTCCGATCTGTGAGGCACACAAAACCCCCCCACGCTTTTGGTGACGCAGCAGCACCAGCCCAGCTCGGGCAGATCAGATAACACTGGCAATCTCACAGTTATGGATCCTGTTCTTCCTTCTTGCATAGCACAGCTTCCCATGTGTCCTTGTGTTACCTCTCAGTGCCTATGGTGTTTTTCATGTCATAAAGTAACCCAGAACAGATATATTGTGAAAACAGTGCTTTTATTGTCCGTGAATCAGGAAGAAGGCAAATGTTGGTGTGCTGTTTGCAGGCTAGTTGTTACCATTTTGTGTGATGGAAATTTGGGCGTCCGGGGCAAAAAGCCTCACATGCCTCCCCTCTAATATAAATGAATTGTAAGAGGGTCAAATTCTGGGACCCTAAGACCCTGGGGCCCGGCACGACAGACCCTTGGTCCCCCCTGTGGACTCCCCTGGATAGCAAAACTGTGATCTGGCCTCTGAAAGTTGTGAAAAGCGTGAATAAACTTGTTGTAGTGTGTAACAAAGATGCTAGAAACATGTAAACAATGTAAAGAATATCTTTGGTCTGCTGTGACCTGGTTAAAATTAACTACTTTTTACATTTTTAAGACAGTAAAAATCAGGTACAGTGCTATTAAAAATAATTATTGTGAGTTAAAAATAGGACTTGCATTTTGTAGGATGGCCCAAGGGAAAATAACAGGTAGATGTATTTAGATCTCAGTTGTGTATAGTGCGGGTAATGTACACTATAATATAAGGTTATATTCAGACATATGCGGATGGCCACACTGTGTATTGGCATGAGGCAGGGTGAGAGCGGAGATGTCTCAGTTAACTTATAATTTAGTCTGAAAGCGGAAAAGAAGAAGGGCTTAATGAAACTGGGTCAGCTATTATCTGCACTCCTTAAGAAACCGTGAAAAGATTCTCAGGTGGAGATTGGAGCTCTTGGATTACAGTAGAGCCCCAGAATCAAACTTTTTTGGCAGTTAAAAATATAGTCATTGAAAAAGAATCATTTAGCCATAGACTGGTATCCATCACTATTAAAATGATACAGAGAAAAGTTAAGAAGCTGGAAATATTTTTGTTTGACTCCAACATATGCGCCATATCTGAGGACACTGTTTTGTTGCAACATTTTACCATATTGACTTATTACTGTGAATTATTCATGGATGAATGGACAGTCATTTAGTTATCGTTGAACGTTCACATAGTGATTCTAGTCATTTGCACTTAAAGGTCCTATATTAAAAAGTCCCTCATCAAAAAGATACCAGAAGTTGTTGTTTTTTTCACTGACACATTTGACACCCTTTACTATTAGTCTGTCTACATCTCTAAAGCTCAAAATGCTCTGTCCCACCTTGTGATGTCATGAAGCAGTAGTTTTCAAGTTAACTGCTACCTTTGACCTTTTGTTCAGTAGAGATTGGCAATTCCATGGCTGCAATTATCCAAATTATTCTAGTGAAGCTGTATAGACTTTAAAAACACAGTGGACTACTTCTTGCACATGACATCACAAGGTAGAACTGGGTTCTTGAGAAAAGAACCCAGCCGAAATATGCACTATTTGTGTGTTTAACATGTGTGAATGAAACAAAACACACATCCATGTATGTTTATGAGGAAACAACATTATAACAGAGATAAGAAAATAACATAATATAGACCCTTTAAATACAATTTATAACAAACTTTTTGGTTTATATTTGCTTTTGACAAACCATTTGAGTATTACAGCTAAAAGGTCATAACAGTTAAAATGCCACTGTATAATTTTAAACAAAGACATAGCCATAGTTATAGTTTCGCTAAGTAGTCAATTAAGCAAATATCACATCACTTTGAACAGAATACATTATTTAAAAGCATAGACACACTGAAATAAAACAGACTTTTTATATTCACACACATTGGAAAATGAAACTAAAAGCTCATACCAACTCCAAATATGTGCAACACAAGTTTCAGCTTTCACTTACGCAAATCATGGCATATACATTTACCAAGATTAAAGCACGGCTCATTGGCCTCTTAAATGCTCTTTGTTGCTACGCTAATGCTACAATTCAACAAAAATAGTCTCTACTGGAGCTGTGATACGCAGGCCCAAAGCTAATAAAGAAAAGGATGGATTTTTAAAAACAGGGCATTTATTTGCAAAATTATTCTTAAAGCTAATCTGGATAATGTGTCTCTTTAATGGTGATGATAATTACTTACATTATGCTTTTATGTGCAATCCGACTAAAATGGGAACCAAAGTCCAAAGCCAACAGGAATTATAGGCCTTTTAGACATTTCATATTAATGCAGTGTAGTTATAAGAGTGGAAAAATGTCCTCATCAACAGTTTTTAAAGATTTCACCATCAGTTGTAATCAAATATTAAGAGCTCTGCAGGAAGTAGAGGAATGTTCAGAATCAGAGCTTGACCCTGGGAGTCCTTGATGTACTGGTGCCTTGAGGAGTTTTGGTTCACTGGTCATAAATGATCAGAAGAAAGAGTCAAAATGTAACTTTAAGGCTTGTTTGTTTAATGTAGCAGATGGAATTTTGCGTTACATCATTTTTATTACGAGAATTTGATATTTTGGTTTAGTTGGTATCTGAAAACTGTTGTGGGTTTTCTCTGGCTTCAATCAATGATTTGTTAGATGATATTGTTAATCTACTGTGTACTTTTATTAGTGAATATTGTCTGTAACTTTATTGGTGAACCACAAGAGTGTACACAGCCCATTGATCCATATGAAGCATCAGCAGCATTATAACATGACTTAAAGCTCACAAGAGTCAATTTTGTTTAATATAGGACCTTAAAGTTTTTATTTTGTTATTTTGTAAACTGTATCTATTGAACTTTTCAGACTGTAAAGCGCCTGCACCATGCTCAGAGCTGTTGTAAAATCCCTACATATGCCTATACAACGAGACATACATTCCAACACGTCTCGTTAGCTCCCTGACAATACCTCGAGACCTTGCTGGCTTGTACAATTTCTTTGTGTCTCCAATTTCTGACTCCCATCCTTCTAGGTAAATTTGACTATACTTTTTTATTTGTAAAAGCAAATAAGCCATCAAACCCGGCAGCTGTCTTGTGGCTCATCCCTCATCTGTGCCTCTCCGTCGGAACAGCCTTTGTAACCAGTGAAAAGTTTTCCTCTTCATGTCATTTGTATGGATCCTTGCGTCCGTCTCCCAGCTTTGATCTCTCCAGCTCCGATGCTCTCTCCGCTGGATCGCTGCACCAGTTGTCACCTCTCTTTCCTCTAATCACCCATACCTGGAGCTATACCCAGTCCCATGGATATAGTGGGTTCCTTCTTTTTATATGAAAGGTGTTTGTCATCTTTTATTTGGTAAGAAGTCTTTTCCACAAAATTGAGGAGAGCCCATCAGACTTCCACTCAGGGGTGCTAAGACCAGGCGTTGCGCCAGACATTTTTGTTGGAGGAGCTTTGGGGGTGCTAAGTTCTTCTATGAGGGTGCTCACTTAACGTGTTCATTTGGAACCTTTTTATGGTTGCGAGTGCACCCCTACCTCCCACCATGTTTGTGTTGCTGTTTGAAGTTTAAATGTAGGCCTAGTTAGCCTCTGTAGTGATTTATAAACCCCAATATGGAGTTCTTGTTTTATTGAACTCTCATTTTGTACAGATTGTGGTAGCCATTTAAACATTTTTAGTCAAGACTAAATGCCCTATGAAAATGGGGCAAAAATCTTTGAGGGGACTATGAGCGTGCACTGGCCATTCATGGGGGACTAGTGCCACCCTTAAGCCTCCCTCTTGGCGCCACCCCTGGCTAGGACAAAAGAAAAGCACAGAATGATTTATGGTGGTTTGTAAGTTCACAGTATTTACATTAAAAGGTGCACTGTGTAACTTTCCGGGTGGAGGGTTCGCACCTGCTTATCTCTATGATAATGCTTTATCTGGAATATTCCACAGTAGCAGTTAATATTAAACGTACCCATCTTGCATTCATTCAATTCAAGTTGTTGTTATTGCTCCAAAACGCCTTGAAACACATGCATTTGACTGTGAGCGGGGTCTGGCCTGTAACTTTGCGTGGTGGCGTCACATAATACCATACTGTATAACATCTCCACAGAGACAAATAGTGAGCTCTTCATATCATTTGTATGGATCCTTGCGTCCGTCCCAGCTTTGATCACTCCAGCTCCGATGCGCTCTCCGCTGGATCGCTGCACCAGTTGTCACCTCTTTTCCCTCTAATCAACCACACCTGGCGCTACACCTGGTCCTGCCGTCATTAGCAGAATTTCCTGATTGCGCCGAGATGCCGGTTCTACCCCCGTGCATGTGATTGTGTTCCTTTGTTACAGCCAGGATTAGACGGGAGAATAAAACCCGAGGTACTTTTTTTCCTTTCAGCTGGAAGAACGGACACAATTTTCGTCAAATTGCATATTGTTTAGAGCAATTTGAGGGAGATTAACCTTGTCGCTAACACATTTTTGAAAATTATTACTGCAGAGGTAGATAGAAATTGCTGCGTTTTGCCTCCCTTTCATTTGCATGACCTATTTCTACCATTAACGCGATGAGGTGGTTTACTCAGGGAAAAGATAGAAAAAACTGTTGATATGATTTAGAGGATCTGGATAGGATAAATCTGTCTGTTTTGAGATATGTTGATATAGTATTTATCATGACAGTTTAGGCGTTATATTTCTGTGCATGCTTTGTAAAATATCAATTTACCTACCTTTATCTTTACCACCTAATTTCATAGAAGAAAACTGTTAGAATTGTTGTTTGGTGTAAATTAACCTCATTGAATCTGACCATGCTTTGAGAATGCAGAAGATGTTTCTTGCCCAAGGACACAGCATCGGAAGCATCCTGAGCTGAGTGGAAAGTGAACCATCAACCCTCCAGTTAGAAGGCAACTTAAGGGTGTCAAATGCTTTTCTGGAGATGTTATTGCTTTGTCTGAATTGTTTCCCAGTATGGTATTAAACCTTTCTGTCTTCATGTAGACCTAACCAGACTAAGTTACAAGTCAGATCTGTGGAGAGGCAACCCCGCTCACAGTCAGAATGCCTGTTTTTCTGGGTGTTTTTGAGCTATAAAACCATGTGATTCAATAAACGTAAGGTAGATCTGTTTACTGCCGTACTGTGGAACATTCCAAGCAGAGCAATGACATTTCCATAGAAGCAAGAAGGTGACAGAAGTGCTATAAATATTGACCCTCACAAAATATCCTTCCATTGTTTATTTTCTGAACAAAAATCAATATAGTATTTATCGTGCATTGCCACCAGATTTCACAGAAAAACACTGTTAGAATTGTTGTTTGGTGTAAATTAACCTCATTGCTGCTAACGTGCTCTGGGATCTCATTACTTTCAAGCTTCCTTTCTTACTTTCTTGGCCTATTTCTGTCCTTTCTCTCCCCCCGTGGTACCTCTCCGCTGGCTTCCAACCAAACGGGAGTAAGGTGACTTTACTTGAGGAGAAGGTAGGTATAGAAAGTGCACCACTAAAGAGGCCTTGGGGAGGGTGAAGCAGTGGAATAATAATGTCTGTACACTGCTGTGTGTAAGAGGGGCACCCCACTGAGACAGGCTGGGGAGAGACAGACGCGCGCTCTTCATCACACCCTTTGACATCCAAGACTCCAGAAGATACGGAGAGAATGGAGGGCGACCTACAATGAGCGCAGGGCTGGAGAAGTGTGGAGAAGTGTAGCTCTATATACTCTAAGGATGAATCTATGGATGGTATGAATTACTCCCTTGTTATTGTCCTATCACCTTTGTTTTCAGCTTGACAGAGAGAGTTGAATTTATTTATTAGAACTAAGGTTTAGTTCATGTACATCCTAGTAGGAGCAAGTAAGTAAGCAGTAGTAGTAATAGTAGGTAAGTAACTAAGTAAGTAGTTGTTGTAAGTAGAAATAGTAGCAAGTAGTAATGGTTGTTGTTGTAAACAAAAACAAAAAGTAGTTGTGAGTAGTAGTAGTAGTAGTAGTAGTAGTAGTAGTAGTAGTAGTAGTAGTAGTATAATACATGTAGTAGTAAGTATTTATTAAGAATATCTGGTTCATAGTTTCTAAAGAAATGCATAATAAAAATGCATTGCATGTTATAATGTACAGTATACAGACAGCCAATGTCTAATATAATATAAGTAGTAGGTAAAAACAAACATGTTTTAAGGCTTAATGTTTCTTTAAATTCATGATGAAATTTTACAATGAACAAATGTCACATTTCTTAATTTGTGCCAAGAGTATTCACTATAGTCTTATAATCTTCATAGTCTCTTGGGGTTCAACCACTTGCTAGTCTCCATGGAGATGTTATTTCTTTGTCAGGAATGTTACACATTGTGGCATTAAATGCTTTCATATTAGGATCACTTCAACAACAAAGAAAGTGTGTTTCACATCAAACTGAAATGACAAGACATGTTATTGTCATGTTTAATTACATGAGGAAAAATCTCAGTTTGTGGATTTTACTATAGTAGTAATATTTCCATTTGTGTGTCAGATCTAGACTTATGCATCCATTTTCTTCAGTTTATGCAGGGCAGCAGTCTATGTAGGGACTCCCAGACTTCCCTCACCCCAGACACTTCCTCCAGCTCCTCTGATAGGACCCCAAGGCGTTTCCAGGCCAATTGAGAGACCCTTAATTTAGTTTTAATTTCAAATTAATTTCAGTTGAAGAAGTTAGAATTGTCCACACTGTTCTACCATAGTATTATTTTCTTCTGTTTCTCCACCCCGCAGGTAGAACAATCCTCAGTTCCCAATCGAAGTTAGAATTATCCTTATATTAAGTCCCGCTCACTAACAGGTCCTCTTATACACCAGAGGGCCAGCCGCTCTTCTGACACCATGAATTATTCCCCTGTCCTCTTGGCCCCTGCTCACGACCCGCCGAAAGAGACTATAATTAATGCATAGGTCCGCTCCATGCTCCACAAATCTAAATTACGAGATACTATCTGTTAAGACGGACACAAAAAGTTCCTCTGGCTCCCACAATAGCCCTTTGTTTGGCATTGGAAGTGCTTGCATATGCACACTGCAGCACTTAGTCAAGCGCGAACTCCAATGTCATACAGATATCTGGCAATGTCAAGATTTGTATTTGCCCGTGTTTCCAATTTCATGAGACAGTGATGCGTGACAGCGGTGACAAGAACTCCAAGGTGTTGCACTGGCCAGGTATTCAGAGAGCTGTGCTGACATAGCTGCTAGAAGCTCACTGCTTTTTTTTTTTCTCTTTTTTTTTTTTTTCCTTCCCGTTGCACTTTTTCGCGAAGCTCTTCTCAAATGAGATTCCGGCTGTCATCCGAGTCCAAAGCTGAACATTTCGTGCAGGTCATCCTCAACTTGAGAGTGGAGAGGCCGCAAAGTTTTGGGCGAGGGAGAGCAAGAAGGGCACCTGGTTCCCATCTGCTTCAAATTTCACAGAACTGTAATGTTTGGTGGAAAAAAATAATTTGAGTTCTTGCTTTCATTTAGTTTCATAGATTTGTTGACAATCAAAAGTTTGTCATGTGATGGTGTTAAAGGGTTTATATTTAGCTGTTTTCTGATTTATGTTATAATGTTGTTACCTCATCAAAATGTCATGTCATGTAGTTTTCGAGATAACTTCTACCTCTGACCTTTTGTTCAGTAGAGATTGGAAATTCCAGGTTTGAAATCATGCAAATGATTCTACTAATATTGAGTTTAAAAACACAATGGAACACTTCCTGTATTACCACATGACTAAATATGCAGGATTTGTGTGTTAAACATGTGTGAATGAAACAAAACACAACTCCAGGTGTGTTTTTGATAAGGAAACACCTTTATAACATAGATCAGAAAATAGCATAATATGGGCCCTTCAATTATCTTTACTAAAACTATGGCAAACGGAGAAATTCAATTTGTCAACTGGACAAAAGTTTAAGTTAAAGTTAAGTTTAAGTTAAGTTAAACTTTTGTCCAGTTGACAAATTGAATTTTTCCTTTTGCCATGGATTCTACCTGGACGACTGAGGGATTCTACACACATACTGACACTAGGCAGGCAGGATAATGAGCACAACAAATGAATCATGATCTTGCAATTAATAAAACAGTGTTAACGGCGCACTATGTTACTTTTCTCCAACAGAGAAAAGTCCAACAACTGATTGTGTCAGTGGAGATATGCTAGAGATTGCTTTCTCTGGAATGTTCCACAGTATGGCATTAAACTTGCTTATTATATAGTTATAGGTGTTTTTTACAATAAAACAACGAAAAATATGTATTCTACTGTAACCTCTCCGCAAATCAGACCTGTAAACTGGCTTGGTGCTCGTCTCCTTAGAATTAGATCATTTTAATATAATACTGTGAAAAATTCGAGGCAAAGCAGCAACATCTCCATGGTGACAGAACCTCCACCCGGAAAGTTACACAGTGCACTTTTAACATACTGGTAGTGCTTGGGTAATAAAATAATGAATGGTGGTGTATGGCCAGAGATCTGTTTCATATTAACTTGCAAATTCCCTCTTGTTTTCCAATGTTACAGACAGTTATCCGACATTCATCCGACATTGATTAGTGCGACGAAACAATCTTCGAGTTCCTCCTTGATTCAATATAGCACCACATAACCTCTGGCCTTCCGTGATGTAGCTACCTCATTTTCTCTCTCTCTCCATCGTCTTGACACCAATCGCCCCGCTTCTCTATCCAGGAGGTGAAAACAATCCTCACTTCCTCCTTCTCACGCTTTCGTTATTATGTTAATTAGATTTTGCCTCCGTAGTCGGCTTTGAATTGAGCATGGCCGCCGGTGATTAGCTCTAACTGTGAAGTGAAACATCATTGGACACCCGTACGAGGAGCTGGTATCTGCTCTCCGTAGGCCTGCCCTCGCCCATGTCCTGCAATAAGTAAGTCTTATTGATGTCTGAAAATGTTGCTGACCCATATCTGTGAAGTCAAAGTCAGCTCTGGGTTTTTCTTCCACTGTTTCTGGAGAAGTGTTTAATGTGAAACTCTCATGCATGCAAATGATGGACTATTTGAAAAAAAAAGAAAAAGAAAAAAAAAAGTTCCTTCTCTTTATCTGGTCATCTCACCGCTGAACTTTGAGATGGGACAGAGAGGGCACCCAAGGGAGTCTGAGAAATATGATTATGTCTGCAAATGTATTAATCCCAGTCCTTGTAGTATAAAACTTGAGGTTACAACTGATTTTTACTGTCTAAAAACTTAGGGAATAAGAACTTGTTGAGAGCTGTTTGCAGTGGTCCAAAGTTATTACTCACTTTCCTAACGCATTCCTAGCGTCCTAAAATCAGTGATCTGTGGTTTTAGACTATAAAGGTACTCTTTTTGCTAAATGTTAATGGGGAATTTGACATTTTTTGGCGTCGTACTTTTTATACATTATAATTTAAAGGTGCACTGTGTAACGTTTGGGTAGTGGGTCTGTTACCTTCTTCTTTCTATGAAAATGTCATTGCTCTGCTTGGAATGTTCCACAGTATGACATTAAACAGATATGCCTTACATTTCTTCAATTACAGATGGTTTTATTGCCCTAAAATAGCTGGAAAAACAGGCATTCTAACTGTGAGTGGGCCTCTCCACAGATTTGACCTGTAACTTGGCCTGGTTTGGTTTGATAATGATAGAAAGTTTTAATGCCATACTGTGGAACATTCCAGACAAATCAATAACATCTCCATGGCCAAAAAACTTGACAGGCTCTCCACCAGAAAAGTTACACAATGCAGCTTTAAGCAATACCTTTCCAAATAGCCAGATTTCACAGTCCTTTACTCTTTCTATGGTGTATGAACACACAAGTACAAGAATACGGACATTTCTTTATTGCTTCACCACTCACTGTCAGTCCAGATGTTAGCCAGCTGACAGAACTAGCATGATCCAGGTTTGGGGTTAATTAAATCGGCTAACCCTGCAGCGGCCACTGTGTTTCCATGGCCAACACCGCGGAGGTCACAGGCTTGAGGTCAGCAAGATCTTGTTAGGTGCAGCCTGGGTTTGACTTAACAGCGATGGGAAATGGTTCGCGTAAGGTTCAGAGAAGGGGCAGGGTGCAGGCTAACGTGTAGGCTAAAGCTGGTCCAGGAAAATGAAATGATGCACGAGCGTGGGAGAGTACTTTATCCAGACGGCGACACCAGAGAAGAACTCTCCTAAATATACAGGGTTTTGTGTTAAACATCAAAGAATGAAACTAACACAACTCCAGGTATTTGTTATGTTATTGATCCAACATAACGTAGATCTGAAATTAACCTAATATGGGCCCTTTAATTCTATATTTTCTAATACTATGCGATACCAAGTAGGATAATGCGAACAACAAATTATTCAAAAATTCAAAAATAATTCAAAGTACCCAAAATAGCTAGAGACCGGTGTTAAATTAGGCATAATTATATCAATGATGGTAAAATAATGAATGACTGTATATGGCTAGAGATCATAGACTGTATACATAAATGGTCGCCATGACTTAGACTGGAATATTGTCGTCCCTCTCTTTGTAACGGCTGTAGTGAGCATCGTCATTTTGGTCTTAAAACTTTCGCATTAACCCGCTCTACATGATCCAGGTGTTTTTATTTAGCTATTTTTTCCATTTAAAAAATCCTATTCCTAATTTCAGAGCCTGGTCTAAATTTGCCCCTGCAACGTGACCTCACACTCGCTTAGTCCACCTCATATACAGTCTATGCTAGAGATCCATTTCATATCAACTTGCAAATTCACTTCAATGTTAGAGACAGTATCCAACATTCATACAACATGCAGCCTAGGCTTGATTTAACAGCGTTGGGAAATGGTTCGTATAAGGTTCAGGGGCAGGGGGCAGGCTAACGCTAGTCCAGGAAAATGAAACGATTTGGGCATGAGCGTGGGAGTGATACCAGACAGATGACGGCCAGCAACCCCTGCTCAGAGCTGGAATAGCGGGTGAGGTGAGCTGTTGTAGCAGCTGTAACAGGGAGCTTCCTCGTGCTTCCTGCCAGCGTGCTGTTGAGCAAGGTGACCTTAAACTAGTTTGGCTCCTCTCCCAAGGCCCAAGCTGTGAATCTCACTGGAGGCTTTAGTGGCAGCAGAAATCACTCCGCCACTCTTGCCAACAATTATAAAAAAAAGGCGGTGCGTGTGTGAACTCAATGCACTTTTTTACTGTCCGCAGCTCCTCAGCACAAATGAAACAATACAACAGAAGACAGTGAGGGATGGCACCGCTGAATTCATCCCAGCTTTAGCTTGTGGACAATATCAACCAGAATCTTCCGTATATTTTATCACTTTGCAGACCATTTCAAGCTTGAAATAAATCATCCACTTTGACGGGTGTCAGCATTGCCCCACTTATTTTAGCAATCGTGTTTCCAATAAAGCTTTGTGCACATATCTTTGTTGAGTCTGTATTATGTCTAACAGGTGTCAGAATGAAAATGAAAAAAATGTCTCTCTGTTTATTTTAGGTGTTTTTGGTGCCATTGGGGGTGGAGAGTGGGGAAAGGCATTCACGCAAACGAGATTTTGATGCACGATGTTGAAGGGGTGGACGTTTGGAACAGTTGTACAGAAGAACTTAAATTGTGTACCACCCTCTTCCACTTAAAAAAGAAGTTTAAATGTTTAACTCTGGGCAGAGACATGGGTTATAACGACTTCTGCCTTGATTTCTGTGCAAAAATTGGATTAAATTTATCATTATCATCTAAAAATATTCACATTCATTGTCATCAAAATCCTCTAAAATGTACATTTACCAAATTTATCAGCAACATTACCATCAAGACAAATGTCATTAGTCAAACAAAATACATTTACATCAACACAATAAAACTAAAATAAATAAATATAAGCTATGGGTGCCATTGTCAAAGTTCATTATCCAAAGTTCATTGTGAAAATCTGCGTACTAAAACATTACAACAAATATGCTGCACTATTTGCTGCTATCCAAATTTTCTCTCTGCATTTTCAATGTGTATTTTTGATTATTTCTCAGCTCAGTCACACTTATTTTAACCACCTTCATGTACCGTAAAACCTCCAGTGTAAAAGTAACATATGCACTGTGTTAAATGAGACCGTGTACACTCCAAGACCTTTCTGCTAGTGAAAAATAGGACACCCTTGAGAGTGCAGTCCTTGATGCATTGAGACGTGCCAGGTCCCAGCGGCTCACTTTTAAGTCCTTATTCTCGCTGTAGTTATGGCTGCATGCCTCCAGATCCTGCAAATGTCAGAAGAGACCTATTAGCTTATGATAATGGCTTCCACGCTACAGTATGTCACTTCATAGGCCTGTTCCAGTACCGGGTGCTAATGAGACAACTTGGGAGGAATGCACTTTTTGATCTTCAGGTGAGAAAATCACACAGTTGGGATGTTGCTGCAGATGTTAAGTCGACGCTTGTGGATCAAACAAAGAGATTTCAGAAGGTTTGCTGAAGACGTGAGAAAATATGTGATAGAAAATAAGAGGGGTGCTCCAGATGCCTGTCAAAGAGGAGGGTGATGGGATGACCAGTGAAGGGTGGGTTCTGTAGCTAGAGATTTTTGTGGTAAAAAGTGGGATTACAGTGTGGTCTTTGGAGTTGGCATTAGATGGATGAAAACTCCATTTATAAGTTTAAATATATTCCACTGTTGCAAAGTTTGATCGAGCATCATTTATACTCATAAAAATAGCAAAAGGAAACACACAATTCAGTAACAGTACAGCAAAGTACTATCTTGTATTTTTTAGCAAATTAAAAACCACTGTCAAGATCACGCGTGTTGCATTGTGTAACTTTTCTGGTGGGGGTTCGTCAAATGCTTTTCTCCATGGAGATGTTATTGCTTTGTCTGGAATGTTCCACAGTATGGTATTTAACCTTTCTATCTTCATGGAGACCGAGCCAGACGAAGTTACAGGTCATATCTGTGGAGAGGCAATCCTGCTCGTGGTCAGAATGCATGTTTCTTCTAGGTATTTTTGAGCTATAAAAGCAACTGTAATTAATTACATGTAAGGTAGAGCTGTTTAATGTCATACTGTGGAACATTCCAAGCGGAGTAGTGACAGTTCCATAGAAACAAGAAGGTGACAGACCCCTAAACAAAAAGTTGCATAGTGCACCTTTAAGTAATTCATGGAAAAATACATTCTCAATATGCGTGTCAAAATAAAGAGCACAATTCCAAATTTAGAAAGTCAATTTATTTTCTATTCCAGGTTGCTGTGTGCAGCGTAAATATTTCACAGCAACTCTCGCACATATCCAGAGTGGGATTCCTCTTCTTCCTCGTGTTTGCCTAGCCTCCTAACATGACCTTTAACAGAATTCCCATTAGCCCACAACACATTCCCGTTATGCAAAGGCCAACGTGAGACGAAGAAACCCCCTTAGACAATATACAGCCGCTTATGTTGTCACGGAACGAATGCACAAAATGTAACCGTCGCTGGAGGTTAGCGCACTTGGAGAGGCAATTTAATTAAAGCTAATAGGTTTTCCATTTGCCAGCACAAACAATTTAGTGCTATAGTGGGGTGAAGTTTCAACACGAAATGAAGAGTGACAATGAAGTCCTTTGTCCTCTCTGATTTTAGTTAATGTTTGGTTGGTAAAAAGCTGTCGTGCTGCACAAAAGAAGCTGTTGAGAAAGTTTCACAGCAAAATGTTAAACCTTTCCAGGTTAAAATGACTTGAATTAAGAAAATGTTTATTTGCTTTGAGTAAATTTCACATGACAAGTAAAATTATCTACCAGTGGAACAAGTTTTTCTGTACTTAAAAGACAAAAATGCATCTTTTTACTCTGAAGATAAGAAAAACAACAACTCTTTGCACTTAAAATATGAAATCAAACCTTATGTTGTTTGATTGGTAGATGATTTCACTTGTCAAGTCAAAGCTACTCCAATCAAGTTAAATGCTCTTAATTTGAGTAATTTAAACATACTTAGATATTACTTTTTGCATGTAACTTGGTGGTCTGTCACCTTCTTGTTTCTACGGAAATGTCATAGCGCTGCTTGGAATGTTTCACAGTATGACTTTAAACAGCTCTACATTACATTTATTCAATTACAGGTGGTTTCATAACTCAAGAATGTCTTCAAAAACAGGCATTCTGACTGTGAGCGGGGTTGCCTCTCCACAGATCTGACCTGCAACTTGTCTGGTTTGGTCTCCATGAAGGTAGAAAGGTTTAATGCCATACAACAGGCTTTTCAGAAAAAGCAATAACATCTTCATGGAGAGGAGCATTTGACGGATCCTCCACCAGAAAAGTTACGCAATGCACCTTTAAACTTGCCTAGATAATACTTTTTGCAGTGTTTGTTACTGTTTTCGGTTGAATTTTAAGTTGAAAGCTGCAGCGAGGTAGAGGTGGTGCGTTCAAATGAATATGCTGTCAGTCAGAATAACGCGTGATTCATCTTCTTCTGTAAACACTGCCATAATGTTTGATCAACCTGAACTGAACCACTTTGAAATTAATCAAAAATGTTTCAAGTCAGGGAGACTCAATTGAATGTTCAAGCATCAAGCAGAAAAGTTACACAATGCACCTTTAAGTAGCAAATGTAAACATAGGCCTGTCACTACAATTACTATATCGACTTATTGAACAATTTATGCTAGATAAACTATATTTTTTCAAGCTCAATATTGATACTTTGCAGCTGATGTCATTACCGTTCTCTGGGGTTGTGAAGCTAACTGGAGGCACTGCACTGTCTGAAGCTTGTCACTCACGTTAGACTTTAATCTGTTTTTTTTTTTTTTTTAAATACAATTTGACCAAAAAGAGCTGACCTAGTTGGAATTAAAACAGGTGAGATGAGTTGTGCTGTTAAATAAATCTCTTATATATAAAATTACAGTCACAAACTAGCTAACATTAGCCAACAGTTTTTCAGTTAGTCACTCTCGCCTTTTTGTTGAAAATCAAACTCCTAAACAGGACCATGAACGCACGTATTGATCACAGGCTCCTGAAAATGTCCATTCCAATCCATTTTGTATATTTTGTCTCCATGGTAACTGCTGAGCATACAACAAAAGTGCTGAACTGTAATTTGTGTGCCCATATTGCTTCTATACATTTGCCTGTGCTTTTAAGTTTCCCGCTGTGTCTAAATGAGCCTATTCAAGACAATGTCAGATATATTCAGTGGTGTTCATTCACACACCTGCTCAGTAACATTACCATGGAGACCCCAACAATGGAGCAGGGTAAGTGCCGGTACAAACGGACACAAGAGCAACTTTTTTCAAATGTTTTTTTGTAAAAACAACATGCTGGTGGTGGCTAATTTCAATGACGTAAACCTTAGATGTAATAGAATAAAATGAATCTGCACTGAAAATCTTGATTTGATGAAATTGCAATAGAAATTAACTAATTTTTTCATGCCTGCAATCAATGATGTTGTTATGAAATACTGGTCATGTAATTTATATAAGAATCTTTCGCAACTGCACTTCTGTGGCTTGGTCATAGTAATTACAAGGTTTTATGTGATTACCAGAGCATGTAGAGTATATATAGATTATGTAGTGCGTGGTGACAGGAGGTGCCAGACCTGCTCTTCGTCGTTGTTAATATTAAAGGCTGGTCAATGGGAGATGGGGTAGGACTAATACTGTTTTATTTATATGATATGATTATGTTTGGTGATGTCTGACAAGCTCCTGTGTAGATAACTGGATAATAAAAGCAGTTCAGTGATGCACTTATCATTATTGGTTAGCTGTTTGGGGTGATAAAAAAACAAAAACAAATATAATGCATTATTTGTATTTTTATTGGCCTTTAAAGCTGCATTGTGTCACTTTTCTGGTAGAAGGTCCATCAAATGCTTTTCTCCATGGAAATGTTATTGCTTTGTCTGGAATGTTTCACAGTATGGCTTTAAATCTTTTTTGTCATCATAGAGATCAAACCAGGCCAAGTTATGGGTCAGATCTGTGGAGAGGCGACCCCGCTCACAGTCAGAATGCCTGTTTTTCTAGGTATTTCTGAGCTATAAAACCACCTGTAATTGGATAAATGTAAGGTAGATCTAATGCTTGTTTCTATGCCTATGCATGTGATTGCTCTGCCCGGAATGTTCCACAGTATGACATTAAACAACGCTACTTTACTAAACATGAATCTTACTATATTGTTCTGGCATTGGTCTGTGATACCTTGTACTAACCTTTCCCTGAAACACATTTTCTCCCCAAATGCAATTCTACAATAACAACTTAGCACCATTTTTGTACACTCCATCTAAAAATGCCAATCTCACCTCATTATGTGGAATTGAGAAAAGTAGAGCCTCTTTCTAACAGTGACGCAAGTTGGCAAGTAATTGGCTGGGCTGGCAAACACTTTTGTTGTTTTTCAGCAAGAAAAGAAGGAGCGATGCCAACTGTATTCATTCGAGTGAGAGAGGGGGGAGAATGCGGGCTACGCTGTGCGGCTACGCTGTGCGCTAGTGGAGGACTTTAACACTTAATTTTAGATTGGAATTAAAGCACTTGAGACATGCCATACAAAAACAGTCCATTTCAAACCACTCCATCACAAAAGCAAACCCTTTTCCATGAGTGATTTCAAATTAAAAGTTGCATTTTAGTGTAATTATAATTGATGGAGATATTGCACTACTGCACCAAGAACACCTCCAGTTCTGTCCTTGTTATCAGGTTTATGTGATAAGAGGGTATAATACTCCCTACAATGGAAGTGTGCATAGACTTAAAGGTCCAATATTATGCAAAATTAACTCTTGTGAGCTTTTCTGAGTAACATGAAATACAGTGACTGTTTGTCCTTTCTCAAATGTTGCGCATGCGTGACACCACCTCCCCTCCCCCACAGCCCCCTAAGTAAAAACCCCTCCTTCCACCTCCTCCTTATGCTAGAAATCATTATTGTTTTCAGCCGGTGTGCGTTCAGAATCGCTGTTGCTGCTCTAACTATACTGTACGTTTTCAAATGATAAGCAGAAGTTTCCTGTCCAGAAGTAATTTAGCGACCAACGCGTCAGTCTTTAGACCCTCTGCTTCAGTGCACTCCAACTGCGAGGAAGCTACAGTTGGAAAAAGCCGCTAAGAACCGCTGTGTTGGTTGAGTAAACAGCATCTTGCGTGTGTGGAATGTGTGAGAGGCGTACGTAAACCACGTAATCCCAGCGCGCGGCAAGTCAGTTACACTAGAAATGTAGGAAGTTTGATTGACAACCTAACAACCAATAAATAACGAGATAGCCTCATTATCTATTGGCTAATATTTATCTGGCCCGACCACATCCACAGCTGATGGATTTTCATTATTATTATTATTATTTTTTTTTTGGTCATCATAATTACAAGGCTGCTGCATCTCTATAATGCTACCACTGACAAAATCTCCATACAACCTTTAAGCCATGTTATAATGTTGTTACCTCAGCAAAAACATTCCTGGAGGGTTGTTTTGTTTCATTCACACATGTTTGAGTAATCCTTTATTATTAGTCTGTTTACATTCCCAAAGCCCAAAATGCGCTGTTACAACTTGTGATGTCATCTAGTAGTATTTTCAAGTTAACAGCTATCTTTTACCTTTTGTTCAGTAGAGATTGGCCATTCCAGGGCTGAAATTATCCAAATGATTCTAGTGGAGGTGTAAGGAGTTTAAAAACACGGTAAAGCACTTCCTGTACCCACTTTTACCCTCTCGAAGTTGTATTTTGCACGATTCATGCGTATTTGAGTCATCATTTACGTCTATATTCAAGACATCATTGCTCCAACCAACCCATTTTCACTGCCATATGCACATATGCTCTGTACTTACTTTGTTCTCCAGCTGTCTTGTCAGCTGACTTTTTTCTTATAGCAAGTCGTTTTAGATCAATATTGTGATTTAAAATGTCAACATTTTAACATAAGCACAATATGTCCTCTTTAATTCTCTGGATACAATGATACAGTTAACAATAGTGTATAATTTGAAATGTAGAGTAATTTGTGTTTGCAGTAAAGTGTAGAAAAATCAAGCCTGTAGTTGTAAGCTGTCATGTTTTTACATTTTATTTACTGTTGGTGTTACATAACTCATATGGATAAAGGTTTACTAGCCAGAGTCCCGTCGTGTTAAAACTGTATTGAGTAAACTGCTTTTGACAGAAAATACTCTCTGTATACATATATTTCTTCAGCACTCTGTCAAGTATGTTATTTTAAAAAAAAAGACTTGCCTATACTAAACTACATCCGAGTGAATGACAGATATCTTTGGTGCTGTTTGTTGGCTAAAATCTGGCATGGTTATGAATTTGAGAGGCTGCTAAAATCACACCAGAGCGGAGGTAGATGAGCCAGAATCGACTAAAGCCAAATGTAAACAGAATGCTAACACCAGTGCACATGCCCACTCTCACTACTGGTTTGGTTTGGCTACAACACCTCCCGCTGACAGTTTTCTCATCCACTTTTCATGGGTTTATGCCGAGATATTTCACACCAATTTACACCTGACAATGTTTATTTTGAGCAAAAATAGCACCACCTGTCACGTATGATTTCCCCCTGTATAGCTTCTGAATGCGGCGTTTTGGCATTAATGTGTCAGAGACTATTCCAATATGGCTGGAAATGTAAAGAAAAAGTAAACCTATTTCCTAGTGTTGATGTGAAGTTGCACGTCAATGTGTGAATATATAGTTCTTCATACTGTATGTCTTTGGTACTGAGTTATCTGTTGTAAAACATTAAAGGGGCCATATTACACTATTTTCCGATGGATTTATGATGGATTCTCATCACAAACAGACCTGGAGTTGTTTTGTTTCATTCACACATGTTTAACACACAAACCCTGCATATTTAGGCTGAGTTCTCTTTCAAACTTTGTCCACTCTGTTCCCCCTTGTGATGTCATACAGGACGTGCTTCACTCTGTTTTTAAACTCCATGCACTGTCATTGCATTGAATAATTTCAGACCTGTAATTGCCCATCTCTACTGAACTAAAGGTAAAAGTTAACAGAGCATTTTGAGCTTTGGAGATGTAGACAGACTAATAATAAAGGATTACCCAAACATGTGTGAATGAAACAAACTCCGGGTAAGTTTTTGATGAGGTAACAACATTCTGATATGGCTTAAAGCACACAAGAGGCAATTTTGTGTAAAATAGGACCTTTAAGAATTAATTAATTCTATTAGTAATTAGTGATATTTTTGAAACCACAATAAGTAATTTCAATTGAACAGACTTTGCAAAATGAATTTAAATTTAAGCTGTTTATATCCCAGAAGGTAGGATAATCTTTATTTCAACCTGAAGAGACTCAAAGAGAAAGTATTAGTGTTTTTATTGAATGAGTTAGCTTTGGTGATGAGGAGAGTGAGGGGGGCGATGAGAGGATGAGGAGAGCGAAGGGGATGATGAGAAGCCGAGGGGTTGCTGGGGAGAAGGTGGGTAATGGGGGTTTAATTTGACGAGGAGGAGGTGCGGCGAGAAGCAAGGTGGAGTATTTAGAGTGAGGTGATAAAGGCTGAGCAGCAGGTAAACTCTGGAGAAGCAATGCATTAGGACTTCCAGGCTGACTGTAGCTAGTTCCATTTTCCCACAATAGAGGAATTCCAGTATTGCAATGCAGAGTTTAAGAAAGGCAGAATAATAAATATATTACTTTTATTTTTATCATCCAAGTTTGACTTCGAAAAGCTTTTTAAATATAGAAATAATGAAGCATTAGACATTGATGATGAGTTATTGTTAAGGGTTCATTCTCTTCAGTTTTAAACTGTTTTTAATAGACAATGAGTCACAATGTCAGTAATGATGCAAACTAAAACTGCATTTACAGGCAAAAGCACAAACTGAATTGGCACAGGATGGAATAAAACCTATAATATATAACTGAATACATTCTAGACACGTTATTTTTATGTTATTTTTACCAATGTACTCCACATTTACACTACTAGTCAAAAGTTTGGACACACCATCTCATTCAATATTTTTTGTTCTGTCTTTTTATACTACTTTCTACATTTTAGATACATATATTTTTTCGACAAAGCAAAGGGTGGCTACGTTGAGGATTTGAAAAAAAAAAAAAGATTTATTTATCTTTTTTTCTTTGCTACATAATTCCATATATCGTATTTAATGTATTTGATGTCTTCTGTATCTATATAAAATGTAGAAAGTAATAATCTAGCCCTCTATTAAAGGGCCCGTATTACGCGATTCTCTGATCTGTTATAATGGCATTTCCTCATCAAAAACAGACCTGGAGTTGTGTTTTGTTTTATTCACAAATGTTTAACACACATGTCCTGCATATTTAGGTGGAGTTCTTCTCTCAAACAGAAAACACTCTGTTCCACCTTGTGATGTCATGTGGTCCACTGTGTTTTTAAACTCCACACACCTTCACTAGAATCATTTAGATCATTTTAACCCAGGAATCGCCAATCTCAACTGAACTAAAGGTAAAAGGGGCTGTTAACTTGAAAAATACCACTACATGACGTCATAAGGTGGAACAAATCATTTTGAAAAAGTGGTAAACATACAAAATAAAACTGTCCAAACTTTTGACCGGTAGTGTATTTAGCTATGAAACCATGTTGCATCTGACAAGAGAAGAGGAAAAAAGGAAAAGTTGAGAAGAGTTGGACTGGAGCCTATTGTTTTGAACACAGCTGTGAAATTATTCTAGCGTTACTTGGGGTACACTCAAACTGCTGCTGGACAAATTTGAATGAAAGCCGGTTTTCTCAGTGACACTTTGGAAAGGGATAAATCTCCAGGACTGTTAGCTGTCAACGTCGACACCAAACGTGATAATGAGAGGTTTCTGGCAGAGTCTTCATTTGCAGCTTGTGATTCTCTGTAACACATCAACATATGCGCACTCAAGAAGGTAAAAAGGCCAACTTCCAAATCTGTTTAAAAAAATCACAAACAAACATTTAACATTTTTTTTAGCGCAAACCAATCTCTTACCAGCTCCTGTAACGATGACAAAAGGGACCATATTACGCTATTTTCTGTTCTATGTTATAGTGTTGTTTCCTCGACAAAAACATATCTGGATTTGTGTTTTGTTTCATTCACAGATTTTAACATGTAAATCCTGCATATTTATGCTGAATATGCAGGATTCAAACAGAAAACACCCTGTTTCACCTTGTGATGTCTCCATACATCTTCACTAGAATCTCAGTAATTTCAGCCCTGGAAATGCCAATCTCTTCTGTAGGTAAAAGGGAGCTGTTAACTTGAAAACTACCACTTCATGACATCACAAGGTAGAACAGAGCATTTGGGCGTTGGTGATCGAGACAGTCCTATAATGCAGGACTACTCAAACATGTGTGATTGAAACAAAACACAACTCCAGGTATGTCTGTGATGTGGAAACAACGTATGCACATTCAAGAAGTTCAAAAAGGCCAACTTCCAAATCTGTTTCAAAAAATCGGACACAAACATTTAACATTTTTTTCAGCGTGAACCCATCGCAGATCAGCTCTTGTAACAACGAAAAAAAAAAAAAGACATTCACAGGAACTTTGAGTGTGGAACTAAATACGTCACCAAGACTTTGACACTTATCAGGCGACAAAATCAGTTGTACTTGTAAAAGCGAAGTCACAATAACCTTTCCGAAGCAAAAGCAATTCAGAACAGATCCACCCGAGCTTTACTAAGAGTGGCTGATACCTCCTCCCTTCACTTTACCGTTACAAACATGCACACACTTACACTAATGTACAGGGCCATGTGCTATTGGCTGGAAAGTGACACTGCCAGACTCTTGAACACACATAACTGACAGCAGCACAAACACCCAAGGTTATGGAAATGGAAGTCGTTGTGAACATGGAGATTAATAGAGGTAGCCTTGCGTTGAAAGCATAGCATCTTCAGTTGGAGTTTTTTTTTTGTTTTTTTTTTATAAAAAAATCTTAATAAACTGTATTGAGAGTAAGTTGTTTCTAAGCATCAGTGAAATGAGTCTTTATACATTATCAGAAAGGTACATTGAAAATCATTTTTATTTGTTTTTAATTATCAAATTTGAATCAAATTTAATAAAAAAAATTGTGAGCAACATTACAAGGAAAAAAGAATAGATTTAATATCATATCGTCCAGTTCTACTCTATGGTATGGCTCTCTGAACACCAGTAACAATGACAATGCAGTGGTAATAAAGGTGCATATGAACAAATAGTAAGTATTTAAAGTCACTAAAGTAACTTTCTGGGGGTCATCTGCATGAATCCATGGAAAAAGAAATTTAAAACTATACTTTGGAACGTTCTCCATGGAGATAGTCACGTTTTATGCCATACTGTGTAAGATTATAGCCAAAGGAACAGTATTTCCATGGAAACTAGCAGGAAAAGGCCATCCTCCAGGCCACACAAGTCACATTTGTGAACCTGCAGGCCCACTCACAGTAAGGACACATATTTGTCTATGTTTTTCAGTGCAATAAACACACCATTTTATTTTAGTCTATTTTTGGCATAGAGGGGCTGTAATAATTGCAATTAATTAATGGAGCTAAATGTCATATGCATGCTGTAGTTTTGTTTCATTCTGCTCCACTGTGTTTTTTAAATTCCATACTCCTTTATTAGAATCATGTGGATCATTTCAGCCGTGGAATTTCCAGTCTCTAATAAACAAAAGGCTGAGCATTTTGAGCTTTTGTAGTATGTAGGCATAATCAAGGGTTACTCAAACATGTGCGAATGAAACAAAACACTATTCCAGGTGCGTTTTTGGTGAGGTGACTGACTTTAAAACCCATGAGAATCCATTTTGTGTAATATAGGACCTTAAGTAAACTAATTAGTAAATGAGTGTAAATAAGTTTGCTTTGTCAGTGTATTGCGTTTGTCTGCATGTTGGACAGGTGGACATAATGTTTAACTTGATTTACTGTGGCTCAGCAAAGCATTGTGGGATATCAATCTTTATTGAATTGACACACTTCACTAAGGACACTTACACAAGGCAACAACAATAACAGATGTTGTTTGAGCAGGACAGCAGTAGTCAGGCTGCTATTGAGAAATGGTCCAGGGTGTGTAATGTATACAGACAAGAGTTTGGGTGGGAGAGTTTTGCTGAGATGGTCAAACTGCACACAGTGAGTAATTGAAAACATCCCAGACAGGAAGTGATTCCAGCGAGACGGATCATGGCATGTTGAAAAGGATGTGAAGGAAAACTAATGATTCAGTAGTTCAGTAATTGTTCACAGTCTGGAGTGAAATTGACAAAGCATTGTTACATATACAGACTTTAGATTACATCATCTGATGCTGATTGTGAGGTAAGCATTAGGTTAAAGGGCCCATATTACACTGTTTTCTGATCTATGTTATGTTGTTGTTTCCTCATCACAAACATACCTGGGGTTTTGTGTTTTTGAAAACCTGAGTTCTTCTCTCAAACAGAAAACACTGTTCCACCTTGAGTTGTCATGTGGTAATACAGGAAGTGCTCCACTGTTTTTAAACTCCATACACCTTTATTTGAATAATTTGCATCTCTGTAATTTCCACTCTCTGCTGAACAAAGGTAAAAGGTACCTCTGCATGACATCACAAGGTGGAACAGAGCATTTTTATCTTGGGAGATGTAGACAGACTAATAATAAACAATTACACAAACATGTGTGAATGAAACAAAACACAACTCCAGGCATGTTTTTGATAAGGTAACAACATTCTAACATGGTTAAAAGCTCACAAGAGTCAATTTAGCATAATCTGGGACCTTTAAAGAAGACCTATTGTGCTTGTTTATGCTATAGCTATAATCTATGACACCCGTGCATCGTTATGTTATAATTTGCACGTTACAAATCATAATATTCATCTAAATAATTTAATAAAAGAAACAAGTCAGCTAACTTATGTGTTAGAAAACTGCGGTGCCCAATGGGAGCTAACGTTACCGTAAACATCACCACATCAGAGTCAGTACCTCTGATTGATAACTGCGTGTCACGCTAACGAGTAAAGGATTTACATTTTTTTATTTGTACCAAAATTACTATGCACTGCTGCCGCAAAAGTACAGAGCACTGGGCGTATACCTGGGACAGTAAAAACAGGGCTTTATCAGGAAAATGGGGTCTTGTAAGTAGGTGATTAAAGATTGTGTAAACATGCATGAATCACCCAGAGACAGAAGTCGGGTGAGTAAATGGTGAGAGGAAACAACTATAACATGGTTAAAAGTTCTGAAAAGTCAATTTTGTGTAATAGTGCTGATTTTAAAAAAAAAAAAAAAAAAGATGTTGCAGAGGCGTTTTACAGAGAACATAACTTGAAGACATGTAAACTAATCCGTTTACTTTGACGAATAACAGTTCTTTTTACAAACATGTTCCCAGTACATCAACAAGGTGATAGTGCTAAACGAAGTGCTAGTAAAACACTAATTATAGTTCATGTTGTATTGAACTGTTACGTAAGACAGGTTGTATGTTGTATGTATGACAGTAAAAGACGTAACAATAATCAAAATATTGTAAAATATCGTCAAAAGTCTCACAATAATATCGTGGGCCATCGCAATATACCGAATTACAAGTCTATTTGTTTAAAGTTATTGTTATGGTGCAGCAAGAGTTACAGAGGGAACTACATAAACCATAATGCTTTGCTCTGTTTAAACGCAGATTACACGAAGAAATAATTGAGCACTTTTAAATGTTAGTTCTTTGGATGATGAGAAAACCAAATTCTTGTTAAGGCATTTAAAAAAGAAAAAGGAGTATATTCACTATTCTGTTAGCCTTCACAAAATATTGCAATAAATATCGTGAGATGCATCTTGAAAAAATATGGTACTGAAAAATCTGAAGATCATTTCATCTCTGTCAAGTACATTACCCATTTCTTGTTGTCAAAGAGTTTATACATTTTGAGATATTTGTTGGGTTTTTATGTAGCGTTTGTTTTCCACTGAAATACATCACCCTTATCTTGAACCAGTAAAAGGCTGTCTCTTTGTCACATAGACTTTGAACACACTGTGCTGTGGTGTGCATCAGAAAACTATCGACATGCCCAGTTGTTTGTGTGAGTTGTGGAGTTTAAATGTTGTTTTGTTCTTTCTACTGGAGCTTGTGTCCATTTCCTCGCTGTATATTCAAGAACCCCTTTGCGGCAGACATTTATTGACGAAATTCAGGCACTTTAGTCTCAATACACGCAGAGAAATGGTTTTGTAAAACTAAAACTAAAAGTGTAGCTTGTCTTTAGCTTGCCGCGAGAAACAAGCTGCTCTAAACCTGAATGTCAGAGAAAGTGAGAAGACAAAGTTGCTGTGTTTATGGCAATGTTTTTCTTTTGTAACCCTGAAAAGAACCGTTCAGAAGACTGGCTCTTTTTTATTTATTTATACAACAGAAGAAAATGTGAGAACTCATTGTAACTACAAACTTATCACGGAGAGACATGACCAAGGCTCAGATTTGTTTAAAATGGTTCAAACTGAGAGTGTGTTTACCCTTAAGTTAAATTGTGTACCACTCTCTTCCACTTTAAGAAGTTTAAATGTTTAACTCTAGGCAGATACATGAATTATTGCACTTATTTTGTGCTATACTTGCTACTATACCCTGCTGTACTGTTACGGTCTTGATTGTTTCCTTTTGCTAAATTTATGAATCTGAACTGGTTTCAACATGATGCAATGACAGAGGAATAAAGGGTAGGCCTAATAAGCTTATTTCTTTGCATGGAATGTTCCACAGTAAGCCATTAAACAAATCTGCCTTGCATTTTGTTCAATTACACATGTTTTACAGCTCAAAAATACCTTGAAAAACATGAATTCCTACCATGTGAAGACTTGCCTCTCCATACATCTGACCAGTAACTTCTCCATTGTGATTACCAAATTTATTTCTATACTGTGGCATAATCAAGGCAAAACAGTAAAATCTCTTGCTATATATTTGCTACTTATATTGAATTTATTATTACCATTTATATTGTTGCTCTTTGTTATTATATTGTGATGTGTGCACTACTGTGTCCAAATAATTTCCCTTGTAGATCAGTTAAGTTTGTTTAAGTCTAAGTCTAATCAGTATAAAAATGCTGAAAATTTGGAAATAAAAAGATATGGCTCTTTTCAAAAATGATATCTGGCTCCAACCGTTCACATAAAGGAATTTATATCTAAATGATATAACACGTTGTCCCATATGGCCAAAATGCGTGTAAATCCTGATTAATTACAACACAAAGTCAATTTTCCCAGTCATCACAGCATCATGACTCAACCCTCACCATTTTCAGTTCCCTGCAGGAGCGAGAATTGGCAGGCCACAAAAAAGAAAAAAAATCCAGTGTTGAAAATGAAGAGATAAATCAAAGCGTGTAACTGTTCTAATAATGGAAGGTGCTTAGACGTCATTGGCTGAGAGCAGGAGGCATTAAAGCTCTGATAACTTCACATGACAGATGAAACCCGGTGAAATACAGCCACTGTCCAATGCTACAATCCTGTTAACACATACTAGCGTGAGGTCTGCTCCCACAAATGACTGCTTTGGGGAGCTTCTGAGCCCTTTTTTCTCTTAAAACCACCACACGTACAGTGCCTATTGAAGCAAACTGACTATCTGGTTCCAACGGGTCAAGGGCAGCCGCGAGATCCAATCATGTGAGTCGTATACAACAGAATTACAGCAATAAAAGAGGTCAAAAGGGAACAAGTTTTCTGGGTACAGGGATTGAAATATTTCACACAAAACTTGACAGAGTAACACAACAAAACTAAGAAATCTAGTAAACTAATATTAATGGATATTTTTGTTTAAAAGGTGCACTGCGTAACATTTCTAGTGGAGGATCTGCCGCCTGCTTGTCGCCATACAAATGTTATTGCTTTGTCTAGAATGTTCTACAGTATAGATTAAACCTAAATGAACAGTGACAGGCGCTTGCTCGTGTAAATCTATCACGAGACAAGCAGGTTAGAGCACTACACTACATTACAGTTCAGATCTGTGGAGAGTCTCCCCTACTCACAGAAGGTATTCTGGTATTATGGGGATTCCAAAAGGTGCTCCAGTTTCCTATTAGTCTAAAACAATATTGGCTAACCCTCCATCTAGCTACTCCTGACCACGAACTTGCAAGAAAATGCAGATGGGTGTCCTATTCTTGACAGGTGAGTAGAATGCAGATAGTTTTTTGTTTTTTTTCCCTAATAATAATCAAGATTTAAGGATCTATTGTCATCGACACAAGTAACAATGACATTACATTTAGAGCGTTAAACTGTAGTGTGGCTAGTGCAAATACTGGAATATTAAAAAATACACTATCAAGTAATTTATGGCATATTAGTACCTCTAAATTTCAAAAATGGTAAAAATTGTGTCACAATCTCCGAACAACCAAATGAACTTACAAGCACAAATGATCTCAATTCAAAACCCAGAATCAACAACCACACCATGACCCGTGTTTCAAAGTTTCGAACAAGGATGCGCTCATTCAACATTCCAACTTTAAATTTCAAGGTACGAGCAAATTAGCCATTCCAAACGTATGCAGAGGTCAGAGCTGGTCGGGCGGGGGGCGGTCAGTCTATAGCATGATTCATGAGTATCATTTGTGAGTGAAAAATTAATAGAAGGTGCCTGATAAATCACTTCTGAGGGCCATCGTTTGACAAAATCTCTGAACTGCCATAATTCTGTTTGCCCTTTGGACAGGAGCAAGAGGAAGGCTGCAAGGTGAGGACCGCTGAGGCCCGTTTTAAGAACTTTGAGAGTAAAGTGGACACGGAACTGCTCAACTCTGACATTTAATACTGGTATTAGTTGTTGCACTTTTGCTTGACCCAATGAAATGACAAATCATTTGGATGAATCTTTTGGAATTATCTGTGCTTGAAAATGCCAAAATGTTTTCCTGGTGAACTTGCGAGAATAGATGTCAAATTTCAATGACATCGTAATAGCCTTAGTGTAATTCTGTACCTCTGCATATTTTTAAAGAGGGGGTATTTCACTTCTATGGGGTATTATTTGCATACATAACATATTTAGATCTCCACGTTACCTTTTATTGTTTTGAAAGTGCCAACTTAGTCAAAAACAACATGTTAACTACCGCTACCTACTAAAGTTTCACTTTAGTTTTTTCATGGCTGAGTCCCTTTGGTCTCCATGCTAAATCACTCCCACTATCATGGCACAATTGCAGAGTGTCCTGCTAATGAAACCACTGCACATCGCATCAGGTTTGTGAAGCTGAAGTTGGGTCTGTCACCTGCTTGTTTTTCTATGGATATGTCCATTGCTTTGCCTGGAATGTTCCACAATATGATATTAAACAGTTATACCTTACATTTATTCAATTGCAGATGTTTTTATAGCTCAAAAATACCTAGAAAAACAGGCGTTCTGACTATTAACGGGGTTGTCTCTCTTCAGATCTGACATGTAACTTGGTCTAGTTTGGTCTCCATGAAGATAGAAAGGTTTGATGCCATAATGTGAAACATTCCAGACAAAGCAATAATTTGAAAAGTTACACAATGCCATAACCTCATAGCATACTCCTTCTATTTACTCTATAACCATATATTACATAGTTTCCAGTGCACTGTAGCTGCAGTGAGCTTTGTAAAGGTGTGTTAAAGCTACTCCCCTCTCTGCTGACTCTGCAAAAGAAGAAAATGGAACCAGGGGTTTCCAACAAAGATGTGCTAGGGGCTTTTTGTGCCAAACGCTACAAATCAGGCGATGAGGGAATACTTCCTTTGTACAAAGAGACAAGCTACGCCCAGTGCAGCTACTGGGGGGGTATGGGGCCCAACAGCAGTGTAATATCTCCCTTTAACATGTGATTGTGCTATCTCCTAGTGAAAATAAATAAATAAATGCACGGGTGGCAGTTGAACACAAGATTACACTTCAAGAACTGCAAAGAGGGCCTCCACTCACAATCTTCTCCATTTGGAAACAGTCCCAAATATTGAAACATAATTTGCATTGCTTGGGTTATCTCACTCAACAGCTGCAAAGTTTGAAGCCTACCACAGCAGAGATAAGATAATAAAGTGTGTATTTGGCAAAGTATTAAGATGTAGTAAACTCCAGGCTTTGTGTAACAGTCCTGGAGGGTAAAAATGAAGATCGCACCTGCATCCACTCCATATGAAGACACTGCATATTTATCCGCACCGCCTTCTTGTTCGTCTCGAGACTCTGTTGCTAAAATAAGAATATGAGAATGTGCAGCTGGAGACAATAAAGCGCTGGAAGAACCAATTAGGAGCAGGTGACGAGCTGGTGGGGCCCGTATGAGCTCTTCCACTTTTCCACGAGAGCTGTGACAGTTGCTGAGACGGTGAAGGCAAGACACCAGCATAAAACAATGGAAGAAAACAGTTCTAAAATACACACAGATCATTGTATCGTCACAGATGGCACATACAGAGAGTTACTGAGCAATTATTTTCAAAAGTTGTAGAGTGATTTGGAGAGTGTACCAAAGATAACCTTTTACCTATTGTGCATGTTTTGGGTTGATGGGGAAAACTGGAGAACATGCAGAGAGAGTCAAAACTGGACATTTCTTCTGTGAGTCGACAGTGCTACTGTAGGTACTCAACCACAAAGCCACCAAAAATTATGATACAGTCAAATATGGTTATGCTGATAAAATGTGTCAGGAAAGACAATTTATAGAATGAATAATAGGCCTGATAGTTAATGCTGCATGATACTGGCAAGTAGTATATATAGTTCTGAACCAGATCTATATTAATGCCTTGTCTGTACATGTTAAACTATAGTGAGATAGGACTAATGCATTGGTAAAGGTCTGCTTCCTGAATACCACTAGTTTAAACCTTTCTTTCCGCACACACCAGCTTTCCTTTTATCTGCTCTATTAATTCAGTGTATTTAGATGTAACACATGCCTTTTTACCCACCATGTGCTAAGCTCCTCTTTATAAATGAAATGGTAATTGTATTTCTCTAATGTAATCTCATTTGAAGCTTGTACGTCTTTAGCAAATATCAAAAGGCAATTACGCCAAATATCGATGAATGAAGGAGTATGTTGGTGGTGAGCCAGCCAGAGGTGTTCCCCACTAATCACCCCGTCAGCACAAACACACGTGTCAACAGCACCAGACTTCCTCTAATACAGAGAAGAGACTGTAGCACGCCCTTTAGCACTCACACATGTTTATGCACTGGCTCTTACTTAACACGAAACACTTAACACTACATCACATGGGAGGAGTGTGAAAGCTGCTCAAAGAATCGTCTGTAAAAAGTTGCAATGCTTCTCCAACAGTTTGTTTCAGTTTTTCTAAACAAATTTCACTCAGAATACGATGAATATTTCTTAAAAAAATATTAAATCTTGATGTGTAACTCATAACTCGCAGTCTGACAATACTTAGTTAATACTTAATAAACATGGCTTTGATTTAGTCAAAACAACATAAACGTATGGAGCCAAAATTATATCTAAACTAATATTTTCTTCTTTACTTTACTTTCTATAGGTAATCTAGACCAATTTCACACTATTAAAAACAGAGATAAGAGAATTCCACATACTTAGAAATAAATCTCCAATAGCACATTTGCCATTTGTTGGTGGCTTTCAGTAGTTCACTTTCTTTGCAGGGTTTGAATACCAGAAAAGACTTAGAAAGGGTGGAGGTAGTCAAAGTGAAAATATTACATGGATACATTTTGGATTTTGAAATTTCCTGTATCTTTTTAACCATGGCTGAGCCGTGTGAGTGCTCGTGTCTCCTGTGAAGTCTGTCCTTCTTTTTTTTTTTTTTTTGTCGTCTTCATGGCATAAACACGTGGTGCTGATGAGATGTAGCGAGCTGTGAAACTATGCATTGAGCGCGGCAGGTGTCTCTACGTGTCTATCTTCTGCTTCCTGCAACGCTTCCAGCTCCCAAATTGAGTTAGTGGTTCAAAAAAGTTGTGGGCCACTGTGAAAACGAAGGGAAAAAAGCAGTCTAGCTGCAGGAGGCCTCTACATGAGCAAGCGCCTGTCACTGTTCATGAATGTCCAATTTGGAGAGAGGAGGGAAGAGGAGGAAAAACAGCCAATGATGCAATTTTAAATGACTAACTTTGTAAAGCTTTCTTTGTCTTTCACAGATGAGGAAGCACTTATTGTTTATCTACAGAAAGAAGGAATTAACCTGAAGTTTTGGTTGTTTTATTTCTATGCACACTGTGTAATTTGAAGGTGGCAGTGAAAGGAAAGGTTTGCATATTTTCAACAAAAGGCAGAAAGTAATTTCACAGACCAAATCAATCCCAAGTCTCAATGGGACCTCTTTTGTTTATTTTACCGTAATGCATTTCTATTAGATAAACCTCTATCAACATTCATACACATACACAAATTGTATGCAAAATGATGCATCTGGATTGCTTAGTATTGCCTCGATAAATTTTCTTACATTTATTCTTTATTTTGAAATGCATTCATCTTGCACAAGATAAGGTGATCTGTACCAGATTTAGCTATACTGCTTCTTTCCATCTGCAGTCCCTGGGCAGGTGCAGACACATTACCTTACATTGTTAACATTCATAGATGGTTTCCTAAAGATATGTGAAAGTATCTACAAATACTGAAGGTCCTACATTATACACAGTTGTCTTCTGTGAGCTTTAAGCCATGTTATAATGCTGTTACCTCATAAAAACATACCTGGAGTTGTGTTTAACACACAAACCCTGCATATTTTTGTTGTCTCTCCACCTTGTGTTGTCACGTGATACAGGAAGTGCTCCACTGTCTTTTGAAACGCCATACACCTCCCCTAGAAGCATTTGGATAATTTCAGTCCTGGAACTGTCTCTTTCTACTGAATTAAAGGTAAAAGGTAGCTGTCTTGAAAACTACCACTACATGACATCACAAGGTGGAACACAGCATTTTGAGCCTGGGAGATGTTGACCGATTAATGATAAAGGATTACTCAAACATGTGTGAATGAAACAACACAAGTCTGGGTACGTTTTTTGGCATAACTACATTATAACATCATGGCTAAACACTTACAAGAATCAATTTTGTGTCATATAGAACCTTTAATTTAGTACATAATGAATTCATTTTATGTATATGGATAAACTATCTCAGCATCTTGATCTATACACTACTCTGTTTCATATACTGCTATTGTTATGATATATTTCTCTTTCACACACACAAACACACACGCACAACCACACCTCCTGCTGCCTGAATTTCCCCATCCAAAACACTGGAAAATACATTGCACAATCTCTCTTTCTTGGGGGCCAGAAGTAGCATCCTGTCTATAAATAGATAATGTGATATGGGCTGGAGTCATTCCCAGCCTGTCGAGCCCCGCAACACCTAATTGTTTTGTTGGCCAAAGTCGAAGTCAAGGTTATGCTGCAGACTCCTGTTTAGCTGTTTGCCTGCCATAATTTATCATGGCCAGACTAAAGCGTGTTTGTATAATAGCTGCCGAGGTAAAGTTGTGGCTCTCAGCTGGAGCACTCTTGTCCACGATGAACATTTAATTAGCTTTTCTGCCTCATTTGTCTCGTCTCCCCATCGTCAGCTACTTTGTGACACCCGCCTCCGAGGAGTTTTCAGCAGATAAATGCATTTTTTAAAGGCTGCCTATATATGCATCTTTAGCTTTTTACATAGGGACGGTAAAATGGTGAAGGGATGAAAACAACAAGCAGTTTTTGTCTTCTTAAAGGAAAACTGTCTGATCATTGTTTTTAGTGAAATTCAACCATTGGTGTTTTATTCCCTTTCAAAGCTACTGTATATCCCGTAAACTTAAAGGTACTGTACCTTAGTTTTATAGCCTTAAAACTGTTAAAAAACAAAACTAATTCATTGCAAACTGTTTGCAATGGTCCAAAGTTATTCCTCACTTACCGTGTGCATTCCTAGCATCCTAATTATTCACCACAACCTTCAGAAACCAGAGCAGAGTTTCTTCGCTAGCAACAACTAGTACGCTAACTGGACACTTCCTGTATAATGGTACTGTATAATATGTTCCCCAAAAATAAGTTTCAGCTTCTGAGGTTAAACAAAGAAAATGTCTAGGCTACATTTGGCTAAAATTAACCAAGATGTTTAAATGCATCTCTTACAGTCATGTCATTTATAATTGAAAATGATTTTTAAAAAGTGTTGAGAATGTTTTTTTTATTTGTATTATTTGTATTATGGGGTAAAATAACTTGCTTGGTAAAGTGGGTTAAGAAATAGAGTTTTAACTGTATTTCTGATACAGTTTCTGACCAGTCATATAAATATGTCCTTTTTGGGGCCACTGGATATGAAGCCTAAATTAAAAGAAACCACAAACCATTATAATGTATCATGTTTAACCTCTATAATACAACAAATAATATAAAATGTAGCTGTTCCATTCCCTGTTCAGTAGCACCATCTGGCTGCGACTACTCACCTCTCTCCTTCCTCTCATCTGGTCATTTCTGCACAAGCCACACTGGACAGCACTCCCAGCATGTACTGCCCTCTCCCTCCTCTCTTCCTTCGCTCCTCCCATCTCCCCATCACTGACAGGAGCTCTTGGTGGGGGCTCACAAAACAAAGATGTGGTTCACTGGCTCTCATCCAGATTTTCTGCAGATTTGGTTGAATATTGGGGGGGGGGCTTTTATTCACATGCCGAACAATCACTTTCTCTGCAACTGCATGCTATGACTGCGGACCACAGGGGTTGAAGCTATTAATGCAAAAATGCCATCTGTACATTCATAGAGACGAGGGGAATGCCATAAACCGAACAAATCCCCAAGCAAAGCAATACAAAGGCACAGCACATGGAGATCAAAATAATGAACTGTTTCAGTGCACGATTCTTTAAACATTATTATATTACATGATATTACGCAAATGTGACGTTTTTGAACTTTTATCCTTGTTATAAAATTGTTCCCTCATCAAAAAATGTACCTGGAGTTGTTCTAAAATTCATTCATGTTTGTGTCATAAATGTTGTTTACAAGGTCTTTAGATTCTGAGTCTCAGAAAACGCTTGGGTCAAATTTTCCCAGGATTGTTATATATAGTTCATAGGTCATCATGATGACCATGAACTCATATGTGATTATTTTGAAGGAAATGCAATGTCATTGCAATGAAATACCAAATGTAATGTATGTACTGTATATTTATAATGATGAAATGAGAATTTTATATTTCAGTGGACCCAGGAAGACTAGCAGATGGCACTGCTTTCAGCTAATGGTATCCATATAAACAAATAAATAAGCCCATAAGTCCATCAATCATCATTTTAATCATTTTTACTGTCAAATCGAGTTAATTACAACTGCATGCTTCTGTTAGCATGTTGGGCCTTTATTTGTTAGCCACTTTTTTGTTTATTTGTTTTTTACCCACAGTGATTTTCTCTGCCGTAGACGGTAAAACCTATGGAATCCCAAATAATGTGTGGTTCTATATTTAACCAATATTTTAAGTTCTAAAATATGAAATGAGCATGTTTGAAGGCCACTAGCAAAATAATGCATCCTGTGTCCTTTAAAGTTCCATATCCGATGCAAGAATTTATACTTTAAAGTTGTACCGGATCCCTTTGATTGCAAAATAGCATAATACACATATCTCTGAAGGAAAAACAAGTTGAAATTGTAAACTTATTTGTCATCCAAAATAGCTACATGTCAGTGGGATTTTAAAAAGTTGATTTCCAGATTTTTTTTTTTTTTTTTTGAAACCCAGGTTTTGTTGAGAGGAAACGCTGTCAGCTCCTGTGGTTTGGTTTTGCCTGCTTTCTGACATTTACAAATGTGCTCAATAATAATGTTTCAGACTCAAAATAAATCATGTATATTGAATCTTATCTGTTGACATTTAAAAGTGTGCCCAAAATGCTCTTGTGTGGGAAGGCACGAGAGTATTTTTGGTTGCATACAGTTAGATAAGTTGAGGCAGTGGGCGGGACTTAAAAACAATAAGCACCTTATTTTGGATCCATTTTGAATAGCAGAAAAAATGTGTCAAATTTGTTTTTAACTAGAACTTTCATGATTCACTTTTGGATTTGTTTCACACTTAAAATAATACAACTTGGGTACATTGTGTTTTGACAGTAAGGAACGGAAAATTGAGAATTGTTCCACGAAGACTGTCGCTATAACTGCTGAGCTGTTATGGTAGCCTGGCAGGGACACACTGTTGTCACTGAGCAAAATGAGCACGATTAGTTAATATTTTCTGTGAAGGTTTGTGTTGTCATCTCAAAAAATAATAATTATTAAACAGATGATTATGAATAGACATTATAAGGCTGCTTCCAAGTCATTCCAAGAGCGTCCTTTCACAATTGTCTTTATACATCTATTATTTACCTTCGGACACATAAAATTGGGTTCAATAGAATAGCAAAGTTTTCCAAATACACTTCCTTCATTCCATCATCCTAAGGAACTGCATATTCCTATCCAAACAAAAGTAGCTCATATTTGCCAGAACATTGCATGAAAACTTTAACTTTAACCAAAACTTTAACCATGAAACTAGAGTGGGGTGATCTTAAAGGCACCGTACCTGATTTTTTTCACTGTCTTAAAAACTTGAAAAACAACATGATTTTATTTCAGATGTAACAATGGACCAAATTTATTCGCCATGATCACTTGAGCCGAGTTTTGTCATCACAGTGACGCTATCAACAACTAGCATGTTAACACACTTCCTGATAATTATTACAGCGCTTTTAATTACACTACCAGTCAACAGTTTGTACACACATTTTTACTTATGTTTCTACTTTATTTACATTCTAGATTCTCAATGAAGGCATCAAAACTATACGCAACTAGAAAAGCACTCAGAGAGCGCAGACCTCCGCCAAGCAGCTCAGTTTTCAAAGTGATCCAGAATCCAGGATTTCTTCTGGATCATCACCAAAATTTAATCATCTGTTGGATTTACCATTAGGAACATTTCCTGAAAATTTCATCAAGATCCGTCCATAACTTTTTGAGTTATTTTGCTAACTAACAAACAAACAAACAAACAAACAAAAAAACAGACAGACTCAGGCGAAAACATAACCTCCTTGGCGGAGGTAACCATGAACAGACACAAATACAGTATGGATTGGCAATTAAAAAATAACACTCAAAATAACTCAAAGTATTTTAGATTTTCAAAGATTAAAAATAGCCACTCTATGCTTTGAACCCCGGATTGTACTTTTGGCATTTCTTGACCCTCGAAGTGAAAACCATTTCAGGAGACATCATCAAGAAGCTCACTGAGAGAAGGCCATGGGTTTGCAGCGCTGTCAACAAAGCAAAGGCTGGATAATTTGAGAATGTAAATACAAAAACTGAAAAATTTCCAGCTAAAATAATTTGTTTAGTAATAAATCTTTTTCATATATTTCATGCATTTATATACAATGTAAAAATTAGTAAACATAAAGAAAAAAAAATAATAAGGAGAAGGTGTGTCCAAACTTTTGACAGGTGGTGGAGATGCAGACAGTTTGCAGCAGACATTTTGACCTCAAGAGCTGCTTATACAATACTGTCTATATGTTTTGAGGTAAGGCGTATTTTGCTCAAATGTATAGGACCAAATCAGGTACATGACCTTTAAAGCAGCACCTGACCACATCTGAGAATATCATTTTTATAAATAATGGCTCCTGTTCTCATTCCTCACTTTAGTCTTCTTACTCTTCACAATCTGTGGAAAAGTATGATCCAGGGTTGTCTTTTTGCAGGTAGCAAGACACATCCCGGGCTGACAGTTTGCCTTCTCTTGTCAAGTCATGAGCGCTGTGTCTCCCTTTCATCTCGCTGTTGTTATTTCTGCTTTGATTTAAGGTTTTTCGAACAGGCCCTTTATTCTCCAGAACAGGGGAGCCCTTCGCCAAGGTGGGCAAGAAAGCACTTTTTTAAAACAGTAACTAGAAGGATTAGAAAGAAGGAAGTAGGGCAGTAAGTCAAACGCTTGATACTCGCATGCAAATTAAGCTGAGCAGAACTTCAGATGTGGTGATTGTGGCGTGTGATTTCTTGATACTGAGATAGAATGACGCACAAGTTGAGAAGCTGATTACCAGGCTAGCACTCTTTTGTCTTAGCAAGAAGTTCACAGATTCAAGACATGAATATGGAATAGGGCTTTGTGAAGTTTTAATGATTACTGTCTGGGTAGGTGTGTTTGGGTGCACTGTTTTCTCCATCAACTTTAAAGATGCACTATGTAACTTTTTGTTTGGGGGTCTATCACCTGTTTCATTTTGTGGATACATCACAGCTCTACCTTACATTTATTCAATTACAGGTGGTTTTATATCTCAAAAATACCTAGAAAATAAGCATTCTGCAGGGTCACCTCTCCACAGATCTGGCCTTGAACTTGATCTGGCTTGGTCTCCATGTAGATAGAAAGGTTTAATGTCATACTGTGAAACATTCCAGACAAAGCAATAACATCTCCATGGAGAAAAGCATTTGACAGACCCTCTACCAGAAAAGTTACACAATGCACCTTTAAAAAAAACACATTATTATATATTTTTTTTTTTTAGCTTTTAACCATGTTGTAACACTGTTCTCTCATCAAAAACACACCTAGAATTGTATTTTGCTTTATTCACGCTCGGTTGATGACTCCTTGTAGTAATTTTAAGAAGTTTGCTCCTTCTAAGCCCCATAAAAACACAGAATTTTGAATTAGTGATGCAACAGATAAAAAGTCTGGAGGTCTCTTGCTCTGTTTTTAAGAGTAAAAATAAAAAATTGAGAATGTCTGGTGTTGAATTGTTTCTTGTCCAAAGATGTGCTAATATGAAATGAAAAATATCAAGATTTTAACTGCTGACCTCTCCCTTGGGCAAGACACTTCACCCACCTTGCCACTATGTGTGAATGTGGTGTGTGCGTGAGTGTCTGGTGGTGGCTGACGGTACAGATTGGCAGCCTCGCTTCTGTCAGTCTACCCCAGGGCAGTTGTAGCTACAGAGAAACCACCACTAATGAACAATGTATAAAAAGTGAAAAATGGCTCATTATTGTAACATCCTACAGTTGTTGTAACGAAGCACCACTCTGTTTGAAGCTCCGTTACTCAAGTTACACTTAATCTGAGTTTCATTTTAACACAATCTGACTTGGTTGGAACTACAACAGGTCATATGATTTGTGCACTTAAGTCTCTCACATATAAAATTACAGTCACAGGCTAGCAGCTTTTCAGTTAGTCACTCTCACCTTTCTTTTTGAAAATCAAACACCTAAAATGGGCCACGAACACTTGCACTGATCACTGAAAACGTGTTCAATTTTGTATTTTTTTCTTGAGTTTTCAGACTATATTAAAACTTTTTTTTTTTGCTTTTGTGTCACCATGTTAACAATTGAACATGCCGCCATACATACATGTAGAACACCCCCAGCATGATATCACTGCAATATCAGTACAACCAAACCCATACTCACGGCCCCTTACAGCACACACTGGCTGCTGTAGCAATCCCCCATCTCCTCTTCCATTTAAAACAGCCAGGATTTCTTTGATGTGAATCCGATGCTATGATAAATGAGTCTAATCCTGCCTTATATGTTTGGGCTGTGCAGCAGTGAGGCGGTTGGTGGAGTATTACAGTTAAGTGATAAGTAAGAGAGCAGCGGATGGCCCTTCCTTGTTAAGCCACTGGCACCGTGCTGAGCTTTCCGAGGGTACCCCAGTGTGGTGCCTCGGCTGCAGCCAAATCCTCTTTAAAGCACTCGAAAAGTCCAAGCCTCCCATTCTGAGTCCAGGCACACTCCACACTGTAATCTATACACGCTGTACCACACACAATGGACAGGCTCAGATCCAGACGGGGACAGAGCCAGAGGCATTTGCAGATACAGAGAAATGGAATGTAGGACGGACTAGGCTCTCTCTCTCTTTCTGGGCCAAAGGGAAAAATATGCTCGCTTTGTTGTTGTTGTTGTTATACATGTGAAATCAGAGCTGTGTTTTGGTGTCAAATGAATGAATTATATGAGGAAAATATAATACCGAATCCCGCTTTCAAATGGTTAAAGGTCCTATATTGCGCAAAATTGACTCTAGTGAGCTTTTGGTCATGTTGGAATCTTGTTATCGCTTCAGAAACAGACCTGGAGTTGTGTTTTGTTTTACTTACACATGTTTAAGTAACCCTATATTATTAGTCTGTCTACATCTCCAAAGCTAAAAATGCTCCGTTCTACCTCGTGATGAAGCGATAGTTTTCACCATCTGCTTCTCTCCGTGGATGTTTTATTGTTTTGTCTGGAATGTTCCACAGTATGGCATTAAGCTGTTCTTACTCCATGGAGACAGGCAAGTTATGCTCCCAAGTTACAGACCCGTTATCTCAGTGGAGCTCAGTGAGCCCCTGGTTCTGGAAGTAGATATTTACACATACATACATTTACAGTGTATGTTTACATTCCAGTATTTGCACTTTATGAATTGTACTGATATTACTTGCACTTACCACTAATTTCATTGTTACTTGACAATGACAACAAATCCCTGAATCTTGAATCTTCAGAAAAAAAAATCTGTTTCTGAAACTTTAAACTGCTAAGTTATTAAATTGCGCAACTTTTCTGGTGGAGGGTCCGTCACCTGCTTGTCTCCATGGAGATGATATTGTTTTGCCTGGAATGTTCCATGGTATGACATTAAACACATCTATCTCACATGTATCCATTCCTGTTGTTTCAGTTGCTCAAAAATACAATAATTCTCTCTGTGAATAGTGTTGCCTCTCCACAGATGTGACCTGTAATGTAGCTTATAGGTGTATTCCTTCAGATAGATAGGTTTAATGTCTACCGTGGAACATTCCAGACAAAGCAATAACATCTCCATGAAGACAAGCAGGTGGCGGACCTCCACCAGAACAGTTGCGCAATTTAATAACTTCCTTTTTTCTGATTTTACCAAATCTTATGTTTTTAATGTGTTTCTTGGTAATAAAACAGCTGCATTATGGGTATTATTTACCATTTAACTGGTTAGCCTTGGCGATGCTTTTGAATTCTTAATAAATTATTTTTTTTTTTTTTTTTGGAAAAGTCTGTGGGAAAAATGAATTAAGTGAGGAAAACTACTGACGTCCATATGGCTCAGAACTCATTGTAGTACTGTTATATGCAACAATTCATTTTCACCAAGTAAAACCTTACAAAATATTCTCTCTTTTAGGACATTTGCATAATTGATTCTACTTCGACTATTTTTTTTAGTATATTCACACTTTATTTAATTTCAAACTCAGCATTTTCTTACAGTTGCGAAAAAGACTGGAATTTTTGTGCTTACACCTTCTCGCTTCCAGTAATTGTATCCAGCCCAGCACCTTTATACATTATTCATGCATCTTTCGGAAACACTAAGAACATATGCTCCCAAATTGTAGCCGAGTTTGATTAACAGATGGCTATGTACAGGTAAAAAAAAGTCTTCCGGCTTTGAAGAAATAATTAATTAACAACTAAATAATACACAGGTTTTCGCTGAGAACGCTGTGTGAGTAAGTTCACAGAGAAAGCAAACTGACAGACTGTCTGAGGCTGAGCTTGTGTTTGATGATAAAGTTAATTTTTTTATTTCTTTAAGCCTGGGTTATGTGAGGTGAGTGTTTTGTCTTAGTACTAAATACTATGTTCTTAAGACAACATGAAATGCCAGTTGCCGTGCAGATTATGTTTAAGACTGTATTTACATTTTTTCCCATATAAAATAAAATAATTTCATGCTTATTGCAATTTGCTGATGTTCAGTGTATTTTCTTTTTGGGCAAATTTTCTATTAAAAGGTCCAATATAGCGCAAAATGTATTCATGTGAGCTTTAAGCCATGTTAGAATGTTGTCATCTCATCACACACATACCTGGATTTGTGTTTTGTGTCATTCACATGTTTGAGTAATCCAGGATTATTAGTCTGTCTACATCTCCAAAGCTCAAAATGCTCTGTTCCACCTTGTGATGTCATGAAGCTGTAGTTTTCAAGTTAACAGCTACGTTTTACCTTTAGTTCAGTAGAGATTGGTAATTCCAGGGCTGATATAAGGTAAATGATTTTAGTGACAGTTTAAAAACACAGTAGAGCACTTCCTGTATTACCACATGACAACACAAGGTGGAACAGAGTGTTTCCTTAAACATGTGTGAATGAAACAAAACACAACTCCAGGTAATTTTTGATGATAGAACGGTTTAGTATTTGCCTTACTGTGATCCATTCCAGACAAAGCAATAACACAATGCACCTTTAATTCCTGAGCTAGCCTGTAAGATCTTTCTGCGCTGTAATTCTTATACTTTCTTTGGATTCTCTGTGAAGAACCTGAGCCATCCAGGCAAATTGAATCAGAACAAAAAAGGTTTCAAAAGTATCCGTCATCTGGAGGAGTTTGTGACCTGCGCTTTTGACCTCTACTAAATTTAGTCTGGGGTCAAAAACTCCTCCTACACCAGAGCTTAAAACACGGCTCTCTTTCCAGTTCAATTTCAGACCTGACAAAGTCTGTTGGATGAGAGATACAGCGCTTTGAACATACAAAGGAGAGAACTATTTTAGTTTTTTCGTTAGAACATTGCATATATAATACCTTAACCTTGGGCCCATTATAAATATGCAACAATAGACAATACTCCTCCAACTATGTAGTGCAAGTCTAGCTCTAACTCTGGAGGTGGGTCCCTGGGTGCTGCGTTGACAGGTTTAGACCAGTGCTATGGAAAGACTTGACAAAAACATACCTGGAGTTTTGTTTAGTTTCATTCACACATGTTCAACCCATAAACTCTGCATATTATGTCATGTAGTTTTACTCACTGTGTTTTTAAACTCCATACACCTTCACTAGAACCATTTGGATGATTTCAGATTTGGGATTGCCAATCTCTACTGAACAAACGGTAAAAGGTAGATGTGAAAACTAAAGCTTCATGACATCACAAGGTGGAACAGAGCATTTTGAGCTTTGGAGATGTAGACAGACTAATATTAAAGGGTTACAAAGGGAAACAAAACACAAGTCTGGTTATGTTTTTGAGGAAGTAACAACATTATAGCATGGCTGAAGCTCACAAAAATCTAGAATATAGAACCTTTAAAACAGTTCAATATCCTCAGCAGGTCCTTGTTTAACACTAGTGTCTGTGGCAAGTCCACTCTCTTCCTACTGAAAGCTCTGACATTAATAACCTCAAAGTTGTTTTTATATCAGTGCTGCCATAGCTCCAAGGTGAGTAGATTGCTGTAAAAACATTCCATACATTAAAGTCTGTACAGTTATTGTATGTGCCTGTTGGTGGTTGTATTACATTTAAACCGCTGGCATCATCTTTAGAATCACTTCATTTTGGACTCCTTCCAGCCTCCATCTTCTGCAGGTAATACTCTGCCTGTGGAATAAGTACCTCATAAAGCCTCACTCTGAAAATCATTTAAACCATTCTATACACACACAAATTGTCCCTGGAATATTAACTCTATCGCGACCTTAATGTCCTCTTTACTTGGCTCTCAGTCCGGACAGTCTAATCACGTAGAGCCATGTCTAAGCCCCTACAGGGTTTTGGCAAGTTTTATACTGGGCATTTTTGACTCCCAACAGCTAAATACCAACACACGCTGCCATCAATACTGTTAAATGCCAGTTACATGCCTCCTCCAGACTTTTACTGGCAATTAATGGAACCAGAGCTAAAATGAATTTTTTCTACTCTCAATGATGTCTGTTCCCAGTAACACCAGACAGGAAGGACAATAAAGTCACACGCAGAGATTTAACCGGCAAAAAATAACTTGATTATTCTGACAATTACTGGCAAAATGGGCCTAATTTTCATAGAGAAATTTGCACTTTTAACTCAGTTATCTGGTGCGTGTTGAATACAGATTTGCTTTGCGTTTTAACCTGCGCTAGAGTCAAGCAAGAGTGAAGAATAACAGCTGCTAATGAAGACAGTGTATCTTCTCTATAGCATCTGTCCATCTGCATGAGGAGCAGAGCAGTCAGACTTGAGAATCAACACACACTTTATGTATGGCATTGCCACTTGATAATTTATTTATTTTTTTCAATAAAATACTTTCTTACATACATTAGATCGTGGCAAACATCTGTGTAATGACACATGCCCTGCGGGACAGACTGGCAGAGTCGTGGCAGTCTTTTGGTGTCAGTGGCCTTTCTGATCAAACACCACACACACATCAGTCAGTCACATTTTAGCCTAAAGACAGGATATTAATCATTGGATTTATATAGCATCTTTCAGTACGCCCAATGTGTTTTACAGTGCATTATTCTTTCACTCAACTGTAGCTCATCACCACCATCATCACTGGTAGTGATGAGCTGCTGTTGTAGCCACAGCTGCCCTGGGTCAGACTGTTACGTGGGCCATGATGTATTTAGTCCAGTCTATGTTTTCCTAGATTCCTTATGTCTCATGTCCCATGACTAGTCACATGATTCCAGTTACCCAATCACGTGCTCTGGAGGGCAGATTTAAGCTGCTCTGACTTCTCTTCATTCAGTTGTGTGGAGACAAGCCAAGAGACAGCAGCTGCAGAACCAGACCTTCTTTTTTCATGCAAATCCACAACAGTATTGGCCCAGTGCCCTCTGCTGGGTCAGCCTGTTTTTTCAAGTTTCAGGTTTCAGGTATTCTTTTATTTTGTCTCTTCGTGGAACAATTTGGCTTGGAGCAGGGGTCAGCAATGCCATAACATACACACATGACATAACAAAAGATTCAGAAACATGTTCAAAATTGGGTTCAGGCCCTTAAAGTTTCTCCTGCAACACTATCAAAAAGTTGATATAGTGACTACTGTTTCCATTGATTCGTAACCCCAGACTGATGAAGACAGAAGTGTTTCAGGCTTGTGCTGGTGCAGCCCTGTACAGCTAATACAGTACAGGAAGTGCAAATAGACCAGGATTAATAATAGAGCAGGTGAGGTTGTGTTTTTCATATGCTTCAATGGTTGATACACAAGAGCACGCAAGCAAATTGAACACACAACTCACTGACCAATTAGCCTGTGAAAAAAAAGCTCAAAATGTGGTAAACATACAAAATATTTATTCTATTTGAGTTTTCATTCATACTTTAGTATCATCCAAAAAATATGCTTGGTGAGAGAAGAAACCTTAAAAAATGCTGGGAGCAATGTGGTCTGAAGTTGAGGCCAAACTACCCTGCTTGCTCAAGGGCCTGGTCGGTGTTCATGCCAGTTGCTTTTTCCTGTCCGTGTTTTGGAGAGAGTATCATGTCTACATTTTGCCAGAATTTGATGATTTTGATTGGGGGTTACTAGCAGCAGATATGGGGATAGCATGCACAGTGGGACATGCTGCCTGGCTTAAAATTTTTACTTACAAACTTCTGACTTGGACAAAAAAGTTAGAGAAGATGCTAGATACTTTGTAGTTTCAGTAACAGAAATTCAGTAGTTTTCAAAAAATACTTCAATACTAAAAATTCTTAACATGTCTCAAGCTTAAGCTTATCGCATGTGGATTTTTGCTAATTCATTCTTCTTTAAAGCCAGTCATAACAGCATTAATAGCCTATTTAAAAGGAGCTTTACCTGATTTTTACTTAAAACGTGACAGATCTAGTTCATTTCAAACATTTGGACAGTTAGATAGTGGTCCATAGTTGTTTATCACTTCCCTTATGCATTCAAAGCATCTTAATTATTAATGATGATGAGTGCTTTCCACAACCTTCACAGACCAGAGCGAAGTTTTGCCATCACAAACTCCCTGATTATCGGCCAGTTAATCACTTTATAATTAGATGTAGACAGTATGAAGCAGACATATTTTGTCCTCAAGAGCAAGCAGGGTCACCGCTTTACAGAAAAGCCCTATAAATTAGCCTGGTGTAGCCACGTATTGTCATTGTTAATTCTTGCATATAAACATTACTAAGAGAAGGACAATTTATAATAATAATAAAAATAAATCAGACGTATATAGCGCTCAACACTCAAAGATGCTTTACAAACAATAAGAAGCAAAATTTACTACACACCTTTCAGAACCTCTTGTATAATGGCAACAATTTAGATGTGCATACAGCTGGGGCTCTTACCTGTCAACACGTGGACTACTTTTCTCAGTTACTCAGTATGATCTTAGCTGCACTTTTGTGAAATTAGAGGTAACTTTTTTTCTCCTTTAACCCCACAGCCATTATTGCCCCGCAGACAGTGTGGGTAATAGCAGGGCCCATGTGACGCCTGCATTTACAGCAGAGGACCGAGTTTTTGGCATCTGCAGAAAGCGTTTGTGTGATTGTGTGAAATTGCTGCCCCGTTTTCCTCACTTTTTTTTCTGAAACAGCAGTGTCATCTGTCTTATTAGCACCCGTCTGGATTTAGAGGGAATATAATAAGGAGTGCTGGAGACATTTTAACTGAGAAATATGTAAATGGGAACAGTAACAGCGAGTCAGGCTTGAAACGCAAAGAAAATGTGTTTGGTTTCATCTTACAAAACTGTTCTAAAAAAGTAGACACACAGGGATGGGCATTAAACCTATGAACCGAGGTGATAACAAAATTGTTTTACTAGTACTAGTAATTGATTAAAATCAGAAAAGCAGTTGTGTGGTCCTGGTTTGTAGTATTTGAAAAATCTAATGAATTGCCTACAATGCCAGTAAAGCTAGAAATGTAAAACAGAGCGTTTTCAGGCTGAGAGAAGAACTCAGATATATTGTGACACAGAATTTGTTGATACAGTATCAGTGCCACAGGCAGCTGTATCGATAGTGCCATGAGTATTTTTGGTAATTTCACAAAAAGAGAAAGTCATCACATTTACTAACATATTCACTATTTTAACTAAATGAGGTGTATTTCATAAGTAGAATGCTCACGTAGTGGTCACAAAATACTGCAAAAAGTCATGTATCTTTTGAATAAGAGTTATATTGCAGAATATCATGTGCAATATAAATTATCACATATTATGATATCATATAGTGATTGCATCGAATCGTGAGGAATAACCCGATTGTCAGCAATAAAACACACAATGTTTATAGGTGCATTGTGTAACTTTTCATGTGGAGGGTCTTTCACCTGCCACTTGTTTCTGTGAAGATGTCATTGATCTGCCTGGAATGTTCCATAGAGAAACAGGCATTCTGACTGTGAATCATATCTGCACAGATCTGACCTGTAACCTGGTCTGGTTTGGTCTCTATGAAGATAGAAAGGTTTAATGCCATACTGTGAAAACATTCCAAACGCAATAACGTCTCTGTGCAAAAAAAGCTACACAATGCACCTTTGAACAATTCCACTGACTCAAACATTAGCACAGTCCAAACCTCTTCATTTACAATTGCAATTAACGCACATTAAACAACTTGAAAACTAACCCTTGTGTCCAGACATAACTCATATTTGTTCATGGGACAACAATGGCCTTCTCGGGAACAAGATAAGGCATCAAAGTTATGAGGGTGAATCCAGATTGTGCTTTTCCACTTGCTGAGGGTAAATTATGGAAAATCATCTTACAGTAATCCTGCCAGTGGTGGAGGGGGATCATCCCGTGCGACTTGACACTATTGTGCACTTGTTGAAAATGATGTGCTTGTTAGGAAGAGCCATGAAACACACACCGGCTCCGAATCGGCTGCGTACTAACCATTAGTGCGGCCTATTTTTTACCCCTGTCATAATATCAACTTTGCATCATGCGCTCAGGCGTCGTCAGCAGCGGATGAAAAACAAAGATGCCTGATTCTGTCGCACCAAAAGCAATTAATTTTTCCATTTGGTAAAGTCTCAGGAGGTACCATATGTACTGCTCTTGTTGTTTTGAGTCTCTAATCACCACTTTCTCACATTGTTGAAAGGGAAACGGAATAAAAATAATGGATGGGTTTTTTTGTTTGTTTTTATTTTATTTATATTTAGGTATGACTTGGAAAAGTATCAAAGTGGAGACGAGTACAAAATCATTTTTATTGCGAGTGATTTTTCAGAGATTGAGGTTGGTGGTCAGGTGACATTTAATTAATAATAATTCACTGGATTTGTATTACACCTTTCACCAACACCACACTGCATTATTCTTTCACACTACACTGCCAATGTATGCCAAAGTGGAGCTAAATCCATAGTTTTCACTACTAAAGTGTGAATGTGGTGTTTTAATAGTACTGTGCACTGTTCCTAGTCATTAGACCAGTCACGCTGTTCCTCCAAACCCTGCCCCTCCTTCCTCCTCCTTACCTTCTTTAAGTAGGACTAAACTAGGGCCTCATTTAACAAGTGTTTGCTCATATGCTACACAGCTAACCATGCTAAAAGTGGAGCAAAACAAAACTCAACGCAATTTCTCCGAGACACTAAAGACGGTTCCATGTCATTGGTCCGACAGCCCAATAGTCCGACAACCCAATAGTCAGAAAATAGACCATCGAGTAGAGATCCCATCAGTCCGACATTCCATTAGTCCAAAAAAAAGAGAATCATTGGTCCAACAGCCCAATAGTCCGACAGCCCGTTAGTCCGACCACACACAGTAGAGATGCATGGATGATGTGCTGAGGATAAACTTTTCGTAAATTTGGAGTGTGGGTGGAATTCTCGTTTATTTAGAGACACACACCAGGGCGGACAGCCACAAAGACCAGAACAATAAAATCAACGCTGTGTCATTAGCGAACCAGGACTAAATCAGGACTAAACCAGGACTGAACCAGAACTGAACCAGAACTGAACCGAGTCTAAACCAGGACTAAACCAAGATTGGACCAGGACTAAACTAGGACTTAACCAAGTATAAACCAGAACTAAACCAGTGTCATTAACGGAGTATAAATATATACACCCCACAGCCAACGATCGCCAGGACTACACCAAGACTGGACCAGGACTGAACCAGGAGTTTGTGAGAGTTTCTGCTTGAATTTCTTTGCAGGATGTCAGAATAGCCTCCCAGAGCTGCTGTTTGGATGTGAACTGTCTCCCGCCCTCATAGATCTTTCGCTTGAGGAGCTCCAGAGGTTCTCAATAGGGCTGAGGTCAGGGGAGGACTGGGGCCACACCATGAGTTTCTCTTCTTTTATGCCCATAGCATACTCAAATATAACTCAAAAAGAAATGCACATGCAAATGAACCAGAGTGCAAAGTGGATCCTCACGTGGACTGACACGCACTTAAGTTTCATTTTTGTTTTCTCTGTATATGGATACATCACTGCGGAGCACATGCTCTTGTTTTGATAGCTAAATAACTCTTTTACTACGAGGTTACTTGGACAGAGATGGAGGATTATGGAGAACTTTATGTGGTCTTGTTTGGCTGCATCTTTACGCACACATGCTTCACACTGCATACATACCATGGATCTATAATAAGAACTCAATAAGACATGCTCCAGATCAATTAGTGGCTGCTCTATAGGTACTGCAGCTCCCGGGAGCTTCGGCCAAGAAAGAATTCTCTCATAGAGCGCAATGCATTTTTGTGAAATCAAACTGCCCGTGTTCTGCTGACAGGGCATCGACAGCTTTCATAAGGGTCAGATTTTGTAGGGATTCTTCTCTATTCTTACAATATAAACTTTAAAAAAATGTTAAATCTTCAAAATACCTAAAAGTCAGCATTGTTAGAAATAGCCTAGCCCTGCCCTGAGCCCGCGCTAGCACAGCTCTAGCAGCTACTGCTCTGACTGAACTAAACGTTTCTGACGTCACACGTTTTGGATTTGGATTTGGATTTATTATTACGTACAACACTTTGACTTTGAGACACTGTAAACACCTCGCACTGGAGACTGTATGTGTTTTTGGGTGGATATAAGTTTTACGCTGTTTCTTCAGCTCTTCTTTATTACCGGTAAGTGAGCATCTGCACAGCAAGAAAGCTAAGCACTATATCAAGAAACTCTTGTAGGAGCCATACAAAATACAAATAGTTGAAATATTGAACTTAAAAATCAGAATCCATAAAGAAAATTAGTTTGTACCTTACCTCACGGACTAGGATGGTGATGAAGGTATTGATCACCTATAAGCTACTAAGATTATTTTGGACATTTGCATGTTAAGAGTGTCAAGATCAAGTTTATTTTCATCCTCCCGTCAGCTTTAAGGCCTTTCCCAGTGGCTGGGAAAATAAAAAAATAACAAACTGTGGCCGTATATTTTATGGCAACAAAATTGTGTCCATACTTTTTATAGTTTCCAATCTTGGACCACATCAGTGTGGAAAAGGAGCCTCCCAAGATTTTATGGACCACTTTAATGTGCAGGTCAAAATACAACTTTCGTTACATTCAAAATTCTATGTCCATAACCTTCAAATTAGGAAGCACAAAGTCTGCAAACTGCAAGTGGTGGCAGTGGTGAGGCAGTTCAGAGGAGGGTTCCTTGTCGAACTGAACCGGACTCTCCTGGTGAGGTGACGGGTGGGATTTTGGTCTGTGGGGTTTGACATGGTCAATGTTGATCTCAATTCACTTTCACTTTCCCTTTCTCTGAAATGAGGTCTGCACTTTTGTCTTCTAGTTTGGGTGAAAGAAATGGTGCAATTTCCCCACCTTTCCTCTGCTCCTCTCTTATATTCTGGTGCAGAACTTTGTCCCTGTCAACTCCCCAGTCAGGTGTGGCTTTTGCCTTATTTTATCATGAGATTTGCAATATTCTCAAAGTCTTTAGACATGTAGGTTGCCCATCATGGCTGACTTATAAGGTTGTAACTGATTGTTTTTGAGGGGACAGGCTCCTACAACTTGATTAGGTAGTCTGGCATAACACATAGCCTTGGCTCCCATTCTTTGTTGGGGATAATTGTCCAATGTGGTCCCTAGGTGCTCTTTGACCTGTATGAGAAAGTAATGCAAAAATGAAACATAATGTACAAACACAGCCACACACAATTTTTTTTGGCAGGAGGGACTCATCCTTTGTAACATCAGCTGGAATCAAGGCCGCCATCACCTTCAGCTTGTTGGGCCTGGCGTTCAGGACACTCTGTAACTTAAAGCAAAATATAGTGGATGCACCAATAGCAATGCCTAAACTCACCCATATCCTCATGTCACTCTCGATGCCAACTTTTGGCCGGTTGTCTTCTCCATACTACTGCGCTTCCCATGCTCATTGGCATGAAGACCATGAAAAACTGTATTGGTCTCTTTTGAGGTTGTCACCACCCTGGCCCACTGCAGCCTTTTCTTCTTCCTCCAGGCAAGGTAGAAGAATTGGCCATCTTAAGGGCCAACAAATATTTGAATAACGTATCTTACAGTTAATATGTATGCATGTGTCCTGCTACTTACCCTTTAGAGTGAAACTGGTACATCTTCTTAATGGTTACTTTTTTTGTTATTTCTGTGCTGGGGATATTGTTGGAATTTTAGATATTCCACTATTTCGCTCACCTTTTTGGGGTCCATTCCAGCAGTTAAGGGGGGGTGCCATTGTGGCAGATTTGCTCTTTTTTTTAGATATGCATTAGGTCTCTGGAGCAAAACTTGCACTGTGGACTTTCAGATCTGTTTTGTGTGTGCACAAACCCTCTTAGGGTAACTCTGGCCCTAACAGTGCAGGCTTCACACAGTTCCTTTAAAACTCTATGGCTTCTATTTGGCTTTGTCTTGCTTTTTAAGGCCTTATGGTTTATGTAGACTGTGTAATGATACTAAATTGATGTTATCAGAACTGTTTGCATGCATAAAGAATGTAAATCATCTCTGTGCTTGTCAACACCCACTCTCCTCATCTTATGGAGATTCTCCATACAGTGCGGAGGAGGGCCAGATTTAAAAGATACAAGTAGATGTCAGAGTTAGACAAACATTCTCTGCTTCCTCTGGGTCTGTCCACAGTGCATATGGTGAATACTGGTTATTTAATTAACAACAGTATATCTCCTTCATATTTCCATAATTCCAGATCTGACTCCGAACTGAAAGCTTTAATCTGTATGTAAATCCTTCTGTATCTTCTCCATTTAACATGCTTTCTACTTGTTTCATTACACCTGTTGGTTCCTACATAGAGCCTCCTCTCATCTTATTCATCAATATACATGGTTTTCTTTAACTATCTGTGTTCCTTAGACAGAACAAGCGTATACACAATTGGTCGTAATTAGTCAAAATGATCACTGCAAGAAACAAAATCAAACAATCCCCCAAAAGACCAAACCACACCCCATACATGATCACTACACATGTACATTCACCTTTAAGCAACTGTAATTAGCCTGCGCTCTGTTTTAAAGTTATTACAATCACAGTTGAAGCTGAGTTCCTAGTGCTTAAACCTGCAGATGGAAGACACATACTCATTCTCAGTATATGGACAGCATAAGAGGCACTGATTAATGATAGGCTGGAGGTGTTGGGGTTTAGGTAGTGAAGTAGAGAGTTCTTTTAGGTTTAAACCAACTGGATTTTAGCATTGCAAGTCAAAGGCTCATTCTACTTTCTGATGGGATAATCGTCTTGAGAACCAAAAGTATAACATAAACAACTTGGGTATGATGTTCAATGTTTTTGTAATTGAGAATAAATCAGCATTACACTTCTTATTAGGTCATCTTGATTATATGAAAATCTTACATGTAGTCCCCTAGGGCCCATATTGCGCAATTTTCTGATCTCTGTTATAATGTTGTTTCCTCATCAAAAATATACCTGGAGATGTGATTTCTAACATGGCTTAAAGCTCACTAGAGTCAACTTTGCGTAATTATAGAACCTTTAAACTCAAATTATGTTTGGATGCATTGTGTTTTTGGATTCTGTGCAGATGCTAATTTATGAGGAAGCATTGATTTTGGCTTGATAATGGAAAGAGCGGCATCAAGCAGCTATACAGTCTGTTCCCCACAGCACTACAATGTTTGGCTGACTTTGAGCTGTGACCTTCGGAAGTTTGGGAAACATTTTGAAGTACTCAAAGTTGTCAGGGTATTTGGAGAAAAAGTAGAAAGTATAAGGAAGGTCAACATGTTCTACCCATTGACTTCTAATATAAAATGAATACAAATGAATACCTTTTTCCTGAATTTGGTGGTATAATACATGTTGTAAATATAAATTATAATTTTACACCAATCAATTTGCAGAAGCAATTTGTGAAGAAAATACTGTATGTTCGACTTTACAGAAAGTAGAGTTCTTTGAAATGGTTAATTTCCTCAGAGTATTTCCTCTGGAAGGTCTTCTGCCACATTTGCTGCCACATTTGCTGCCACATTTGTCTTAAAAAGCCTGTAGCATCTCAAATATCCATAGCTAGCAGCCAGCCCCTCAGCTAGCCTCTTGCACCGTCTCCATGGATACGGGAAAAACAAAGAGTTCATTCACAATGCATCAGTCCCTTACTTGTATCCTCTGAACTGCACATGCTGCATTTCTTGTTTTGGTTAAAATCCCATGATATGATGTTAAAAACTGAGCTAGGTGACCCAGGTGCCACAAAAGCAGCCAAACACTCCATTGCCATGGTAAAAAAGCCTCTTCTATAATATAATGCACTGACTACACAATTTAGAGTGATATTAAAAAATAGTGCGTTCTCTTGCTGCTGTGCCTCTAATTATTTAGCAGAGGAATTATCATTATGTTCACTTACTGGTTCATTAAACTCAAACAGCTGTGGTTGTATCTGACTGTTCTTCATATTATTATTTCTTTTATAATTCATGCACATTTAACTAGTGGTGAAATGTAAAAAAAAAAGTAAAAGTATTAAAGTACTGTACTTTACTTGAAGGTGTAACTTTTCTGGTGAAGGGTCTGTCACATGCTTTTTTTTTTTTTTTTTTTTCAAGGAAATCTTATTGCTTTGTCTGGACTGTTTCACAGTATAGTATTAAACCTTATTTTCTTCATAGAGACCAAACCAGACAGTTACAGGTCAGATCTGTGAAGAGGCGACCCCGCTCAGTCTGTTTTGTTGGTATTTTATTAACCCACCTGTAATTGAATAAATGTAAGGTAGAGCTGTTTCACTTCACTACATTTTAGAGCAGGTATCTGTACTTTATATGCCATTTTTGAAGTATTTTTATTATTGTTTGAGACCTGCAGGAAAGGCTGAGGGGTTTATTTTTAACACATTTGTAGTTTGAGCAAACAAAAATAAAAAAATAAAACAGCTAGGAAAAAAGCAACTTCAAATGTATCTGTTGAACAAAATTCAACACAAATCTATATCAAAATCACTACATTTGAAGCCTTATAAGACCTCAAAATCTGGGTGAAATCCTTTTTACTCTTTAAAATTTTTTTTAACAGATTTAATACTTGTACTTAACTTGTTTTTTTTGTTTGTTTTTTTTTATGTAATACTTTTACTTTTACTTGAGTATTTTTTGCTCCTGTATCTGTACATTTAGTTAAGTAACAAAATCAAGTACTTCTTCCACCACTGCATTTAACTCTTAACTATATGTGAACCAGATACTTCAAATTTGACAGATCTTGATAATGCAGAACTTGCTCGCTGTCTTATAACACAATCACTAAAAACATGTGTAGCTTGGCACTAGCGTAGGTGACAAGTGGCAGCACTCAATATGACACCAAATTGCTCAGTGATTTTGCTAATCTTAGACTTGTAATGTAAATGTCACAATGAAGCTTTTACAGATACAAAAACTACACTTATTTCTGTTGCGGTATATATTTTTGTACGTTGGTTTTTCAGTGCATACCTGTCAGTGGTGAGATGATAGTGGACAGTCAAAGCAGGCCGAGGAAGAGAAACAGGTAGAGTTCGATTGACAGGGTCTCAGGGCTGGAGTCAAGCAAAACCCCTTTGTTGAATAATGGGTGGCACTTGAACTTTTCTTAACCTCAATTTGTCAGGGCAAGAAAAACACCAGTATCACAAACTGACATTATATTGTCAAAAGTCCAAGCGGAGTTGGTTCAACACAACTTTACCAGGTTCAGTCTACAATCGAGATGTAGTAAAAATGGAGAGAATTGCAGTTGATGTTTTGGGATTATGCTAAATTATTGTCTATTTCAAAGGTTCTTGACCCTTTTTTTTTACCCCAAGGCCTGAATATTTCTGTAAAAAGTAACCTGGGGCCCAATCTCATTAAATGTATTATACTCTTCTGATTTCATGGCCCTATGGTTGGGAATCACTAGTCTATAGTATATTAAAAAGTACTGAGTAAAATGTGAAAAAGAGGTTGGAAAGTAAAACGGACAGAAAGACATAATCAATCAATCAATCAATCAATCAATCAATCAATCAATCAATCAATCAATCTATCTATCTATCTATCTATCTATCTATCTATCTATCTATCTATCTATCTATCTATCTATCTATCTATCTATCTATCTATCTATCTATCTATCTATCTATCTATCTATCTATCTATCTATCTGTGACTTTTCCAATTGAGGTTCTGCCAGGAATATGTATTGTCTAGAAAGTTCCACAGTATGGCATTAAATTTATCTATCTAAGCAGGTAAATGATACAGGTGAAATCTGCGGAGAGGTGACCCAGTGAGCAGTAAGAATGCATGTTTTTTTATTTATTTATTTATTTATTTATGTATTTATTTATTTATTATTATTATTATTATTATTATTGTTGTTATTATTATTATTATCATTATTATTATTATTATTATTATTATTATTATTATTATTATTATTATTATTATTTATTTATTTATTTATTTATTTTTAAGTAGGCTAACCTGTAAAAAAATATCTGTAATTGAATAAGCCTTTTGAGGAGTGATCTACTGTGTGTTAGTATGCATTCTTATCTCTGTGATAAAACCCCTAACAGACGGGCCAGCATTCCTATGAGACTACATTTACAGTTCATTCTTGTTTTGTATGAGATCAACCTAAACTAAAACATTTACAGGCAGGTTTTGGCACATTTCTGCTGGTTTGCTAAATGTGGTTAACGGGATAATCTCAAAAATTAACGAGATACATGTGTTTTTGTGACTACAGCCTTTTTCTATAGTTCTATAATATCCGGTGTCCTGTCAAGCTACATGGGCATGGAATGATGATAATGAGTTTGTGTCTATTTTTTTTTTTTCCTTCTATTTCTCCAAGCTGTCCTATAGGCTACCTTTTTGTTATAGAAGTACTGCTTTTGGTCAAACTTGCGATCAGCTAAGATAGTGAACTGTCTCGCTGCCTTTGTATGAATTCTTATCCAAACTTTTTTCTCTCTTTTTACGTTTTCAAAGCTCTACCAGAAAATCCCTAATCACACCCAAAATCTGCTTCAAAATCCACTCAATCCAGTCGTTTCATGTCCAGATTGTGGCGGACCATCTCCGCTAACCATCTCCAGTGCCAGTGACTTTGAAGAGTTCAATCCTCCACTGACAGATCTCTCTCCTCTCCTCTTAGATCTTGCGTCAGGTTGGTTTGTTGGTGGCAGATGGCGACCCCCTATTGCTTCTCTGTATATCTCCGTGAGGTCTTATATGTTATCCCTGTCCTCCCCGCTGGTACATTCTGGCCTCCTCTTCCTCTGATCCGCTCTTCATCCCGTCTCTTGCATCCTCTGCTCTGCCTCCACATCACGGCGCAGGGGTCGGGCTGCAGTCGTCGTGGAGACAGAGGATCTGAAATATAGCTCATGTGCTACCATGGAAAGGGGATTAGCCTCCAATATGGGAACCAAGCTTTCTTGTTGTTTATTTGTGAGCACGCTGGAGATGTCCTTTGAACAGAGAAAGTATGTTATTATCCGATAATAAGTGCGTGTTAGCATGCTAGCTGTTTGCTTTGTGACAGTAAAATTATGATAAAAAAAATCACGCTGGTATTGTTTTAGTCTCTTGGAGTTGTTGTTGTTGTTGCTGGAAGTTGTCTCACTGACAACTGTTGTGGTTTGCAATAAAAACACATTTGCACAAAGGAGCGCTTATCCACTTTTCTATGTTAAGAGCATTAAAATGATGATTCAAGAGACAAAAATGTGCAATTAATCGCAAGTTAACTATGACATTCATGGTTTAAATGTTTTAATTGATTGACAGCACTAGTATTTTTCATACTTACTCTTAACACCTTTTTTGTCAGTTTTTGCTAATGTGTGAATTCTGTCACTATGGTGTACATATAGATACATACAAGTATCAATTGTGAAAAAGTATTACAAATTGATGTTAATATTGTGTTATTATTGTGAGCAGACTTATCTCACGTTCTACCTGCAAGTGTAAAATGTTTGTTTGTATCTGCGCTCCTCACAGCATCTGCTCAGGACAACAGTATCACACAATAGCGTCTGTTTTGGGAGTGAAGCGAGTGGGAGAAAGTAAAAGTGTGAAAAAGTGCTGCAGGTGAGACGAATAGAAGCCCACACAGAGTCCACCGTGACCATATAAGGAGCTTCTGGTGTTTGTAAACAACAAGCGCTCCACAGGCTTTTTGGCACAGTTCAAATCATGCAACACGTTTTATTTATTTATTTGATTTATTCAATATTTTACCAGGTAAGTCAATTGAATACACCTCATTTGCAATCACGACCTGGCCACGAGACAGCGTAAAACATCACAAGCAGAACACAAACTCTCACACATCATAATACGAAACAGGGAATCGTAACATGAGACAGTGGAATATTTACAAGTTAAAAATAAAAGTGTTAAAAGCATGTGGACTGATCCTGTGAAATACTGGATACTGGATTGAGATGTTTAAGTTTTAAAGGTACTATATTACACAAAATTGACCTGCAAGTCATATTATAATGTTGTTACCTCATCAAAAACATACCTGGACTTGTTTTGTTTCATTCACACATGTTTGAGTAGCCAGTATGCCTCTGAAACCATGCATTGCCCACACCTTGTATTAGACTCTATGGGCTGACTTCCTGCTGCTTTTTTCCCTTAGCGCTTCACCCTTCACCCCGCACCTCCTCTTCTCTCTCCCCCTCCTCTTCCTCCTCTTCATCATCAGTAAATGAAGTGCCTCCTCAGTGGGCTCTGATCTTGAGACCCCCTGACCGCCCATGTCCCCTCATGTGCACTGTGGTATAAGCCCTGTCAGGGAGAGGACAGTTTACTCCAGACAGAAGCCGCTGTGAGTGCAGTGAGAGGAGAGCCAGTGAATAAGAGGATAAGAATAGGCCCACTTGACCCTCTGTGCTTAAAGGGTGCTCCAGGTGCTGAATGCGCCGCTCTCACTTTTAAATAGAACCTGGAAAGAGGCAAACATGGTGCTAATTTTGTTACGATGTGTAGAAAGAAATTACATAAAAATGGTAGTAAAACTGATTTAGGACTGGTTTAGGACCTTAGGCTGGACCTTAGGCAGGATGTGCTCCAGGATTCACTCTTTCATCCAGAATCATAGACTGTATATATATAAATGGACATAGCTAACCTGCTAGTTACTTTCCAAATAGGAAGTGAGCATGGGCACGCTTCCGGCTTCGTCAACTCTGTCTCTAAAAACACAGTGGAGCACTTCCTGTATTACCACATAACATCACAATGTGGAAAGGATTGTGAAAAAATATGCAGGGTTTGTGTGTTAAACATGTATGAATGAAACAAAACACAACCCCAGGTACATTTTTGATGAGGAAACAACATTATAACATATATTGAATATGGGCTCTTTTACAAGTATATGGGCAAAATGGAAATAGTGTAATATATGTAACTGAAGTACTGGAGTATTTCTTCTCCACCACTGTATTCTCTTGGCCAAGCTAGTCATATGATCTCACTGTTTTTATACAGCCCTTCCCATATATCTACACCCACAAAGCAATGCGTCTCTCGATATGAGCGATCTCTGTGTTAAGCTGCTCCATAATTTTGTATTCTTTATGCCTCTGTGTTCTTTCTAGCTTTCTCCCTCTCCTTCCATCAGCCCTCCCAAGTCCTGCTGAGTTCCTTAAAACATGTTAAATTATGGCATGTCACCAAGCTAATTCTCCATCCAGCTATGAATCACTTGAAGGATCTGCTGGCGGACATACCTTTGACACTAGCTATGCACATAACAGCATAATGGATTAAAATTACCCCGCGCGTCTTTAAATTATTGACCCCGGCGCTGTTTTTTGCCGCTTGTCAGCAATCAGTTTATGTAGAGTTGTGTGTGAGGGCTAATGGGGGCGGGGGTTGATGAGGGGGGTGCCTTCCTTCACCTCTCTGTCAAAGTGCTCTGTTAGTCTTTCCTGATCAGGATTACGTTAGACTTACAACGCCACACAGAGGTCTTATTGGTGCTATTGTACAAGTATTGTACGATTGTAAGTACGCAAGGATTTTTGGATGAACTTGATGAGTTTCTAGTTCAGGCATAAACACTTTCTGATCTTCACAATGTTAGGAATTTCTCATGTACATCATTTTCAAATGTGGATTCAAATTGTGGCTCCATCGCACCACTGTAATACATTTATTTAAAGGTTCTATACTACACAAAATTAATTCTTGTGAGTGTTAAGCTGTTATATTGTTGTTGCCTCCTCAAAAACATACGAGGAGTTGTGTTTTGTTTCATTCACACATGCTGAGTCACCCTTTATTAATAGTCTGTCTCCATCTCCAAAACTCAAAAAAAAAAATGCTCTGTTCCACCTTGTGGCTGGTTGTGAGCGCTGCATCAGGTTGTGTTGCCCTGTAAACTTTGCTAAATTTTACAGCCAGTGGGCTACTATACTATATATAGAGCCTACATATAATTCATATATTTATAATATGTATATACTTTTGGCCTTGGTGCACCATCCATAAATGATACCACCAGCCACCACTGATCAGCAAAATACTTGTGGCCATCAGACCTGAGCTGCCCTGAGCCCGGGTTGAGGTAGTTAGGTTATTAAGGCATAAATGATGGAACCAAAAGGAACTGGCTGCAGTGTAAAATATGTTTTATACGTTAACAGGGAAATAAGCATTTTTATCAACTCGCAAACTCAGGTTTGATGTCTTGAGAAGTCATTGACAAACAACCTCTAAGTTTAAATCGCCTCTAAATCGGCTAACAATATGATTTGTAAACTCAGAAATGAGTTCAAAAATTGCATAATTATACTTCAGTACAGTATATATATTTTATCATGTATAAAGCTTAATTGGGGCAAATTTTGACACTTTGAGGAATAAGATATTATAAGCAACTAGACTTCAGAAAGCTAACTAAGTCCAGTTATTTTTGTTTTAACTTAACTTATACATGCATAAAGCTTAATGTGGTATGAAATAATGGGTAAATGCTCATTTAATGTGGCTTTTTAAAAATCTGATAATAATGATGATGATTTTAGATCATTAAAACATAAAATCAAACGGCACACAGTTTACCTGTGCATCTCTGTGCATGAGTAAGGCAGCAGTGGGCAGGGCTAGAGTCTAATGTGTGACACTACATCACTGAAATGGCTTGTTGGTGCACTTAATAATGTCACTTTAAAAATTCATGTTCTGAATTTGAATTAATTTATTTTTCAACTCCAGCATTTATTATTAAGGCTTCCTCCGATAAATATTTCACACGTTAATCTTATTAAAGGGATAGATTGTTGAGACTCCCTTCACCACATAACACATCCCCTTTAACTGGTGTTTACCGTGCTCAGATCTCAAGAGGAGATTGGATATGCACGCCACACATTAACACATGACATTTTTGCAACTGCTCATTTGCCAGCTTTATTAAGTCTGCACAAACACATGCCAGTGGAATTTCAAGTCAGCCATAGTGTTAAATAATGAAAGAGATCACATAGTTGACCTTCAGGGGTGCATACCACTGTGACACTCACTGCTACTGAAATTCTTGTTGGATTTTATTTAAATTTGAACATTGTGGTACAAAAATAATAGCAAGCAATCGTGCATTTCTTACATTAAAATAAACTGTTTGATTCTCTTCAAAGACTGCATTACATTCCAGATTCACTAGCAGACAGTTGTGCATGTAACTTTAATGATTTTCTTGGTATTGTTCCATGGTTCCAGTGACTTGACCTAGATTATATTTTAATTCACAGCCTATTAATTCTTCTGTTTAATTTATTTAGACTGAACAGAGTGTAAGTGTTGTCTTTGGGTCCAGATTCTCTCCAGATAAATATTGTATTCATTTAAAGCAGGGACTCCCAGGCTTCCCTCAACCCAGACACTTCCTCCAGCTCCTCCGCTAGAACCCCGAGGCTTTCCCGGGCCTGTAGTAATTTTCTTCTTTGTAAAATTGTTAATTAAGCTTTGCAGTATCATAAACAAGGAAATGTACCTGTATTTGTAAAATTGTGACCACTAAGAACGGTCACACTGTCCCTGGTAGTATAGGCTGTAATATGGCTTATGAGGAAAAAAACAAACATTTAATCATAGGTAAGAGTGCGCTGTTAGCATGCTAATTATTTTTTAGAATTATCTTAACAGCAAAACTCCACTCAGGCCTCTAAAAGATGTGAAATTCATTGTGCTGAATATTTGGACGCTAGGAATGTGAGGAATACATATGCACCACGGCAAACTGTTTAAAGGTGCACTGTGTAACATTTCTAGTGGAGGATCTGCCACCTGCTTGTCTCCATGGAAATGCTATTGCTTTGTCTAGAATGTTCCACGGTATAGATTGAACCTATCTGGGAGACAAGCAGGCTATTGCACTACTCTACATTATAATTCAGATCCGTGGAGAGTCGCCCCTATTCACAGAAGGAATTATTGTATTTTTGAGCAATAGAAGCGCTCGTAATGAATAAATTCTAGATGGGTATGTTTAATGTCATACCAGGGAACAATCTAGACAAAGCAATAACTTCTCCATGGAGACAAACAGGGAACAGACCCTTTAAAGGTACGCAGTGCACCTTTAAATTGAACTAGTTCTGTTTTGCACATTTTTAAGACACTAAAACTCAAGTCCATCTCCTTTAACACCACTTACAGCATGTAAGCTTATTTTCATTTAGTTTTAGATCTTGCCGCTACACACTATACATCCATTGGTGACCAAGACTAGTCCAACCCCGTTATTTTTCCCATTTGATTGTATAGTTTATCATTCAAGGTTCCTAAGGCTGGAACCTATGTTTGACTACGGCCACGTTTAAGCTGTCTGGTGAGTTTTCAAAGTTTTTTCATTCAAGTTTGTACTTGTATCCATCCATATATGTAACATATACAATGTAATCAAACACTGCTTCATACAAACAGCTTGACTTAATTCTAAATACCTCTCTTAATGTCACTTATTACCACACACACTGTTACTGTCTGGAGTTCAACAAGGCTCTATTCACATCCCGCTGTTTTTCTCCTTTAATCCCCTTCCACCTGCTGCTGGCCCTTTGCTTCTCTGTCTCTCTCTGCTCCTAACCTCCAGCTATTTGTATGGATCTCTGGGGTGTTTCTGCTCAGTTTCCGAGTACACGCCGGTATCTTTGTTTATCCTCTCCGGAGGGTCAGATCACCTGCACTTGTGTACGCAGGTCAGGCCCACAGGGAGTTGTCAGAAGCTCTCAGTGTTCCATAATGAAGTCAGCCGTCGTGAGTGACAGTTGTGTACCAGGCCCGGAGTGCACATGCTGAGGAGCTCTGTGATTGGATACGAGCCTAATGAAAGCACGCACACAGCCAGACCACAGCTGTGAGGCCAGGAGGGACACTGCTCTCTGTGTGATGTAAATGGTTGTATGAGAATGGCAATAGAAGTAACTACAACAAGGTAGAGGGGTAGGTAACTCTAAAAGAACTATTGTAATATTATCCATTTTCCCATCTCTACCACTAGTTATTTGTGTCATTCCATATTCTACTTTGGATCAATCTTTTCTTGTCTTGAATGCCAGCTCCAATCAGTTCTCTTTTGTGCATGAACGTCTGGATTCATTTTAAGACAAACTTCATAATTCCCATGGCAGTAGTAGTATTTGCCACCAAGTATAGGGAATGCAATCTCATAGTGACAGAAAAGCAATGTTTGTTTGTTTTTTGTTTTGTTTTGTTTTTAAGCTTCTTATTAGGCTTATATAAAAGTACAGTCTTCTAATGTAGAAAACCCATATCTGTTATACACACAATTAAACACAACTCCAGGTATGTTTTTCAGGAGGTAACAACATTATAACACTGGTAAAAACTCAAAGGACTGTGGCATTTCCGGGGCTGAAATTATCCAAATGATTCTAGTGAAGATGTATGGAATTTAAAAACACAGTGGAGCACTTCCTGTATTACCACATGACATCACAAGGTGGAACTTAGTGTTTTCCTTTTGAGAGAAGAGCTCAGCCTAAATATGCAGAGTTTATGTGTTAAACATGTGTGAATGAAACAAAAACACAACTCCAGGTGTGTTTGTGATGAGGAAACAACATTATAACATAGATCAGTAGTGTAGTGTTATTATATGGGTCCTTTAAGTTGTGTGATTTTGCATACTGCTGCCAGTATACTTTATTTATGTATTTATTTTTCACAAATAAACCTATTAGAAGCACGGGTCAGTAGCAGTTAGAACTAAAAGTGGGCATTGCGGAATATGATAGATAACCAGAAATGAAAGTACAACATATTACCCCAGTTTAACTAGAATACCACCTTACTTTTAAGTAGCTGAGGCAGCACTTGGCAAATGACATTTCTGTACCCCCTCATTAGTATGTAGTGTCCATGGTCCCATACAGTATACGCCATCCTATTTGTACCCCAGCCAAGTGAAGATATATTACTTTTGGCACGTTTAGTTATCCAGCCAGTGCTATAGAACACAGAATGCACATTTTAAAAGACAGTCTCAAAGTATAGGGTCAAAACTCAAAGCCATATATTTTGATTCTCCCCTGTCCTCCATGTTTTAAATGCAATCTCAGATGGAGCTTTTGGACACACAGGACTGTCCTTGGAAAAGCATCAGTCTTTTTCTTCATCAAAACAAGTGTTACGACCACAGACTTAAGGGAACCCAGGGCAATAACACAGAAAATAGTTAACATCTCACCGCGCACCTGTCCTCCTCCAATATTTTTATTTGTTTATTTTTCATTTTTCTTCCTTATTGGCCATCCCGGAAACCTCAGGTGGATACAAGCACGGTCCACTTTGTTTGTGTTGTCAGCGGAGCGCCAATGAAGTCATATTTTACCTGATTTTGTTGCTTTTTTTTTGTGTTTTGTTTTGTTTACTTATTTACCAAGCTCGCATGGCTGGCGGACCAATGTCATTATCTCCATCGCAAAGAACAAAAGAATGAACTTTTTTCTATTCCGCCAACGATGCTGAAATCTCTCTCGCGCTTTCAATTATTCCAAACTAGAAAAGATCCAATGTGGAGGTGACAACACTGACAAAGCTAGTGTAACATCTATCAGCTTGGAAATAATTTGGTGTCAATCAATTTTTATTTGTTGCATATTGCTGATAGAAGCGTCTGAGGTTGATTCGCGTTGACAGATTTTTGGAGGGAAAAACATGACTCGAGGAAATGAGAAAAAAAGGTGTGATTTTTTTGCAAAGCCCTATTGCTTTTATTGTGTCCTTCAAGTTAATTGGACCAGCCCAGCCAAACAGCCAGTCAGATCACTGCTGGTGTTGAATGTAGTTGTATGCTCCGTTTTCCTATAGTATGTAGCTCATTATCTGTAACTTTGTAATGTTAGTCAAGGTTAAAATATGCTTCGATTTTTTGAACATTTGAATGACCTTAAGCCTGAATTTTTAAGGGAAGGTGGAAAAGGAAATTATCCGAGCACGTCGCTTCAAGTGGAGCGCTACAGTGACTGAAAAAATTTTATCAAAAGTTTGAAAGCTTGCCCAGGGTTGATCAGCTATGTGGTAATTAATGACCACAAGACATATAACTTCAGTTAAAGTCTAAAAACTTTATAAACCACAGTTATTAAAGCATTTCACAAAATTGTTAGTAATAATGTGCTCTTTGGACTTAAAACACCTAGCCTCCACGATGTTTTTGAACTCTTGATATTTGCATATTTTGAAAAGTCTATGGGAGAAATTAATGGAAAATTTACTTGTGGAACCAGAGCAGACTTCGAGGTGAATGTGGGATTACACCAGTTATATTTGTCCAGTCCATTTTTGCCCAATATCTGACCATCAATTCTTTCTCCTTATCTTTTTATTGAGAAACTGTTTTCCTCTCTCCAATATTCAGCCTACCACTACCTCTCTCACCTTTACTTTACTCCGCTCTTTTCACCCACTTTACACAATCCCGCTTTAAAAAATTTAAAATGTCTTTATTCCCAATTCTCTTGTGCCTTTCCGACATCTGACTTGTCAAACTAAACTCTTTATAACGTTTTTTCTTCTTCTTGCAAGCGACAACAATGCGCTCCCCTCTCTTCCCTCCTCTCCCCTCCCCTGTCTTCTTCTGAAACAAAAATATTACCTGGGGTCCTACCTTTCAAATACTGAGGAAAGTACTCCCAACCTCGATAGAAGCACTAAATATTTGGCCCCTTGTAAATATTAGGCTTTGTGTGTGAGACTGAGCTGTTGAAGGCAGACGGTGCAGTGCTGGAGGGTATACATGCAAACCTTGAGTAGCGCTGTCTTTTTTTTTTTTTTTTTTTTTTACAAGCGATGAAAGCAAAAACACATCAGATTTGTATACAGCTATTTCAGTTCTCGAAATGAAAAGGATTTAAAGAACCGAAACTGAGAAATTAAGAATCAAAAAGAGGTTTGATGGAGACTTATTTGTGTAAAACATTTTCCACCCTCTGAATGAGTTGAATGATTTGAGCTGTTTGTGCTATTTAAAGGGTCCATATTATGCTATTTTCTGATCTACGTTATAATGTTTCCGATGTCAAAAACATACTTGCAGTTGTGTTTTCTTTTATTCACACATGTTTAACACACAAACCCTGCATATTTAGGCTTCTCTGAAATGGAAAACACTCCTTGTGATGCCATGTGGTAATACAGGAAGTGCTTGACTGAGTTTTTAAACTCCATACACCTTCACTAGAATAATTTTGATCATTTCAGCCTTGGAATTGATAAGTTCTACTAGGTAAGGACATCACAAGGTAGAACAGAGCATTTTGAGCTTTGGAGATGTAGACAGACTAATAATAAAGTATTACTCAAACATGTGAATGAAACAAAACACAACTCAAGGAATGTTTTTGATGAGATAACAACATTCTAACATGGCTAAAAGCTCACAAGAGAAACTTTTGCATAATATAGGACCTTTACATCTTAGTCAAATCTGCGTCATATTATCACCAAATAACTGGCAGATCTTATTGTCATGTTCTGATCTTTAAACCTTAAAAATATTGTATATGTAATGCAACAGTAGATTTTTTTTCCCCCCACAATCCTGCCACAGTCTCAGGTCATGATAGGGGTTGCCATCACAATGATCCATCTCATACCTAAAAGATAATGCCATAACATTATAAATCTGGTCCACGCTGATAACTAGGAAACTAGGCTTCTTTGAAAATCAATTTATGAAAAAACAGTCTTTTCCAGCGCACAGCAGTTTAATTCTACATGCTATTCTCACATTTCTGGGGTGATGACAGTGGCTAGGCTTGCACGGGGTACAACCCTTATTCCGACATACTGCCACTCTGACCGATCCTCACCCCAACATTCCGACATGACCCCATTCCAACACTTTTTGATGCCTTCATTCCGACAACCTACTCATAGCTTGGAGCGTCACCTTTTTTACCTGAACCAGGACTAAACCAGGTCTAAACCAGAACTGAACCAGGACTGAGTGTCGGGACGGGCTCGGAGGTGCACCCGCGTAGACTGTCAGGTGACCGCAGGCGAAAGTACCAGCGCAGAGTTGCGCAGCCGTCACCCTGCTCCGCGGGCTCGGGATTCTCTCTCTCAAGTCCAAGATCAGTCCTGGTTTAGACCTGGTTTAGTCCTGTTTTAGTCCTGGTTCAGTCCTGGTTTAGCCCTCTTGTTTCAGTCCTGCGATCAGTCCTGGTTCAGTCCATATGAGGCACAAAAGTCTGGCATCTCGATTGATGTTTCTTCTGCTCAATAAATAATGCCTGTGAAGTGAAGAGATGTATTTTTGACAGCAGAGTCGCATCTGTGAAATCGTATTCGTACTGAAGAAAGCGTAATGGCAAATTTTCATTTTGTGATTGTAATTCTTGATGTCGTAACATTTCAATTCGTATTCTGATGGATAAAATACATACAATACATTTTATGTACGACTGGACTCAGATTTCTATCCTATGCACACAATTATTTCTGAAAGCTTTCGCACTCCATACATATAGCTCATTCTAGTAGGCCCATAATAATTACCGTGTTTGTCGGAATGGCAGAATGTTGAAAAAAATGCTTAAGTGCCACCACTACGACCAAAGAAAAAAAAATGTCGGAGTGCAGGGACGTTTGATAAAAAATGGAAATGCCTCTACTCTGACAATTAGGCGTCAATGTCGAAGTGGCGGTATGTCGGAATGGCAGCATGTAACTGGCTTGCACATTAATTTAAAGGTGAAAATGAAACACGTTGAGCTTGTTCACATGGCATTAATGCAGAGCTGCACTATCACATGTATCCACAGCAGAGCCATGGTTTTCTGATAGCTCCTGATAGGTTCTCCTGGTGACAAAGAGCCTGCGGATGGAGATTTGTGCTTAGAGATAAACACAGCGTTTGACATATGGCCATGCTGACCTGAGAGCGCCTTCCCTTTGTACCCTGGTCAACTATTGTTCAGTCATAACAAGTGGTTTCTATTCATAGGTTTTATGTATATTAGTCATGACAGTGCAAGAGATGTATAAAGAAGTGGACTAAGGGAGTGTGACATCACCCATAGCATTCAGCTCCAATCAAATGAAGCTCACGATGCTAGACTAGAAATGATGAGGCTCACAGCAGCAGTTACAGAGAGTGGGGCCACAGTATTCCAATGTAAGTCAATAAGAGAATTGCAGCCAAGGTCAAAAGGAGCCAGGAGCACCTTCATGTTCTTTGGAATCCGGCGGCTAGCACATTAGCTATGTCCATTTATACAGTCTTTATGAATACAGTATACTATGAATACATGGTGGTGGAGTGGTCAGATCCACTAATCAACAGGTTGGCGGCGTGATACCAGCTCCCACAGATGAATGCTGTCTTTGTGTCCTTGGGCAAGACACTTAATCCACCTTGCCCCCAATGTCTGCATACACTGGTGTATGAATGTGTGTGTGAATGGGTGAGTGAGTGGGTCTTTGATGTAAAGAGCTTTGAGTGCCTTGAAGGTGGAAAAGCGCTATATAAAAAGGTGACCATTTAATACAATTCATTGATGGGCAGGAGCACATTATTCATTGGCCTTATAGCACTTAAGCTTGACTGGCCTCAACATGCCACATTCAAGTCCTTCATTCACTCCCCACAGTATCTGGTGGTAAGATGCTTCATCATAGCTTTCCTGGGGTAGACTGTTGAAAACAAGGAAAACTATATGTACCATTTGCCCCTTCAACCATCACCAATATCACTCATATCTTATTCATACATACAAACGGTGGTGAAGTGCCTTGCCCAAGAAACAACTACAGTCTGCATTTGTTGGAGCTAGGATCGAACCATCAACCTTCTGTGTACAAAAGCTCAAACCACCTTATTTCTTGCTTTCATATGCTGCAAAGTCAACTTAAATTCCAAACTTGAAGTAACCAATAGCCGACAGTGTGTCAGCCTTGTCTAAACTCTATCTAAATGTATTTAGGGAACGTGCCTGGAGACGAAAACAGCCGGCTGTGGTGTGTTTTTAAACCCCACTAACCCTTCCTAATTAAAAGTTGGCTTCCTGCTAAGACGGAGGAAACAACATGTAACATGCCTCGTACAATTTGTAGTGTGATTAGAACTGGATTAATGCCTAATTACGTCTTAATGTGACCGAGGATCATGCCGGCACCAATCATAAAAACTTAATTGTTTTTTTGTTTTGTTTTTATTTTGGTGGTGGTGGTGGCTCCATGATCAACTGTTCCATTGTCAAGGTGGGCCAATAGGACGAGCAGCAAGCCCCTGGCAAGGACTCTGATTTGGCAATGGAAAATATGCATTTATTACAAGTTTTGTATGTTTTTGAAAAATTAGACAAATCAATAGAATCTCCTTCCAGAGCTACAGAATTGTTTTGTTTACTTTTGGTCTGTTAAACCAATGGACCACTTTAGCAACAACAACATGCATACTTTTAAAAAGAAGAGAGTTAAGTTAAAATGAAATCAGGAGTTCTGTACATCACATAAATAATTCAGTCAAATATGTATTGAATTATCCTATATTATTGGGTACTTGTCCCGAAAGCAAACTACTGTCAACCATAAGAACCAATGTTACATTTCTATGACCCCATATAACTTTCTGAGTTTTTCTACTACTTCTGCAGCGGCAGCTTCACAAGATCGCAACTTTTCTACAGATTTAATTGGCTGTGAAAGATCGTAAATATGAAGCCAAGTAGACTTACGTGGTTTTTGAACAAATAAATGACTGATTAACGTTAACTCTCCTTCACATCTAAAGTAAAAAGTCAACTCTGGGTCAGAAAAGCAGTGTCTTTCTTTGATCCTTGTAGTAGTTTAGTGAAATATCATAAAGTTTGGGGAATATCAGACACACCCCTGGAATTGTGAGTTTCTATTGAACAGAAGGTAAAAGGTAGCTATTAAACAGAATAATAAAGCAAGATTACAGAAACATGTGAATTAAACAGAACACAAACTCTGGTTATATGTTTTTTGATGAGGTAACATTCTAACATGGCTTAAGGTTCACAAGAATCAGTTTTGAATAGTATAGGACCTTACGTTTGGAAAGAATAGGCCTGAACTTGAAACAATCCTGATTTTAGTTCACTAAGACTCACAATCCCAACTCCACTCACATATTAGTGTTTACTCTGCACATTCACTTCTGCAACTTCCAAACCTAGCCATTTCTTCTTAATGTAAACGTGGCCTTGGATAACACCCCTTTACATTGTGCATCTATGCAGTAACCACGGCAATCCCTGACATTAATTGTCTGTTATCTCCTCGCAAACTTTCTCCAGCCGTTGGTAATTAAAAGAAGATTGCGACGTTGGCAGTACATTGCTATATCTGCACTAAATTCTGCGTCAGTACCTTTAATTAGTCGTGCATTTTCTCTGTCCTCTCCTACCTCGCTCAGGCAAAGTCATTACTGTCCACATGAACATTTTTCTCGCATTTGAGCGGGTAAATAATAGAACCGGACTGACAGCTTGGGGTATGCTAGTCACAACTTTTTAAAACAGCGGGGAAGGTAGCAATTAACAAGATCTGACAAAGCAAAGGCGCACACAAACATCTCAGCTTCACCTGTGCGTTACCTTAAATAAGTCATGAATAAGCAGAAGCCTCTCTAAGTTCAGGGAAGTCGGACTTGCTAGCTAAATATTACAAATCTAGCCATGTTTACGAGACCTTACCTTGAAATTAGCAAGAGGTGAAAAGATTGGGGCCATCCGTTAGAAGTATAGGAGGTAGACCGTGATTTCAATTTGCAAACGCAGTAATTGCAGGGGTAAATTCACCAGCGATAATGAATTGTTTTGCGAGTAAAAGTTCTCATCAGGGAGGTTAGCCATTAGAGCTTAGGTAAACAAAGTCTTATCAGTTACGGGTTAGCACATGATAACGACTCATGGGGAAGTTTGATGTTCAGAGCCAAAAAAAAAAAAAAAAAAATGTGCAGAAAGTGAAGTTTGAGAGAATGCAGGTCAGATGAAAAGAGTCGGGTTTTGCAACCGTCATGATAATTTCGAGCATGCGGAAAATATCCACCTCTCCTGATTGAATAATGTAATATTAATTTACAGCATTAGCAAATGTTCATCTGGTTGGTAGCTTTTAATTCAAAACACCTCTCCCACTGATTATTGGAATGTCACATTTTCCTAATTGAGATAAAAACAACACAACTCCTGATTTTATTTATTTCATTTTTTTTCTTATGTGGATCAATTTGACTTTATACCGAAATGTCTTCTGCTTTCCAAAAAGAGTCCAATTAAATGAGATACTCATGAGATAAAAGTAAATAATAATAAGAATAGTAAATAGTAAAAAAATAAATAAAAAAAAGAATAAGAGTTGAGGGTTCAGTCCATGCTTTTCTTCGTCCTTGGGCAAGACACTTCTATCTTGTCCCTGTTAACTAAAACAGGTAGTGGTCAGATCAGATCCACTGATGCACAGGTTGAATACAGAGATGAATACTGTCATTGTGTCCTTGGGCAAGACAGAGTCCGTGTACACTGGTGTATGAATGTGTGTGTGAATGGGTGATTCCTTGATATAAAGAGCTTTGAGTGCCTTGAAGGTGGGAAAGCGCTATAACATTTACGATACACACACACACACACACACACACACACACACACATATATATAGATATATAAAATTTGCACTATATTCTACTTTTGGCAATTGCCAGAGTTGGTGCTTTTAAGTGTAGCACATTTTCATTGATAATCTAGCTTTCTATCCTGTCTCCCTTAGATGTGTAACGCCTGCCTAAGTTGTCTGAGGCCTCCCACATTCATTATTCATAAAGGACTTGGCATAATGTAGCAAAGGATTGTGGGTGAGACAGTTGTTTAACACATGCAAATTTGAACGGGCTGTAGAAAAAAGCACTGGTGGTTCTGCTCCAAGGCCCAGCCATGATGAGCAATTATCACATAGACTGTAATACCGGCTTTTCTATTTATCCTGCCATGCATATCTAATCTGACGGGACGTAGGTCTGGCTTTATGTGGTTATTTATTTACTGTCCACAGAACACAGTTTTAGCACTAGTATATAATGCGTAATATGTTTTTCCTTCTACAGCATTTACTTAATTTATAAAATCTTATAATCTATATTAAAGGTTTTACATTACACAAAACTGACTCTGGCTTGAAGCTCACAAGAGTGTTAGAATGCTGTAACCTCTTCAGAAGCATAACTGGAGTTGTGTTTTGTTTTACTCACACATATTTGAGTAACCCGTTATTATTAGTCTGTCTACATCTCCAAAGCTCAAAATGCTCTGTTCCACCTTGTGATGTCATGAAACAGTAGTCAATTTAACAGCTACTTTTTACCTTTTATTCAGAAGAGAAGGAAATTCCAGCTCTGAAATAATTCAAATGATTCTAGTGAAGGTGTATGAAGTTTCACAACACAGTGGAGCACTTCCTGTATATTAACACATTACCACATAACAAGATGGAGTTTGAGAAAACAACCCAGCATAAAGCTGCAGGGTTTGTGTGTAAAATATATGTGAATGAAACAAAACACAACTCCAGGTATGTTTGTGATGAGGAAACCAATTATAATATAGATCAGAAAACAGTGTAATATGTATGTAATATAATATGGGCCCTTTAAACAGTCACTGTTGCTAAATAAAATTAGCACAGTAGCACAGCTGTTGTTTGCAATTTACAGAAATATTCTTACTGCTTCTAAACTTAATGAGCTATGTCAGTTCCCAGAAAGTGTCACAAACAACGTCATTTGTTACCTGGATAATTAGTTAGTACAGATTAAAAGTTAATTTTCTGCCCAGGTATAAATTGATTACTGCTCATGTTGTAATGTAATATATGGGGGCGAGGGTAAAAAATTCAAATGCCTTCTAGTGACATAGAGCTCAAAAATGGCAGAGAAGTGTGATGAGTGATGGAGAGATAGGCGCCAAGGCCAGAGGGACCACAGACACTGAGGAAGAGGAGGAGGAGTAGATGAAGACTGTGAAATGGAACGGTGACAAAACGCGGCGGCTCCGAGCTAAGATTAGGATTCCATCTGTCTTCAATGAAATATTCAAATAGACGATGGTGCGGGGTGAACGCTTTTTGTACAAGATGGATGGGTACGATGTATGGAACAATGGTGGTACTGGCGGCAACGTTCAGAGAGGTATAGGAAGTCATGGATATTGGGTTAACCATGTGGAGTATGAACTGGGGCTGTTTGAATAAAGGATGACGTTCAAGAGAGGTTGATATGGAAATGATTCACGGTTTGTGGTTGGGGTGGGCGATATGTCAAAAAATTACATCATGATTTACTTTCAGTCAGTATACAATGTTTGTCTTGCTGCTGTGGTTGATAGGCAATATTTGACGATGTTGATATAAAAATGTATAGCAAGGCCAACAAATTCAAATGAAATTGTAAAGACATTTATGAGAGCGAGAGATACTGCATTAATCCCGAGGGAAAATTAAGTTTTGCTGCAGAAACATTTACACTGTGCTTCAGTGGCCTTTGTCAGATCCTGTGTCAGGGCAGTTTGAGGACAGGAAGAGCTGAAAGTGTCCCTCCTGTGTGTCCTGCAGCATCACAGCAGTGTCCAGGGGGAGGCAAGTGAACACAACAGGAAAGGCCTCACTCTTGCTCTGGTGCTTCGGTTGGTGATGAACTAGTTCATCCCCTTAAAGTGTTTCCTCTGAAAAGTCTTTGAGTATTTCCTCTGGAAGGTCTTCTGCCAGTCTGCTGCCATATTTGGTTTAAAAACCAAGTAGCATCTCAAATGTCAGTGGCTAGCTCCTTAGCTAGACTTTTGCAGAGTCTCCATGTATACAGGAAAAACAAACAGTTCAGTTTGTTTCACACAATCAAACAGTCTTTTTCCCTCAAAGTATTTCCTCTGAAGGCTGTCTACCCCATTTGCTGCCACATATGGTGTAAAAAGCCTGTAGCATCTCAAATATCCATAGCTAGCAGTAAAGAAATGAAATTATCTGGGATATAAAATAATTTGCTGTACTTTGTAATGGTTGTATAAACATACAGTCATCTCTATCATGATTGTTCTTAGACTTAGACTTACACAGACTTTATTGATCCACAAGGGAAATTACTTGGACACAGTAGTTCACACATCACAATATATTACAATAACATAGAGTAAAAATATATAAAAAAAAATGGTAATAAACTTTAAATAAGTCACAATAAAAAATAGCAAGAGATTGGTATCAATAAGACATAAATTATTGACAGAAACGTAGGCTTATCTGTTACATAAAGGTGTGTTGTTGTACAACTGTATGGAGTATAGTATGACTGTAGTCCTGTATCTGTCACTGTTTGAGTGGAGCTGAAGGAGCCTGTTGGAGGATGAGCTCCTCTGTCCCTCTATAGTCGGGTGCAGTGGGTGAGTTGTCGTACAGTTGTAGGGAGTATTATCTCCTCTGTCCCTCTATAGTCTGGTGCTGTGGGTGAGCAGGAGTGTCCATGATGGAGAGCAGTTTGTCCAGTGTCCTCTTGTCCCGCACTGTGACAAATGTCTCCAGTTCACAGCTGATCACGTGACCAGCTTTATGGATCAGTTTGTCAATTTGCCCAATGTCCTTTTACTGGTGCCGCTCCCCCAGCAGACCACAGCGAAGTACAGGGCGCTGGCCACCATAAACTGGTAAAGATCCCCAGTAACTTGCTGCGCACTTCTATTTCCATTTAACTCAATATTGTGTTACCAGTATTAGCACAGATATGTTGTCTGACCATACTGTTTTCTACTGTATTTGTGGTCATAAAGTCATAGCGTCATAACTTCACAAAAGAAAATGTAGCATTTCTTACTGAACTGCATGTATTGTTATGTTAAAGTGCAGAATATTTAACAAGCACAGAGAACTTAAACAATTTTCCACCAAAGCTCCACTGATTCTTGGTTCAACTTCACATCTACTTATTCCTGCAGCCCTGATGAATTGAATTAGCTCTAAAAGGCTTTCCGCACACTTCTTATTCACACTTCTTGGATCTTCCCTCGTATATTACATTATTTGATAGAGTGATTCCAACATAACTTTTTAAAATGCTGGAGCAGCTCTTGCAGATGAGCCTCCTGGACTCACGGCCAAAAAACTATTAGAGCAGCCATTAATCATCCCTACTGCAGAAAGCATAATTTCAGAATGTTCAGAGCGTGAGCAAGAGAAGAAAATCACAGAAACACTAACCGGGGCTTTTTCAAACACAGCCTTAAATCACTTAAATAAGGATTCCGCACACAACGCTGAGCCTATTAGAATTTTAGCATCAGTTAGTCAAGGTTAAATTCTGACACCGAAAGCAAGCACTGTGATTTGGAGTGATGCAAAAAGGTCATGAAAGCTAAACGGAGATGTGTGTGTTAATAGTAGCTAGAAGGCAGAGGCAGACACATAGGGACTAAGCTGCGTACAGTATAAATACTGCCAAAGTGTAGTACCTGAAAGATACAAATAGATTTTTTCTCATAAGCAGATATGAGATTACCCTTTTATTTATGCTTTAAACTCTAAGCTAGAGTTAATGTACTTCAGGGCCTATATTACGTAAAACTGACTCTTGTGAGCTTTAAGCCATGTTAGAATGCTGTTACATCATCGAAAACAGACCTGGAGTTGTGTTTTGTTTCATTCACACATGTTTTATTAGTCTGTCTGCATCTCCAAAGCTCAAAATGTTCTGTTCCACCTTGTGATGTCATCAAGTGGTAATTTTCAAGTTAACAGCTACATTTTCCTTCTGTTTACTAGAAATAGGAAGTTCCAGGGCTGATATAATCCAAATTATTATAGTGAAGGTGTACGGAGTTTAAAAATACAATGGTGCACTTCTTGTATAACCATATGACATCAGAAGGTGGAACAGTGTTTTCTGTTTGAGAGAAGAGCACAGCCTTAATATGCAGGATTTGTGTGTTAAATATGTGTGAATGAAACAAAACACAACTCTGTTTTTGATGAGGAAACAACATTATAACATAGATTTTTTTAAAAATAGCGTGACCCTTTCCAACCCGTCTCTTCCTCTCTTTCTCCTCATTTACATGCCCTTCTAACACTCCCCTGTTTTCTTATTCCTTCTCTCTTACAGGTATCTGGTTAGGCCTGTCATGATAATTACTGTATCAGGTTATTATTCAATACATGATGGATGGAACAGTTCTTTTGGGGGATCAATATTTAGCGTGAGTACTTTTTCTTTGCACTAGTGGGGAACATTTTGTTATTTTTCTGCCCTATAATAAAATTTGAGCTGAAGAGGGTTGGAAAAAATAACTTCTATGACTCATTAATTGTTTTGCTTATTTATTGCAGTTCATGTTCATTAACAATTCTGTATAAATAGAAAAGTTGATTTAGGAGGGAAATTATGCTTTAGGGTAATTGTGTCAGTGGCATAGAGATTCAATATTATTGTTCATCGTCTATATATTTCTTTAGCAATATATCGCACTTTTTGAAAATTTGTTATTGTGACAAGCCCATATGTGGGGCATTCAAAGCGTCCTTTTGAAGCCCAAAGCCCTTGGATATCAGCTACTCTACAATAATCACCATTTCCAGGCTTAAAGGTCCTATATTACGCTAAATTGACTCTTGTGAGCTTTAAGCCATGCTATAATGTAGTTACCTCCTCAAAAACATACCTGGAGTTGTGTTGTATTTCATTCTCATGGTTGAGTAATCCTGGATCATTAGTCTGTCTACGTCTCCAAAGATGAAAATGCTCTGTTTCACCTTGTGATGTCATGAAACAGTAGTTTTCAAGCTACCTTTTACTTATAGTTCCCTGGATATTGGCAATTCCAGGACTGAAATCATCCACATGATTCTAGTAAAGGTGTATGAGGTTAAAAACACAGTGAAGCACTTCCTGTATTACCACATGACATCACAAGGTGGAACAGTGTTTTCTGAGAGGAGAACTCTTAAACAGAATATGCAGGATCTGCATGTTAAACATTTGTGAATGAAACAAAAAACAACTCCAGGTATGTTTTGATGAGGAAACAACATTATAACATAGAACATAGACCTTTTCTCTTGTATGTGAATTGTTCTATGGTTGTTGAGATGTGAAAGCTCAAATGACTTTACCATTGAAAAGTTGATCAAAGTCATTCTCTTACTATGGGACAATTGCAGGTCTTTTTAAAATGAGTGCTTACTTCAAGTGCACTCATGAATCTCCACTTCTCTATTATTATTAAAATGTGCTACGGACAGGCCCATTTGCATCCTCTGAAACCATCTCACAATGACCTTCTACAAGAGTCCGAAAACAAACAGGTCGAGCCAAATGTCACCACGGTAACATAGATGAGTGGTATTAAGAGACGCAACATTCCGGATCACCCATAATTCCAGGAAACGGGAGTGTGAAAGTATTTGTGAGACTCATTATAAGGCAATCAAACAGGAGGCACGCAGGTATATCCAGAGAGATGGAGGAAAGACTGCAGCGGGCTTGAAATGTCATTAGGTTATTTGGTCTCAGATTGGTTTTGCATGGATAACACAATTGTATGAAGGATGTTATTATCTTGCAAGTCTGGTCTCAAATTGCATGTGAGAATTCCATGATTGAGGAAAATATCTTAGAAAACTGGGTGAATTTACTAGGGTGACAAAAAAGGGGAAAGTTACTTTATTTACTACATCATTACATTTAAAGTGGGGCTAGACACCTAAACTCCGCCCATAATTTCAGAGGCCACTGAAAGTAGCAAACTTTGCTGTAGGCGTTTTTGAGCAGAAAGCTGCACATTTACCTAATTTGCAATTAAAATAAATAAATAAATAAATAAAGGGAGTTTAGTTCCACTTTCAAATGTCCCCTCAAAAAAGTGCACTAGTATGGAGCTCAACAGCACCACCCACTTTGACTTTCATTTTTAAATAGACTTTTCCAGAAATTAAAATATTAATAGTTTAAAGGCACATCAGAAATATTTTAATAACTAGGCAGTTTATGAAGTTTCAGAAACATAAAATAAAGTTATAGATGGTCCTTGATTATTCTTATTCTTGATTGTAGCTTAGCAATGACTGTCCACTGCAAGATATATATATATATATATATATATATATATATATATATATATATATATATATATATATATATATATATATACACACACACTGCATATATATATATAAAAAAAATGTGTTTCTCACCTTCCACGGTGGTTGATCTCTCTCACCCTCATCAGCTCGGGCCCTCTACCAGAGGCCTGGGAGCTTGAGAGTTCTGCGCAGTATTTTTGCTGTTCCTAGTACTGCGCTTTTCTGGACTGAGATGTCTGATGTTTTTCCGGGTATCTGCTTTAGCCACTCTTCCAGTTTGGGGGTTACAGCCCCGAGTGCTCCGATATATATATATATATATCGGCAGTGGATATATATAGTCATTGCTAAGCTACAATCAAGAATAAGATCAAGCTGGTACTCATTATAATTGTGAGATAATTAAATTTGGTTTGTGCAATTTAAGTCATTTTTAAGCTTTTTAGTATTCACAGTGAATTCCAGACGGTTAAAATTCAGCCTCATCTGCTTCATTATGCAGAAAAAAATCAAATTAAATTGTTCCAGCATATAGTAGCAATTAATGAAGAAGCATTTCACAAGCCCAGCTTTATTTTGTGCATTTTGGTCAGTTACTTTTTGTTTTGTTTGTGCAAATGAGTCCCTCAATCCCTTTTGCAAAAAAGCAATTAAAACCTTCTGCAGCAATGGATCAGACATTGTTCAAATATGTCAAGGTGTACCAATTATCATTCTGAAATGGACAAATTGGAAAAATGTAATTAAGCTCATATTAAACAGATGTTGGGCCAAACTTCTGGATTTGCAGAGCTAATAAGGGTGCTGGTGCTTTGAGTTCTGTTGTAGTCAAGATACGGATCCTTTGAAGTACAGACATTATTCAGAAGTGAAAGTCCAATGTAGTAACAAAAGTAGTTTTATTAATCTTGTGGGTGCTTTGTTTTATGGCACCCTGGGGTTAGTAAATTGCCAATTATTTTCACTTGAATGTTTCAGAATCAGAATTACTTTTATTCATCCTCAAGGGGAAATTCGTTAAATCTTTAATGTTGGATGGTTAATTGATAAATAGGAGATGTGGTAACACTTTATAGTAACTACACTTGAATTTGCCTTAATAAAACATAAACAAATACTTCATAGTGAACACATAGTTTAATAAGAATGATTTAGGCTTAGTAACTAAAAACTAAAGGTAAAAAGTAGCTGTTAACTTGAAAACTACCACTACGTGACATCACAAGGTGAGACAGAGCATTTTCAGCCTTGTAGATGTAGACAGACTGATAATAAAGAGAAACTGAAACATGTGTGAATCAAACAAAACACAACTCCAGGTATGTTTTTGATGAAGTAACATTATAACATGGCCTAAAGCTCACAAGAGTCAATTTTGCATAATACAGGACAAGAATTTAATTAAACTTGAATTATTCTTAATAAACTATTTGTTCATTATGAATTAAGTGTTTCTTCATTTATTAAAGCTAATAAAAGGTCCTTTATTACGTAAAATTGACTGTTGTGAGCTTTAAACCATGTTATAATGTTGTTACCTCATCAAAAACATACCTGGAGTTGCGTTTTGTTTCATTCGCACATGTTTGAGTACACCTTTTTTATGAGTCTGTCTACATCTCAAAAGCTCAAAATGCTCTGTTCCACCTTGTGATGTCATGTAGTGGTAGTTTTCAAGTTAACAGCTACCTTTAATCTGTAAATTCTGTAAATTATCAAACTGATAATGATTTTAATTTATCAAAGTGCATGGAATTTAAAAACACAGTAGAGCACTTCCTGTATCAGCTCATGACATCACAAGTGTTTTCTGTTTGAGAGATGAACACAGCCTAAATATGCAAATTTGTGTGTTAAACATGTGAATGAAACAACACACAACTCTATTTTCTAATTATAACAGATTAGAAAATAGCATAATATGAGTCCTTTAACATATACTAGTAGTTTATTATATAGTGGTATCGGCTTAATTTTTCACTTTTCAATTCAAATTTGACAAATTCGAAACATTTGTAAGTTTAGACAAAATATATTTGCTATATTTCAACTCCAGTGCAAGAAATAAAGATACCCAGTATGCACAAATATCTCAAATTAATAAGTGGCCCTTCCGAACTCTAAAAAAGTCTTCAATACGTCTGGCTATGAGTGGTGGTTGCTTTGCCTTGTTTTGACATTGGGGTCCTGTGCTATCATTTGGGTGGCTCTGGAGTGTAATCTTGTCCTGAAATAGCTCTGGCCCCTATCACTCATTCGGCCCTATCAAGATAAAGCAGGTCTGGGGACAGTCCTCGCACCTTTCATTACAGCGTGTACCAGCGGAGAGACAGAAAGAGAGAGAGACCTGGTGACTTTGTGTCTCTGAAGTTTTGTGTTAAAATTAGACAAGTCTGCAATAACAAGAATGGCGTTATTAGCACTTGACAAAAACAGGTAAACAACACTGCTTAAGAAGTTAGTTTATCACTTAGCTCACATGCCAGGAAAAGCAAAGCAGTTCTCTAATGTGAGATAGCAGGAGGCTTTGATCATACCGGAGTGTACAAGTTCTACTAAAGTACTTTTGTACACAGTAAGCATAATATAGACATTGTTGAAAAAGAAGGTTTTATGAGGCTGCCGAAATGTGGATTTACTCAATACGTGGATTACGACGGATTATGATAAATGTATGTAATATACAAACAAAACAGTATGTTTGTTAGTACAAATTTCACAGTTGTTGAATTTGTGCAGTTTCCAGCACAGCATTCATTAAAGGGCCCATATTAGGCTATTTTCTTCTAATGTTGTTTCCTCATAAAATTATAATTATGTTTTGTTTCATTCACATGGTTAACTCATAAATCCTGCACATTTTGGTTCTCCCAAACAGAAAACACCCTGTTCCATCTTGTGATGTCATGTGGTAATACAAGAAGTGCTCTACTCTGTTTTTAAACACCTTGGAATTGCCAATTTCTACTGAACAAAGGGTAAAAGGTAGCTGCTAACTTGGAAACTACTGCTTCATGACATCACAAGGTGGAACAGAGCATATTTTCTGATCCCTATTATAATGTTGTGTCGTCATTGCAAACATACCTGGAGTTTTTTTCATTCACACGTTTAACACACAAACCCTGCATATTTAGGCTGAGTTCTTCTGTCAAATAGAAAACACCACCTTGTGATGTCACATAGTAAAACAGGAAGTGTTACACTGTTGTTGATGAGGTAACAGCATTAAACATGGTTTAAAGCTTACAAGAGCAAAAAAGAAAAATATTGATTAGTATCTGAGTATCAGTATTTTACACTTTCCTTTTACAAAAGCCATCCACATAAGTAATTACAGTGTGATATTGTAATATATTTAAAAATAATATAATTAGAATTTAAATGACCAAATGAGTGGTCTAAATTTAAAATAAAAAATAATATAAAGATGTTTGATTTTTTTTTTTTAATGTTTTCTTATTCATGTGCAGAACAATGAGGGGGGTTGAGTGAGGGTCTAGGCGCACAGTGGCCTCCTCTTCCACCCTCCAGTGCTGTGCTCATCTCCTTCAGCAGGGAGCGCTGTTCTTCTGTCCTTCTCAGCTTTTCCTCCAACGTACTGCATCTCTCAACCTACAAGGAGTGCTCTATCTTCAACTCCTCACAGGTCTTCAAAATGATGCCCTTCTCCTCCTCTAGTTTAGTTTTGATTTGTTTCTCTTGCTCCTTCTGCTGCTGTAATTCATTGTTCTTTCCCACCTGCAGGGAGCCCTCTTCTTCTGACCTCTTCAGTAGCTGCTCTAGTGCGCTACATTTTTTCTCCAGCAGGGAGTGCTCTCTTTTTAGCTCCTCACAGATCCTTAACAAGCGGCCTTCTCCTTCAGTAGTTCAGCTTTGCCATGTTTCTGTTGCTCCAGCTCCTGCTGTAGTGCACTGTTCTTACTGACCAGCAGGTAGTACTCTTCCTTTGACGTCCTCAGTAGCTCCTCTGTACTGCATCTCTCGTCCAACAGGGAGAGTTCTACATTCAGCTCCTCACAGGAGCTCAAAATGGTGGTGTTGTGCTTTTCTCTGTAGCGCTGATTTCTGCAACCTCTTTTTGCAGTGCCTCAACATTGTCATCTTTGGACTGAAGCTGGTATTTCAGCTCATCAAACTGGTCTGTCAGTGCTCCTCTCTCCTCTTTCACTGTGTCCAACTCAGTTTGGAGGTCTTGAACTGTTCTGTCCATTCTCTCTATTTGAGTTTGATGAGCTACAATAATCAGCTTCATTTTCCTCAGTAACTGCAGCTTCTCCTTCTCATGCCGGTCACAGTCTCTCTCTAAGCTTTTTGAGGTCTTCCAGCTCTTTGTGCAGATGTTCCCTTCTGGCCCTGGCCTTTCGAGTCGTGATATGACTATGACCATGCCCTTCTCGTCTTCCTCCTTAGACCTCTGTTGGTTTTAAGGTCCTAACTGCTCCCTTTTCAACTCCTCCAGATTTAGAAAAGTGAGGACCACCTGTTTAGATCGTCCAGAGATCTGGTGTGGATTGGTGTGTGCTATGCCCAGTTCCTCCATCAGGTTGTATTCCTGGTTGTAGAGGAGTTCGTATGGTATGGGTATAAATGAGATCTAAACTCACAAATATTATTGATACTTTGCAGTGACATCATGCTGGCTGTGTTCTGCATGTGTCTCTATAGGTGGAGTGTTCAGCAGTTACCATGAAGCCACACATTAGCGTTCAAAACTCTTTTCCACCTTGTTATGTCATGTGGTAATACAAGGGCTTCACTGTGTTTTTAAACTCCATACACCTTCACTAGAATCATTTGGATAATTTCAGGCCTGGAATTGTCAGTCTCTACTGAACTAAAGGTAAAGCTGTTATCTTGAAAACTACATGACATCACAAGGTGGAACAGAGCAGTAGACAGACTAATAATAAAGAGTTACTCAAACATGTGTGAATGAAACAAAACAACCCTCAAGTTGACAAAGGTCAATTTTCTGTAAAATAGGACCTTTAATTGTACTATGCTAATCTAGTTGAAATTTGAAAGTGACACTTGATTAACCAAAATAATATGTTTTGTATCATCATTGTAGCTTTTTGGCCAGAAAACATAACTATAAACCCATAAACTTGAACTGACATAAACATAAACAGACCTCTTGAGCCCATGATAAATATTAGGCCTGGCACTTTAAACACAGACAGAGGACAAACTAGAACTCTCTTGATGAAGATGTCAGCAGCACTACTACAAATACCCCATAGAACTGGATATATATGTAGAAAGAAAGCTAAATTTGGGCATACAATTATTTAAAGTAACAGAACAGTTGGCCCAGTGCACCCCTGAGCACTGCTAATGATAAATCCACATGTGCCGATGTTCCCCCATGTTTTTGTATGTCTCCTTCCACCCAGTTTGGTAGTTCCACTTTACATCGCCCAACATTCATATCTCCACTGATGTATGGCTGTGTTTGTGTTGAAGTTATGGTGACTTTATGCCTCCAAGATCTTCTGCAGTTCTCCACTTCTGAATAAATTACATTTTTGGCCCAGTTTAGTTCTGATAAAGACTTGGTTTGATCCTGTTCTCATTCTGGTTTAGTCTTGGTTTTATTTATTTGTGTCTTCAGGTTGAAATATAATACCTATTTAAATGTATTTGTTTTTCAGAGACATGTGTGGCTTGTTTCTGCTATATAGCTATAATCTATGACACATATGGACCATTATGTTGCACATTTTAAATTGCAATATTCATCTAGAACAACTTAGTAAATGAAACAAGTCCATTGACATCCGCATGAGAAAACTGAGAGCTGAAGTCGCCGTAAATGTCATCACAACAAAGATTCTGCACCTCAGATGGATATCATTTGTACCAAAAATATTATTAAAACTACAAAATAAAAATGGAGAACAAAGTAAGCACACAGCAGTGGGCTTATGCCGGCGGCAGTGAAAGTAAGGATTGATCAGCAATATGGCGTCTTGAAAATTAGTGATTAAAGATTGCTGCATGAATCACTCCAAATGCAACTTCGGTCAGTAAATGGTGAGAGGAAACAACTATAACTTGGTTAAAAGCGCTAAAAAGTCGATTTGTTTTCAAAGATTTAATACCATGCTGTGAAACATTCCAGACAAAGCAATAATATAAAAGTTACACAATGCACCTTTAAGCTCTACATTTTAAAATCACAACAACAATTTTATCTTTCTTTTTTTCCCCTCATATTGTCAAATGAGGCTGTGTGATTAGTGTACACTGCATCTGTCCGACCTCCTTTTTCTACACTGTTTGTTTTTCCCCACACTGTACTTCACTGCTTCAAAGGGTCCCACACAGGAACAGCAGGGGGACTAAGGCAGCACCATGAGGCACCTCCAACAGCCTCACTGCCACCCGCTCAAAGGATGTTGATCACTGGCGTCTTATCTCCAGCACGCCCAGACCACCCCTTGTGAATTAAAGGCGGAATAGTATCAGACTAGCTCATTTTTCACCGCCCAGAGATGTTCACTTGTTGGCTTTTTTCCCCAGCTCCTGCTCCATGGAGATAATCTAGACCCGTTCGGATGAAGGGAGGAAGGGTAGAGAGAGGGGAGAGGAGGGGGTAGTGGAATCCATCTTTCTCTGGGGCTGGACGGACCACTATAGTCCTTGGCTCAGCAGAGGTCATCGGAGCCTGGGCCAAACTCAAGCACAATGCGGTGTTATTACTTTGTTTCACATCTAAAGTTCAATATATATGTGGTCGAGCCATCGCTGCGGAATCATGCAATTACAAAAGGGCAATAATAGTACAGAGAATAGAAACTGTGAGGCCAGTCTTTCGTATATTCTGGCTTTGTTTCTGAACATGTGCGCAACACTTGTCTGAACAAACTAGTATTTGAAAGGTAATTCAGTTAAAACATTAAAGGAGCTCTATTACTTCTAACATAGGCTACAGATAAATGCTCTACTCACTATATGTCCTCAATACTATATTTTCAAACTCGATTTTGATACCAATGAATAGACTTGATACCGAATACCAATTTCGATACCACAATCATAATAATAGAATGTGATTTTCAACATAAAACCATAGTACTTCCTTTTTATATTTATATTAACATGTGGTCTTATATCTGTGTAATTCCTCAGTCGTCCAGGTCCTTAGTGGTCCATGGGCGTGTACCAGTCTATGTGGCCTTATACTTGTTCTGATACAACTCAAGATCATTCTACAGTTGTTCAGGAAAGGTTCCTTTTGTCCTATGAATGGGACTCTTTACCTGCTCAAATACTAGTTTTAGTATTTGATTTTCGATACTTCTGACAACCCTACCCACTGCAGACTAATTTAAAAGATGTTAAAATTGTGATAGGACATGAGACTAAAGGACATCATCATCTATGCATTCTGAAAGACATTTTGAAGAGTGAGACCATGTTTGTTGTCTGATCAGGAACACAGCTGGATGACAGCCATGTGCAAACAACGGCCTGTGACTGCCCCAAACAATTGTGTTTGTCATGGTGCAACATCAGAATGAGAGAAGTGGGCAGGGCTTTGCAGTTTCTACTAAAACATGTTTTTCACTAATGGTTCAAACTAGAGTACAGCACTTTTAATTGATACTTTGCAGCTGATGTCATCAACATTCCCTGGGGGTGTAAAGCTAACTGTAGGCTCTGCTCTGTCTGAAGCTCTGTTACTCAAGTTAGACTTTAATATGAGTTTTGTTTTAACACAATTCAACCATAGAGAACTGAATGGAATTACAATTACACCAGGTGAGCTGATTTGTACAGTTTAACAAGTCTCTCTCAAATCACATTACAGTCATAAGCTAGTTAGCATTAGCCAACATATTTATCACAGTATCCATGAAAATGTGTTTCATTTTGTATTTTTCTTGAGTTTACAGACTTATGTGTTCATCGTGTCACCTTGGTAACCGCCATAGACATGTATGCAGTGCACCCCCAGAGTGACATCAGTGCCAAGTATCAATAGTAGACATGGGGTTTTATTTTTGTACATTTAGCCTAATATCTCACTGAGAGATGACGCCAGCCTCTCCATTCATTTAGCCTAGTCACTAACACAGTATTCACACTAACAGTATTCTTGCTTGTAACACCTTTGGATGTGGTTGTAGTTGCGATCATAGTACCAAAACAGAGCTCATTTAGATATTCACTAGTGACGTTTGTTCTTTTGCTCTTTTGAACGGTTCATTAATGTGAATGGCTGGAATCGAATCTTATCTTTTAAAAGGACCAAATCTTTTTCTTTAAAATTTGTTTTTCACAGATTAAAGCAGAGGAGGCATCACAAGTGAGAACAATTAACATCATAATAACAGGTAATTTTAAAATTAAAATATTTGTACCGCATCATTTTATTTAGATTTTGCATGATTTTAAAGGATAACCACACCCCCAGTTTCAGTTTGAACCATTTTAATCTCTCTGTGATTAGTTTGTAGATGAAAGTAGTTCCAACAATGTCTTCTGTCATTTAAATACATTTAAAGAGAGCCAGTCTTTTGAATGGCTCTATGAATTGAACCGATCCAAAAGATTCAGATCTCATAAAGGAGCCGAAAGTCCCATCACTAATATTCACAATACCTATATCCATAACAAGGCCATTCACATTTCAACTATTTCACCAGATCATAGCATTAAAGGTGCATTGTGCAACTTTTCTGGTGGAGGGTCGGTCAAATGCTTTTCTCCACAGAGATGTTATTGCTGTTATTGCTCTGTTTACCTTTCTATCTTCATGGAGACCAAGTTACAGGTCAGATCTGTGGAGACTCCTCTCATAGTTTAAATGCCTGTTTTTCTAGGTATTTTTGAGCTATAAAACCACCTGTAATTTAAAAAAAAAAAAAATGTAACATAGAGCTGTTTAATGTCATACTGTGGAACATTCCAGGCATAGAAAAAAGTGGGTGACGGACCCCCAACCAAATAGTTACACAGTGCACCTCTAATACTTGACTTTCTCATGCTGTTTGATCTTGCCCTCTTGCTCCCATTGCTCTTAAGTCATCATCACCTTATTTGTACTGGATCTTCACCTAGCGCTAGCATCGGCCTCTCTAATATTGCTGCACGATGAGCTAAGTCTCGTCCTTGCCTTCTCCTCTGACAGCAAATAAAAAGTCAGACATCCTCCAATCCTGGATATCAGCGCCTATGAAGCAGATAAAAAGTGCCTGGGATTGTGTGGGCAACTGAAACGCCAAAGTAAATAAATACCTGCAAAAAAGATATTTTCTTTCCAAGACTTCACCCCTACTGTCTTTATGCAGTGACATAGTTTTCTTTGTGACAGGAGTTGAAAGATTTATGGAGCTGGGAAGTCGTGAAATTCTTTTTTTTTTTTTTTTCAGAGGTGTCTCATGTATTGAAAATAAATCTCGCTACTATAACAGGTAGACTTTGTACGGCAGATTAAGCTCCATGCTCGGTCACAGACGAAAACCTAGCAGTGGCTAATTGGACAGAGATGGCGCCCGCGGAATTGGCATATGTTTGTGGCACTAATGACCCACGTGTGCAGCATGGGAGGCGGAGAAGCAGCGTCGCCATCTGACCTGTAAATGTGCCAGGACTTCTCCCTCTTTTGATCTGGTGTTTTGTAGTCCGAGTGCGCCTGCGAAATTGGGGTGGACAACATGTGGAAATGAACGGCAGTATCAAAGGCCCTATTCAGATTGGGCTTTTTAATACACCTGGACATGCATGGCCGGCCAAGGCAGTCATGTTGACCGATGGGATTTACATGTGTTCTGTGTCAATATGAGTTTGTTAGTCTGGTAACAAGGCAACTCCAAGGCAAAAGTCCAATTTAGAAGTTTTTTTTCAATATTCTCTAATTGTGGCAAGACGAGTGGAGATGTTAAAGAAAATGAATGAAAATAATAACTAAAGTGGTCATAGTTCAGAAAATAACTAAAAGGTCACACAGGTTTGTTCTTAATAACACAGAGGTATGGTTCAATTTTTAAGAAGTTTTTTATTTATTTGCACATTATTAATTTAGTTGAATGGACAGAAGCATAAATAGTTCTGTATATTTCATTAGTTCAGTTCAAAGTCCATTAAACTATCAAACTAAGATATTAAAATAAACTAAAGAATATAAAGAGAGAGGATGCGAAGGAACACCAGAGAGACACAGGAAGTAGCTATTTATTGACTGACAGCTTTTGCGATTACCCAATGGGAAGAAGTTCATGAAAATATTGTTATAAAATGATATGATTTAAGTTCAGAACATAACCAACATTCCCCCACTGAAAAATAAATGAAAGATACACTAGTTTTCTGGTGGGGGGTTGCTTGCAGGACGATGACAGAGCTGACTGGATACAGATACAGAAGGAGCTGTGTTTTGTTTCATTCACATATGTTTAATACACACACCCTACATATTTAGGCTGAGTTTGTCTCTCAAACCTTATACAGGAAGTGCTCCACTGTGTTTTTAAACTCAATACACCTTCACTAGAATCATGTCAATCATCACAAGTTGCACAGAAAAAGGTACATCAACTTTTTTTTTTCTAGTACACTGAAGATCTTCCTAGATAGAGTTAAGATCAGGACTACGTCTTCAGAACGATGAGAAGCCACATCTATTCTAACTAACTATTGTACAATCAAGGGCACTCAACTTCAAGCCATGTGAATGAAACGAAGCTTTTCTGAGTGGGTTTTTTGGGCCCTGGCGCTGATTTAAATGTTAAGTGCAGATACATTAGCAAAGGTCAAGAGAGCGCCTGCAGCGACAGCCAGGACGAATACAAGAGAACGGGATTGAATCAAGATCTGAAGGACTTCAAGTTTAGCTGAAAGATGAGCTCAAGGAGGAGTAAGGCCGGCCTTAATTGGCACTCAAAGATTTTTGAAGATTTTCTCCATTTGAGCAGTGCTTCTTATGATTCGGTGCTGAAGACACTGACTGGAGGAGTAATGGTGATAATAAAGGATCTCTCTATCAGTGACACTCATTTGAAATCATTCTTTTGAAACAGGGCATGCATAATATGCTATAATTCTGGGTGTATACTGTATGTCAGCTAGTTCTTCTGCTATGTCAGTGAGTCAAATCTTTTATAGGTTTGTATTTACATCCAAAGGCACACTGTTAAACTTTTCTGGTGGATGGTACAGCATGTGCTTGTGTCCATGGTGATGTTATTACTTTGTGTGTAATGTTCCACACTATAGCATTCTACCTAGGTGTTGTTAGTCAAAATACCTTGAAAAACTTGCAGAGGTACCTCTCCTGACCAGAGTTTAATGCCATACTGTGGAGCATCCTAAATAAAGCAACTACTCTATAGAGATGAGCAGCTGATGTACCATCCACTAATAGTGCAGAACAAAATTAAAATGCTGCTTTTATTTTATGATTGATTACCTATATACAGTCTGCTTTCTTGTGTTTAAAGGTCCTTTATTATATAAATAGATTCTTGTGAGCTTTAAGCCATGTTATAATGTTGCTTCCTCCTCAAAAACATACCTGGAGTTGTGTTTAATGTCATTCACACATGTTTGAGTAATAATTATTAGTCTGTCTACATCTTAAAGCTAAAAAAAAACTTTTCTTTTATCTTTTGTTCAGTAGAAATTGGCAATTCCAGGGTTGAAGATATCCAAATGATTTTAGTGAAGGTGTATGGTGTTTAAAAACATAGTGGAGCATTTCCTGTATTACCACATAACATCACAAGGTGGAACAGATTGTGCAGGGTTTGTGTGTTAAACATGTGTGAATGAAACAAAACACAACTCCAGGTATGTTTTTGACGAGGAAACAACATTATAACATATCATAAAATAGTGTATGTAAAAACCTGTCACTGTGTGGAGTGTCTTTGCGTCTCATTCTTTGGTTTACTTTTTCCTAGACTTTCTGTTATTATCATATAAATTAACCCACATGCTATGAAATTTGGGAGATTTTTTTTCTCCATAAATCTCTGCACGCGCCCTTCTGTTACAGCTGGTAGACTGCTATGCATGAAAAACATAGATAATAAAACACCCATTTGTGTATGTAAATGTCCTTAAGCAGCCTGTATAACTGTCTACCTGCCAAACACTACCCCGTACATGTTCACAAATGTCAGTCTGGCTACTCTACTCCACAATACATGTTATGATCTACTGCCTTCCCCACTTAATAAATCTGTCCATTCTCTCAAAGTGAAGCTCGCTGCTGGCTTTTCAAATTCATCTTCTGATTGCATGCTATGAGAAAGGAGTAGCCATTTTGGTCAAAGGAGACTCTTGTCATGTTAGCGATGTTAGCAATGTGATTGACAGCTTGATTCCACCATGTAATCAAGACTAGTATCTCTGAAGTGCTAGCATGCGATTAGATCTTCTTTCTTTCATTCATTTTGATGTATTTATTCAGATTTAATTTTAGATGTGTCTTGCATCTGAAATAACCTACGCATTCACCATCTTTCAATTTAGCATGTTGAAATTTGCCCTCATAGATGCGCTAATGCCCCAGTAGGGTTTATTTGCATTTTGATAAGCAAGAAATCTGTGCACCTCACCCATCTACGGTGTTTAATAGCTAAAATTTAACAATTACAAACATATTATTTCAGGTTCGTCTTGTAGTATCAATAAACTCATATAACATACATATCTCACTCTGGGCATAGATACGTGGTGAAGAAGAGAATATGGAGAGGCTGAGGAGGCTGATGTTTCTGCTGCTGCAGTGGATACGGGTTGGAGACAGACTATTGCTAAAATGTCATTTGAGAGGTGACTGGTTGAGACGAAATGTAGCATCCTTTGATTGGACAGGAAATAGGAACAATGCTAGCAAAGCTGAATTTAAAATACAGCATAATTTCTAAAAAAAAAAAAAAAAAAAAATTAAGACATGTTTTGATCTTTAAAATCATACTTGTGAAAAAGACATCACCAAGGTTATATATTTCACACTTGGTACGCTGCAGTTTTGTGTTTTACAGTATATGCCTCATAAAGTGATGTTCCTATGATTACACTAGAGAGGCCTGAAGTCTCTCTGTACAAGGAGACCTTAAACCTCCTAAGTGTATGTTTTTAGTTGGCCTAATTTCACAGGTCTGGCTCCAGTGGCACATGTGATTGTTCTCCTGTAGAGAACAGTGGGAGCAGCCATATAGTGGAGGCTGTGGAGTGTCAGTCACAAAGAACAGAGAGTGGGGAGAAACAGCTAAATCCACAGTAAACCAAGCGGGACAAGTTTACGCTCTGTATTAGTAAAAGCTGCCTTTGATGTTGTGCCTCCTACCAGGGCTTGGCGGTGGATAAAGCAGAGACAAAAGACAAAAGTTCTCGTTCCCCTGATGTGGAGCAGTAATTTAGCGTGCCAGCCGATCAGCGCTCCCTCTCCAAATGTTTTGTTTGTGCTGCAATAATTTCTCGAGAGTCTTTTGTCAAAGGAGGAGGGAGGAAGGAGGGAAGCACACCTCTTTCCAATCAGCAGCTCCTTACAAATTTCTCACTGTGAGGGGCCTGCAGAGGCTCAGCCTGCTCTCCAGGACCAGGCCCGTTCCATCAGAGGAGCACAGATCCTCTGTGCCCAAGGTCACACCTCCACAAACTGACACCTGTCAATCACACAGGCTGCAGGCGGGCTGCAGTAATCAGAGGAGTACAGACATGTATCAGTGGAGCTGTCTATTACCATATGTTTGCATAACCTTCAGACTCAGTAACCTTGCCCAAGACAGCTGTTTCTCAGTTTGGATGCTCCGTCATTACGCGATAAGATTTCCATTTACACTGCTGCAGGTGTAAGGGAGAAACTGGCCAATGAGTTTCATAGATTTTCCTTCAGCATCTTCTCACTGCCTGTGCTTATCTTAAACAAATCAGGGCTGATTTGGTGCTGTTAATAATATGTATTCGGAAGCAATGGCAGGAGAGATGCTTTTCCTCCCAGCATCTCATGTTCCTGCTCCCTCCCTGAGGCCTTTCCGCTTCCAGGAGCAGTTTGTCTTGGGGCATTGTTTTATTACCTTCAAAACTCTGCTGGGAAAAGCTTAAGACAGTGGTTGCTAAGCAACAAGGACCTGATGTTTCCGCCACAGGAGCGGCCCACAGAAGAACAGGTACTGAGAGAGCAGGAGATAGAGAGAATGAGAGGGGGAGACAGAGACAGACAGAGCGAGAGAGCATGGGACAGTGTGCCACAGGGGAAAGTGCAGGTGGACCAGTGTGGCCCTGTGAGGTGCTCATGTTAAGGTGAATACACTGTGTGTTTCTCAAGGATGGGAAGTCCACACACATGCAGGTAGTAAGCCATAGATCTGAAAAGGTCCATAATTTGCTATTTTAGATTCATTAAAATAATCACTTTAACATTCCAACTAGCATGACCCTTTTCATATGATGTGGCAAAAAAAATCATGACATTATACTGATTAAAATAAGCAGTATTAAAGGATCTCCTCTACAAACTAATCTATTATGAATCTATCTGTGTTACTCCACAGTGTTTTACCCCAAGCTTGTTTACTAAAGTTACCCGGCTGACCACAATGCACCTTTGACTCTTCTTGACATTGGCATTCTTCAAAGTGAGCTGGAGGGAAGAGTGCATCCCTGGCGCCGCACCAGATCTTTAATCATAATTAGACAAACAATTACCAAGCTAATTGTTATTGGTGAGATATTGGAATGAGGAGAGGAGAAATGTCAGCTTTAGCGACTTGGGATCTTCATTGCCTTCCTCACAACCCCAAGCGTCAATCCACAGCTTCTGGGTCACAAACCGAGATTTGACTGGCCGAAAGGAAAGAATGAGAGTAAAGGCCATTGAAAGGGCACTGAATGGCAGGTTCTTTTGACTATTGAGGAAGATGAGTATTGTGGCATGGATGAAGAGGTCAGAAGCAGAGCGTTTAGACTGATAAGTGCACATGTGGAAGGGTCACTGAACTGGAGTCCTTTTGCTACCGATAGCTCCTCCAAGCCACCTTCAGCCAAGAGAAATCAATGTTATCTGCGGGGTGTCCATAGCTGTAGGAAATGCTCAGAATAACGGTGTGTTCAAGGACATACAGGACAAATGCAACTTTTAAGTAATCACTATAGAGTTGAGCACTGTAGTATATAGGGATATTTGTAGGTGGTTCTGGGTTTTAATGTTCATATTTTACCTATTGTTCTTAAAGAGACAAAGAATAAAAAATAGATTTAAAGAACCCATATTATGCTATTTTCTGACGTTATAATGTTGTTTCCGCATTAAAAACAGACCTGGAGTTGTGTTTTGTTTCATTCACACATGTTTAACATACAAACCCTGCATATTGAGGCTGAGTTCTTCTCTCAAACAGAATACACTCTGTTCCACCTTGTGATGTCATGTGATACAGGAAGTACTCCACCGTGTTCTTAAATTCCTTATGCATTCACTCGATTCATTTGGATGATTTCAGCACTGGAATTTCCAATCTCTACTTAACACAAAAGGTAAAAGGTAGGTGTTAACTTGAAAACTATAGATTCATGACATCACAAGGTAGAAAAGAGCATTCTGATCTTTGGAGATGTAGACAGAATAATAATGGAGGGTTAATTAAACGTGTGAATAAAACAAAACACAACACAGGTATGTTTTTGAAGAGGTAACAGCTTTATAACTTGGCTTAAAGCTCACAAGAGTCAATTTTCTGTAATGTAGAACCTTTAAGTATGAAAGTATTTAACCTTTAATTTGTAAAAGTCTTGATAAATTGTGGAGCTGTAAAATGCAAGTTTATGTATTAAAAAAACCACACACATTGAAATTACAACGTAAAATAGAAAACTTTTACTTGAATTAATGACCTTTCCGTTAAAAGTTGAGAAAAGTCCATGGGCAACACTGACTGAACCTGACCTTGTGAAACTCTTTATGTTCCGTATCCTCTGGTATAGATTGCTCGCCTCTCAACCGCTCAGCATTCACCCATAAAAACTAATGGGAACTTTAATGTTTTGTAACTTAACCACTTTGCAAATGAAACACACTAACTTTTATGCCGCTCTAGACTCTTTTTTCCCCTTTATGCAGAGCCATCACAAGTCCTGGGTTCACACAATGAATCACTTGTGTTGTAAACAAAAGCACACTTGAAACAGAACCTCTCCATTGTTCAGCCATGTTTGCATTGTTTTATTTTTTCTTCTTCTCTTTTTTCATGCTGTGAATTGTGCACAGTCCATACGCTTTCTAGTCACTTTGATTCCCCTCCTCTCCATCTGCTGCTTCCTCTAAACCAGTAATTGCACATTAATTCCTTTTTGTCTTTGGTATTTTAAAAAATGAAGGATTTTGTGGAACAAGCAAAGGGACCTGTGTGAGTGCTAAGACAGTGATTAATACATAATATTTTTATTAGAAACCAGATTGTCGGTTGGTTGTTCTTGATCTAAGACAGTCGAGAAAAGCACAAAAATGTACAATACCAAGAAAATATTAGAGATGCACTATGCATTCCTTACTTTTAGGGTAATTGTACTTTTGATACTAATACTGCAGCTGATGTCATCAACGTTCACTGGGGGTGTGATGCTCACTGTAGGCACTGCACTGTCTTTAATCTAAGCTTTGTTTTAACACAATTTGACCAGAAAGAACTGACTTGGCTGGAAATACAGGAGGTGAGCTGTTAAACAAGTGCCTCTAAAATAACATTCCAGTCCCAAGATAGTTTTTTTCAGTTAGTCACTCTCACCTTTCTATTGAAAATCAAACTTCTAACCAGGACCATGAACAGTCATACTGATCATAAATACTGGAAATGCGCTGTGTAAATCAATTTCGTATTTTTTCTTGAGTTTTCAAACTTTTTTGGCATGTGTGCACTGTGCCACCATGGTAACATCCATTACTGCAAAGTATCAATACTTACAAAGCTCTGATAGAAGTCGGTACATTTTAGATTCCAAGAAATGTATAGTCATGTACACAGCAAAAATGTGTAGGTTTAAAATATGGAATGAATTTCTTACTTGGCTGCTTCGCTTGACTTTAATGGTATTCTCAAACTAATTTTAAAATGTAACTTGGATGGCCGAACTTTCCCTATTTTCCACACCTAAACCATTATTCAAATTCTAGCGCAATAAAAGTCCAGCTGCACCCATACCGTTTGCATGAAAAAGTCCACGTCTTTACCTCGTAGGTGACTGATGTGAGGAGAAAGTGAGTAAAGAGCGATTTCATCTTGATTACGAGTTAATACGCCATATGCTTTTTTGCAATTAGCTGTCCGCGGATGACCCTCGGCTAATCTGTTAAAAGTTCAATGTAGCATGAAATCTAGGGCAGGTCATTCCACAGTGTTTAATATGTTCTCAGTGAGGGGGAGTAGTGAAGGGGTGGGGGCCGTGATACTAGCCGCACAGGGTAATTAGCTGGGCGGATCTCGCTAACACCTTTAGCAACTGCTTCAACTACTGTTAATAATAATAACGGCCTGATTTTTTTATAGCTACTTTCAAGATACTCAAAGTACTTAAAGGCGCACTGTGTAACTTTCTGGTTGGGGATCCGCCATCTGCTTGTTTCTATGGATATGTCACTGGTCTGTCTGGAATGTTCCACAAAAATACCTAGAAAAACAGGCATTCTGACTGTGAGCGGGGTTGCCTCTCCACAGATCCGACCTGTAACTTGGTCTGGTTCTGTGTCTGTGAAGGCAGAAAGGTTTTATGCCACACTGTGAAACATTCCGGACAAAGCAATAACATCTCTACACAGAAAACCATTAGACAGACCCTCCCCCAGAAAAGTTACACAGTGCACCTTTAATATCTGAAGTAATTGACAACAGCGGTGCGTTCAATGAAACAGGGCAACAAAAAGGACCATTTGTCGGGTCATATCATCTTATGTCCAAGGAGCACACTATAGCCATGAGATCGTAGGTTCCATCGTCAACTATCAAAAACATGTCAATGCAAGTCCTCTTTATGTTCAAACAACCATCCAAATCAATGAGCTGATTGTTGATACTGTACCCTGAAGATGACCTGCTGGACTCAAATTGGAGTGTAGTTGTTGTGTAGGCATAATTGGCACAAAGTTCATACATATCTGTCACAGTAAAGCTATTAAATGAAAAGAAGAGGAGTTTGTGAGTATGCGCGTATGGGGAGGAAAGAGGGAGTAAATACTTGTACAAATTCCCAGAGAAAACATACTAGTATTGCACTATGTAGTTTCTGAACTGCCTATAGCCTATTTTATTTGTCTTTTGTGCTGTTATGTTGACTAAAAGTAATGGACTAGAACCAGTATTAAACAGGTGAGATATTTGGTCTGAAATTTAACACATTTGAACTGCATAAGACACATGTCATTACAGTCTCCTATTTCTCCACTTCAAATCAAGGGCCCTAGTGGTTAAGATGCTAGTTTACCAAAGTTCAGTGGTTGAAAATCAGTGTATATATATACTGTCACTGTGAACTGACTCTTGTGAGCTTTAAGCCACATTATAATGTTGTTACCTTATCAAAAACATACTTGGAGTTCTCATTTCTCATCATTCTCACATGTTTGAGTAGTCCTTTATTATCTCTACATCTACATCTCCAAAGCTGAAAATGTTCCACCTTGTGATGTCATGATGAGGTCATTTTCAAGTTAACCTGTTACCTTTAGTTCTGAAGAGATTGGAAATTCCAGGGCTGTAATGATCCAAATGATTCCAGTGAAGGTGTATGGAGTTTAAAAGCACAGTGGAGCACTTCCTGTATTACCACATGACATGACAAGGTGGAACAGAGTGTTTTCTGTTTGAGAGGAGAACTCAGCCTAAATATGCAGAGTTTGTGTTTTAAACGTGTGAACGGAATGAAACAAAATACAACTCCAGGTCTGTTTGTGATGAGGAAACAACATTATAACGTAGATAAGAAAATGGCATAATATGGGCCCTATAAGCTTTATTCTGTCATTGTTCTTACCTTCTATCTGAAACGCCTGATTACAGTTACACCTTACTCACAAATGCCATTCAAAATAATTTTTCATTCCCCAAATTAAGAATGCTAACGTGCACCAGATTTAACATTAGCAAATACCTGGAGTGTCCTGCTATGTTGTCCTGTAGCAGCAGAGTCCCCCCCCTCCTCCTCCATCACCCACACCCATCGCTTTAATCAAGGTGGCGTGATGCATTCGGTGAATTCGGGAATCTCAAGCACCTCTTGGGTTGCGCCAGTGTCGACTTTGCCTGATTAAAATGATAGAGGGCTTGGAGCACGTTTGATCTCCAAATCAATTTACATTTAAGATCTGATCTGATTTTGCACCTGTGAGACTTTGATTCAGCTTCTTCTCTTTCACCAACCCTATCTAGCTTGAACGGCATCTATACCAGCTGTCTCTTCTGTTTGCTCCATACTTCAAATGTGCAGATGTAGCTGGGAGATTTTAAAAAGGTCTGGCCCAGATATGAATATTAAATTTGGCTGTTTACATCTTCAGTGTACCGTGGCATGTTTACCTGCTCAAAGAATCAGCTCTTTGAGGCAGACTTCTCCAGAGTAAATCCCTCTATGGATTGTTGGAGCCATGAGTCAATGAAAGCGACTGTGGGACAACAAACAAGCTCCTGTACAGTGATTCTTAAAGGAGATAAGTTATGCTTTATTCTGGCTTTTTAGGATACTTTTGGGTACGTAAATTAGATCTTAAACTTTACTAAAGTGGAGCTAAACAGACTAAGCTGTTCTCGCCAAGCATCAGAGTTATGTAAAGATGTAACTGTTCTGGTGGAGTAGAGAAAGTTTCATTGGTGGTCATCTGGAGTCTGTTTTTGCAACCCATCCAGAAGCCATTTTACATTGTTAAAAATGGCCTGAAGCACTGGGAATTTATGCTTCTCTGCGTAATTAAGTCCAACCCCAAAGGGAGGACTTTTTAGAGTAAAACTGCCCTTGTTTACAGCTAGTCCAGATGCCTACTGATGAAACTTTCTCTACACTGAATCACTCCTGAATGAATGAAGAACTACACTGTCTCATTTTCTAGTAGAGGGTCTACTACCTTCTTGTCTCTACAGAGGTAATATTTATTTGACTGAAATGTTCCACAGTATGGCATTAAACTTAGCATTCATTCATTCATTTATGTAGCGTTTTATTGCTCATGAATAGCTTAAAAAACACGCATTCGTAATGTGAGCGGTGTTACGTCTCAACTGTAACCTGGTGGCGTCAACTTATTGTATTCTTTAAGGTAAGTTTAATGCCATAATGTGGAACATTCAAAACAAATTCTCTCACTGAGCAAACACAATATTAAACCAGGGACTTTTTGCCTGTACTTTTGAGTCAGACAAGAAAACTCACAATGATACAGCTGTAATGGCAGTAATAGTAATAACAGTAATATAACAGTAATAACACTAATATTTTTGCACTTTACACACTGGACACACCACTGAGAGCACCACATTCACTCTAAACTTAAGTAAGACTCTTCTGTAATCAACACACTTGCCAGTTCAATGTAGTGTTTTGCTTAAGGAACAACTACAGTATGCAGTGGTTGAGCTGGGATCAAAGTGCTAACCTAGTACACGTACATCCCTGCTTTTGACGATTACCTTTACCTTTCATTTCAAAGCTGCTTTTCTCATTTTGTACAGGGCTTCCTTTGTACAGACATAAAAATGAATTCTGTTTGCGAACTTTGACAATGTTTAAATCCAGGCTCAAAACTGTTCTATTTAATTATGTATATCACAGAAAAGTTTCTTCTCTTTTAATGTACATTTTATGATGATTATTGTTTTGATTTGTTTATGTTGTCATTTTAATGTCTGTCTTATTCTGTAAAGCACTTTGAATTACTTTGTGTACGAATTGTGCTATATTATAAACTTGTCTTCAATGAGTGCTGTAAACATGAGAAAGTGAACTATGATGGTCCTCTGACTAAACTGTCTATGGGGGTCCAAGTGGCTAAGTTCCTGAAAGTACCATGTACAGTAATGTCTATGGATCTACGAATAGCGCTTAGCATAGCTCTTTCTGCCTCTATAAGTCCCAAGCAAATTAAGGCTGCACTGATGTTTTCACCTGGTTTTATTAGGAAGAGCATTCTCAGGAGGAGAGCGTCAAGTCCTGTTTGCAACAATGTCCATTTTTAATCACGGAAACTTGAAGCTGATAAATCTGCAAGCTGGCCCCATTCTTTTTATTTAGACTGGAAAAATACTTTGTTGTTAAATCAGGTAAAGAACTGAAACTGCAGTCCCAGATGTAATTAAAACTACAGTGTGTTTACCCAGACATGTTGTCATTCTGTGATAAGATTCTTCTTGCCTTCTTGTCCTTCTTGTCTACATACTTGACAAACATTATACCAGCAAAACTATTTCTATTCCCTGGAGACAGACTTAATGGTGCACTGTGTAACTTTTTGGTTGGGGATCCGTCACCTGCTTGTTTCGATGAACATGCCTGGCATGTTCTACAGTATGACATTAAACAGCTTAACCTTACATTTATTAAATTACAGGTGGTTTTATAGCTCAAAAATACCTAGAAAAACAGGCATTCTAACTGTGAGCGGGGTTGCCTCTCCACAGATCTGACCTGTAACTTGGTCTGATTTGTTCTTCATGAAGCTAGAAAGGTTTTAATTCAGACAAAGTAATAACATCTCCATGTAGAAAAGCGTTTGACGGACCCTCCACCAGAAAACCTTTAATGACAAAACTACAATTTTAATCTAGTTCTTTCTGCATATGTGTGTGGGTGTGTGTGTGTGTTTGAAATATTTAGTATAGGGTAAGGGTGATATTTGCGTGGAATGGAACCAATGGAAAGGTTAAAGTAACATTGGCGTAAATACTCTTGACAAGTTGACAGTGATAGTTTTTGATTTGCAGCTTACGAGTGATGCTGTGGAGAATGTTAAGTCATTCAGACCAATATATCAAATTCAAAATGCTTGTGATAAATCTTGCAGCCAGCAGCAGACTCAAATGCCCACAGGCTGAAATTATGGCAATTATTTCTGTATTTATCTTTAAACAATTGTGTCTTTGAACAGCATGGAGCATTTTGGACATAGTTGCAACAGAGCAAAGTATATTAAGTATATTAAATCTGGAGATCTTGGTGGCTTTTTAAATGACATACACCTTCACTAGAATTATTTGAATACTTAAAGCACTGGAATTGCTAATTTCTAGTAAACTAAAGGTAAAATGTTGCTGTTAACTTGAAAACTACCACTTGATGACATCACAAGGTGGAACAGAGCATTTTGAGCTTTGGAGACGTAGACAGACTAACAATAAAGGATTACGCAAACATATGTGAATGAAACAAAACAGAATTCCAGGTATGTTTTTGATGAGGTAACAAGAATCGGAAAGAGATTTTGTGTACAGGACCTTTAAATGCATCAGTAAGGGCATCAGGTTTAAAAGCTTGATACAGCTTTACATTATACGAACACTGGGCACTGCCGAAAAAATTAAAAATATAGCAGTGGTAATTTCTTCTCTGAATCTTGCGGGCAGTGTGCTGTATCGGCAGAAGTTCTTATGAAAGGACTTGGCCCATTAAAGAGCCCACCGAACCATTAGCATTAGCTCAGCACTATCACACAGCAGCTGGTTAGCCACATGACATGCTATTAGCCGCTGATGTACAGGGACTGTCACCCAAGTGGAAAGAACAGTCCACCTGAGAAAGTGGAGTAGAGAGGCAATAACGCAATATTTTTACCCCTGGAATTAACCCTACTGTATAATACTGTATGTTGACGATATGAGATTTTAATACGTTGCAGTGACATCATGCTGGGGGTGTTCTACACATTTTCAGGAGTCTGTGATCAATATGAGCATTCATGGTCCTGTTTAGGAGTTTGATTTTCAAGAAAAAGGTGAGAATGGCTAATGCTAGCTAGCTTGTCACTGCATTTTTTATTTATTTATTTATTTATTTATTTATTTATTTATTTATTTATTTATTTATTTATTTGTATGTATGTGAGAGAGTTGTTTAACAGTACAGGTCATCTCACCTGTTATAGTTCCAACTAAGTGAGTTCTTTCTGGTCAGATTGTGTTAAAATAAAGCACAGATTAAAGTCTAATAAAGCCTCAGACAGAGCAGAGCCTACAGTTAGCACCACAAGGAATGTTGATGACATCAGCCGCAAAGTATCAGTACTTTTTCAAGAGTTAATTAGGTTTGTGGTAGTAGCGTTAGTAGTGGTAGAACAGATTTATGCCAGCAGTACTTTACTTAAAGGTCCTATATTAGGCAAAATCGTCTCTCACGAGCTGTAAGCCATGTTTGAACCCTGTTACCTCATTAAAAACATACTTGGAATTGTGTTTTGTTTCATTCACCCATGTTTGAGAAACACTTTATTATTAGTCTGTCTACATCTCCAAAGCTCAAAATGTTCTCTTCCACCTTGTGATGTCATGTGGTGGTAGTTTTCAAGTTAACAGCTACATTTTACCTTAAGTTCAGTAGAGATGGGCAATTCCAGGGTTGAAAGTATCCAAATGACTGAAGTGAAGGTGCATGGAATTTAAAAACACAGTGGAGCACTTCCTGTATTACCACAGAACATCACAAGATAGAACAGAATGTAGCATAATATGGGCCCATTAAACTTTAGTGTATTGTTTCTGATGTTGTACCATTAATCTCAAAGGTTCAAGCGCTTCTTTTTCTTCACATAGATTTCACAGATTTATTCCATTGTGAATCCACTTCTGTCTCATTGTATACCACCAATCTGCCAATCTAATTCTTGTATTGAATCATTTATTTTTCATGCTAATACCCCACTCTTATTATCTCCAAACTATTGTGAGCAGGCTGATAACTTTGTGAAACTTTCACAAACCTGTCTTCAAGTGTCTTTAAATCCACTGCTTGTCGACAACATTACACATTAACCAAAATGGACTCTGCTCATCACAGTTTCAGTCTCCTAGTGCCTTGAGCTTGTATTTGTCAGCTGCAACTGCCAAGAGACAAATTATCCCGAGAACCATGTCTAGTGATACCCAGTGGTAGGCACAGCAACTTGTACAAGCTCTAATCAAAAGATAAGCCTGAAGGGGTGTGATTTGTCTCATTATTTTGATGTTTGCGGATTTGTGAGACTGCGCCATCCGGACATGGCCCTAAGTAGTGTAATTGCAGCAGTAATGGGCCAAGTGCTAAGTGATAATGATGGAGCTGACAAGTTTGAGGCCTAAGGCGAGAGGTGCTCAAAATGGAAATAGATGCGTCTCACACAACCTGATCTCATGTCCAAAGTGCAAACTGTAGATTGATGGTTGGACATGAGCTCCTCTGGCACTTCTTGTGGTATTTCTTCACAGTTTACAGTTCATTTAATTCTTAAGTTTGTACAAGTCATGCTCTAGGTTCAAATTCCAGACCATTTGGGGTTTTACCAAGTCAAATTTGTATGTGTCTGGCTATATTTTTGGATACCACATAGTGAAACAGACAGACAGAAGTTTTAGATTGTTAAGAAAAAATACAGAATGGATTTAAACAAAATATTTTCTGGAGCCTGTGATCAATACAAGTGTCCATGGTCCTGTTTAGATGTTTGATTTTCAACATAGAAGGTGAGAGAAACTAACTGAAAAACTGTTAATAGTAGTAATATTAGCTAGCTTGTGACTGTAATGTTATTTGAGAGAGACTTGTTTAACCTCTTCAGATAAATTGGTTCTTTATGGTCAGACTGTGGTAAAACAAAGCACAGATTAAGTCAAACTTGAGTCACAGAACATCAGATAGAGCAGTGCCTCCAGTTAGCTTTACCCCCAAAAGGAAATTTTCTATTGCTCAAATGAGTTCTGCTTCCTGCAACAAGTCTTTCTTTTTCATATTTGTGTGTGATCACTTTGCACAAACCCATTATCATGCAGTGTGAGACCTCACAGGTTACCAAAAACATTTTTAAAGTGCTAATGGAACAGCATAATCCATACGCTCAAGGTGTCTCAAATTAATTCATGCAAATTTTGAGACATCCAGGAATGTGATATTATAAGTGAGTTAAAAGAGAGAATGATACTTTATTGATCTTGAGGGAAATTTTGCTGCAGCATTTACACTGTGCTTCTCAGTCAGTGCAGTTTAACAGGTGAAGTGGTCAAGTGGAGTCAGCCGATCTGTGTCAGGGCAGTTTGAGGAGACGAGCCAACAGTGTCCCTCCTCTGTGTCCTGCAGCTTGGGCATCGCAGCAATGTCCAAGAGGGAACCAGGTGAACTGTCCCAGGTGTGAGACAGCTGGAAGCACAGTGCTCCATGTGTATTTTGAATATCCATGTCGGCCTCAGAGATCTTTCATACACAGCCTCCTTCAGCCTCTTTAAAACCACAGATCCAACTCAAGAGCCTTGTGGTTTGAAGTTCTTTTCATTTAACTCGCTCATAATAAGGTGTCTCTAAACATATCTTAAAGGTGCACTGATATGTTTCTAGTGGAGGGTCGGCCACCTGCTTGTCTCCATGGAGATATCATTGCTTTGTCTGGAGTGTTTCACAATATAAATTAAACCTATCTGTCACCAGGGAGACAAGCTGGTTACAGCACTACGCTACATTACAATTCAGATCTGTGGAGAGCCACCCCTATTTTTGAGCAATAGAAAACATCATACCATGGAACTTTCTAGGCAAAGCAAGAACATTTCCATGGAGACAAGCCTCCACCAGAAAAGTTGTACAATGCACCTTCAATTAATCACAATATATGTTTATTGAAAACAGATCCAGAGTTAAGCCATAGTTTTTGTCATAGAATGGATACGTAGAAATCAGTTTTTTCCACACAAACTGTCAAAACTTCCAATGACAATCTTTATTCTTTTCACTTGCTATACCATGTGTGCCATTACCAATCCAAAGCTTCAGTGTTTTCCTCCTCTGTGCTGACGTGGCAGATTTCGTCTTTCAGCTGAGAGCCAGAAGACTGTCGGGGATGAGAGGTAGTGTCAGTCTGCCTGGATCAATAGGAGAAATCAAAACTCCTGCTGATGTTTCACTCCTCTCAATACGCCTTTTATATTCAACCTTTTTTCTCCTGGAGCTTTCTTCGTTTGACAGTGCTGGAGAGCCCAAAAACGCTGACAAACAGGTGTCAAGGCCATTCCTGCATCTTTATTTGCACAGGGTGAAAAATATAGTGATGCAACCTCTCCTATGGAACCCCTGTAGGATTGATGCAAAGGCTTTTTAAATGTAACACAATAGTAGAACTAGAAAACATGAATTTATTTAGATAAATTTGATCTTCTACATTTGACCTGTGATTCAATGCTGCTGGGGTCAATCTAACTGAAGCCATAGGAAACCACAGTGCCCAGGAAGCCATCTCTCCATCTCTTGAGTTACCTAAGAACCCAAAGAAAACCCACCCAGACTCAAGGAATAACATGCAACAGTGATCACCAGATTATGTTAGAATGTTGTTACTTCATCAAAAACATACCAGGAATTATGTTTTGTTTCATTCAGACATGTTTAAGTAATCTCTTATCAATAGTCTGTCTACATCCAAAGCTCAAAATGCTCTGTTCCACCTTGTGATGTCATGAAGCAGTTTTTATCTTAAAGCTGTTAAGTTGAAAACTACTGCTTTTTTTTAGTACAGACTGGCAACTCCCGGGCTGAAATCATCCAAATTATTCTAGTGAAGGTGTATGATATTTAAAAACACAGTGGAGCACTTCCTGTATTACCACATGACATCATAAGGTGGAGTGTTTTCTGTTTCAGAGAAGACCTCAGCCTAAATATGCAGGATTTGTGTTAAACATGTGCAAATGATGATGATGATGATGAGAAAACATTATAACAGAAATCACAAAACAATGTAATATCTTCCTCATGAACAAAGTTGGAACTGCAGTCTCTGATAAAATGATTTTTGTAATTATGATAACCAAGACAGAGATAATATGACTCCAGTCACAAAGTGTTACCAAAGTATCACCCTGAACAAGACAATTCAGAAGGTTTGGATCCGGCTCTCAACATAAAAAAATCATTGGTTGAGCGGGCAGATCCACTGAGCCACAGGTTGGCAGTGCGATTCCAGCTCCGACAGATGAATGCTGTCATTGTGTCTTTGGGCAAGACCCTTAACTCACCTTACCCCCTGTGTCTGGGTAAATTGATGTATGAATGTGTGTACATGTTTGAGTGGTTCCTTGATATAAAGAGCTTTGAGTCCCTTGAAGGTGGAAAAGCTCTATTTTCAATTTAAATCAGCTACATGCAGCAATACAACACATGATCCCCTCCCTCATACTTTGACACAGTTTACTTTTAAGCATCTATTTGGCATGTTATTATTTGTGATTATCAAAAGGAATACAAAAGAAGAAGCTAACAATGGGACATAAAAGCAGAAGGAGTGATCCCCACCTACTAGAACAGCATAAACACAGACTGGGGCCATAGCTGCTCTTCCTGTCACTCCACTTTGAATGCATTTGAAACCCTCAGCATTTGAACCTTAGGTGTGTGTGTGTGGGTGAGCAGACGACAATAGGAGATCTGATTTTGTTGAGCGAAAACAAGAATCTCCACAGCACACCCCCTCTCCCCGCCAGACTATTCAAACTAATGTTGATGTTTTGACAAATGCGCAATAACAGCCAGTCTTTGCTTCTCCAGACAAAATTGAATTTGTATAGAGACGAGTGGAACAGGAGTGTCATCCGAGCACAAAATGACTTAACTCTGTCAGCGGCTCTTGGCGGAAGGCTGAATTCATTTGAATTTATTACAGGGATAGGAAAGGGGACAGAGCCAGGAGGACAACACTCAAGAGTTTGAATGGGTTTTAATGTTGGGCATGAAAGAGGCTGTGAAGAGTGAGGAGGGAGGAGGAGAGGCAGACGTTTCGTAGGAAGAGGCTGTGTGCAGATTTTGCGTTATGTCATGGTGTTAGTTGACCCAGATACTTAAAGGTGCAAAAGGTGTAATTTTTTTGTTGGGGGTCCGTCACCTGCTTGTTCCTATGGATATATCATTGCTCTGCCTGGAATGTTCCACAGTATGACTTTAAACAGCTCTACATTACATTTATTCAATTCCATGTGGTTTTCCACAGATCTGACCTGTAACTTGGTCTGGTTTGGTCTCCTTGAAGATAGAAAGGTTTAATGCCATACTGTGAAACATTCCAGACAAAGCAATGACATCTCCATGGAAAAAAGCATTTGATGGACCCTCCACCAGAAAAGTTTCACAATGCTCCCACTTTTAAAGTGGGACTAAATAACTCCCACAACCATATGTCTAATAGAGCTGTAAAACTGAGCAGTATATGTGGACTCAAGAAGAGCGTGAGAGAGAAGGAGGCTTGGGAACCACGTGCAAGATAAATTATAAACATGAAATGATTACAATCTGTCTAGATACACCAGCTGACACGTTTTAGACATCAAGTTTTCAAAACATTTAGCACTGAATAGCTGAAAAAATGATTTTACTTTGTGTCCAATGCTCCTGGTCAAAGCCTGATCTCTCTCAGAAGCTAAGCAGGGCTGGGCCTGGTTACGACTTGGATGGGACACTGCTGGGAATTATACTGTAGGTGCCACAGTGGGGCGCCAGTGGCACAAACTTTTGTAGTGTCCTTAGGCAAGACACTTCACCCACATTTCCTAGTATGAAAGAGGTGATTGAATGTGGGTGGTCGCAGGGGCCGATGGTGCAGATTGGCAGCCTTGGCAGTCAGTCTGTCCCAGGGCAGCTGTGGCTACAGTGGTAGCTTATCACCAGTTTTGTTTGTGAATCATTACTAAATACCTTTGTGAAGTACTCATGCCCTGTTGAGCACATCTCTGCAGTTTTGGTCATAACAATGAAAGGGGTCTGGTCCTGCTTTAGTTCAATGCAATTTAGACCTATAAAATCAAAGGAAAAAATATATGCAGGTCACAGAAAATGCAGCTGCCATTTTGAATTTCTGACATTGAATATGCTGTGGAAAGTGGAGAACCAATTTCTCTCTATGGAAAAAGTCAAATTTTCAAGCTTCTCAGGCTAACATATTATGTTGAAAAGTACAGTAGGTCTGGAAGGGCATCTGCCATTAACAAGAAGCAGTTATTGCATGAACTGCTTCTTGTTAAAGCAGTTCATGCAATAACATGAAGTTATGACATCCATTTCTCAGATCAAGTCAAGAGAAACTGTTTGAGATTCCTTCAAATTTCCAAAAAAAGAACAAATAAACTGGGAGATTTAAATTTTGATTTCATTTTACCTCCATGGATTGCACTACATCTATTTCCAGGAGGGCTTGACTTCATAAACAATATTCATATATATTGCATTTTTTCAGTCCGATCTGATGGTGGCATACTAGTTTTTTCTCTAATTTCCTTTTCATGTCCATAGAATTTGCATTACAGAGGCGTAAAAGGCTATCTCCCTGATCTGCGTCTATGTGCCATGTTTTTCATTTACCTGAAAGAGGAAATGAAACTCTCTGTTTACCTGAGGGTCAATGTATTTTCACCACAACATAAATATATACACAACATATGGATATTAAGGGATACTGCTGTACTGTCAGTTCAGGTATTAAGGGAGTCCAAGCTGAGCGGAGCATCTTGTTAAATTGGTTTTATACTAGACTTTGTAAAGGGCAGACCTGATGGGAATGATTTTAAGTAACTCGCCAACTACTCTGTAACAGTCCTAAAATCTACTGCTATACTTCCCTAACTGCTCTGATTTTGGATAACAATCTTTATTCAAAAGTGGAGAAGTAATAATCCATATCAAGAATAAAATGGATAAGAAGTGCTGTGTGGGTCCCTGGAGATTTAAAATGTGTTCAAAAAGTCTTTCAAAAAACAGGTGTTCAGTTGGAGATAGGGGTGGTTCTTTGCAAAGGGTATGACAACTATGACTTTTGGGTGTAATGTGTAGCAGTGTGTGTGTGTGTTGGTGTGTTAAATATTCTTGAAGACAAAAATCCAAGGCCTTTATTACAGCATGGCAGTAACGCGTTTCGGACCAGAGTGTAAAACCAATTTAAAATCCATACTCCAGCCCAAGGTTTTTTTACTCAGTGGGCATAAGATCTAAGACAGTTTACACATAAAAATGCTCTTCTGCAAAGAAATGTATAATTAAATGGACTTTAAATATTAGGAAATAGGAAACAGGAGGATCCCATCTCCTGACAAAAATTATTCTTCAAAATCTCACCCCCTGCTTTAGCCATATACATTTATTGTCATTAACTTTTTTGGTGTATCTCTTTATCGAAGTTATCTGCTCCTTTATCTGTTTAGTATTTATTGTAAATCCTTTTAACATATTGCTGTTAGTTCGACAGACGTTTTCTTCTGTATTCACCTGTAATCTCCGTTTAGAAAGATGATCATGGGGAATATATGGCCCTGAAAATGACTTAGAAGTAATGGAAGGTAAACTCTCTCTTAACACCGAGGCACCTTTGCTCACAGATGGTTTATCAGACACAGCGAGCATCATAATCCAATGAATGGATTAGAGCGATTAAGGTTCCAATTGTGCAGCTAAAAACAGGCTGTGCAGGGTTCCTCTTGGCAAAACCACACATTCCTTTGAGGCGAGAAGAATCTGTGCCCCACTTAGCTCCCCTTATCAAATTTAGACAACTCCCCGACCGTCACTTATCGCTTCAACTGCTTCGAAAGTGGTCCCCTTCGCCCTCGCGGATACCCTCTCCTCTGACCTTGTCTCCGTCCACACGTGATCTGGGATGTGTGATTTCCTTCCATTGTGGGAGGGTTGACAGATAGACGGGTAACGCAAAGATGGGTGGTTGGGTTGGTTAGGTTGGATTTTGTCTGAAAAGATGGTGGTTAGGACAGCAATTTGCTTACAAGCTTGGCAGTTTTGTTCCAGCAGAGACCTACCTAGAAAATTATACAAAGGAACAAGAGAGTAGTGTTAAAGTGCTAATGACAGGTCAGACTACATCATAGTTAACATAATTATTTTGAAGATTTTACTAAAAAATTTTGCCTGTTTTTTATTTTATTTTGTATTTTTTAAGATTAGACTAATAAAAATGTGAATATATAAATGAAGGTTTAAACTGACAGAAAATGCTTTCCTTGTGCATAAATTGTCCCTGCATTGTAGATGGAATTTTCGGTGTTGATGACACAGGTAGAGGTATTCAGATTTAAACTTGCCGCTACTTCCTAATGGAAAAAAGTTGGACACCCCTGCTTTATGTCCTTTACAGAAAGCCAGATACAGAAGTAATAATCATGTACATTTTGCAATAATTACCAAACTGTGGCAACAGATGACATGTTCGTCAGGAATTGCAGATAGACAGGGTCATCACAAACTATGTCAATAACACAGACTGTTTGGAAACTCAATACACTTTCCAATAAGTCAACCATTCAAAAAAGTTCAAAACCATTTCACAACACAGGGGAGAACTCAGAGAAGAAATGTTCCTGGAATCAAAACAAGATTATTGTTGTTTGTAGGTGTTGTAACTTTCTTGAAAAATATTTTTTTAATCTCAATGGTATTTTTCTTCTGGTTAGATGAAGGTTAAATAAAAATAAAAAAAAATACCAAATATTTCTACATGAATTTATTTCTTTTTAGTTTAGACAACCCTTATAGCATCTTGTATCAGTTCAAGATCTCTGAAGTGGAGATCATCTTTTGACCTTGTTACCTTTGCACATATGAACAGTTCAATATATAATTCCTTGATATAGTATTTCATTCATTTCAAATGCCAAAAGAATACATGAATGTAGTTCCTGGTTAGGTTACAACTTGACCCGTCCAGTCTCTCCCTTCGTCATATAAAGTGACAATTCTCCACCAAAACTCTTGGCTGTGGCCTCTAGTTTAGCCAGCACACAGGGGTCCATGTTTGCTATGAACTGTCGGTTTGATGGTGGGGCCCTTGGGTGTTCTGTGGGACCCTGGCAGCTCCTGCTTCTCACACACGCTTGTCACTCTGTCAGAAAAATATGTCACAGACTTGTCATCTGACTGCCCCATCGTTGGATCACTGTGTTTTTCATCAGATTCGCTTGAGCTCATGTGGTTTGCGGAGCATGCCAAGTGGGGAAAAATCCCTCAGATATGGTGTAGTTCAGAGGTCACAAGTGAAGGCAGAGAAGCTGATCTCCTTTTCCAGTGGTGGGATCAAGTGTATTCAAACAATGTATATGTGAAGAGACCAGCGGAGAGCAGCTCTGTGCTTTTTTAAACAGAAATAGTGAGGTCTTATTCACAACCAGACAAGAGATGCACTGATATACCGGTTGGCCGATATTTGCCTTTTTCCATTGGAGTTTAAGTCTCCAGCACAGGTCGATTTGTTGTTTTGGTAGACCTAACGCCTAAAGAGTACACATAACGCTTTAGTGTGAAGAGATAACTACACAAAACGTGACTACATAGCTCTCTTATAGTGGTATAGTGGTAGCTCTCTTATTTGTGGTTAAAAAAAAAAAAAAAAACGCTGTGGGTGAGGTTGTAGTAAATTTAAATAACATAATTTGTGCAAAATAATCAAAATTGGCCCCATATATTGGCCCCAAAATATCAAGAACAAGTAATATAGATTCATGCATATTTTAAATCAGAGTTTATTTAAATTCGATTCACAAACCCAATCTTTGCTTTCCAAATAATTATTTTTACATTATTTTCACATTCTTTCTTGTTTAGCAAATTTGACATGTAATAATGCGATAGCTGTCAGGTAGGTGACATAGGTGAGTCAGAGCAAATTAGCACTGTACGATTTTAGAAGAAAGTGTGTTTATTATGATTCTGTTCATTATAAACAGCTCCTGGAGCATTAACATAAGAGAAAAGACTGCCAAACTATGCAAGAATCCTGTGTACTTCAGAGCATGTTTCTAAAGGTCTTAACTATAGGTAGAAAAAGATGTTTCTATTAAAAGACAGTATATTTTCTTTTGAGGGGAGGACATTGTGTAAGAATTGCAGCCTTTGACATTTGATTATTTCACCAACTTAAATACTGATTCAATTACAATACAATATAGTATACAGAGCAGACCTGGAGCAAATGCAAGAAGCTTTTAGTCTACAAACAAGAACTGTGTGCATATGGCTAAACAGCTAATGCTACTTTACCCCACTCGGTAGTTAGAATTCCAGAGCAGTACCTTATCCTTACACTTTACACTGAATTCATTTCTACCTTCCGCAGAATCCTTAAGGGTAATATTTGGAAATCCTTGGAGAAGACACCCGTATAGATACACACTCGTCTGCAGAGCGCACAGGCAGCTTCTCCACCGAGGGACTGTGCTGCACTTAACTCCACCTCGCCGCCATTCCTCCAATTACGGCTGACAGCTCCGATCGGCGTGGGAGGCAGCCATCACCTCCACCAGAGCCAGAGACGAAGGCATAGCGCAGAGCCACACATTAATAATTCAATCCAGGTACATTCAAATGGGGTCTAAGCGCCACAGTTTGGGGCCCATTAAAGATGAAGGTGAGCAGATGGAGGAGCGCAGATTTCAGACACATATTCGTCATGAGGAGCTTTGATTCTCATGAGCTAAAGGTGCACTGTGTAACTTTTCTGGTGGAGGATCGGTCAAATGCTTTTTTTCCATGGCGATGTTATTGCTTTGTCAGAGATGTTTCACAGTATGGCTTTTAATCTTTCTACCATGACAGTACCAAGCCAGGTCAAGTTACAAGTCAGATCTGCGGCGAGGCAACTCCGCTCACAGTGAGAATGCCTGTCTCTCTGGGTATTTGTGAGCTATAAAACTACTTGTAATTGAATAAATATAAGGTAGATCTGTTTAATTTCATATTGTGGAATGTTCAAAGTAGAGCAATGACATATCCATAGAAACAAGAAGGTGACAGAGTCCAACCGAAAAGTTGCATAATGCACCTTTTAATATATGTTGCTTTATTGTGATGCTCAGAAAGAGTCAAGGAACAGGCTTTACTAGAGTAAGTGGCTTGCTTTTAGACGCAGTGGAGCACTTCCTGTATTACCACATGACATCACAAGGTGGAACAGAGTGTTTTCTATTTGATAGAAGAACTCAGCCTAAATATGCAGGATTTGTGTGTTAAATCAAACAAAACACAACTCTAGGTAAATTTGTGATGAGGATGCAACAGTAGAACAGAGATCAGCACAAGCAGGGGGTAGACCCTAGAAAAGTTACACAGAACAGCTTTAACACAGCCCCACTTGAAATATCAAAATAGCTGAATTTCTAATCTCACTTGTGATCAGACTGAAAACAAAAGCTCTAATTTCAGTCCTGGCAGCATTTGCGAAGAACAGCACGCGTTGTTCCTGCACACAGCCTCTCTCGGCAGGTTGCTAGCACACTCAGTCCCCCCTAAAAACACCGCCTGCCTCTGCACCTGACGACAGGAGCAAAGTGGGTTACAACAATACCACATGGGCACGAACAATGGATCGCATTTGGGAGCAGCCAAAGAGAAAGCTCGGAATGGAGGTCATGGAAAAACAATGAGATTCGGTCTAGACAACTTTTTAAACAGTTCCAAATTGTAATGTTGAAACGTCGCCGCGGCAACAGGGAGGCGGATTTTGTGCCAGGCAGGTACTCCAGGGAGCTAAAGTGGGATTTAAGGCAGTGTTAAATTACGGAGAGAGCCAGGTTTGTGTGTGCGTGTGGGTGGTATCTTACTTAAGGCTGAGACGATCGGGTTTTAGAAAGAAACTAATGGAGGTATAGGTATGAGGTGCAGTTTTTTTGTTACCTAGACGAATGTTCCACAATATTCAAGACTTAGAATTTGATGATAAAACTGCTGTGTGCCTTTTATTTCTCCCAATAGGTACAAATAGAACACTGAAGTGAAGAGATTTTGTTACTTTTTACGGTTAATGAGATAGATAAATTAGGCTGCGTTCTTCTCTCAAACTGAAAACACTCTGTTTCACCTTGTGATGTCTGTGTTTTCAAACTCCATACAAATTCACTAGAATCATTTGGATTATTTCGGCTCTGGAATTGCCCATCTCTACTGAGCTAAAGATAAAAGGTATTTTTCAATGTGAAAAACCAGTGCTTCCACACGGTGGAACAGAGGATTTTGAGCTGTAGAGATGTAGACAGATTAATAATAAAGAGTTACTCAAATATATGTGAATGAAACAAAACACAACTCCAGAGGTAACAACATTATAACATGACTTAAACCTCACAAGTATCAATTCTGTGTAATATAGGACCTTTGATTTTCAAGATTAACTAGTATTCTGCACCCATTATTGTGAGACGTCCTATGAAGAAACTGACTCTTCAAATGGAAAAAAAAGACTATTTGATTCACTTTCTGATTTTGAAAAAAAAAAAAAAAAAAAAAAAAAAAAATGAAAAGATGATTTGAAAAGAATGTCTCAAAATGTAGACCTTTATTTTCCAAATTTTTGGGTTATAGGTCTTATATAGGGCTCTTGTGGACACTGGTCTATGGGCGATGGTGGATGCAGAGAAACCAAATTCTAGACCCTATATAAAAGAGATGACACATTTCTTTGCATAAGAGCACTGTGAAGCTTCTCACCTCTACATCTCCATGGAGATGTCATTGCTTTGCCTTGAATTTTCGTTATGGCATTAAATTTCTCAATAGAGACGAGCAAGTGACAACACCAGGACAAGTTACAGGTCAGATCTCTAGATATCAGTTGTCTTTTTTTATCAATAAAAACTCCTTAATTGCAATAACATATCCATGGAGAGCAGCAGGTAGCGGCCTCTCACCTGAAGAATATGTAGTGCACAAGTGTCAAAGGCCCTGTACCTGATTTTTCCCATGTATTTGAACAACATGTGTTATTTCAGAGTACAGATGTATTGTATAAGCAGTTCGTTCAGATCACAATAAGTCTGTTCTGTACTATCAGCATCTAAAAAAACGCATTTTATTGTCCTATAATCAGAAAGTGCACATTAGCATGCTAGTTGTTGCTAATGAATAATTAGGATGCAATTAGGGATGCACCGATCCAGATTTTTCATTTGTGATACCGAAGTCGATACTTTGGCTTTAAGTTATTTAAAGTAACAGAACAGCTGTGATAAATATTACAAGGTGTTTAGGGCTAACATTGCCCAGTCAATCGTGTTACACCAACTTACAGATCAAACGGGGATAACGACTGAATTAATATCTTGAGATCAATATCCGAGCCATGAAAATGTTCCAATACTAGTATCATATAGGTGCATCCCTACTCAGAATGAATACAGTAAGTGAGGAATGACTCTGGACTACTGCAAACGATTTAAACTAGTTATTTTAAATAGTTGAATAAAACACAAGCCTGCGCACATTGTTTTATACATGAATATAAATCTGACTCAAAGCTAAAGAGTCCAAAAAAAAACCCACTGACGTTTGTATATACAGTACAGAATCCACAGCTTGCCTTGACTCCATATAGCCTCGGGTCAGTATCACAAAGCCCCCAGTAACACCTCTCATCACAGCAGCTCAGTGCCACTTTCTGCTCCCAAACAAACCACATCCGTGATCTTCCCATCCATCAGGACAGCACAGCGCGCCCCCGAGTCCAACATAAGTGAATTTCCAAATCTTGTTTTTCTAGTAAACAAACGGAATAAGTCATCCATTCTGCTCCGTCCTCTCTGTGGAATTGTAGTAGTTTTATGACAAATTCCAGCCAGCGCCGTCGGATTTGAAAAGAAAAATCTGTGACGCTGCTTGGGAAAATTGAGTTTACACAGCCAAGGACCTCTCTGCTCCCACTGTATCTCCTCTGAATAGGCTCCATTTGAAGTTATCAGCCTGGAACCGAGGGGCTTGTCTGGTAAAGAGAGAACTACTACTACTGTACTTTTTTTTTTTTCTTGGCATTTCTAAACATAAAGGCATCGCACAAAATATTCTTAATACTTAATTTAATCTTATTATTTAATTTGAACTAATTGAAAAGCAAATTACTTTATTAATTACAGCTAGTGACAAGAAATGAATGAAGATGATTAATAAACTTTATTATTATTATTATTATTATTATTATTATTATTATTATTATTATTATTATTATTATACAGTATGGCATTAAACTGATATATTTCCACTGTGACAAGCAGGTGGCACCACCAGGCCAAGTTACAGGTCAGATCTGTGGTAAGGCAAACCCACTCACAGTAAGAATGTATGTTTTGATGTAATTCTTTAGAAAAAAAAAAAAAAAAAAACACCTGTAAATGAATAAATGCAAGTTTAATGAAACATTTAAGGCAAAACAATAATGGCTCCATGCACACTAGCAGTTAACTGTGCACTACCAGAAAAGTTACCCAGTGCAATAGAATCCCATGAATTCTGCCGCATCATCTTAGAAATACTAGATGCAGATTCTGAAAAAATTTACTGATAAGAACATTTTGAGAGAAAAGTCAAATTTCATCATATTATGAACACCTGAATTTTAACATTGTAAGACTAGACAAGAGAACCCAATTCAACAGTGGCTAAATCCTCCATCAAGACTACTAGGATTGTCAAAAGATACTGAAAGCAAAACTAGTATCGAAACTAGACACTCATTTGAGCAAGTATCGATACTAAAAAAGTCCCATTCACAGGACAGAAATGAACCTTTCCTGAATACCTTTAGAATGATCTTGAGCTGTATCAGAACAAGAATAAGAGCACATAGACTCGTGTACGCCCATGGAGCACTGTGGAGCCTACTGGACCACTGAGGGATTACACAGATATAATACTGAAACTCGCATTTTACTGCCTAAAGAAAGAGTGTTTTTTTATTATTGATTATTAAGTCTATTCATTAGTATGAAAATTGACTTTGAAATGTTAGTATCATACTCAGATGTGGTATCTATGTGGTGCTCTGCATGCAGCCTCCAGTGAGTCTGTGTTGTTTGGGAGCATGTCTTCTTCTAAAGGCAGTGATTATGGAGTCTGGTTGGTCGTGCTGACATGGGGCTGTCGAATGGGAATGAAAACCCCTGACCTTTTCTCAAACGCACCTCTGCTTAGGCTCAGCTGAAAGGACTGAGAAATCGCAAAGAGCAAGGAATATATTTCATTTAAGATTATAAACTCCGCATCAATGGTCGCCCCATACCGACACCTGATTCTTAATAACATCATTTCTTCAAAGGTATTCAGCAAATCGCTCAGAATTTACATTTCAAAAGAGGTAAAATTGCTTTCATTTCTCCTGCCTCGGTTTTTTCCTGTCTGAAGGTGCCGGAGATTTCCAAAAGTGTGTGTGTGTATCTGAATTTATCTAAAGTGGTTTTGGTTTAACAGCACATGTTTGGGAAGTGTCCTTGGGAATCTAGTTCTACACAAATTGCTGGTTGAGTTTTGCCGTGAGATTTAAAGGTCTTGATTTTGACTTTCACTTTGTACTTTGTGGATTTGGATTTTCAAAAACGGAAGTTATGAGTACGCACATGTGAGTGGTAAATGATTACATCAAAACTACGTAAAATTACATTTCAACGTTGATAGTTCCTCTTCTTTACTTTGCGTTCAAAACTTGTGAGTTAAAGTGTAAAAGTGGGGAAGAGTTATTTTTTATTCAGTATAACTAGATGTCACTAAAGTTGGTACAGTGCCCCAAAGTTTGTAATGTAGAGCTAAAATTTTGACTTGATGCATTGGGAGACTGTAGCTCAATTTGCAGACTTTTCATCCTGTTACAATTTCCACTCCTGGCATTAAGATTCTTGGCTGAGTGGTCAGAGCCATTGAAATACAGGTTGGTGGTTCGATCCCAGCTCCCACATGTGCATAATGTCATTGTGTCCTTGTGCAAGACACTTAACTCACCTTGCCCATGGTGTGTATGTGTGAATGCGTGAGTTGTTCTTGGTGTCATTTGCTATTTTAACACACTAAAGAAGCAAAGGGAAAATGGAGCTGTTAGCCTGAAAACAACCACTGCATGACATCACAGGGTGGAACTGAGCACTTTGAGCTTTGGATATGCAGACAGACTAACAAACCAGGATTACTCAAACATGTGAATGAAACAAAACACAACTTTGGGTATGTTTTCGAGGAGGCAACAACATTATAACACGACTTAAAGCTCAAAATCCATTTTGTGTAATATAGGACCTTTAAGTCTCTCTCTAATGATCATCTTAGGTTGGTTTGATCCTGTGTGGAGTACTTCATCTTAAATACAGCATTTTTCCTTTCAACATCCCTGCACACCCCCCCACCTCCCACCACGCAGTACCAGGGCCCCACTCCGCTCCGACTCGGAAGGTTGACGGAGTAGATTTTAAAGAGTAATTAATCATCTTAATCACATGGTCGCGATTCTCCGCTATGGTATTTTGCTGCCTTCGCCCCCAGCTCTTCATCAAAGCCAGCCATGTACGTAATAACTTCCTACAATGCTTTCACAGCCACTAGCCCTATTTGCATTTAGATCGTGAGCTGATCCTGTGCTAGCGCTTCATAATGTCCGCTTCATCCCCTCGCCACATCGCTAACCGTGAAAACAGCTTGAGTGATACGCGAGTAGCTGTATCGCCGTGAATTGATTTGTATTGTCTCCACCGTCTTCCATCTCGTGACCAATGAGAAGTCCCCGTTGTGTCCGTTGACAGAAATGGAGATTTTAAAAATTACAGCATTTAAGACTTAAGTAAATTTGATTCAGGCAATTTTAGAGGACAACAGTAACAGTGGAAAGCAATAAATTAAGAAAGTGCTAGCAGGTCTTGTCAAAGGCAGTGTTGACAATGTTACAGTTTCTAGGATACTACAGTCAAGTAGTACCAGTCCAGTTTGGATGCACATTTTCATCTATGTTTCTTGCTTGATTATTTACATTGTAGATTCGCAAAGAAGGCATCAAAACAATGAACGACACATACAGGATGTAGCAAACAAAAATTCAATTAAAAATAACTCTTTCGCCATTTTTATTGATCCCGATATAGCACAGCTGTGAAATGAAAACCATTTCAGGAGGCTTCATCAAAAAGATTAATGAGAGAAGGTCAAGGGTTTGCAGAAAGTGTGAAGTTTCTGAGGGTTTGAATATAAAATATAAAAAGTATTGAGTTGAGTTATTTCATTTTTTTTTTTCTTTGCTACATTATTCCATTTATCTTGTTTCATTTGATGTCTTCTGTTTGTGTATAAAATGTAGAAAGTAGAAACATAAAGAAAAAAAACTGTGAATGAGAGGTTGTGTCCAACATTTTGACTGGTAGTCTATATAAACCAACAATATCTACGTCAGATATTACACAGCATTATGCATTAACCTTAACCTTGTGCTATTTACATCAGGTTTGTAAAATAAATAGATACCCAGATGGATGTTAATCAATACTAAAACTGTTTTGAGACTAGATACTCATTTGAACTACATAACACTAGAACTACACCTGCATGGATATAGAAAGTTAAAATCATACTTTGGAACATTCTCTATATAATATGTTTTATGCCATACTGTTGAATGTTATAGAACACATTCCCATGAACATAAGCAGGCCGAGGCCCTTCTCCAGGCCAAATGTCAGGTTTGTGGTGATATAAGACAGCATGTTTTTAGTGCAATAAAAGCATTAAAAAAAACATGCTTATATGTTTAGAATGATTTTTGGTATCAAAGTTTTAGCATTTTTTAGCATTGTGACAACGTGAACAATCAGTGGTTCATTTCTGTAACTGTAGCTGCCCTGATGGAATTAAGGATATCAATCTGTGCCATCGGCCCAGATTATTGACACTTTGTTGCTGTGACATCATGCTTGGGGTGTTTTACATGTATGTGTATGGCAGAATATTTAGAAGTTACCAAGGTGACACAATACACACATTAGCAAAAAAGTTTTAAGATTGTCTGACAACTCAAGAAAAGATACAAAATGGATTTAAACAGGACATTTTCAGGAGCCTGTGATCAATACGTGTGTCCATGGTCCGGTTTACGTTTGATTTTAAACAAAAAGAAACAAAAGGTAAGAGTGACTAACTGGAAAACTGTTGGCAAATGCTCGTTAGCTTGAGACTGTAATTTGATGTCTGACAGACTTGTTTAACAGCACAAATCCGCTCAGCTGTAGTTCCAGCTAACCTAGCTCTTTCTGGTCATATTTTGTTAAATTAAAGCTTCACTAGCAAGGACCATTGACAATGGGTAGATGTGATGGCTGGGGGCTCCGTCTCCAATCCAAAATGGTCACCCAGCTGATTCGGAACCCCCTCTCCTTAAAGATGATGTCTTCAGGCTGAAGGATGGACAAGAGACACGGGCTGGGAGGGAGGAAGTCGAGAGAGCGGACATGGACAGCGTTGTTGGGATAGGCTGTACAAATAGGGCTTCTGGGTAACTGGAGGCGTGGTTGAGATGAGCTGTGGTTGGCTGGTGAGGAGGCTGAGGCGTGGTCCAGCTCCTGAATCGAAGTTAATCATATTAACTCCACTTATATTTAAGTCTAATTTTAGTAACAGAGCTTCTGACAGACCAACGCTTACACTTAGTGTCACACCCACAGGGAATATTGAGGACATCAGCTGCAAAGTATCAATAATAATAATAAAAAGATACTCATAATGCAAATTTCACAAATTAAAAAAAAAAAAAAAAAAAGTTCCTTTCCTGTTGTAGCATCAGCATCAAGAAAATACATTAATCCAAGTATACATAAGCGTGTTTACTTAAGGATAAGGGTGAAAGAGTAGCGTAAAAAAAAGGCATTATAAATGTAATGCCACATGCTACAGAGGCGTGCTGCAGACGGGAGGAAGCTGCCGACAGGGAAATCACTGCTTTAATTTGATCTGTGCCAGTTAAACACATGCGTCTAATGGCTCCTACATCAGCCTCTCTGAGACTGTCACCGGGGACAGAGCAGAGCTGGAGGTCAGGATGCAAGGGTACAGATAAAAATATGTGTGGAAGAAGTGCACAGTTTTGTTAAAAAAGCAGGTGATGGACCCCCTACAAAAAGTTACAGAGTGCACCTTAAAGTAAAAGTACAGATACCAGAGCAAAAAATAAAACAAACTCAAGTAAAAAAAATCACGTTCAAAATCTCCTTAAGTAAACTATACATACAGTATATGCTGCCTCTAAGCAGTTTTCTGCAAATCATGAACTCATGCTGGTACACTGTTAGCATGCTAGTTGTTGTCCGCTCTGGCCTCTGAAAATTGAAAAAAGCACTAATAGACTCATTGCAGGTTTATTAAGTCCTCTGGACTGCTGCGAAAGTTTATGATGAACTATTTCTTTATATCTCGTTTTGACCTTTTCACCTCAAAGAGAGAGAGAAACTTGTAAATCAAAACATTTTAACATTATTATGCTTAGGAACTAGTCCACTGTCCAGATGGCATCCAGTGTGGCTTTATAGGGACTTCCTGTGACCTCTCAGCGATGCCTGGCTGACTTTTGACTTCTCCCACAAACTTCAAAAACCACCGTGTTTTTAATGATGTATCTGTTTGAAAGGAAACTGAATAAAGAGGAGGGGAGGGGGTCAGGAGGTCAGGCTTTGTCATATGGACCACAGAACCACCCACTGATTTTGGCTTCAGACTGGCTTACAGGAGCTGCACGGGACCTCATCTCTCAGTGTGTTTGGATGGAGGTGGACCAGTTAAATGTGGTTTGGCCTTTTGTTCAAAGTTCTGACCTTTACTTTGAAATTGGTCAAACGTATTAGGATAGAATTTTATGCAAGTTATAATAATATGATATGTGCAACAATAGTTAAAATGCCCAGGTTGGACGTTATCGATATGAAAACCTAAAAGACAATTCTCCACTTCCTGTGATTTTTAACATATTTTTCAACTTTTCTTCATAAATTACTTCTAACGGTGACCGGCAGTTAGTGAGATATACACACTGGTAATAACCCTATATTATGATAGATTATTACTACATCATTTACATACTTATAGTTAAACATTCACTTTTGAAAGGTAATTGTCTCTTATTTGGTGAATAAGGAACAAAAACAACAAAATCAGCTGTGAAGTTTCTGGTTGGACCTCCTGATTTGCCCTTGAAAATCTTGTATGACAAACCATTTCCACAGGTTGTTTGGTTCTTCTCAAGGAGGGACAGTCCAGCTTTGTCCTGAAGTGCCACTTAGAGCCAGCAGGTCCCCAATCACCTCCTCTCCTGCCGCCCGCCCGCACCTGTCTGCCCCTGTCAGCCCCTGCCCCAGAGAGGAGCAGTTCCAGACATCAGTACAGGTGCTCCATCTTCTCATAATGACACAGGATGGAGGCCCATTTCCAGCACATAGCCACATCCCAGTCAGCCAAAGCGTCTGTGTCCAGGGAATAGCCACATTCATTTTAATTTACAACATAATATTACAGGGAATTCTTGGGTGCGTCATTCAGAGTATGTGTGGTAATCTATTGGATGAAATTAGATCAATTAAAATATATTACATTTTAATCATTATATGAATGTAAATTGATTAAATCTCTGTATATCTTAATGGGAGAGAAGAGACTATCTACCTGGAAACTGAACCTATCACTTTGCAAGGAAGGACCCCTACCATATGCCACCAAATCTGCATGGTAATGTTCAACATTCAAACATTCAAAATGTAATATTTCCAGCTATACTTGATAAAGTTGCTCCAACCATCAAAAACGACATAGATATCTGATTGCAAACTTTTTTTAAAGGTCCTATATTATGCAATATTGACTCTTGTGAACTTTAAGCCATGTTATAATGCTGTGCTTCATTAAGTCATGTTTGAGTAACCCTTTATTATTAGTCTGTCTACATCTCCAAAACTCAAAACCTTTTACCTTTTGTTCAGTAGAGTTTGGCAATTCCAGGGCTCAAATTATCCAGATGATTCTACTGAAGGTGTATGGAGTTTAAAAACACAGTGGAGCACTTCCAAGGTGGTAAAGGGTTTGTGTGTTAAACGTGTGAATGAAACTAAACAAAACTCCAGGTAGGTTTATAATAATTTAGATTTAGAATATGGGCCCTTTAAATAGAAAAAAATACTTGATAAAACTATAACATTATAACACCTTCTAATTATTTTTCTGTAATTTCTGACGAGAATCCAGAATATTTCAGTCAAATATTTTAACATTACTACTACTATACTGCAATGTTATCCAGTCAATACCACCACACATAAGCTCCTCTGTTGCCTTCTATTCTAAGGTCAATTTCTCCTGCTTCTGTAATTGATAAAACACTAAACACGAGGACAGGAACTTAAACTCTTGAGATTAAACTACAACCACATAATCGGCCATTTTACTTCACCAGTTTCTTCACCAACTCCCCTGTGCTTCAGACATCGATAACTCCCAAATGATTTATGCATTTATGAGAAATTTTATCCACTTTGCACCATATGGATTTTATGTCAAGCTATGTTTTGTGCATTACTTCGCACCTCTCCTGCCCTCGGTCAAGGTGCCGTTTGGCGAGAAAATGATCACATCTTAAAATGTGGAGAACTTGAAGAAAAATGCAGAAGTTTAAAATGGCCGCCATGATGAATACCTCCTTGGAAGAAGTTTAAAAAACACTTATAAACAAGGAAGGATGGGAGGTAATTGCAGATGGATCAATATTGCAATTTGGAGCACTAATTCAAATGCAAATATCAAGCTCAGATGTCATGGCAGAGCGGTCGTGTCCGGAAAAGAAAAATAAAGGGAAAAAACGCTTAAATGAAGGGAAAAAATTGGAAAAGGTGCTTGGTCTGCAGGGTAATTAGTCAGACAGCAAGCGAGAGAAAGAGGGAGAGAGAGCCGGCGGCCATGTTTGTGCTGCCACGGTAACAAGTGACCCTTTGTCCGCAGAAGTAAACAAGCAAAGCAATGCCAGACTCAATCAAAACTTAAGCCAGTCAATATGTTTGGACCCAAGCTGAGAAATTTAAACTGTGTGAGAAATTAAATTAGAATTCTCAAATCTACTTTCATTTAATTTTTTTTATTTTTTTTATTTATTTTTTTCATTTGGTAACTCACTTCACCTACTTTGCCTGTTTGAACCTGTTAGTGTAATAGTAGCTGGTGATTGCCATTGGGATCCAGAATACACACTTCTCTAATACTTTACGAAGACTGGATGATTTCTGGTCTGGTGTAGGGTTGTCAAAAGTATCGAAAATCAGATACTAATCGATATTAAAACTAGAATCGAAACTACTCTATATTTGAGCAACTATCGATACTAAAAAAGTCACATTCACAGAACCTGAATAGCTTTAGAATGATCTTGAGCATAAGAGCACAGTACGCAAATGGACCACATAAGCCCACATCAGTCAGTCAGTCAAACTTTATTTATAGAGCTCTTTACAACACTCAAGGTGACCAAAGTGCTTCACATTAAAATCAACACGATATAAAAGCATGGAAAATATTAAACAATGAACAGTGAACAAATGTGTTGAAAGCCAGTCTGAATAGATGAGTTTGTGATGGTGCAAATATCGAGGGGCAGTTTGTTTTAGAGTCTGGGGTCACATCACATTGTAATATAAAAGAAAATACTAATATTTTGCATTACATTCTGTTGTTTAAATAAGTGTTTTTTTAGCATTGTGGTATTGGCATTGGTAGTGATTACCAGGGGTGGAAAGTAACGAATTACATTTACTCACATTACTGTAATTGAGTCGTTTTTATGAGTACTTTGTAATTTTCTAAGTAGTTTTTGAAACAGGTAATTTTACTTTTACTCGAGTACATTTTAAGCCAAGTATTTTACTTCGCTACATTGAAAGCCGCCCTCGTTACTGAGTAAAATAATATCGATAGGGGCAAAAAATAAAATGCGGGAAAAAAAATTGCCGGAACTGAAAGGAAATTGCATTGCGCGGGTTTGTGTGCGGCAATTCCATTGTATTACAATCTGAATCAAGGCGTTGGAACAAGATGGCCTGTGCGGAGCCAGATATGGAGGTCATAATAATAACAGAAGCTGACCAGCGGTCAGCTTCTGATGCACAAGGAGCGAGCTGTTTTTTCAGCGCTTCTAGTTTATGCAAATGAGCCATGTGGTTTTAAGTTTCGCTTCTGTATAACGTAAACAAATGTGCGCAAAGCTGCATTAAACACATTATTATTTGAGTCCTCCTCGTAGGAAATAAAAATCCAAACTTAAATTATCCACCCGCAGCGAACTAAAAATGCGTCTGCTTCTGTGTTCCGTCGTCATTTTATCGCGTGTACCGCGTGTACCAGTCTCATCAGCCGTAAAAGCAAATGAATCTGCCCACGTAGCATTAAGCCTTCTGTTTTCTTCACAAACTTTTCTTTTCTTGGGCCGAAAATCATACTGCTGATGTAGGTGCCGGTAAGTCCGGGCTGCCAGCGTGTGCCGGATGGCGCACATCGGCGGCTTTGACGCATGTTTTGAGCGACAAAAATATTAAAAATGTTTTATTTAAATGTTACAAGATTACCATTATCTACAATTTTAGATTTACATTTAAAAACGAACAAACTAAAATAAAAATACAATGTAATTAAATACTCATTATTATTTTCCAAAGTCACAGGAAGCCACAGCAGAACGATGAAAGAGCCACATGCGGCTCTGGAGCCGCGGGTTGCCGACCTAGGAGATTCATTATCCCATATATCTTCAGCTCCTAGAGGAATTAAATGGTAGTGCGTCACATTTAGTTAACCGCAGTTTATGTCTATTTAAGACTGAATTTATGTGCAGCAACATTATGAAAAAAACTGCATTTTTACTGTTTTTTTACTAGGTTTTTTTTTTTCTTTTTTTTTTTATTGAAAGTAACTAAGTAACTTTTACTCAAAGTACATTTGAAATGAAGTAATTTTTTACTTTTACTCGATGACATTTTCAGACGGGTACTTTTACTTTTACTTGAGTAGGATTTAAGCAAAGTAAAGATACTTTTACTTAATTACAATTTTTCAGTACGCTTTCCACCTCTGCAGACTGATGATGTCATAGACTGTGGTGATGTCACAGACTGATGTCACAGACTGATGATGATGTCACAGACTGATGATGTCACAGACTGATGTCACAGATTGATGATGATGTCATAGACTGTGATGATGTCACAGACTGATGATGTCACAGACTGATGATGTCATAGACTGATGATGTCATAGACTGAGATGATGTCACAGACTGATGATGTCACAGACTGATGATGTCACAGATTGATGATGATGTCATAGACTGTGATGATGTCACAGAATGATGATGTCATAGACTGTGGTGATGTCATAGACTGATGATGTCACAGACTGATGATGTCATAGACTGAGATGATGTCACAGACTGATGATGCCATAGACTGTGATGATGTCACAGACTGATGATGTCACAGACTGATGATGTCATAGACCGAGATGATGTCACAGACTGATGATGTCATAGACTGAGATGATGTCACAGACTGATGATGTCATAGACTGTGATGATGTCACAGACTGATGATGTCATAGACTGTGATGATGTCACAGACTGATGATGTGATAGACTGTGGTGATGTCATAGACTGATGATGTCATAGACTCTGATGATGTCACAGACTGATGATGTCATAGACTGATGATGTCATAGACTGTGATGATGTCACAGACTGATGATGTCATAGACCGAGATGATGTCACAGACTGATGATGTCATAGACTGAGATGATGTCACAGACTGATGATGTCATAGACTGTGATGATGTCACAGATTGATGATGTCATAGACTGTGGTGATGTCATAGACTGGTGATGTCATAGACTGTGGTGATGTCAGACTGATGATGTCATAGACTGGTGATGTCATAGACTGATGATGTCACAGACTGAGATGATGTCACAGACTGATGATGTCACAGACTGTGATGATGTCACAGACTGATGATGTGATAGACTGTGGTGATGTCATAGACTGATGATGTCACAGACTGATGTTATAGACTGAGATGATGTCACAGACTGATGATGTCATAGACTGAGATGATGTCACAGACTGATGATGTGATGATGTCAGACTGATGATGTCACAGACTGATGATGTCATAGACTGTGATAATGTCACAGACTGATGATGTCATAGACTGAGATAATGTCACAGACTGATGATGTCACAGACTGATGATGTCATAGACTATTTTCCAAAGTCACAGGGAGCCACGACAGAACGATGAAAGAGCCACATGCGGCTCTGGAGCCGCGGGTTGCTGACCCCTGTCCTAGATTCATTATCCCATATATCTTCAGCTCCTAGAGGAATTAAATGGTAGTGCGTCACATTTAGTTTACCGCAGTTTATGTCTATTTAAGACTGCATTTATGTGCAGCAACATTATGAAAAAACCTGCATTTTTACTGTAGTTTTTTTTTTTTTTTTTTTTTTTTTTTTTTAATTGAAAGTAACTTTTACTCAAAGTACATTTGAAATGAAGTATTTTTTTTTTACTTTTACTCGAGTACATTTTCAGACAGGTACTTTTACTTTTACTTGAGTAGGATTTAAGCAAAGTAAAGATACTGTTACTTAATTACAATTTTTCTGTACTTTTTCCACCTCTGGTGATTACTGAGTCTATTCTGTATCAAAGTATCAAAACTGAGTTTGAAACTTTGGTGACAGAACTCTAGTCTCAGAAAAATCCAATGTTGTGATCAAATAAATCAACAAATGACCTTTCACATGTTTAGAGGCCAAAGATCGATCATTTTTGTGGGTCTCAATAGTCCCATAATAGCACGCCGCACCAGGATACAGTGGATGTGTTATTGACATAGGAATGCTTGAGGCAATTATTAAAATGCAAACTGTTATTTAACGCTATTTTGTCTTTGCTAATGCTGACAGATGGGAGCCTCAAGAGGTAAGACTTTACAAATGTGTAGTCGAAATGTAATTTTATGTGTCAGAGTCTCTATAATTCATAATAATAGTGCTTTTATTTTATTTTTAGTTATTTTATGAGTCACCACAGACAGAATGATGGTTTGGATTTCCTGTTATAAGCATAATTTTCATGACTTTTGACACTTTTTTTCAGCTGCTATGGTAACCCTAAATTTTATCACTCTGAAACCTATAGTTCCTACACACCAGATGCCCTGTCAGACGAAATACCTCTCCTATTCACCAGTAGGCCTACTCAATTTTGCTATTTACCGTATTTTCCGGACTATAAGCCGCTACTTTTTTCTCACACTTTGAACCCTGCGGCTTATACACCGATGCGGCTCATATATGGACGGATTATTCGTCTATGAACACAGCGGATGCGCGCGCAGCTTGAGTGCAGAAAGCGCCGCTGTCTGTGCGGTGAACATGGGTTAGGGTTAGTTAGAACACTCGCTAGCGCTGTTGTCAGCACTAAAACAGTTTATCGCTGCGTGATAAAATAAGTTCTGCTGCTAAATGAACATTAGTGAGTGGGATACGTCTTAATGACCCGTATGTGTTAAATGCAGGTGAGGCGTAAATGACGAGACGAAACGTCTCAAACTTCAGTAGCTGGACATCCACTCATACATGATCGATACAACTAACCCCGACCCCCGGGAGAGCCTGAAATCCTGTTGAAATCCTACAAGACACTGACATGATACAAGACACTGACATGATCCCAGACAGGACAGCGGCTCTTTCTGCTCGAGACATGCGCAGTAGAGCGCCAGAGCGACTCTCGCGCGTGACGAACTGACTCAATGCAAAAAGACGACAAAAGCTTTAGAGGCAATACAAGCAGATGCTCGGAACTTGAAAACTTCTTGAGGACGTGGACACCTGCGGCTTATAGACAGGTGCGGCCTATATATGTACAAAAATAAAATTCTTTGAAAATTTAGTTGATGCGGCTTATATTCAGGTGCGCTCAATAGTCCGGAAAATACGGTAAGTAAAAGTATAGAAGTATAGATACAGACATCTACTTAAGAAAAAGTAAAGTACCTGTGTAAAACTGTACTTAAAGAGTGAAAAATAAAATAATGTTGTTTTTTTTTTTTTTAGATCTAATACAGCTTAAAATGTAACGGTTCTGATAAGAATTTGTGCTGAATTTTGAGAAACAATCGACTCCATCATTTTTTTCTAGGCTTTTTATTTGAATATTTTTGTTTGCTCAAATTGTAAACTTGATAAAAATAAACCCTCAGCCTTTTCAGCAGGGTTAGGGTTAGGGAAAAGCTGCATTCTGTCAAACACGTGTAATCTATAAAATTCCTTCAAATAATTCAAAATCATGTTCTGGGCATTATTGAGCCAGACTCAGCATGTAGCCTAAATGTTGTGAGTGTAACTAATGAGAGCCAGAGGCCAGCTTCACATTATCAGCTAATGAAATGAGAAGTAAACAGAAAACACACAAAATCACTGCTTATTCACCCACTTCCACACATGTTTTAAAGACAGAGTGAGGCCACAGTACTGTAAATCCTATTTCCAAAGACAGGTTTGATATGAACAGCTCGGAGCAGTGATCAGGAGCAGACTGTGTGTTTATGATAAGACACTAAGAGACATTTTAGAGAGCAGCCCCCCTCCCCTGCACAGATTCAGCCTCTTCTGATTTAAAAAGTATTTACGTGTTACTGGTGAAGGTTGAGAAGCTGAGGGCTGCACTTAAGCTAAGAATTTGCCATTTACACTTGACACATGAATGGAGAATTTCTAATAAATGCTGAGTAATTTTGTCAAGGTTTTATTAGCTAAAATCAGATGGTGTTAAATTTCACATGAATAGTTTTCATACGTACAGTTTTAATAATTAGTTACAGCTAAACATTTTGTAGGTTAAAAATGCAGTCATGGATGCAGTGGTTCAGTTGGTAAGTATGTTCGCTCACTGATCAGAAGGTTTGTGGTTTGAATCCAGGTCGAGTGGCCAGGTTTGAGGTTCAGTCTTAAACTATATGAATGTTTGTGTGAATGACAGTGGTTCCTTGATGTCAAGTCTCTGAGTGCCACTGGAGCTAGAAAAGTGTTCTATCCACCTTCTTCTGCCCTGCCCACCTTTGTCTCTAAATGCTCCCAAATCGCGCTTTTTTGTGTTGGCACTTCCGATTAAACGGGGATCCCCATCATGTCAGTGGAGAATTTGGGAAATGTTTTGTATCTGAAATAAAGTCAGTTCTTTTGTGTAAAATGTTCAGTTTTATAGTCCTTATTAAACTTAATTACTGTCTAGATCGGCAGCACCATACAAAATAATACAAACTCTATCATGATGGTGGCGCCCACAGCAACTTCTAAAATAAGGTGAATAAATGTGACAATATTATTTATTTTAACACATTCTAAATGATGCTTTTCCATGATATAGAAATAGACACTTTCCCAGAGGCCGTGGGGTAGACTGACAAAATTGAGACTGCCAGTCTGCACTATAGGCCCCTGTAACATGAACTTTTTATCATATTCTTTAACTACATTTTTACCCAGTCACTTAAAGCATGTTTACATTGGCACCACATCCAGTGCCATCTTTAGGGCAGCTTTTCTTCTCTCCATCAGCAGATGTTTGTGCGGTGAATGAACTCTTCAGGCTTGGAGTCTGGTGAGTCTGTGGAGCTGTGGAGTCTGTGGAGTCTGTGAAATCTGTTGAATCTGTGGAGTTTGTGGAGTCTGTGGAGTCATTGAAATCTGTTGAATCTGTGGAGTTTGTGCAGTCTGTGGAGTCTGTGCAGTCTGTGCAGTCAGTGCAGTCAGTGCAGTCTGTGGAGTCTGTGCAGTCTGTGCAGTCTGTGGAGTCTGTGAAGTTTGTGAAGTCTGTGGAGTCTGTGGAGTCTGTGGAGTCTGAGGAGCCTGAGGAGCCTGCAGAGTCTGTGGAGCCTGTGGAGATTGTGGAGTCTCTGGAGTCTGTGGAGTCTTTGGAGTCTGTGGAGCCTCTAGAGTCTGTGGAGTCTGTGAAGTCTGTGGAGTCTGTGGAGCCTCTAGAGTCTGTGGAGTCTGTGAAGTCTGTGGAGTCTGTGAAGTCTGTGGAGTCTGTGGAGCCTCTAGAGTCTGTGGAGTCTGTGGAGCCTCTAGAGTCTGTAGAGTCTGTGAAGTCTGTGGAGTCTGTGAAGTCTGTGGAGTCTGTGGAGCCTCTAGAGTCTGTGGAGTCTGTGGAGCCTCTAGAGTCTGTGGAGTCTGTGAAGTCTGTGGAGTCTGTGAAGTCTGTGGAGTCTGTGGAGCCTCTAGAGTCTGTGGAGTCTGTGGAGCCTCTAGAGTCTGTGAAGTCTGTGGAGCCTCTAGAGTCTGTGAAGTCTGTGGAGTCTGTGGAGTCTGTGGAGTCTGTGAAGTTTGTGAAGGTTGTGATATCTGTGGAGCCTCTGGAGTCTGAGGAGCCTCTGGAGTCTGTGGAGCCTCTGGAGCTGGAGGGCCATCACACTAAGCCTGTCAGCACTTGTCAGATTAACCACTGTGAGCGAGGACAAGATGGTGTTCAGGCTGCAGCTACATGAGAGCCAGGCCATGTTTACTTTGTACCTCTCAAGTAATGTACAGATATAAGCACTTTAAACATCACTAAGCTGTTGTAGATGTGAATGGTCTCTTTTACAAGTTGAAGGATGGAGGGGGCTTTATTGTGTGTGAGGGTGAGGTGGATTCTCCTGTGATACTGTTAGTTTTTTCTGTTCATTTTTTGTAATAATACAAAAATATTTTAAAAATGTAATTATAAACAAAAAGAAAAGAAGATTATTTAAGTCATGTCTCACTCTGGCCTCTGGCGTTGAATCCTCCTGATTGTATCTCTCATTGTATCTCAATTGGTGAATACGAGGAGCTCCTGACAGCTCAGCTGAGGAATGAGCCCCTTGAAAACTTCCCTTTTGGATGAAAGGGGACGGAGGGAGTTAAAACAATTTTAATTTAGCATTTTAATAATTGTTATATTAAATGTACTTTCTGTATTAATGAAGGAAGGAAAAAAGAAAAATTAAAAAAGAGAAGAAAACATCAAGATTAGATCAGCAGCACAACTGGAATTAAGCAAATAAAGAGAAACATTTTTTTGCAGCTTTATTTCTGCATCATTCTATATAATAAGTTCAAAGAGTGACCATAAAGAATTATACCAAGAAAAAAGACACATATACTAGCAACCTTTCATTTTACTCTTTCATTTAAAAGCACATTTTTAAGACATTATGACGAAGACGAAGGTGAAGTGCGTAGGAGCAAAAAAACACACACACACACATACAGTTTGGGATCAGATTCTATAATAACAATACTTCAAAGACATTCAAATAAAGTCAAATTAAACTCCCGTTGTTGCTTTTCACTTTGAGATATTTAAATACACAAGTATGATATCAAAAGAATCTGCGTGGACCCAAGCTCTTTAACTGTATCTCATAAAAGCATCTCTCAAAGCTAGCGTCTCAATAGAAAATGCATTTGGCTGTGTGCATTTTCAAGGTGATTTTTTGTCTTTTTAAGGCGAGAAACTGAACTACCTTTTTGCTCTCTTTGTGCAGGCATCTATGGCTGACGGAGTCTGTATGTTTCACCTTAACCAGGGTTTAGTCTGGGCTCACATGGCAGCCCGGAGATGCACAGAGGCCAGATAAGAAATCAAATCTGAATTGAATGTAAGAAATGTATTATGCCTTTTATGAGGAATATATAATTATTTTTGCATTGCAGTTTGGTACAGTATCAGAAGGCAAGAGGCGAGGTGATTTCAATAGAATCTTCAGTCTCTGTGCTGTAGTGTGTGTGTGTGTGTGTGTGTGTGTGTGTGTGTGTGTGTGTGTGTGTGTGTGTGTGTGTGTGTGTGTGTGTGTGTGTCTGATTTAAAGTGGGAGTAAACACCTTAACTGCCCAGTTTAACAGCTCGTTTGGACAGTGGCTGTGGGCAGGGTTGCCAGATTTCCAGAAAACAACAAGCAAAACAAGCCTTTGAAAATCAGCCCAAAACAAGTGACCCCAGACTCACAAAAAACAAGCAACCAGTGTCTCTCTAAATGGGCCCTTATGAGATGTGCACATTTTTAATAGCACATTTTTCAAAAATAATGGCTTTAAAACAGTACAAGCTTGTTTTTTCAGTCATTACTGGGTCTTTTAGTGTAAAACAGAACTGAAAAAATACTAAAATCATCACTGTTTTATGTGGAACTGCCTCTCAAGTCCTCCAAAAATGGAAAAAAAAAATGTGTAAGCGACCATCCAAAAAGTTCAGGGTTGACCGCTATCTGACTGGGTGGAGTTTACCCGGGGGGAGGAGGAGCAGGGTCTGTATTGGCCACTAGAGGCAGCATATACACAGTTTTATATACGCCATTAAAAAAAAAAAAAAAAAAATAGGGTAGCTATAAGGTAGAGCAGACGATACTAAAAACAAATACTTTTTCTTGCATTTTACATTTTGGACATTAATTTGCACACATATTAAACAAACCAGTGTCTTCACACAAATAAAGGTAGTAAGTATTCCATTAACATCTCTAAATCTTTAACTGAAAGTAGTCCTTTTCATTTGACCCATCTTTCTAGATGGCAGCCTACTGGAAACAGCTGAACTTTTTCTGCTTAAAGAAAGAGTTAAATCCTGAATCAGATCAGAGTACCAAGCTGAAGGATCTACCCATTTTTCCATTTTTTCTTAGATAGGAAAAGCAAATCAACAGACAACCAGCTAGACAACAAGAGACCATTTTTTGATTTTGAAGATTAAAAAAATACTGATCAAACACTTAACCTTACCGTTTAGTCTTCTTTTACATTTAAAAACATAGCGGCGTATTCACTGAACCCTCTATCTCCTGGGAAGCGCCCTGTATTGACTGGTGTGTACACTCCTGCAGATTTCTTACAGGTTATTCTTGTATGTCTGATGTAATGTTATTTATTTGGTTGGTGCAGTATATGTAATAAAAATTGAAGCAGGAGCACTGGGAAAGGCTTTTGCTGAAATTCCCACATTCCGACGGTGATTGCAGCAGACGCCTCGGAAAAAATCAATACACTTTTAATTGATCAGGCCCGTCTCTCTCCGGGCACGTCCTCACGTTTTACACAAGTAAGCTCTGTACCAAATTTAATCAACAGGAAAAATCCCTATGGTATTTTAAAGGTGCACTATGTAACTTTTTGGTTGGGGGACTGTCATCTGCTTGTTTCTATGGATATGCCATTGCTCTGCCTGAAATGTTCCACAGTATGACATTAAACAGCTCTACCTTACATGTATTCAATTACAGGTGGTTTTATAGCTCAAAAATATCAAGTAAAACAAACATTTTGACTTTGAACAGGGGGCAGCTAAAATGAATATTGTTAAAATGCAGATTGTTGTAGTACAGGAATTGAATGTGTCTTATCACTAATGTAAGTGAGGACAAAATACATATTTGATGGCAAAGTACAATGTAATCAGTTGATACTTTCCAGGTGATGTCATTAACATTTCCTGGGGGTTTGAGGCTAACTGTAGGGACTGCTCTGTCTGAAGCTCTGTCACTCAAGTAATCAGTATCTTAGAACTTTTTGGCAGTGTTTGCTAATGTGTGCATTGGGCCACAATGGTAACTGCTGAACATTCCATCATACACATAGATGTTGAACACCCCCAGCATTTAGTCACTGCAAAGTATCAATGTGAAAAACACCCATGTGTACAGTAGATTCATTTGGAGACGGTACACTCCTTCCACGTTATTGTCTGTTTCAGTGAAGGTGGTGGAAAAGGTCAGGGTTAAGAGGTTAGGGTCAGGGTTAGGCTCTCAAACACCTCATAACTGGCAGTGAGTGTAATGTAAAGAGAGGAATTGAAGGCCAAATAGCACAACCTCTCCAGGACTAACCCAGGACTAAAACAGGTCTAGCCCAGGACTAACCCAGATCTAACCCAGGACTAAAACAGGTCCAGCTCAGGACTAAACGTGGAGCGACATATAATGAAAAATATGTAAAACAAGTTCAGCAGAAGAAAAAAAAAAACAAAAAAAAACAGAAAAGTTACACAGTACACTTTTAAGAGTTTCATTCAATTCCACATGATTCCTTTTTAATGTTGTTATAATTATCATTATTATTATTATGCTTCATTTATGTTTTACAGTGATGTGATATTATTTATTATAATCTTGAAAATAGTTTTAGAATATTAAACTCATAGTTCAGTGGCCCTTCAGCTCTTCATAACTATAATCTCCTGTGGAAGGAAAGTAATCTTAGAGGTGCTAATATATCTGCTGAAACTGCACTGCCCTTTTGGGTCTTACTTTTAAACAACAAAGTATTTCTACAAGCATGTCATGTTTATTTCTTCTGATTAAAATACTGTACATTTGGGCTGGGTAATACCTCTTAATCCTCCCACAAAAACATCATATTTTTCTTGTCAAAACTGGCCCAAATTCATCCATATCTTTCCATTCTGTCACAGCATTCTACTTTCCAAAGCATTACCGCTATCTTGTTTCACCAGAGACAAAAACGAGGCATTCGAGGACACTTCCAGCTAACTGTAAATCCCGCTTACGAGTCTGTCCAACGGGAATTAGACAGGAATCTTTAGGAGCTTGAGGAATTGAACCTGTAGATAAACCTGGAGGAGGAAGTAAACTTTTCACATAAGCATTTCTTTTTTCATTTTTTTTCTTTTTTTTCCAGCATTGTGTCATGGCAACGCTGATAAGTACATGGATGTGAGATTTGCTGGTGGCATGTTAACGCTAATCTCTGTCTCTCCTTCAGATACAAGATTTTTTCACATTTAGAAGTTTGGTAATGACAAGGTTGACACAAAATTTAAAAGTAGTGCTATGTGTAAGTTAAAGGTCCTATATTACACAAAATTAACTCTTGTGAGCCTAACGTCGTGCTATAATGTTGTTTTGTTTCATTCACACATGTTTGAGTAATCCTTTATTATTAGTCTGTCTACACCTCCAAGGCTCAAACCTTGTGATGTCATCTAGTGGCAGTTTTCAAGTTAAAAGCTGCTTTTTACATTTTGTTCAGTGGACACTGGAAATTCCAGGACTGAAATCATCCAAATGATTTTAGTGAAGGTGTATTGAGTTTAAAAACACAGAGCTCAAACAGAAAATGCTCTGTTCCACCTTGTGATGTCATGTGGTGATACAGGAAGTGCTCCTCTGTGTGTTTAAGCTACACACACTTCACTAGAATCATTTGGATGATTTCGGCCTTGGCATTTGGGCTGAAATCTGAACTAAAGGTAAAAGGTATAGCCGTTAACTTGAAAACTACTACTACATGACATCACAAGGTGGAACAGAGCATACTGAGCTTTAGAGATGTAGACAGACTAATAATGTAGTGCTACTTAAACATGTGTGAATAAAACAAAACACAACTCCAGGCATGTTTTTTGATTTGGAAACAGCATTAAAACATGACTTAAAGCTCACGAGATCAATTTTGTCTAATATAGGAGCTTTAAAACGATACAATCTGATGAGTACATGGGTCATATAACACCTCTGTTTGCCATTCTTAAGTTTGCACACTAGATACTCTTTCTATTGATCGGTGCTAGTACATCTTTGACTGACAGCTAACATGTCTTTAAGAGGCACTGGTGCAGATAATCAGGCTCCCAGTGCTGTGGGGAAACCTGCTGAAGCTGGAAGTGAGCCTCAAGCATTACTGCTGCTGTGTGGACAAGTCTGTTCAAAGGGCTCAGTCAGTGTTCACTGGCAAAGATTTTGGACTGACTATAATGACTAAAATGATGGCTCAAATTATATATATTTATACCTTTTTACACAGATTCTGAAAGAACTGATAAAAAATATTACAATACAAATCATATCTGAAAGTAAAGTAAGAGGTGTAAATATTCTTTTATGTTGTTCACTTCACAGCGGGAGGAACCAAACACAAGTAAAAGTTTGATAAAACAAAATATTACTCCAAGCAGAAGTATCGTGTCAGAAAAAATGAATTTCTTATTTTACTGAAGTAAAAGTATTGACTGTAACTGAGTACACACTACTCAACTCTTGCTTCTACATAAATATTAGAATTAGTGTTGTCACGATACTAAAATTTCAAACTCAATTTTGATACTAAGGAATAGACTCAGTACTCAATACTGATTACAATATCATGACAGTAATAAAAAAAAAAAAAAAAACACTCTTTCTTTAGACAAAAGAATGTGATTTTCAGCATTATTTTCTTTTATGTTACCATGTGATAATATATAGGAAGTGCTCCACTGGGTTTTTAAACTCCATACACCTTCACTAGAATCATTTGGATGATTTCAGCGCATGACTTGCCAGTCTCTTATGAACAAAAGGTAAAATGTAGCTGATACCTTAAAAACTACCACTACATGACATCACAAGGTGGAACAGAGCATTTTGAGCTTTGGAGAAGGATTACTCAAACTTGTCTGGATGAAACAAAACACAACTCCAGGTATGTTTTTGATGAGGTAACAGCATTATGGACATGGCTAAAAATTCAGAATAATCCCTGTTGTTTAATACAGGACCTTTGAACCTTATGAATATGAGTACATGAATATTGAAGCTTAGCAATTTAAAAAAGGAAGTTTTAGATAATGTGACTGCAATGTATCAGTAGTTAGTAGTAGTAGAAGTAATTTTGTAATCAGTTAACTTTAAATTCTAGTTAAAATAAGATCTCTGTAGAGTTTCAAATCTTTCCTATCAGTGTAATCCTTCAGTGGTCCAGGTATGTTCCATAGTGCTCCATGGGCGTGTACTAGTCTATGTGTTCTTATACTTGTTCTGATGCAGCTCAAGATCATTCTAAAGACATTCAGGAAAGTTTAATTTCAGTCCTGTAAATGTGACTTTTTTATATTGATAGTATTTATTAATATCTAATTTTCAGTCATTTTTGACAACCTTAATGAGAGTTAAATTGGAAAACCTTCATGAAATATTTTTGACATTTAGAAAAGCAGAGTAAGATTGGCTGTCTGTGCTACGTGTTTTATAACCTGTAAATTCAGTCAAAATAAATCAACGTTCCACTCCAAGCTTCTAAAACATTGTCTTTGTGTTTTGACTGCATGTTCACAGTGGAAGTGCATTGTTGAGGTCACTAATGGAGAGAGTGCAATGATACAGGGAGCTCCGCAGTCTAAAGCACTTGTTTGTATAAGACAGTGGCTCTTGGTTCCATCTATTTCCATCTCTGTATCTCTCACATGGTTACAGGCATTTGGGGAAAACATTGTAAAAGCATCATAACAATAAATTCTGTAGTGGTATCCTCAGAGTAGATGCAGTGGAGCTTAACAGTGACCGCCCACCCCTCAGTGCTGGAAGTTCATTTCTCATTCACTTTTACAACAGACTTTCCAAAAAAAAAAAAAATAATAATTAAAAAAAGTCTGCAAGCTTGCTCAGGGCTAATCAACTACGTGGTGACTAATGAGCACAAGAACTATAATGTTATTTCAAATCTGTTTTTGAAACTTTATACAGTACCAAGTTATTAAAGCATTTAATCTTTTGTTTTAAATGTGCTTTTTGGACCTAAAACAACCGCGTTATGGAAATGAGTTAGCAGCTGGTTAGCCTCCGCGATGTCTTTGAACTCTTAATATTTGAAGTTTTCGAAAAGTCTTTGGGAAAAAATAATGGAAAATCTACTTCTGGAATCTGAGGAAGCTGTTAGTGTTGAGCTCCATTTTCATCATAGTTTTTGTCAATGTCATGTTTTTGCTGACCAAAACTAAAGAAATAAATTAAAGGTACAGTCTGTAAGTCTGTAAGTCGTCTTTCCGGAGGTCACACATCACCTGCATGAATCCATGGAAATAGAAAGTTAAAACCATACTTTGGAACATTCTCCATGGATTGAGCCTTTGCATGTAGAACGCCGCTGGGGGGTTCTACATGTGTCTCTAATGGTGGAAAGATCAGGACTTACCATGGTGACACAATACACACTTTAGCAAACAAGTTTTAAGATTGTCCGAAAACACAAAATGGATTTAAACAGCACAGCCCGTGTTCATGGTCCTGTTTAGGAGTTTGATGTTCAACAGAAAAGGTGAGAATGACTAACTGAAAAACTGTTGCTTGTTTAACAGCACAAATCATCTCACCTGTTGTATTTCCAACTGAACCAACAGATTCTGTTCAAATAAAGCTCAGATTAAGGTCTAACAAGCCTCAGACAGAGCAACGCTTACAGTTAGCATCACACCCCCAGGGATTGTTGATGCCATCAGCTGCAAAATGTCAACTGGGCAAAACACACGGTAAGTCAAAGTCAAAAATGAAGGTTTATCAGCTGTAGATCTCACACTGTACACCAGGGGCACCTCATAAAGTGCTTTAAAATAATAACGCCATTTGAAGAGGCTCTTACAGTCAATGTCATTTCAGATTCACTTAGTTCTGAGTGTAACGGTGTAGACACGATGTTATTTTATTTAATAGTCTACAGTTTTAAAATGGGCTCATATGCACAGCCACACATGTCCAACGATAACACATTAGCATTTCATCAGGATTTTCAAATAAATTAAAGTGTTTTTGTGGCAGAACTGAGTTAAAGGGTCTATGTTATGCTATTTTCTGATCTGTGTTATAATGTTGTTTCCTCATCACAAACAGACCTGGAGTTGTTTTGTTTCATTCACATGTTTAACACGCAAACCCTGTATATTTATGAGTTTTTCTCTCAAACTGAAAACACTCTGTTCCACCTTGTGATGTCATGTGGTAATACAGGAAGTGCTCCACTGGGTTTTTAAACTCCATACAGCTTCAATAGAATCATTTGGATGATTTCAGCCCAGCCAGTCTCTTATGAACAAAAGGCAAAATGTAGCTGATACCTTGAAAACTACCACTACATGACATCACAAGGTGGAACAGAGCATTTTGAGCTTTGGAGAAGCAAACATGTCTGAATGAAACCAAACACAACTCCAGGTATGTTTTTGATGAGGTAACAGCATTATGACATGGCTAAAAGTTCAGAAAAATCCCTGTTGTTTAATATAGGACCTTTGAATGTTATGAATATGAGCACATGAATATTGAAGCTTAGCAATTAAAAAAAATGTTTTAGATAATGTGGCTGCAATGTATCAGTACTTAGAAGTAGTCGTAGTAGTAGTTGGTGTAGTAATCGTAGTAGTAGTAATTTTGTTATCGGTTAACTTTAAATTCTAATAAAAGTAAGGTCTCTGTAGAGTTTCAAAATTTACTGAAAGATATACTACTTCATTCATGATCACAAAACATGACATTATTTTTTTCTTGACTTGAAGACTAGAAGTATGTGTAAACATGCTATAAACATGAAATAATTATTGACAATAAAATGTACAACCTAGTAGACGTTTATGTATTGTTTAGGTTATGATTATATATTTCTATACAAACTATTAGGAGCCAAAGGAGCTAATTATGTTTCCAGTGTCACGGAGCCCAGGGAAAACCTTCACACAGTGGCAGACTCAGAAATAGAAGCATACACAGCTCAGGTGAGAGGAGTTTGACAAGTTGGATTAAAGTCTAATTGGAGTCAACTGAAAGTGAAGGTTGGTGCCATATTATTACTGCTTCATTTTTGACTGCAGAGGCTAGAGTGGCTAAAGTGCATTTGACAGATTCATATATTTATTACTGGGTTTGGTGGTATATGACCTGTAAATATTCATCATCATTTTGCATAAGTTAAAAGGCAGTTTGTGAAGAAATGTATTAAACAAAAAGTTAAATAAATGTGTTGTCAAATCCTAACTATTATGTTATTTTCTTTATTATGTTATTTTCTTATCTTATCTTATTTAGACGGGTTTGGGCCTTATCAACATTATGGTTGCTATGTGTATGTCATATCTGTTGTCCGTGTCCAACCAGGAAGTAAACTAGGCACTGCACAACAACGCCTTACTTCCTGTCCAATTTTATCTCTGAGGTTTTCACAGAGTTGTGCTAAAACGAATAAATATTTAAAGATAAGGCAGTGATCAGGGAGCAGAGGGTGGATCTAACTGACAACATGTTAAACACTACACAAATAAAAGGACTTCAGCGGACGACACTTCTGTGCTTAGAAAGAGAGATTTTTGTGTCTCAGTGCTAACATTAACACTCATTTTGAGGCATAATAAATCATAAAACAGCACCACAAATTGAAGTCATTTACATTTAAAAGTAACTGGGCAGTCTTTTAAGGCCGCCACACACTACAGGAGAATTTGCTCGATTTTGGCTGCGATTTGCTTCTCCCCCAGTTCGAGGAGACGTGACCCAACTTTGTGTCTTAGCGAAAATAAAGTTAAACTGCAGTATTTTCATTCATATTATCCATAGAATTTGTCCTCTGCAAATAATGACACCCAGTCCACAAAACAGTGCTATGATTCCAGTTTGAAGCGTTCTTTAAAAGTAAAAAGGCCAGAGTAGTTCCTCACGTGTGTCTGTTTACATCTGCAGCGCGGCTCGGTGTGAAGCTGCAGATTAGCGATTGTGACTCTATTTCCTGTGTACTTTATCACCAGCCTTCTGTGCATTAAAAATTATGTGTTTGAAGTATTGTACCACTTTTTTTTTTTTTTTTTTGCATAGATTTGCATCTAAACTAGAAGTGCAATGCTCTGATCTTTTGAACATTTAAGAGTTTCAAAGTGAGTGGTTTAAAGCTAGACAGGAAACAGCTGACGCGAGATGCGCTCACAACTTTATAGTTGTGGGCGCATATCCCGCTGCAATCTTTGCTATCGAAGATTTAAAATCTCATAAGTTTCTCTTTGTGTCGGTGGTGTGCGCTTTTTGTCGCAGGTTTAAAAATTGTTAAAGACCAAAAAGTCCTGTAGTGCCTTTAGACTTAGTCTTTCTTTATTTTAATCAGTTAGAATTTTAATAGATTGTAACCTTCACCAAAATGACAAAACTAGAAAATACTTGGCAAGATTTAGTAAAATCTGAATTAAATATGAAATATTAACTTAGTTTTAGAGAAATGAGTAGTGTAACCTCTCATCTGCACTTTAAAGACCTGCAAAGAGTGTTTGTGTCTGTCAGTTATAAAAATCGAACCAGTACTGTTATTCTAATTCTGTTTTTGAGCAATAATTCAAGGGTACACAACTTCATTCTTATTTTGTGTTTTTCCCCAAAGAGTACACTGTAAAAGCAGTACTTTGTATGTAAAAAAATCAGATGTATGTGCGCTTTCTGCAGCTAATAATACAGTATTTTATCTTTTGAGCCAGCCTCAGTGCGAGGATTGACTGTGCTCTGACGCTTTGTTCCTGTTTCACTTCTATATATGACAAAAAGAGTTTCTAAAGGCTTCCAGAGAATCAGGCATGTGAATATTAATAATTAGTTAGATATATTTAAATACATTTACTTTATACTTTTTCCATTTGTACCTGAGTAATGCTGATTAAGAAAAGAAGAAAAGGTTTTGTGCTACAGCAGGATCAGCACCATGGACAGCTCCATGTATTGTTGCAGTATTGAGTGGAGAAAGGCACTTCTTGACTTATTTGAATGTTATAAAAGAGAAATTTGACTAACTGTTAATTATTATTGACATATTTTATTACTAATTCTCTATAATGTACATAAATGGATACCATTATAATAATGTTATGGCTTTATTACAAATATTTTTGCTAACCCTTTTCAAATGCAAATTTTTAATTATTTTAAAGGTACAAAAATTGAGTTTAGACTGTGTAATGTTTGTTTTGGTTAGTTGCATGTTTAGCTCATCACTACCACATTAACCCTGGAGTGATAAGATTAGTACGCCAACAAAATCTATTGTGCTAATGTCTGTTATATATTTATAATCTGTGACACCCATGGACCATTTTGTTATGATTTGGACATTTAAAATCACAATATTGATTTTAAACGACCAAAGTCGTAGACCAAATCCTATGTGTATCACAGGTTAAAAAAAAAAAAAATTGGAGAATGAAGTAGGTACAGAGCAGTGGGCGTATCCCAATTGGCAAAATGGTGTCTTGAAAATAAGTAATTAAAGATTTTTTAAAACATACATGCACAAATCACTCCAAATACAACTTCAGGTGAGTAAATGCTGAGGGGAAACAATTATAGGATGGTTTAACGCTCTAGAAAGTTGATTTTGTTTAATAGGTCTGCTTTAAGTTCTAACAGTGACGATAAGCAGAGTGATAAAGCACATGCTAGCATCATCACCACTCTCTTTCACATGTGAGTTAAGAAAAGCCTTCGTTAGCTACTGTGTGTTTCCGTTGGTCACTTGTTATGCTATAGAGATAGTGGCGCTACACATCTGGAGGGTGCATTCTCACTGTGCAGAATATCAAGACAAAGAAGAAGGAAAGTACAGTGTGTTAAGAGCTGTGGCCTCCCACAGAGGAGCCCGGGGAGGTGCATCTGCGATTATCTATGTCTTACTATAGGATAAAGTGTATTTAGTCAAATTTGTCTTACCCCAGTACAGATATATTGTATAAGCAGCTCTTGAGGTCAAAGTAAGTTCACTGTGTCCTGTCTGCATGTAATTATAAAGCGTTTTATTGTTAGATAATCAGAAAGTGCACATTTGCATGCTAGTTGTTGTTAGCTTTACCCATAGACTGTATAAAGAAGTGGACTTCACCCTTATTGTTTGGCTCCAGTCAAATTAAGCTCAGAGAGGCTAGCAGTTATAGGAGCGAATATGGAGCCAATTGTTTTGCACATTTTGAAGATAGTCAAAATCAGGCTTTATTCAAATATTTATAATTTTCATATACATATAATTTGCATACTTCTGAAAACATCTTTTTATATATTATGCAAATTGACTCTTGTGAGCGTTAAGCTATGTTAGAATGTTGTTGTCTCATCAAAAATATACCTGGAGCTGTGTTTTGTTTCATTCACCTTTATTATTAGTCAGCCTACATCGCCAAAGCTGAAAATGCTCTGTTCCACCTTGTGATGTCATGAAATGGTCATTTTCAAGTTAACAGCTACCTGCTACAGTACAGTTTAGTAGAGACTGGGAATTCCAGGGCTGAAATTATCCAAATGATTCGAGTGAAGGTGTATGGAGTTTAAAAACACATAATGGAGCACTTCTTGTAGGAAGTTTGTTTGTTGGGTTTATGTGTTAAACATGTGTGAATGAAACAAAACACAACTCCAGGTATGTTTTTAATGTGGAAACAACATTATAACATAGATCAGAAAATAGCGTAATATGAGCCCTTTAAAATAAACTCCATTCTTTGTATATAATATAGAATGCTGCAACAGTGCACCAAATTTTAAGACAACCCCTGTGTGCTTAAAAAGACAGGTACTGGGGTTCCAGTATTGAGTGAGGATCTATATTCTGCTTGTTATGACATGTAGGCATCGCACTGAGCACCACACCATCTCATCAAATCTCGGAAAAGCCCTGCTGTGTCTGTGAATGTAAGTCTGTAACCACGGCAATGAAACAAGAATCACCCCATCAAGCAGAGTATACTTAGCAGTATATACTTGGCTCTCCCCTACTAGACTCCTATTAAGGTCATTAGTTTATATCTCCTCAACATATTTTTAGCTTGTTGCTGTTAACCTGAACTAATTGCAGTCTATTCGGTTTTACAACAATATTTGGTTTTAGTTTCATATAAAAAGCAGATTGCAGTTAAGCGTGTCTGCTTTTGGGGTTATTAAGATGGCATAAACATGCATTGATCTCACTTTTAATGGAGCGGCCAAACCATAGACTGTGTTAAGAAGTGGACTAAGGGAGCGTGACCAGTCTCCAGTCAAATTAAGCTCACAAGGCTAGCAGTTGTAGGAGCAAATTTGGAACCATATTAGGAATAGGAATTTATGTACACCAGGTTAATACGAACATTTTAAGACCAAAATGACGAGGCTCACAGCAGCAGTTACAGAGAGAGGGATGACAATTTTTCAATGTAAAGTCAATTGGAGCTGGAGTCGATGGAGCCGGAAGAGCCCCCAAGCTCACTTCCTATTTAGAAGTGTTTGGTGGGTTAGCTATATTCATTTATACTGTATATAGAGTCTATGGGCAATAAATGACGTCCGTAAAGGTAGACTATGTAACTTTTCTGGTGGAGAGTCAGCCACCTGCTTGTCTCCATGGAGATGTTATTGCTTTGAAAGTCTAACCTGCATAGATTCAAATGTGTGTTAAAGATGTGAGAATGAAACAAAACACAACTCCAGGTATGTTTTTGATGAGGAAACAACATTATAACACAGATCAGAAAAATGCGTAATATGGGCCCTTTAAGTACATCAGCTCTGTAATTAGCCACCGTCTTAGGCCCATATTAGCTTGCATATTCTCCAAACACCTGCAAATCTAAACAGAAAAAATGTGAATATGAATGCATGTTTAATGACGTATTAGCATATGTTAGTAATCATGTGAGAAAAACAACAACTTCTGAATATGTCATCAAGGCTTATCAGGCTCCTCTCATTAACATAACATTAATGACTGTTGCTTACCTAGAAAGTGTCTGTTCCAGCATTGACAGTAGCGAGCACTTTGACTTCCAATGCATGTCTACGGACTCCACACATTTAGCTATAGGGAATTAAACCTTCAGCAGAATTGTTGCTAAGTAACATCATCTGCGTCACAAGAAATGATTATAGAGTCCATATTGTGCTATTTTTGATCTATGTTATAATGTTGTTACATTAGAGTCTATTTTTAAGTCTATTTTTAAATTATTTTTAAGCCATTATCTATTATCTTGTTTTATTGCATGTTCCATTTTCCTGCTGTTCTTGAACTGTGCGTTGCAACACTGGAATTTCCCCACTGTGGGACTAATAAAGGCATATCTTATCTTATCTTATCTTATCACAAACAGATCTGGAATTGTGTTTTGTTTCATTCACATGTTTAACACACAAATTTAGGTTCTGACTTTCCATAGAAATTATTGTATTGTCCGGAACATTCCACAATATGGCATTAATCTACCTGTTATTTGGAATTTATTAACTTACAGGTGTTTTATTTATATGTAAAAAAATAAATAAATAAATAAAATTAAATAAAATTAAATAAATAAAAAACTTGAAAACCATGCTGTGAGTGGGTTTGGCCTCTCCATAGATCTAACCTCCTCGTCTCCTTGGAGTTGAATATGTTTAATGCTATGTGTTTAATGATATACTGTGGAACATTCAATACAAAGCTATAACATAGCCATGGAAACAAGCAGGTGGCATACTCTCCATCCGAAAAGTTGCACAGTGCACCTTTAATAAACTGTTCAAAAACAATTTGTTCATAACGAGCTAAGTTTTACTTCCGTCTTTATTAAGGTGAATGCAGGTGTAGTCTGTTCCCCTTTTATTGTCTGCTCTGATTTGATTTGACTGGTTTTTATTATTTTAGAACTAGTCAGATTAAGCATTTGAGCATTTACCTTTTCTCTTTTTTGTTTTGTTTTGTTTCTTCATTAGCATTGTTTTTACCTGTCTCTGTGCAGCACTTTGGTCTGAGTTTAAAATGTGCTATGCAAATAAAGTGGATTGGATAGTTTTTATATTTACACGTGGAAGAAGAAGTAGAAGAAGAAGAAGAATTAGAAGAAGAGATATTCCTCAAACATGTGTCACCTCTTTGACTAGTCCTCCTCCTTTAACTCGGACCCTCCATGCTGTTTCTCTATCTGTTTTTGGGTTTGTTTTTCTTCCTTCTGCCTGAGCCTCTCCTCCAATAAGAACAATAGGTTATAGAACGCGTTTTCCTGCGGCATTACTCACAGGCTCCAGACGCCACATGCCATTAGGCTCAGCCCGAGAGAGGAGGAGGAGAGCCCGGAGAGGAAGAGCAATGCTGCCATCTACTGGACAACACAGGGCAGGTTTTTATGAGCCGTATCATGTGAATTGGCATGTTATGTTATGATGTCCAGCAAAAAAAAAAAAAAAAAAGGCATTGCCCATATGAATAAATGATCCAAATGATTCTAGTGAAGGTGTATGGAGTTTAAAAACACAGTGGAGCACTTCCTGAATTACAGGTGTCACAATTGTTTTCTGCTTGAGAGAAGAAATCAGCTTAAATATGCAGGATCTGTGTGGTAAACATGTGTTAATGAAACGAAACACAACTCCAGGTCTGTTTGTGATGAGGAAACAACATTAGAACATAGATCAGAAAATAGCGTAATATGGACCAGCTCTGTGAATATCCACCGTCTTCGGCCCGTAGTTGCTTGCATATATCCAAACACCTGCAAATCTAATGCGAATCATGTGAAGTTATGTTAATATGTCCAGCAAAAAAGACATAGCCCATATAAAATAAATATGCCTGGAATGTTCTGGAGTATGGTATGATATTTGCCTGACCAACCAAGGGATTAGATTTGGACAATAGAGGGTGAAAATCTGCCGTTTCAAACTTGACGATCCTGCTAATTTGTATCAAGTGTCTCTCAAATGAGGAAGACATCTCCTCTTGAAAAATATATAACTTTTTTTTTACCTGAGATACATATTAGTTTGGTGATTCGATTGTTGATTCATGCTGTTTCTCTTCGACTACAAAACTGGGATGATTCTTTATCAAGATTACCACATTACAATTAAATTTGTTTAAACTCTGAACACTTTTGTATTTTTTAAAGGTATTTAAGTATTTTTCAGCAGTAAAACCACCTGTAATTGAATAAATGTTTAAACATTTCAGACAGAGCAGCGATATCCAAAGAAACAAGCAGGTCAGACAGATCCCCAACCAAAAAGTTACATAGTGCACCTTAATGTGTACTTCAATGCTTGTAAACAAAACTGAGTACTTCTTTCACCACTTATTACACAGTACATTTATTAACATTAAAATTTAATATGAAAATGTATTTCGAAGCATATTATATTTTTTTTTCTCAATAAGTACAAAGCATATTTAAGTAGCATTCATGTACTTCGGGGTAATTCAGTTTTTAAAATAAACCCTCTCTTTTCCTCAAGGGAAACATGTCCCCACATTCTTTTCTCTCTTATTTTTTAAGAGTAGAACTGTACATGACCTTCTCCCATTGTGTTTCACTGTTCGCAATCTGCAGCTTTAGAACATCACATGGTCCTATATCTTCAAACTCTTATTGCATCCATGGTCCTTCAGTTGTTTTTTTACAGGTAATTTTACTGCTGTGTACTTTTACAGTTACAAGTTTGGACGTCTCATTCAATGTTTTCTTGTTTTGTTTTATTTTTACTACTTTCTACATTTTATATACATATAGAAGACATCAAATATATGAAGTAAGATATATGGGATTATGCAGTAAAGAAAAAAATTAAATAACTACTAAATTTTTTTGATAAAGTAAAGCTACTTTGAGGATTTGAATATAAAATTTAAAAAAAAAATTTAGTCCAGTTAAGTTTTTTTTTTCTTTTCTATATAATTCTATATAATGTCAAAAATAGTAAAAAAATAAATAAAAAAGCGTTGAATGACATGGCGTGTCCAAACTTTTGACTGGTATGTAAATCAATAATATTCAGTAACTTCTCAAAACACTGAACTCCAATAGCCAAATGTATATTTTGTTTTGTTAGTCTTTAAAATTTCCAAATAAATGTATGCTTGGCACTTTAGTTCTGTTGGTTTAGTCATAACTATTTTCCCCAAAATATCTGGAGTTTTGAGAGCGCGTCAGTTTGCTTACAACACTGTAAGGGAGCAGCAGCTCTACTCTGAGTTCACCACATGTTAAATGTTTCTGGACTAATGGCCAAATAGGATTAATCCAACAAATCAATCAATCAAACTGAACAGCTTGAATTTTGTAACTTTTTTTTTTAGAATAACTGAAATGTTATGTCTCATTGTTGTGTTACTCATAAATCACTGTAACATGTTTGATGTCGTTCAGGGTTTTTAGTCATCTAGAACACTGTCGTAGTACAGTGTAATGTATTTCTCTACACAGGATACAGTTAAAAGGGGGAGAAATATTCAAGGGCGTAACACGGTGAGATGGAGAGAACAAGAGGGACTCAAAGACTCTGGCTCTGGCCCTGCTCTTTGTGCTCCTCTGATTCTAGAACAATCCTCTCAGAGTCGCCTGCAGCTTCTATCTGTCCACGTCCCATCTCCTCTGCTTCCTTTTATTTCCTATTTCCCCCCTCTCTGTCTCTCTCTCCCTCTGATCCACTCTCACCTCCCCCTCTCTTCTCTTCTCTCCTCTCTGTCTCACTCCTCCCTCTCTCCTCACCCCCTCTCTCCTCTCTCTACCCCTCTCTCCCCCTCTGATCATCTCTCCTTTTCTTTCCTCTCCTCTAGCTCCTCTACTCCCTCACCCCCCTCTCTTCTTTGCTCTCTGCTTCCTCACTCCCCTTTCCTCTCTTCTAGTTCTTCTGTCTCTCCTCCCCCATCCTTCCCCTCCTCTCCTTCTCTCTCTCCGCTCCTCCCCCTCTCCTCTCCTCCACTCCCTCTCTCCTCCACCCCCTTCCTGCTCCCCCTCTCCCCTCTCTCCTCTCCTCTCCTCTCCCTCTCTTCTCTCCTGGCCCGCAGGACTCTTCAGTAGATTAAGTTCGGCGGTGGCGGCAGTTTTGCTGATTCAGCCATATTCTTTCCAATGACCCACATGCTGCCTCCCCCTCGCTGGAGAAACCTCATAGGCTCTGATTGCATTTCTCACTTTAGGCTCGACTAACACACTTCTTATTGATCTCCAGGACTTAGCCTCCTCCGACCCCGTCCCTCCAGCCTTTGTATCCGCACTTGGACACACGCGAGCTCCTGGTGTCAGACTCTGTTGGCAAGTAGACTCCAGTTATGAAAAGTTGGAACACTGTAAAATGTAAAAGTTGTTGAAAAGTAATAACACATTTGCCATATTACAGCAGCAACACACAAGGCAATAAATAAAACAATAAAAATAGCAGTCGTGATGATATAATAGAAATCTGACTCCCTAAAAAATCTGGATCCAGATCCAATTTGGATCTAAATAGCAAAGGAAATAGCTGTTTGTACAATAAATGTTCATCAAAATGCATTATTAGTGTTTTATACAGCATTGCATATAGAGATCCAAGATGTAACCTGCTTGACTCCATGGAGATGCTTTGCCTGGTATCGTATTTATCTAAACTTTATTTAAAGGGTGTTTTTATTGCTCAATAATACCATAATAGATAAACCCACTGTCGGTTTATCTTCTCTACAGATATAATCTGTAACTTGACCTGTTTGTCTGTATGAGATACATGAGTTTAATGCACTACTGTGGAACATTTCAATCAAAGCAATAACATCACCAGGTCACGTACCTTCCTCCATAAAAGTTACATATTGCACCTTTAAAGTGCCTATGACATGTTAGACTCATTTTACTAAAACACAGTTAAGATCATTATATTTAGTATTTTACTATAAATCTTTTTTTTTAATCTTTTTTCCCAGTAATTTTTTGTTTTCATTTTTTACTTCCTGGTTGGAAATCATGACATCACACTAGGGAGATCAATAACTGTTACCTAGCAACAATTCTGTACAGTAGGCCAAATCCTCTCTAATGTATACAGAAATGATTATCTACAAATACAAATATAAGAAAACACTACCTTATTTTGTTGGAATCATGTTCAAAGTTCAGAAAAATGTGTTTCTTGCGCGTAAATTGTGTTGAACTTATGGATAGAATTCTCCCTAGTAAAGCCTATATCCATATTTTTCAACTTTTCTTTGCAAATTGCTTCTTGATCAGTAAAAAACTATAATTTATATTTACAACAGATATTACCGCTCCAAATAAAGTAAAAATTAGACAATCATCATCATACGTCATACACACTGTAACTTATTTTTTCCAGAATTACAACTTTTATAGATAATTCCTTTCAGCATATCAACATCTCCTTAAATGAGTGAGGAGGATGTCTCTTCCACACTGGCTCTGTACATTAGCAGTTCCTTTGATATGTCTGACATATGCTTCTGTTCTGACAGGAGAATCACACTTTACTGGCACCACTTGAAAGAAAACGACAAAGGAAATCACAACGTGCATGTGTTACTTCCATGACAGAAGAAGAGAAGTCTGGAATAAAGTTACTCAGACAAAGAAATTAGCTTATAGGCTAGTGACGATGCTGGATGCTGCTCTGAAATAATTGCTTTACTTTCTCTTATGTAAACCATCAGTCAGAAGTTTGGACACTGTTTTTCTTCTTTATTTTCATTATTATTTACATTGGAAATTCTCAGTGAAAGCATCAAACACATATGGAATGAAGTTAACTCAAAATTACTCAAAACTTTTTATTCCTTACATCTTGCTTCATATATTTGATGTCTTCCATGTGTATCTAAAATGCAAACAAAGAAAAACAACATTGAATGAGAGGGTGTTTCCAAATCAACAGTATGCATCTTTTTAGCTAAAATAATATCACTTTTTTAATAAGTTGGTTTTGTGCATTGCACTAAAAAACATCATTCCTTACTGTGAGCGGGCTTGCATTTCCGCAAACCTAACTCCTCCTGTTTGTTTCCATGGAAATGTTGTTCTCTTGGCTATAATCTTCCACAGTATGGCATAAAATCTATCTCCATGGAGAATGTTCCAAAGTATGGCTTTAACTTTCTATTTCCATTTAAACATACAGGTGACGTGCCACCTCTAGAATGTGAATGTAAATGTGAATTTATAACAGGGTAGAAGGAGCCACCAGACCTTTGTTCATCTTTAAATCCTCAATAGGACAATCATTTTATTTAAATAGACTTTAAAAAACTTGCAGTAAAAAAGTATTATAGTTGTACTATGGGCCTTAGGGCCAAGAAAGAATGGTTTGAGGACCACATTTGGCTCCCAGCCCATAGTTTGGACATGTCTAATTTAGAAGTTCAACATGAGATGACCAGTAATGTAAACTCTACTGCATCCCATTTCCTCCTTTACCGTCCACTCACCTGTCCAAGTGAAACAGTAAAGGAGCTGACCTTATACATTTACGATGTGATCCCAGGGGCCCAGGACATGCTGCTAACACTTGTACTTTTTACAACACTGAAAACGCCATTTGACCTGCTGCAACCACTACTTGTCCCTGCACTCCCGATCATCACAGCACAGACTCAGAATGTCCCTGAAAATGGAGTAAAACATGTTTGTTTGTTTGTTTGTGTGTTTGTGTGTGAGCCCGGGGTCCTGGGCTCAGCATGGGGGCCGATCTGGTCGAGTGGAGAGGAGGCCGGATCTTCATGGTCTGTGGCTGATCTCAGCGGGGAAATCTGAAGATGAGCCCAAATGTAGAGACACACAAATGCTAGTATAGAAGCTTGTGTTGTTTTATTAAAGGTCTCTCTTCTCTCTCTCTCTCTCTCTCTCTCTCTCTCTCTCTCTCTCTCTCTCTTTCTCCCAACTTCTGTCTCTCTTTCTCTCCCTCCCTCTCTCCATCCGTCCTCTGTTATCTCTGTGTTTAGACTGTACCATCTGCTCCATTAATTGATCAAAAAGCCCGTGGATGTTGTGCGATGTTTGGGTGATTGAATTTTTCAGCAGCCCTCCCCCCTGCACCTCTGTCTGCACCTGTCGACTGCTCCTGTCGACTGCTCCTGTCTGTGTTACACTGAAGCCCCGACTGTTAATCTAAATAAATCATAAACTCAGAAAAGGGGGAAATCGATTAGCCCTAAATAAATATATTACGACACTTTTTTTCTATTAAATCAAAGCAAATAAATGAAAAGATGACTAATTTGAAAATATATACACATTTATTTTTTTACTTTTTTAACATAATTACAGTATTTAATGTAACTATGTCCAGTTTCTTATAATTCACAGTGTAATTAAACAAAAACACCACACATGACATTCAAGACACTTACTGTAATTCACCCCAACAACAACTCATATTTATTACACTTGAGGAGGTTAATTTAAGCTAAAATTTTACAGTCTTTTTCTTTAAAATCACACAGATAATATTTTTAAGTAACAGCGGTAATGGCCTTGACAAATGTGCTTCAGAATCTGTATTTTTATTAAGTGACAAGACTTCTTCCACCACTGTATATCACTTGGACTTAATAACTTGATCTGATAAATAAATAAATTAATATAAATAAACATTTGCGTCAGTGATACCTCTGTTTGATTAAGACCAATGTAAACTCATGGTGCTTAAACCAACACTTAAACCTGCACAGAGCGTCAAAACAACAGAGGGGCCTCGTCAGGGATTACCCCAGGCTGTTTTATCTCCTGCTTAAATTTCCTTGAAGAAAAAAAAGAACTAATACCCGGGTTTAAAAAAGAGAAAGAGCTCTCTGGCGCCTCCTGTGCTGCAAACGCTGTGCCTCTGATCCGTGAGTATTGAGCGTTTTAAGAGAGCAGCACTTGCATTGTTCACTCATATTGATATTTGTGGCCTATTTTTCTCTTCTTCTCTTCTTTTCTCTTCTTTTCTTCTTCATACTTCCTGTTTACCTCGTGCTTTTAGGTAGAGAATGATTTGTTTGTTGGTCCAAGTCTATTGATTCAGTTGTTGTCCGGTTCTTTTCAGTGAAAGGTGGAATATGGATTGATTTTGTGAGCGTTTTCTAATTGGAGTTAGCAAAGTTCACAATTACACTATAGCCTAATTAGTCCAGACCTGTTAGAGCGTGTAAATTAAATTATTGAATAAGTGTAATTACGCTGGATTACATTAATTACACCATAATACTTTTTATACCCTGTAATTAAACTGCAAATAGGCCTTGCATCTTTTTCCAAAAAAACCCCCAACATACTTAGATTGTAATTAAACCAAGACTAAGTTTTTGTTATACTGTAAGAATCATTTATTTTAATAGCACGCTCTGTTGGACCTACATAGAATTGCAGCTCTTTATATCTTCTAATCTTGTTTTCGTAACATTAGTCTAGGTTTGTTGTTATTTTACAGGGTCAGATATAAAACCCATATGACCATATTAAAGGTGCACTGCATAACATTTCTGCTGGAGGGTCCGCCGCCTGCTTATCTCCATGGAAATGTTATTGCTTTGTCTAAAATGTTTCACAGTATAGATTAAACCTAATCTAACACAAGGGAGACAAGCTGGTTAAAGGTCTACGCTACATTACAGTTCAGATCTGTGGAGAGTCGCTACTTTTCAGAGAAGAAATGACTGTATTTTTGAACAATAAAACACACATAATGAATAAATGCCAGACGGATATGTTTAATGTCATTCCATGGAACATTCCAGGCAAAGCAAGAACATCTCCATGGAGACAAGTAGGTAGCGGACCCTCCGTCAGAAAAGATGCGCAGTGCACCTTTAACATTTGTCTAGTTTTGTTGTTATCGTAGATTATAAAGCAGCTTAACTTACCCGTATGACCATATGCTCATTTTCTTTCAGCCTCACTGACATTTCTCAGATGTGCTCAGTTAAAAATAGTGACTTTTATTTCAAACTCTTATAGGTACAGAATATATGGAAGGGCAATTACGCACATACATGTACCAGTGGTTAATAGCCCAGTTTATGACAGGAATATGAGTTTCATTTGCATAATCATTATGATGACTGGAGAGCTGCATAAACCTGCAGAGAGGTGATTGATGGAAATGTAATTATGACACCTCTTAGTTATTAAATGTAATCAGACGAAGCCACTTATCTTTAGCACAGGGCTGAGGGGTCCTGCCAGTCCTTTTGTAAAACCCTCTGCTCATGTGAGCTCCTCTGGTCTTTAACATGCTCCAGTCTACACGATAGCATCATGAAGCTAAGGATGATAACGTGTTTGTGATTAGCTCCTAATTAATATGCTAATCTGGTAGTTCATTTTTTGTTATTGCTTATAAGAATAAATTGAGAGTTTTGCATAATGTCTTCAAGTTATAATAAAAATAGAAAAAAAAATGTCTATTATATTGTTTGTTTGTTTGTTTGTTTGTTTGTTTATAGTATTTGGAAGTATAGTAGTAGTTAAGAGCAAATTAGCATTATGTCACTATAGTACAGGTACTACAATACAGGTAAATAGTACTCTAGTTTTACTGTGTCAAAATTGTTGTTGAATTTTAAACGAGTAAGCCATGCCCAACAGTGTAGAATTCAGGCTTTATTTCATTTTAATTTTATTGTAGTAAAGGGACAGCCACCTGCTTGTTTCCATGGAAATATTGCTTTGTCTAGAATGTTCCACAGTATAGATTTTACCTACAGTATCTGTCATGAGGGAGACAAGCAGGTTACAGCACTGTGTTACATTACAACTCAGATCTGTGGAGAGTCGCTCTTATTCATAGAAGGAATTATTGTATTTTTCAGCAATAGAAACACCTTTAATGAATAAATGCTAAATGGATATGTTTAATGTCATATTATGGAACATTCCAGGCAAAGTAAAAACATCTCCATGGAGACAAGTAGATACGGACTCTCCACCATAAAAGTTACGCAGTGGAACTTTAAGACTCACTGCAAAAATCCCTAGTTTGGCTGACTGAACGGAGTACATTACTCTTAGGAAACAGAATTCGTTTGCATGTAATTAGAACGTTTATGTTGTTTTTTGCTTTTATCACAGAATTAGATGTAATAAATAATCTGATTTACACAAACTGTCAACAAACTTCACCAAACTTCACCCGCAGATACATCAGCACATGCAAAAATGTGAGAAAGCCGAGCTAAAATGGCGAAGTCTGGGAGCTGCGCGCGCTGAAGTGAAAGTAATTATAGCACCTATAATACCAGTGGAAATGTCAAAGTCTTCACCGTGTTTACCCCATCTCAAGCTCTTGTTCTTGGGAGCTGACGATGTTTGAAACCACAAATCCTGGACCTTAAAGCGGAGAATGTGAGTTTATTTGTTGCAGTGTACAGTCCCGTGTGCCACTGACAGTTAGGTTGGTCTTTGCATACGTGCCCACACTTTTGCTTATTCTGCGATTTTAAATAAACATACACTGGCGTTGTTTTGCCGAATCTGCAACTACTAGGAATCCTGCGTACCTCCTGTCACCTTACACAAACAATGATATAGCATCTGGAACAAACTTTTTAATTGGGGGCTGTGCTGTGGATTTATTAACAAATTGTTTGCAAAGGGTTTTGAAGAGGTAATTACTATAGACTGCAATGGAAAAGAAAAACAGAACTAGTTCATTTGAAACGGTTTGCAGTGGTCCAAATATATTTCTCTCTTATTTTATGCATTCCAAGCAGGATAATTATTAACCAAGATAATGATTTCTATGCATAAAATAAAATGGAATGGAATATGTCTAAATTCCCTGTCTGTTCCCTGTCTGTAAATGTCCCAAACATCTTTTATTTCTGTGTTTTAAATGAAGCTAGTCCCTACATTCTACTCACAGCAGCTGACCGTTTGTTTGCCCGTTGCCATGGTGATGTCATGGCGATGGCAGCAGAGTATTGATACAGAATGTGATTTAACTGTTGCCGGACTACTTGTGGGTTATGATACAATAGTGCATTTCAAACTCCTCACTCAAGAATGTAAATGAAATTAGACATGTATATTCATTACTGGGAAAATGAATATACTTGTTATTTTAGGATGAATCTCCAGAGCAGTGTCTTATCTCAAACTCACTCACATCAGAAAAGTGAAAATCATAGCTCCTCTGCTCCCCCACCAACTTCCACATGAATTCAACAGCGCAGAAGGCAAACCCACCGAGTCTCTGCCAACAAGTCAAAATAGACAAATTCTAACTTTGGATTTTCTAGTTTCCACTAAATTCACTTCAATTCCACATCGGCAGCTGGAAAACTCAGAGCCTGCTGTTCTATTCGTGTGATAGTGTGAGTGGAGAGGAGTGCATGTGAGGATACAAAGGTTAGTCCAGGTAATCATGGCTATGCTAACTGTATATTAGAGGTGAACTAAGCGCTTGGTTGAAACCAAGTGAAGCTCATCGAGGCTAGCAGTTATAATGGGTAATCTGCAATCAGGGACTATATTTGGAAATCCAAGCACAAAACCAACGAGCCAATCAGGTGCAAGGTTGTTGATAGGAACACACCCCCTCCCGCTCACACTGTTGGTTTGACAGGGACGGGGCTTTTCAATGAGACTGTCAGCTGTACCGGAATACAGTAGTATTCAGAATACGTATTCTTGGTACATGTATTCAGTTACTTCCCAACACTGACTATGCAAGTGGCAAAATATTTTCACAAATATAGACATACTGTAGAACTTTTTACTGAAAGCAAGTTTAGTTTTGAGTTGTTGTGAGAATACAGTTTTGCTTCCTTTTCATGCAGTACACAAACTATCCGACCCTGCTGCTGTCACTTCTCCATATACTAGTATTCTAAGCATGTTCGTTTAGTGAGGCCCTCAGTCTGAGCAGAGGAGGTGGGGCACAGTGGAGCTCCATAGCCCCTGGTACTGCACAGTTGTATGGGCCTCATCCTGATACACATAATTACGGAGGAGACTGGGCGGTGCAGATGGAGGCCTGGATGACACGTCCATGTTTACTCCTCACAGCTGCTGTCAGGGAGCACCACAACAAGGCCTGGGAAATAATGGGGAGAGCTAAGCATCATTTTATCTGTACTGAAAAAATACATTTCTAAGAGAAGTTTAATCACACTTTTTACTTATTATAGCGTTTGATTGAAGACACTGTTTTTTAACTGATTTTGACTTCAAAACATGAAAAACAGAATTAGTTCATTTTAAGCGGTTTGCAGTGGTCCAAAGTTATTCCTCACTTCCTTATGTATTCTAATCTTTACAATTATTATTCTTTTAGAAATCAGAGTAGTTTTGCCTTCAATGTAAAGCTAACAAGAACTAGCATGCTTACTGTGCATTTCCTGATTATCAACAATGAAACACTTTATAATTAAATGCAGACAGCATGCAGCAGACTTGTATGGACCTCAAGAGCTGTTTAAAATAGTATCTTACCACCAGTATAAGTGAATGAATACTGCACACAATTGTAAAGTGAACTTGAGCGTCTGTATAACTGCTAGATGACTAATGCAGTGGTTTTCAGACTTTTGGAGGCCAGGGACCTCTTATCGGTATGAAAATACCCCAAGGACGTCCGCTTATTCTACACAATGGCACCACAATACAATTCAGAAGTTTAAACGTTTGTCTATCCAAACTTACCAAGTTTTAATAAAAGATTAATTTCTCATAGTCCTTATTTTATTGGTGTAGTTATTACCATCAAAACATTGTGGGTCGTTTCTTGCCGCAGGCGAGCACAAGTGTGGGGCGTGGCGTTCTAAACAAGAGGTGTACCGTGTCTGAATATCAGGTGGAGTGGAGCAGACAGAGGGCGTGGTGTGGCCAGTTCTGTCACAGCCCATCCAAAATTCTATAATCCCGGCGCTTCTACCTTGTGGGGCTCCAGTGTTGTTTTTGTACCCATATATTTTTTTTTATTTTTTCCCTTTTTTCCCCCCACCCCTTTTTGCTGCCTGGTAATGAGGCAAAGATTGCGGACATTACCCAAGCTGCAGTGATTTTCAATGCTACAGCGGTCACAGATTGGTTCAGATGCCATCACCATATATGTACCTGTACCGTCCCACTCCAGCCCCAGCGGCCAAGTACAGCCCGACCTGGACACGCCCCCTCATTAACACTTGCACTCGTGCAAAACAAATGCCAAGACAGGGCCCTGTATGTTTGGGATTGTACATCACAAAATATTTAAGTAATGATCATTGTCATCACTAGACCACTAGACTAATCCAGTTAACGTACATAATGTTTGGTGCTCTTACCTTTGTTCAGATCCTTTTGTACGTCTTTGCAGGGGACTCCAGCTCAAATAAGTCAAGGTTATATTATAAAATGTAGAAGACTGCTGGTGGTTGCAATTTAAAATGAGCCTTTATGTCGTGTCCAAAAGTGTTTTGAGTGAAGCAGACTGAGTGGCATGTTGATGTTTAAACTGGCAGCACAAAGAGCATTGTCTCAGCATTTCAAAAAGGAAAAACACTCTTCTATTTACCCAACACAGATGGAATCACAACGCAGCCATTTTTTTTTTTTTTTTTTTTTTCATAATTCAGTAGCAGATTTTTGCTGAGCTCCAAACCATATGTGACAGTGCTCTCAGGCTGCCAGATCATGATGCCAGGCCCTCCTATAGCTGCACATTTCTTTTCATATGTTTTTTTTTTATCTTCACTTGTATTAAAGTGGCTAAGGGGCACTTGCAAATCTTACCTGCATCACCAAGAAAGAAATTAAGAAAGAAACTAGTGAACATAGCCAGTGCAGAGCAGTATAAGGGGGCTAGGGCATACAGGAATTTTGGGAGAATTTTCTGGAAACCCATGCGTGTGAATACCACTGACATGGGAAAGTATGGAAGACAACAATAGGTTAGACAGATTCTGTTCTCTATCTCTGTTTGAAAATCACACCATTTCTAAAGATCCTATATTACGCAAAAAATGGACTCTTCTGAGCTTTTAGCCATGTTATAATGCTGTTACCTACTCAAAACATACATGGAGAGGTGATATGTTTCATTCACACATGTTTGCGTAATCCTTTATTATTAGTCTGTCTACATCTCCAAAGCTCAAAATGCTCTGTTACACCTTGATGTCATGAAATGGTATTTTTTTAAGTTAACGGCTACCTTTTGCCTTTTGTTCAGTAGAGACTGGCAGTTCCAGATCTGAAATCATCCAAATGATTCCAGTGAAGGCGTATGAAGAAACACAGTGTAATACCACATGACATCACAAATTGAAACAGAGTGTTTTCAGTTAGAGAGAAGAACCCAGCCTAAATCTGCAGGGTTTGTGTGTTAAACATGTGTGAATGAAACAAAACACAACTCCAGGTCTGTTTGTGATGAGGAAACAACATTAGAGCAGAAAACAGCATAATATGGTAAGTATTTTGGGGGAATTTTGTCTCTTTCAAAAATAGTAATTATAGGCCATTTATTTTCAAGTTTTGCTATGTGTATACATAGGCTTATTGTTTTGTTTTGTTTTTTTCTTTATTATAAAAGCCATACTACATAGTGTACACACCACCTCATCTCCAGCTCCATGTTTTGTGACGCAAAAACTCAGAGGGCTCCAATAAAGCACATGCATAATTCAGTTGCCTCCACTATTGCCTGTATAAATTCTGTATTAATTTGTGAGGATAAATAAATAAGGTGCGTATTTATTACGGTGGTGAGTGGTATCATAGCAACAGACTTTATTGGCTCCAGTGGTGTGTCATAACAATAGAGGGCTACAGTGGGGTAATTTAAGGGCTTCATTAAATGTGCCATTGTATTTTCATTTAATCTAAAGAGGGTTATTATGGGGGAGGGGGTTTGATGCATTGTATTTTTTTTCTTTTTAATCTATTTTTAAATCTGTTTCTTATTAAACTTGGAACTTTTCTCAGCCCAAAGCCTTAAGAAATACATGTGACTTTTACTGATGGAACATTACAAAAAAAAAAACATTGTTAAAGGTCCTATATAATGCAAAAATGAATCTTGTAAGATTTAAGACATGTTATAATGGTGTTACCTAATCAAAAACATACCTGGAGTTGTGCTTTGTTTCATTCAGACATGTTTGTGTAATCCTTTATTATTAATCTGTCTACATCTCCAAAGCTCAAAATGCTCCATTCCACCTTGTGATGTCATGTAGTGGTAATTTTCAAGTTAAGAGCTGCCTTTTACAAAAAGAAAATGTAGTTATGTAGTTAGCTATGTAGTTATAATGTATGACACCTGTGGATCATTATGATAAAATTTGGACATTTTGATTTGCAATATTCATTTAAAACTACTGTATTAAAGAAAAAAGTCCATTGACTTCCATGTCAGAAAACTGCGGTGCCCAATGGGAGCTGACGTCGCCATAAACATCATCACAACAAAGAGTCAGCACCTCTGATAGATAGTTGCACATCACGCTAGCAGCTAGAAAGCAGCAGATTCATTTATTTTATTTTTTTTTTTTGTACAAAAATGACTATGTGATGCTGCTGAATCGCAGGCGTATCATCGATTAAGAAAATTAAATTGGAAATTGAAATTGAATTGAAGTAAGTTCAGAGCAGTGGACTTATACCTGTAAAAACAGAGATTGATCAGCAAAATGGCATTTTGAAAATATAATAATAATAATAATAATAATAATAATAATAATAATAATGCATGTGATTAAAGATTGATCAAACATGTGCAAATCACTCCAAATACAACTTTGAGGAAGTAAATGAGAAGTGGAAAGAACTATAACATGGCTAAAAGCTATAAATTAAAAAAAAAAAAAAGTCAATTTTGCATCATAGGTCTGCTTTAAGACAGCACACTGTTCCACCAGCCGCCCTCTGACATCCCACTCCATCATGTCTGAAATATTAAGAAAAAGGCAGACATTTTTCTCCCATCATCCCTCTGGGAAGTGGACCAAATGTGTAAATCAGAATGAGACAGTAAAAGCAGTTCAGGCCTTCTTGTTTTGGCTGTTTTATTCTGAAAGTTTGGTGAAATCAAAGTGAGAGAAGATACTTTGATTTGGGCCATGTTGAAGAGAGAGAGGGAACGTGTGTGGGTGGTACATGTCAAACTGAGAAAAGAGGAAGTTTTTTTTTCATAAATCATTCATACACTAAGTAACTTTTATCTATAACATATTTTTCTGAGATGGTAATTAGTCAGAGCTAAGTTTGGTTGGTATTGTGAAAAGGTGTTGATGCTGATAAGGGGGTAAAGATTATGAAAGTCAAGTTTTTCTTTCCATGACTATGTAGTATGATATTTTACTATGTTACAATGTTATAACCATAGACTGTATAAAGAATTGGACTAAGGGCGTGTGGCATCACCTATAACGTTAGGCTCCAGTCAAATGAAGCTCATCGAGGCTGGCAGGTATAGGGGCGAATTTGGAGCCGAGTTCCATATTTGGAATTCCGACCGCGAGTATCATAGCAACCAAAGAGCCAATCCTGTGCGAGGCTGCTGAAGGTAAAGCCTGTTGCTAACACTAAAGGGAGTGACTTCAGGAAAAGAAGCGTTGATTTGTCTGTTATTAATGTTCATATCTTGATTTACAGACAAAATAACTAAATAAAAACACAAATCTGTCTGATCAGTGGTTTTCAGATGGTGTGATCGATAGGTGAATTAGCCAATCAGGGACACGCATGGTATGTCCATATCAAAACAAGTATGGCTGCTTTTGTTTGTAAATTATATAAATGTGAGGCGACCAATGAGCTCCCTCTTTTCACATATGTCACTGCAAAAAGAAATCTGACGAACATGTTTGGTCAGTGTTTAAGAGTGTTTAATAAATGATAGAAGTAATCCAAAGTATACTTATATACTGTACATAAGTTCCTGTTGGGATTTACTGAAGTTTATTTGGGTATCCTTTCACATGGGATGCAGAGATCTGACAAATATTGTATCTCTAGTCAATATTATCAGCAGGGGCAAACAAGACCATAACTGAGTACTTGATTATACATTTTATTATTTATATACTAGTACGACAACTATACTTTATATTTTTTTCTGTACCTGCTCTGTTTAGATGCTCTGTACTGTTTGTGGTCTCCTTTGTTTGTTTTTGTATATGTAACAAAAGAAAAGAAATCACCCAGAAGCACGCATAGCATTCACTTGGAGCCATATTCCAACTGAACAGACTGGAGACAGAATACTGTAGGAAGTCTCATGGAAACAGCTATCTGCTTTTTAAAAATTGATACCTGCCATAATGTATATTCTGTACACACTCCCAGGAAAGATGTATTTGTGGTAATGCCGGAAATGTATGGAGAGGTTATGGCGGCGATCAGGTCAGAGGCTGCAGATTGGACGAGCATAATGACACCCAAGGGACACAAGGGACATAAGGGTGCATACAAGGGTACCCTGTGTATCGCTAGGGACCTCCAGTATAACCCATAAAGATTTAGCTGTTACAGGGGGCCATGATTTTTCAATTTATTAACAATTTTATTGGAATTAAAAATATAAGACTTTTTTATCCCCTGGGAGCAGCAGAGAGAAGGAGGAAGAAGAGTAGTGGAGGAAGAAATACAGTCCCTGACAAAAGTCTTGTCGCTTATCCATTTTGTAGAAACAAAAGCTTATAACCTGACTTTAAATTAATCGATTGGTTTTAGAAATGTCTCATATGAAAGCTAAAACCCTCCCAAATTATGCTCAATATACTAAAATAAATTTGCTTCACTGAAGAAAGATTGATAATTTAATGAACACAGAAAGGTCAGATTTTGGCAAGACAAAAGTCTTGTCGCCTACAGAAAATTGAACAAATAATTTACTTCAAATACAAAAATATGTTGCATAACGTCAGTGAATTAAGTAGTGGTGCTGTGAGATCCATATTTAATATCTTGTATGACTTCCATGAGCTTGAAGGACTGCATCCATGCGGTTCGATAATGATTCATACAATTTGTTGATGAAGTCATCAGGAATAGCAAAGAAAGCAGTCTTACATGCCTCCCAGAGTTCATCAAGATTCTTTGGTTTTGCCTTCCATGCTTCCTCTTTCATTCTACCCCAGACATGCTCAATGATGTTCATGTCTGGTGACTGGGCTGGCCAGTCCTGGAGCACCTTGATCTTCTTCGCCTTGAGGAACTTTGATGTAGAGATAGAAGTATGCGATGGAGCACCATCCTGCTGCAAAATTTGACCCCTTTTATGGTTGGGAATGTAAGAGGTAGCTAATACTTCTTGATATTTTAGGCTATTGATATTGCCTTCCACCCTGCAAATGTCTCGCACACCCCCATACTGGATGTAACCCCAGACCATGATGTTTCCGCCACCAAACTTAACTGTTTTCTGGGTGAATCTTGGATCCATGCGGGCTCCAGTAGGTCTCCTGCAATATTTGCGGCGGCTGTGATGTAATTCAACCAAGGATTCATCTGAGAAATCCACCTTCTGCCACTTTTCCAGTGTCCATCCTTTTAGCAGGCTGTGGGCCTTGGCAAATGCCACACGGTTTTTTAATTGCCTTTTGTTTAGTGCTGGTTTCTGTGCACTGATTCGACCATGGAGGCCATTTCGAGACAGAATTCTACAAACTGTTCTGGTTGACACAGGGACTTGAGGTGACCAGACCTGGTGGAGCTCTGCTGCAGTGGAAAAGGGGCTGGCCTTAGATTTTCGAATCAACAAACGCTCCTCCCGAGCAGTTGTCTTGCGGGGTCTGCCGGACCTGGGCTTGTCAAAAACATCTCCAGTCTTTTCAGATCTTTTTCTTATTCTTTGTACTTGACGCTGAGACACATTGAAGGTGTCAGCCACCTCAGCAGTGGATCTGGTCTTCAGCCTCTTGATAATTAACGCTTTGGTCTCAGGGTGGATCTTAGGCATGTTGTCAGAGGTCAAGTTGCAGTTGATGTGAAGGTCTGGTGTTCTGGGGTTCTTTTTATACACACCCACTAACTGATTGATCAGTAACTGATCACAGGTGAGGCTGTAATCTAGGATTGGGTGCATCATATGACAAGGCGACAAGACTTTTGTCTTGCCAAAATCTGACCTTTCTGTGTTCATTAAATGATCAATCTTTCTTCAGTGAAGCAAATTTATTTTAGTATATTGAGCATAATTTGGGAGGGTTTTAGCTTTCATATGAGACATTTCTAAAACCAATCGATTAATTTAAAGTCAGGTTATAAGCTTTTGTTTCTACAAAATGGATAAGCGACAAGACTTTTGTCAGGGACTGTACTCGATTTTGTTACTTAAGTAAAAGTATAGATGCTGGTGTAAAAAAAAAGTTAAGTAAACGTATGACATCAAAAAAAAGAAAAAAACAAGAAACAAATGAAAAGATATTTTTTCCAAGCTGTTTTTATTTGTATATTTTTGTCGCTTGCTTGTTAAAAGTAACTCCCTCCGGATTTTCAATAGGTCTTGGACAATAATAAAAATACTTTTACTTTTCAGTTCTGTTAAAAAATGTAGAGGAGTAGAAAGTACAGATACCTTCGCTCAAATGTATTGAAGTAAAAGTAAAAAGTATCCACTTTAAAATTTACTTAAGTACAGATACCTAATATTTTTACTTAAGTACAGTACTCTACTACTTTTACTTTGTTACGTTCCACCACTGAAGAGGATATAAGTTCAGTTTATTTAGTGTCAGTCATTAAAGAAATATTCCATTTTACATAAAGTAAAGTTGCTGTATGACTGAAACAGACAAGTACATGTAAAAATATGAAAAGTGAAAAATATAAATTAATAGCATCATATGGTGTTTAAATTGGAGCTTTAATGTAAAAGTCAAGAAGACTGAAAATTATAATGTATGATAGAGTATGTTATAATCCTGCATTAGTCTGTCTACATCTCCAAAGTGCAAAATGCTCTGGTGCAACTTGTGATGTCATAAAGCGATAGTTTTCAAGTTAACAGCTACTTTTCACCTTTTGTTCAGTAGAGATTGGAAATTCCGGGTCTGAAATGATCTAAATGATTCTAGTGAAGGTGTATGGAGTTTAAAAACACAGCATTTCCAGTGTTATCACATGGGCCCTTTAAGAGATGTAACTTTAAGAGAGGATAAAACTTAGAGGATGAAAACTGCTGGCCTCCATCATTAGCCCTAATATAAAATAACTCTAAAACTCTGCATACACAAAACCTGCATTATTTTTGAATATGGCTCTTTTAAAGTCCCCTTATAGAAGCCTATGTCCAGTCCAATCATTAAACCCCAACTGTGCTCTGAACCGCAGGTGGATCTTGCCTTTTCGACAGCTCAAGTATTCATGTCTGATCCTCCCCTCTCTCCCTCTCTTCCTCTCTATCTCTTACCCTTCTCCCCTTTCCTTTTAAAAGTCCATCAGGAACGGCGGACATCTTTGTTTTGCCAACCGTCACCTCGCCTTTAAAAACATCATTAGTGACGATCAATTGTGCGCAGCGCTATAAGCTATTACCTGCTCATCCGCCCACATCTTCCGTCTCTTCGGCGGACTGTGGAGGGACCGGGGCTCCTGGCATTTTGGAGCACACGGTAATGAGTACGAAGAGTGTGAAGAACGAGGAGCGGACAACAAAAAGGTCACACATAAAGCCTGACCCCCAGAGAGCCAAAATGTAAAGTTGTGGCTAATTATTTCTTTAAAAGTTTCCAAACGGCGTAAGTTCTTTGCAAACTTGTGTTGTTTGAGTAATCCCATATACGCTGGCCTTGTTAGCGCATAGAGGATGTTTCTTATACTGCTGCTTTTTCATGTAAATTGCAAAGAATGCCTTGAGACTGAAAAGAGGTTTGCTGTGGTTAAGTTGGTCTTTTTCGTAAATCCTTGACTGGGAATCTGGAGATAATTATGGACAGCAACATAATTAGAATGCAATTTAAAAAAAAAGAAACTGTTCTATAAAAGATAAGACAATGTACATGATTAAAAAGAATATCTGGATGTGAAATTTTATTACATTTTTATTCTAATTTTGGATGTGTACTTTTTCTAGCTAGTTAAACTTTCAATATTAATAGAAAAGAATTGAAACTTTCCAGTCATTCTGGGGGTGTTTTACATGTATCTCTAATGGTGGACTGTTCAGCAGTTACCATGGTGACACAATGTACACAGACAAAAACAAAATTAATTTAAACGACACATTGTCAGCGTTGGTGCAGATCTGTTAAACTTCGCCCACCAAGCTACCAATTAAAGGAGCACTATGTAACTTTTCTGGTAGAGGGTATAATTTAAAAACACAGCACTGTGTATTACCAAATGACACCACAAAGTGTTTTCGGTTTGAGAGAATAACTCATGTGTGGATGAAACAAAACACAACTCATGGTATGTTTGTGATGAAGAAACAGCGTTACAACATAGATCCAAAAATAGCTTTAAGGTATTTTTTGACCAATAAATACACCCATAATCAAATAAATGCTATATATAGATTAGGTTTAATGCCACACTATGGAACATTCCAGGCATTCTCCATGGGTAAGAAGAAGTGGCACCTCCACCAAAAGTTCCACAGTAGAGCTTTACGTGAGCGACAGAAGCTGATGAAATATATTTACAATTGAATTTCTGTCCGCATATCTATTCATTACTTTCTATGCCATTCCCTGTTCTACTTCCTGGCAGGCTTCCTAAAACACCCATTAATCTTCGTTTTGAACCTATCAGGGTATAGCGTTTCTCCTTTCGACGGATAGTTAGCATTTCCTCTGGCTTTTCAAGATGGCCGTGATGAGGCAACAAATCACGCGGCGACGCTAGCTCCACGGGTCAGAATCCATCAGCTGCCCGATGGCCTTTGACATTCAATAAACGTCAGGCAGTATTTACGCCCGGCTGCTAAAATAACACTAGGAAATATGCTCACAATTAGCTAGCAGCAGAGGAGTGGGACGAATCATAATAGTTGATATGGTCATTTAGCATGGGACCGGCCCGCACAAACCCAAATGCCGCCATGTAAATCCTGCTTTAATTAGACCAAATGGAGGGGAGAAAATGGCCGACGGGACCATAACACTATCAGTTGTTTACAATAAGTTGAAGCACATCGTTATGGCGACAGGGTGACAGGAGGGGGAGGGGATAGGGGGAAAGGGGGGTGTCACACAAGGGAGTCCATTAGCGCGGAGGAGACGGGGGCGTTGTGAGGGAATGGGTTCTTCAGACGATCGGGTGACGTATCAGCCGCAGACTTATTCACAGTTGGCAGTGTCTGAGAGGTAATTGTGAAAGTTAGATGGGGCCCTGTGGAGAGTGGATGTAGAATACCAGCAAGATTAGGACATGGAGGAAATTCTATGTTTTACTTATTTGTGAAAGGGTTTTGCAATTCAGTGGGCGAAGAATGTGCTATTATCAGGCTTTGTACACTAGAATATAAACTCATTAAAAGGCCTATATTGTATTGTATTGTATATTAGTCATGTTGGAATGTTGTTACCTCCTCAAAAACATACCTGGAGTTGTGTTTTGTTTCTTTCACACATGTTTGGGTAATCCTGCATTGTTAGTCAGTTTACATCTCCAAAGGTCAAAATGCTCTGTTCTACGTTGTGATGTCATGAAGCGATAGTTTCAGCTGCCTTTTACCTTTTGTTCAGCAGAGATTGGCAATTCCAGGACTGAGATTATTTTTGAGAAAAGAACTCAGCCTAAATTTGCAGGATCTGTGTGTTGAACATGTGTGAATGGAACAAAACACACACACACACACACACACATTTCAGATATGTTTTTGATGAGGAAACAACAATTAGCTCATAGATCTGAAAATAGTGTTACATGGGCCCTTTAAAAGTGCACTGTGTAATTTTCTGGTAAAGGGTCCGTCACCTGTTTGCCTTCATGGAAATAGGCAATTGTCTGGAATGTCCAGCAGTATGGCATTAAACAGTTTCCATGGAGACAAACCCCAGTGCCTCCAAGCCAAGTTATATTTCAGCTCTGTGGAAAGATGAGCTCACTCACTGTAGGAAGGCACATTTTAAATGAAAATAGTTCAATTTAATTTGGTTTTCATTTATAGTTTGAGACAACCTATTTCAATCAGTTTCTTCCATTGTAACAGAAAGTTTATCCTAATTTGAACTGAGTAGGGGATTCCATACAATTTTCTATTTTCCAAACACAATTACCCAATACTGTATACCCATTATAGCCATTGCCACAGACACTACATTCATATCTCAGGTACTATGAGCTATGTCCCTTCACCAGGTTTACAATAACTGCTCTAGCCCTGCGCTTGTAATGACCAGTCTCCACAGCCCTTTGCCCACTTTTGACTGATTGTTTTAATTTCAAAATAACCACTGTGAACTATTTATTTCTGCCTTATTTATTTCACTGAACGCGCTCGGGTCGGTGTCTGACAGATCTCACAATTCCAATTTCCAGGAAGGCCCCAACAGCCAAAATGCAGAGATGAGAGGAATAAAGGTCTGGCTGTCTGCACATACTTTTCACTTTACCCTTGGTGCTCATTGTAGAGGAGGGGGAGGTCATACACACAAGTGGTTGGCATTCAGTTTTTTGTGGGGTGTGTTCAGAATTATTCAAGATTAGGATCAGGCTTTGAGTGATCACTGCTTCTGCCAAGGTAAGGGCCCCATATTATTTTCTGATCTATGTTCTGATGTTGTTTCCTTATCAGAAACATACCAGGATTTGTGTTTTGTTTCATTCACACATGCTTAACACACAAACTTGCATATTTAGGCTGAGTTCTTCTCTCACACAGAAAACACTCTCTTCCACCTTGTGATGTCATGTGGTAATACAGGAAGTGCTCCACTGTGTTTTTAAACATCATTCGGATGATTACAGCCCTGGAATTGCCAATGATTACTGAACAAGGTAAAAGCTAGGTGTTAACTTGAAAACCACCACTTCATGACATCACAAGGTGGAACAGGTAGACAGATTCATAATAAAGGATTACTCAAACGTGTGAATGAAACAAAGCTCAGTTCCAGGTATGTTTTTGAGGAGGTCACTCATAGAATGGTCAACAAACAAAATGCAACAGATTGTGCTGACATGCTTAAATCTAAAACTTGCTAAATGAATGATTACACATAAATAATTGCAGATATTCCTACGACTGGGCAAAGACTAGCAGTGTTTTACAGTCAGGAAGCAACCATATTACAATCTAACTACAGATGAATCATAAAGTCATGATCATCATCATTTGGAGTTAAGGTTAAGGAGTGACAGCAGGCTCAGTTTCTGACTGCAGGAACTGCCATATGTTCCATGGCACTTGTCGCTATTTTCTGTCACCTGCCAGTATCTGCTGCACCTGACGTGGCACCTGTCAGTATTAGTGGCACCTGACAAGGCACCTGCCAGATATTTTCACATTTTCTGTTATAACCAGCCTCAATTTCTGGTGGATTAAGTAAATTTATTGGTTCTAGTTTTATGTAATCATATAATCAGAACACATGAGGCACCACAGCCTGAAGTCTCACTGAAATATGAGATACAATATTCATCTGTATGGGCTCCTTCTCTACAGGAGGTTTCAAAACTCTCTCTTCTCTCTCTCTCCTGTCACTGCCACTGCTCAGCGTCATCTCTGGTATAGGAGGATAGGATATGAAAATCTATATTTGCATTGTGAGACAGCGCTGGCTGGATTTCCCTGTTTTGTAGAGATGCAGGTATAACTTTTGTATCTCTGTGAGTGCAGTCCTGAGGAGGGTCATTGGGCTAAACAACAGGTGCCCAGATTTGTAATTCAGAAAGATGGGTCTGAGTGCACTGATCCATGACAGGACGTGCACATAACAATAAATCTGCAGACGTGCGGTCACCAGGGGCAGTAACAGTGACGTAGGAGTTTTGGACTGCAGAAATATATAAATAGTGCAGCACTGGTAAGCAACAAAATTCAGTGACCGAGAGGTAAATGTAAAAACGTAAATCTGCTGCTCCCATGCTTCGAAAAGTTGCCAGTTGATTTTTTTTTTTTTCAGACAGAATTTGTTGAAAAAGTAAACATGCGTACACTTTACAATGTGAATAAAATTAAAACTACCATGCTTGTTTGCCAGCACGCAGTCTCACATAAGTGTCCTTGTATATTCTCAGATATACCATTATTACAGTTCACAGAGCTAAACTCTCCCCAGGACCAGGCTTTCATTTTGTGAAAGCCCCTTGAGTCTGGGGGTATAAACACACATACACAGTGCTGAGTCCCCTAGGCCCCACATACAACGCACAGGCTAAGTGAGTGAGCAGAGCAGCCCATCAGGCATGAAACAGGGGCCTGGAGGAAAAGGCTAAGAGCTGGAGAGGGAGCGGTCTATGTAATGGGGAAAGGAGGGACACTGGTGGAAAGGGACTAATGGTGTTTACAGAATCCGCAAGCACATTTTAGCTCAGGAGTGGCATTGAGAGCATTGTGTTAGGTGTTATATATGATATGAGTTTAATTTAAAATAATAACACTAATTTGCAGTACAGCTTGTATAAAAAGTGGCTTTATTAATTGTTTACTAAATACTGATGACCACCCCAAGTCTGCTTGCCTACCCATAAAAGCTCTCCCAGATGAATGCTGTTGTTGTGTCTTTGGGAGACTTAACCCACCCAGTGTCTGTGTACACTGGTGTATGAATGTGTGTGTGTGTGTGAGTGGGTGAGTGGTTTCATCATGTAAAGCTCTTTGGTGGAAAAACGCTATATAAAAATGTGACCATTTACCAAAAAAACAAACAAAAAAAAACAAAAAACAAGGATCACATTTGCCAGCCCCACACTGCCATTCCTTGTTATCTTGGCCTACGTCATTCGAGGTATAATAATGGAAGCATAAGCAGACTGGACTGGACCTGACTTGACTGGATAACACAGTCAGAATGTTTTGAAGGTTTCCGGGTCTCATCCTGATGGTAAACAAACTTCTCCTCACTTTGGCCACTTTGATTTTTTTCTGACACGAGGCTTTATACTGTACACCACAATAGTATCTCCCCCTAGTGGCTGGAGTATCTTTGAGTTGATCTTACGTAAAACCATGCAGAAAAACATTTAAATATGTGTTTTCCCATTGCCCTGAAAGCAGTTTCTCTTTCTCGTTACCTGTTCCCTGCTGGTGTGTGACCGAGGCATGAAATAGAGAAAGAATCGACGCTCAATGGCAGCGCGTGGCTCCTATACGGCTGACATTTCAAAGGTATTATCACACTAATGCTGTATCCTAACGTATGGAAATGCAATGACCTTCTCCTTTGTTACGCTGTAAATCCTCAAGGTAGATAACTCAAGGTAGAGATGTTGTTTTTTTTTTGGTATTTTTCCAACTATAGTTTTATTCCACTCACGCAAGTTGCATAGTTGTGATGTGAATGTTTTAAAAGATCGTAGCAGAAATTAAGCTACTTTATCTTTAATTAGCATTTAATCAGCGCTCATTAAAATGCAAAGTCTTTGACCGAAACCAATTAGTCGCTATATTTCACTTTTAATACACCATGTACTATTACATCTGTGAGTACCTCTGATCTTTATTTTATTTTGTGTAGCAGGTGTAAAGGACAGAGTGGACCATTAAGTGTAACTATGGGTCACAAAGGAAGGAGAAATACAGGTTTAAAGGTGCACTATGTAACTTTTTGGTTGCCGGTCCGTCATCTGCTTGTTTCTATGGATATATCATTGCTCTGCCTGAAATGTTCCACAGTATGTCATTAAATAGCTCTGCCTTATTATTATTAAACTACAGATCTGGGGAGAGTTGGTCCTATTCACAGAAAGAATTATTATATTTTTGATCAATAGAAACACCCACGGTGAATAAATGTTTAGATGGATATGTTCAATATCATACTATGGAACATTCCAGGCAAAGCAATAACATCTCCATGGAGACAAGCCAGGTAGCAGACCCTTCACTAGAAAAGTTGCACAGTGCACCTTTAAATATGATTGGCCTATAGAATGTTGTGATGTTCACTCCTGGTTTGTATTTTTTGCTGGGCCATGTGTTGATCGTATGGTTGAGTCTGACAGGGTAATGTTCCTGCTAAAATAGAACTTGTCCTCTGAGCCTCTTATTGTTGTGCCTTTGAGCTTGATAAATGCCGCACACTGCAGACGCAGGTTCAAATCCTACTCCATCCGTCTTCTTCAGTCCCTTATGCGTCTAATGGTGACGTGTGTATTTCTGTGGCCCATATTACTGTCTCCTCTCTCCTACTGTGGACTAATGGTTCTGAGGTTATTGTTGAATCTTTCTATGTCACTGCCCCATTTTTTCAACTGCATAGAAGTCTGAAATTTTATCTGTGATACAACAAAATTGGCAAATGCAAAGAGCGCATTTTTGAGTGCATGGAGAAGATGACTTTGAATTAATGGATTAATAAAACAACTGTGAATTATGCAAAAAAAATTAAGAGAAATACTCCAATTTCTTTTAGAAGTCCTATATTATATAAAATTGACTCTTGTGAGCAATGTTGTTACCTCCTCACAAACGTATCTGGAGTTGTGTTTTGTTTTGTTCACACATGTTTGAGTAATCCTGCATTATTAGTCTGTCTGCATCTCCAAAGCTCAAAATGTTCCGTTGCACCTTGTGACATCATGAAGTGGTAGTTTTCAAGGTAACACCTTTCTTTTACCTTTAGTTCAGTAGTGTGTAGAATCCTTCTTTAGTTCAGTAGACTGGGAATTCCTACATTGAAATTATCCATATGATTCTGCTGAAGGTGTATGAAGTTTAAACACAGTGGAGACTTCCTGTTTCACCACATGACATCACCAGGTGGAAGTGTTTTCTGTTTGAGAGAAGAACACAGCCTAAATATACAGGCTTTGTGTGTTAAACATGTGTGAATGAAACAAAACAAAATCCCAGGCATGTTTTTGATGAGGAAACAACATCATCACATCATAGCGTAATATGGGTCATTTAAATAGCCTCTTGTACACTTTATCCAGTGTTGACATTTTCTCGCATTGATTGTATTGTCAAATGTAGCGTCACATTCTCATTTGTCATCTGCAGCTTTTGCACATGTGCACTTGGACTCGCTATGTTATTGTGCACATGCTAACAGGCGAAACTACCATGCTATTGCCTTAAATGGGCACGCAGGAAGGACTAGAATGTAGATATCCTCATGGGTGGATATATGAGAGCTAAATGACCTCGGCGCGGCACACTTCTGAAATTGAATAGGCCTCGTGAATGATTTAAGGGCCAGCATTTATGGGAATAATGGAGAGAGAGAAAGGTAATACAGAGCAGAGGAGGAACAAGGGCCATGTGATAAACATGTGTGTGCAGATGGGTAAGAACATGACTGTGATAAACAGTACCAAAGCAGGTCTGTGGACAGAATGAGTCTCCTCCTCCTCTCCTCTCATCCTCTCCTCATCTCTTCCACTTCTTCCTCCTCTCCTCTTCCTCTCCTCCTCTGTTCCTATGCCTCTCCTCCTCTGCTTTCCACCTCTCCTTCTCCTCTCGCCTCTTCTTTCCTCTCCTCCTCCTCTGCTCCTCCTTCTCTCCTCCTCTTCTTTCCTCTTCTCTTCCTCTGCTCGTCCTCCTTTTTTAGTGTTTGCAACCTCTGCAAACAAAATGAAATAAATAAATAAATAAATAAAGCTACAGTAAATGCCCTATTAAAATTCTGATTTTTTTTTTTTTTATATATATTTTTTTTCTTTTGTTCATTTGTTCATTCACACATGTGAACCCTGCATATTTAGGCTCAAATGCAAAACACTGTTCTGCCTTGTGACACCCACTGCGCAAAGAAACACTGAAACAATGTCTTTTTAGGGTCATTTTTGTACATCCAAACTCAGTCCACTGGAGGTGTAGACTGTGACGTCAGATGATGTCTTTTTTCCTTCCGGACGTCCAGTATTGATGTTTGTTTTTCTTATAGTGATGCAGAAAAGAGGATGCCACTGTCTGTGGGTCAGTGATCTGACCCCTCAACCAATAATGTTTTATGTTGAGAACAGGATTTGAACCACCAATCTTCAGATCAGTGAGCAAATGCTCTACGAACTGAGTTACACTTTCACCCGCCAGTGCTGCCCTTTTAGACTGTTTTTATGGTTGAACTCATAGGCCCATAGAACTATAATAATTTTTGTATGAGTAGGCTATAATTTTCCATGAAATGCATTTCCAAATAAATAAACATACATAAATACCTAAATTAGTTAATTAAACAGACAAATTAAACAAGATATCATGTACTCGAATAAATAATTAATAATAAATGTTTAATCACAAATAATCAAAATTAATATTAATGAATAATATTCTTAACAACAATGTTGATATTTGTCATAAATTTTTAAAAAGTATTATATTCATTAATGACATAATTTTCCTGCGTCTGTGTTAGACGTCCCCATGACGTCCAAAAAAGTCACCTAGTCTGTGGTTCAAATGTTTAACTGTATAATGACGTCCAAGTGGGGTCATAGTTAAACGTCCAAATATTGGATTTGCACATCAGTTAGTCCAGAATTGGTCTTGGACTGACGGACATAATATAGACGTGATCTGCACGTCCATAATGTCTAATGTTTAGTGGGTACAAGAAGTGCTTCACTGTGTTTTTAAACTCCATGCACCTTCACTTGAATCATTTCAATGATTTCATCCCCTATCAGTCTATTCTAAAGGTAAAAGGTAGCTAACTTGAAAACTACTACTACATGACATCACAAGGGGCATTTTGAGCTTTGGAGATGTAGACCGACTATCAATAGAATTCTAAAAGAATCACTATTACTATTTTTTTTTTTTGATAAGGTAACAACATTATAATATGGCTTAAAGCACAAGCCTTTTTGCGTAATAGGGTTAGGGTCTGAGTACAATCATGGCTGCCCCGCTCCCCCACACACTCTCCTGTTATAACTTATATACCTTTAATTTGGAGCCAACCTGCAGTTTGGTCATAATTGCACACTTTCTTTCTTCAGAGAAGGTAATTGGAGATTTAAAATGATCTTATTATCACCTCTAAGTTTTCAGAAGCCTTTTCTGCTTGCCTGACATCATGTGCGTCCAACTCCTGGCACTTTTTTTTTCATCCCAGTTGCACAGCTCCCAATGCTTCATTTGTTCATTTCATTGCTACTTGCAGTGGAACAAGCCTCATGAAACATCTAGTTTGAAATGTCCTTAACTCAAAGACTATAATAAGTTTTGGTTTCTGAGCAGCTCAAACTTCTTCCTTAAAGTTGGGCATAACAACATGGTAGAATGCAGTTGTAATCAAAAGAACTGCTGTAATTGGTGACAAGCTGTGAAAGTGCAATTTTAAATATGTCAAACTTGTCTCAATTAGTGCTGCAAAATATATCACAAACATGATTTTTGCAAAACTAAATGCAAAGCTTCTCCATCTGACGGAAATCTACCATTTTAATTTAAATATAAAAAACAAGGCAGATATTAGTAATGATTTACTTGTAAAGCAGCTACATTTTAGTTTTAAAGTGAGAATAAACACCTAAACTCTGCCCACCACATTTCAAATAGAGCTAAACTGGGGAAAACAGTCAGGGGAGAAAACAGGCGGGGTCTGGGGTATAAGGAACAATGTGATTGGTCTAACAGGTCTCAACACTCCAATCTCCACCTCAGGTGTTTGTGATCAGAAACACGTGGCTTTCATCATTGCATTGCAGTGATGTCACATAGTACTTAAAATTGCAGTGGCCACTGAAGAAACACACACCAGAAAGCTGCGAAGTTACCAAGTTTGCATTGAAATGGACTAGAAACAGTAGACAATGCTATTTACACAGTTTAGCAGCAAAATAAAAGTTGATTTGGTGTTTAGTTCCACTTGAATGTACATGAACACTTGGTTTTAAAAATATATCTATCTATATATATATTAGATCGTGTGTGTGTGTGTGTGTGTGTGTGTGTGCGTGCGTGCCACACATTTAAGCACATTTAATATTTAACATTTACACCGCCACATCTTTGACTTTCATTTGTGAGGTCTTATTTTAGTATTTTCTATTTAGGAAAAGTAAACTATCCTCAACAATAAACATGTAATACCACAGTTTGTCTTGTGGTTAGATTTGAACAGTTGTGGATACATTCAAGTTTAAATGGTTCTCAGTACACATTTTTGGACCAGGACAGTGACCAGGCTGCTGCTACTGCATGTTTTATGACTAGACCTCATGATTTCCACATATTTATCTTGTACAGACTTTTCATTCACTCACATATGAACTGATATGAGGGGGAAATGGAGGAGCAATACTGCCATCTAGTGAACAATGTTAAAATGCTTAGGTTTTGAGGTACATTAATAGGGACTTGGGTTGTTAAAAGTATCAAAAATTAGATACTAATCGATACTAGATACTAATTTGAGAAGGTATGAATACTAAAAAAAGAAGTCACATTCACAGGAAAGAAATGAACCTTTCCTGAATGACTTTAGAATTATCTTGAGCTGTATCAGAACAAGTATAAGAGCACATAGACTCAGATGTAACACAACACATGGACCACTATGGAACCTACCGGGACCACGGAGGGATTACACAGATATTAGCAGATGAACCCATCTCTCCCATAAAATCCCCTTTTATGAGCTTTTAACCATTTAATTAGCTCATTGTATTTTGATTGATTCATGCATGTTTGAGTAACCCGGTATTGTGTGTACATTTGAGGCTTGAGTGCTCAGAAGATTAATGTTTTCACATAACCCCTATATCTGCCCACATTATTGTACTAAATTACAATTATTTAAAAATGTAAGACTCTGAGTCATGTAGTTTTAAAATTTCAGGTATATATTTAAAATAAACTAATTAATACATTTTTTAAAAAGTCTAAATCTAAATCATGACCAAATAACTCAAATCCAGGACTAAACTGGGACTATCCAAAGCTCAAAATGTTCTGTTCCACTAAAGGTCCTTTTACCTTTAGTTCAGCAGAGATTGGCAGTTCCAGGGCTGAAATTATCCAAATGATTCTGGTGCAATTTTATGCAGTTTAAAAACACAGTAGAGCCCTTCCTGTGTTACCAAGTGTTTTCCATTTGAGAGAAGAACTCAGCCTAAATATGGAGGATTTGTGAATGAAACAAAACACAACTCACAATGATTTTGATGAGGAAACAACATTATAATATAGATCAGAAAATAATATTGGCTGCATTACCCATAAGCACTAGAGTAAAAGACTTGATGACCAATCTAGCGAGCGTATATTAAAGTCTATATATTTTCTTACATGACTTTGCCACCTATATGTTACAATTCTTATAGATGTCAAAAATAGAGCATTGGAAAATCCCATGTCTCTGGCTAATTTAACCCTGGGAGTCTTATTATAATGAAATTTGCATGACTCCTGGATTAGTCTATATGGATACGCTATAGCTCCTACACTGGTTTCACAATCCTGTATCCAATTCCACACACGGCAATGGGCATGTTGGACCAAATTGAAAAACCACCATCTCTTCTCTAGTTCTCAATAGTTTTAACTTTTTCATTACGGTGAGCTTCATACCTGGGTCTATCTTTAAAAGTAAAAGATATAGTATAGTCGGTTTGAGCTGGACTTCTGTCTCAAAGGGAATACGTCGCTTGATAAGTCCAACATCAGGGGCGGCCATCTTTTATTCATGGGTACAAAGCTGCGGTGTGCTTTGTCTGAAGGATCGCTATGGCACATGCTGTAGAGGGAGGGATAATAGAAGAGTATGAAGGAACCTCTGCTGGGGTTAAAGGTGAAATATGAAATTCAAAGTTCAGAGTAGTTTGTTAAAAGTTTCAAACTGGAATCACTTTTTTTTTTTTTCTTTGTGGGTCAATCTTGTGTCTTGATTATAATTTAAACTTAAGGCGCACTTTCTAACTTGTTGAATAGAAAGTCCACCACCTGCTTGTCTCTTGAGATGTGTATTGCTAAAAACCTGTAAGACTAAATGCAATTTGAGTTTAATGACAATCAGGACATAGAGACAAGCAGGGAGTGGACCCAAAAGCAAAATCACTTATTTTCAAGACGCCATATTGCCGATCAGCCATTGTTTTTCACCTGTACTTCAATTTTGTTTTCTTAATCAGTGATACAGGTAGGATTCGGGGGCATCGCATAGTCATTTTTGTACAAATGCAACACATTTTCAAGGCTCCCTAGCGTTACGTGCAGCTATTCATCAGAGGTGCCAACAACTTCACCCTTCTTTGTTGCGGTTGCGTTTATGCCAGACTTGTTTTTTTTTTTATTAAGTCATTTTAGATCAATATTTCGATTTAAAATGTGCAAATTATAACGCAATGGGCATCGTAGATTATAGCACAGTAGATTTTCTTTAAATAAAAACAGTACATTTAGTTGATACAGTATGAAAAATGGATGAGAGTCTGATGGTTGCATGCACATCGCCAGTATTCCCCCTTTAAGAATTTTAAACTAATTTATGAAACCATTGTTGATTTAACATGATAGATTATTTCATATCAAAACATGCTTAAAAGGAAAATGTTCTATCTATATCTGTTATAGACTCATTTTAAAGCTGGAGTACCTGATTTTCAACCAGGGAAAGGTAGGTCATTTTATAGTTTAATGAAAAGCTTCACCTTTTCTTGTTGTGGTATGAAATGTATCAGCGCATGCTACAAAAGTAAGAGAAAAAGTATTTTTTGATAAAAATCTGATGCAGGCTTCTTATAAACAATGAAAAAGATGAAAGGTTATGTTTTATTCATGTAATATTGTTGATAAGACTGTATTGTAAGTCTGCTCTTCTGGATCCTGTCTTTTCACAATGTAATGTTTTCCACCCAAACAATACATTTTTGATGGAAAACATTTTTGGCACACTTTCATATTTTTTCTTTTTTTTAAAATCCCAATTCCACATTTTCAGTGTCTCCCGGCTCTCCTCATAGCGCTGACCTTGGCCTCCTGCTGCGTCTCTCGTTTTGTTGTCAGTCCGTTGTCTTTCTTCCTCTGATCTCCCACTGTCACGGGAATACTGATGTGTGATTCCGAAGAGGAGAAGAAGACTGCGGATCACATCTGTTTTGCAAATTTGGAAATGTTTTGGGATGAAATTTTGACACAATTAGATATTCTCATTCCATCATCTTGTCATTTTTTTTGTCCTTGTTTTTTCTTCTCTCACTGCAGTGTGCTTGGGATGATTTTCTTTTATGAATTCTTTTGGTAAATTCAGGAAATGAAAAATAAATTGAACTGTGAATAGTGTGCGTCACTCAAGGAAATCTGATATTTGTGTCACTATTTTTAGCTTTTTATCATTTGAGTGTTATCTAGTCAAGAAACCAATTTTTGTGATAAATACGTCTTTTTTATTTAGAGAGGAAGAAAAGAGATATGTATTTATTTATTTAAACACTTTGATAGGTCACTTGTATGCAAAATGACTTTACAACAGCTGTATTGACTCCATATTTTTATTAATTTTATTACAGTATTACAAATATATCCACACACACAATGACAAAACCTATGAGTCGTAAACATTCACTGTCTCCACTTCTTCTGTGGCGTCCTTCATTGTGTGCTGTTCTCTTCAGGCAGAGCCCTCGTGTCTCGTTACGCTGCACTGTCCCCTGGTGGCAGTGTGGTACGAGGCCGGTCCAGATGAAGCAGAAGGATTTGGCAGGATCACAGTGAAGCAGAGCTCTGACATCAGGCCGAGAGCTGCCCACGGGAGCGAATATTGCACGGGTCAGCTCCAGCGTTGTGTGAGGGGGCAAGCTCAGTGTTACAAGAAGGGTGGTCAAAAGTATCGAAAATCTGATACCAAAACTAGTATCAAAACTAGATACTCATTTGAACAAGTATCAATACAAAAAAATCTTCCATAAAGGTGCACTGCGTAACTTCTAAGATGCACTAATTGCTTGCCTCTATGGAGATGGAGATTATTTCTTTGCCTGGAATGTTCCACAGCAGGGCATTAAACATACAGTATCTACCTTGCATTAGTTAAATTTCATGTGTTTTGTAGCTCAATACCACCTTAAAAACATGAATTCTTACCATGTACAAGCTTGATTCTCCATAGATCTGACCAATCACCTGTCTTGTTTATTTCCATTCTGTGCAATAATCAAGGTATAACAATATCTCCATGGAGACCAGCAAGTGGCAGACCTTCCACCAGAAAAGTTACACAGTGCACCTTTAAAAAGTCTTATACTAGCTTTATCAAAACTAGTATAAGACCACATGGTAATGATTATTTTGTGTTGAAAATTCCATTCTATTGCCTAAAAAGAGACTATACTATTATCACTGTGGTATGGAAATCTGTATTAAGTATCGAGCCTTTTTCCTTAGTATTGAAATCAAGTTTTAGTATTATGAGAGGCCTAGTTACAGTTACCATTTTAGGATATCTAGGTCGTATTATTTTAGATCTATAGTATGCTCAAAACTAAGAACTGACAGCTCTTCCAGAAAATACACTTGATTTCCTTGTGTACACAACTATTCAAAAACATGGAAGTCTGTGGTGCTGCTTTGACCCAAAGTCACGTTATGACTATGTACTATGTACAACAGGGACAGTTTTTTTTTTTTCTTTTTTCATTTTTTGCATTTGTTTAATTTGCTGTTTCAAATGTAGACTTGCCACTTACTGTCACAGCACCAGGTCCAGAGCCAGATACAGTGGTTTTAACTGTAAATTGCTCCCAGTAAAATATATTACGTTCAGCCTCGAGCAATGAATTAAAGACACAGCTTTTATCGGGTGTTAGATTTTAAATGTAATTCCCTATTGCGTGAATACTTGTCCAGACTCTGGTTGTAACACTGAGTTTGAAGGGAAGAGGAGCTTAAGACAAAAATGGAGGAGATATGGCTACAGGATGCAGTTAATCAAGTAGTAAAGGTCAGCTCGATTACATTGGACGTAATGTACTCACTGATTGGTAAAATCTGCATATTCAACAACCTTTAGCTCATCACCAATAAAAATCTATGTAAAACATCTAAGAACAAAACTTAGTGAAAACAAAGTCACTAGAAGTCTACAGAGAGGAGGAGAGGGCAGGGGGCTCCTGTCAGCTTCTCCAAACTTCAACTTTCCCAGAAATCTGGGATAGCAGTAGTGCAACAGACCTTTGTTTCAAAGAAATGAGTCAAGTACATGAAGGCCACGGCGAAACACTGGACAATACAGATCATTGAAAAAGGGTGAAGAATAACTTAGTAAAATAATTTGTCATCTTTAAATCTTTAACAAACAACTCCCCACTCATCCACAGTCTCTGCAGTAAACACCATTCGACCCAACACAGTGGCTTTTGGTTCAAACTAAATCAACTGAACATGTCTTGTGCAAATGTGACCCTTGACCCTTCTTTGACACTAGTTTGACCTTTGCAGGCTCTCCCTGTGAGGCTGAATGAACGTAATCAAAGGCAATATATTAAATAAGGCCGTGAGTGTGGGGCTGCTCCACTCTGAGCTACATTCATCTCTGATGACCAAGAGAGCATGTTGAGTTTTACAGTGACCGCGTCCCTCAAACATTAGTGCTAACACCTCCGCCCTGTGAGCGCCGTTATTTCTTCTTTTTAAATAAAGATTTAATTTTGGATGAGGAGCGCTTGATTTTGTCCCCATTGTCGCAGGAGTCCTGGGAGGAGGTGCTGGGGAGCTTGTACTCTCGGCCCACACTGCGGCCCTCTGAGTCCAGAGAGGTGAGGGAGGGGTAGCGGCCCACAGGGGGCAGCATGCTGGGGGGGAGCTGGCTGAAGCTGTATGACTTCTCCAGCATGCCGTTGTACAGGCCCTTCCCGCTCTGGGTGGGCGGGGCACTGTGAGACTCTGGGATGATGCAGGTGAGGTCGGGGGTGGGGCCCTGTGCAAACGGGTGGTGCTCCAGGGCGGGGGAGGGGCTGGTGGAGGGGGGGCCGGAGGGGCTGGTGGCGGGAGGGGGTGTGGAGTCCCTGCTGCTGCTGGACGTGGGGCTGGACGCTACAGGCTCCTGGCTCTGAGTGTACAAGAGCAGCTCCTCACGGGAGATCTTCCTGTACGGGGTCTCTGAGCCCATGGAGCAGGGGCACTGGTACGGCTTACGGCCCACAGAGCTCAGGGAGTCTGTGTCCGAGCTGCCCTCTTGAGGTGCCTCCCTGCACACAGAGGAACAAGGGTTACTATGGATGCAGAAACCACAAAACCAAAGACAAGTCACTTAACAGCAGCATTTAGGCATAAAGAATCCTGTAAAAGGCTATATTTTCTCAAAACAGCAATGTTTCACTCATTAATAACCTCTTCAAATGTTAAACGTTTAAATAAAAAGTATGCTTTAGGCACTAACTGTCAGCCGTTTTTGACAAGGCTGTACAGAAGGGGTTTCCAACCTGTAGCTCAGGAGCTACCACCCCCTTCCAAGTAACTCACCAAAGGGATTTCTGAGTCATACATATTGTGCTGAATAACTCAAATTTGATTAATTATAATTGTAAATTAATCACTTTGGTGCCTAATGTTGTGTGATGAATAATGGTTTGTGTTTTATAGGTAGAGCCAATCTAGGCTCTGGCTCTTATATCAACTCAATTTCTTGCAGGTGCTAAAAAAGAGTAGTTCTCTGGCATATTGGTTTGGTAAAGGAGCTCACCGGAAGAAAAAGGTTGGAGACCCCTGCTGTTGAGCAGTGATTACAGTTAAAAAACCATCTGCATTGACAAAGAGTTTTTCATTTTATCATAAAAGTAAAATTTGTCTCTCATTTTGACACTTTCCCCCTTATTATGAACTGCTGCTGGGACACTAGATACCAGTCCATTTATTTTAGTAGTTAATATAAAATGAATAACTGTATTAAATATAAATCTCTTCCCTTAAATTGAGCTAATGATTGCGCTTGTAGACACTAACTTTAAGTCCATCAACAAGGACACCGTCACAACAGTAGCCCAGGCCTTTATAACTGACTGCAGCAGAGGCTTCTGGGTAATCCACCTGTGTGTGATCCAGTGAGCAAAAGCATAGGACGACCTGGGCTTGGAGGAAGAGGAGGGAGCTACATACCCTCTCCTATCTGTGCTGAACATGATGTGCTCGTCTTCGGCCTCAGGGTGATAGGAGAGGGTGGAGCCGGCCATGGAGAGGAGGTCGGGGTCGGGGGAGAGGAGGGAGGACTGCTGCGAGGAGAGAAGACTGCGACGTGAGCGGCACACACTGCTGTTACGGGTCAGGGGAGGGCGCATCATACTGGGAGCTGAAACACACAAAGATACAATTAGACATAATGTGGAGGTACAGATTAAAGGGTCCATATTATGCCATTTTCTGATCTATGTTATAATGTTGTTTTCTCATCACAAATACACCTGGTGTTGGAGTGTTTTGTTTCATTCACACATGTTTAACACACAAACGCTGCATAATTAGGTTGAGTTCATCTCTCAAACAGAAAACACTTAGTTCCACCTTAAGATGTCATGTGGCAATACAGGAAGTGCTCCACTCTATACACCTTCATTAGAATCATTTGGATAATTTCTGCCAATCTCTACTGAACTAAAGGTAAAAGGTAGCTGCTAACATGGGAACTACTGATTCATGACATCACAAAGTGGAACAGAGCATATTGAGCTTTGGAGATGTAGACAAACTAATAATAAAGGAAACAAAACAAAACTTCAGGTATGTTTCTGAGGAGGTAACAACATTCTAACATGGCTTAAAGCAGCTTGGATGAGCTGCGAAACGTATTCAACCAAATAAACTATGCCCAGTTGACAAATTCAATTTTCTCCTTTTTTTTGCCAACATGGCTTAAAGGTCACAAGAGTCCATTTTCCTAATATGGGACCGTTAAACTAGTTTCAAACTGGATAAAAGTGTGAGGTCATTCTGATACTACAGTATATGGACACTTAAAAACAGCTGATTCTATAAAAAATAGAATTTGAGTAACTGAAGAAAGTATATTATTAATAACACCAACATTAGGCCTGTCACGATAATTTCTATATCGACTTATCGTTCAATACATGATAGCTGGAGCAGTTATTTTTGGGGTCAATATTTATCGTGGCTATTGTGGTAAGGTTGAATACATAACTTCTATGACTCATTAAGTGTTTTATTTATTTATTGCAAATCATGTTAATGAACAATACTGTACATAGAGAATAGTTTTGGGGAAATTCTGCTTTAGGGTTGTCATGTCAGTCTATATTTTCTTCTGCAGGACATCACACTTACCAACTATCACTATTATGATCTGACCTGAGAATGGTGCATTAGTTAAGTTTGTTTACCCACAATTCAGAAGGTTTGAGACTCATTTGAGAAGACACAGTATTTTAACTGAGATAAAAAAGGTTTCACAAAGAGTTATCTGGATGTTTTTGAAGAAGTTTCAGCAACCATCCAGAAGCCAGTGTCAATAGCATTAACTGGTCTGAGGAGCTAGAACTTATACAGCCTTAAGAAAAGGAGAGCTGGTTTAATACTGCCCTAGGGAAGAGGTTTACCCAGAAACTTGGCCTGGATTTGTTTTATTGATACAGATGAAGTGTCTTGATTGAACGCCTTGATTTCAGAAACACTGTTTGAAACCTTTTCCATCATGGACTACAGTTGGATGAAAGAGGGGTTACATTGACTAGTATTTTATTGTTAGCGCTTCCACCATTAGAAGGTTAGGGTTAGTTGGGATTAGGTTAATGTCACTACTATTGCTACCGCTCTAATTAATTAATTCAGACAGCTAATAAGCAGCCGCCACCAGATTAAAATACAATATTTTAACTATCCGTGTTAGCTGGAGAAAGGGAGACTCACAACATTGCCTCTGGTCCTTTTTTTGCTCCTTTTTTTGTTCCTTTTTTTGCTCCTTTTTTTCATTGACTTTGTCTGTTGAATGAATAAATAAATAAATTGCAGTATTTAGGTAATAAGATGTTTTAGCATTAAATTTTCAATAATTGTATGGAAACATTATAATGCAAATTGAGAATGAAGCTTACCCACACAGTGCATGATTACAATACTATTATAACAGTGTTCCTGTCACTCACAAGTGAACTGCTGAATGATGGGGGGCGTGTCTTCGTCCAGGTCATCCACGCCCCCTGCGATGGGATAGGGTGGCACAGACACACGGGGCATCACCACCCAGCTGTGCTCCGAGTACAGGCTGGCCGTCAGACTGGGCAGACCTGAGTTATTCACCACAGGAAACCCACACAGCTTCTCTATCTGCTGCCAGCGATGGAGACGCTCACGGAGACAGGCTGTGACCTCAGACAGGGCCTTCCTGCAATGTGCAGTTCAGATTCAGTGTCTTATTCATCCCATTGTAAAAGGAGCAAGGCAATTTCTGATTATTTAAGTAATAGTATAAACTTTCTGGGGGTGTAAAATCTGTTAAACCACACTTCAAAACATTCTCTGTGGAAATAAATAAGTTTTATGTCATACTGTGGAATATTGTAACCAAAGGAACAATATTTCCATAGGCACAAGCAGAGGGAGGCCCTCCTTCAGGCCAAATCTGAGTCCGTTTTGTGGAGATGCAAGCCCACTCAGAGTAAACATGCATGTTTTTCAGTGTAATAAACTTATCCATAATGGAAAAAATGCTTTTATTTTAGTCTATGTAACTTTTCTGGTGGAGAGTCCATCACCTGCACCTAAAATGTTCTACAGTATGGCATTAAACTATGGCATTAATCTCCATGGAGAAAGTAGGTGACATCACTAGGTCAAATTTCAGGTCCTATCTGTGTTGAAGCATCCAGTAAGTAAGTAAGTACGAAAGCATGTTGTTCACAGTATTTTTAAGTTAAAAAAAACACCCATAATTGAATAAAGTCACAATCAGAACTGCACAAAGACAGAAACTTACTTTGCTTCTAAAATCTTATGATCAACTTCATCCAGCGATGAACTGTGCGCCACGTGAAGAGTCCCAAACACTGAACCTCTTTTCTTTTTAATTTTCTCTGCCTGAAAATAGAAATAAATTGATCATACAATGGATTAAGAGTCATCCGTGATTCATAGTTTTTAAAGCCTTTTTAATTTCACTCCACAGTCGGTGGTGGTAAGCTACTAATGTGGCCACAGCCAATTCTGATTTTTAAGAGTACTCTGTTCCCATATTATCTTTGTGTGAGCATAAAGCAGCACTGAACAGAAAAGTTATGACAAGTCCCCCCCCAAAATAGCAGATCGTTAAAGGGATGTAACTAAACATCATAAGACTGTTAACTAAATAGTCCAGTGAAAGCCTCCAGACAGTACCTCGTCTTTGGCCACACAGAGCTGGAACTCCGCGCTCTGCTTCTTGATGTTGTAGTACTGCACCTCCACCTCATGTGTGAGCTGGAGCCACTTCTGCAGAGCCTCTGGGACTGAGCGCTCAGACTGCATCTCCTTCTCCGCACGCTTCAGAGCCTTCCGCACCTTCACAGGACAAAGACCACAGGTTAGACTCTAGTGTGAACACACAGTTACACACAGTCAAGCCATGCACCAACACAAGGAGTAGCAGCAGTAGGTCTAGAACTACAAGCAAGTGCATCAGAAACAACTAACAGCATGCAAACACTGTCAGGTATGAAAACAAACTAAACCTTGCTCTGTAAGCCTTTTATACTGTTGAACTGAATACTGAATATGCTAATTCTTCCCAATGATGATGAAGATTTTCTAGTGGTTTATAGGAAAAGTGAGTAGCATAAACATTGTAGTTAAAACATCGACAGAATTAAATGGGCCTGTTTTGTATTTTAAGAGAATCCCTGTCATATGATGGACAGAAAACTAAATAGATTCTTGTCAGCAAAGCTGTTCACTTGAGTTTGACCTCAATATAAGGTTTCTTTGTCAAGATCCCAAGGGAAGCATCTGTAATTACCTACAAATTATTTTAGAATCCAGTAATCCATAAAGAGTATTTTATTGTGAAACTGGGTCTTAAGAGTGGTGCTATTAGAATCTGTACCCTCAGTTAAGTATAAAAGTGTGTGAAGTTGATGATGTGAGTGGTTTTGGACAAAGCCCTCTTGAATCTTCCAGTCTGTGGCTCACCTGGACGAGCTCTTCTTCTGCGTACTTCAGTCGGCTCAGCTCACACTCGGCGCCCTCTCTCAGCTCTCTCAGACGGTGTGCTTCTTTCTTGGCTCCTGTGATCTCGTCCCTCATCTTCTGCTCCAGGTTCTGCTTCTCCACAGCCACAGTGCGATTCTCCTCCTGGGCCTTCTCCAGCCTGCACCACCACACACAAAGTTCAACTAATAAACTAAACTACTAACTAATAGAGAGCTAAGATGTTAATTCAACCAGAAGGTTGGGCTGGCAATATGGAAAAAAGGAAGCAGCCTCACATTGATCACTGATCATTAAAGATGCATTGTGTAACTTCTCTAGTGGAGAGTCTGCCACCTGCTTTTGTCCATGGAGATGTTATTGCTTTGTCTGAAATGTTTCACAATATGGCATAAACTTTTCTATCATCACTCACAGTCAGAATGCCTTTATTTTTGAGCTATAAAACCACCTGTAATTGAATAAATGTAATGACATGTTTATAGAAACAAGAAGATGATGGACCCCCAACTGAACAGTTTCACAGTGCGCCTTTAATCAATTTCAACTAGATAAAATGCTTTTAATAGCCCTATTTATCTAAACTATATGGTTTCACAAATCTAATCGTAGTACAGAATAATAACTAAAGGTTCCCTACCACTACAAAGAAAAAGTACCCACAATAAATATCGAACCCCAAAAATGATTGTACCATCTAACATATATTGACTATTTATGTATGTATTTATTTATGTATTTATTTGACAGGGACATTGCACAATAAATATAATAGTCCCAAAGTGACCGTATGCAAGTACTTCTTAAAATGGTCCATGTAACATTTAAAATACAGCTAAAAACACACACTAGTAATTATTGAGACAGGCCTACTTCTATCATCTGAATAGAAAACATGAATAGCTCGTGTCCATACCGACTCTGGAGATCGAGGAGGCTCTGCTCGGCGTGCTGCAGGCTTTCCAGGTCCTTCATCATCTGAAAAATGTGCACTTTACTGGACTTGTTTTGCACATAGGCGAACCAGCACCCGCCCACTCCGATCACAATGGAAAACATCAAGATAAAATCCTTCATCCAGTTGTGTTGTGGACCTACAAGGAGTACACAGAAAAAAAGGCAGTTAAATTATGAATAATGTAACTGACAAACTGGACTAGAAGTTGTGGAGTACTTACGTTGAGGGGGACCAAAAAGCACGGCATCAAGCGCTTTTAGAACTAACTTTTGTTTATGCCGTTGGTCTATTATCTTCAACTGCATTGATAAAAAGGACGGTTCATTTGCTGCTAATCTAAAATAATGACAAAACAGATTAAGAGTAGGATTAGTATTACGTAAGAAATATAAAAAGATACATCCATGTTATTTGTGGAGAAAAATGTTTTTGCTGGCTGTGCTTTGTTGCTAATTTTTTTTTTTTTTTAGAACATAATAAAACATCTCCCAAATAACATTGTCAACAATCATGTTTCTCTCCATGGAAATGTTATGGGTCTACCTACAATATTCCACAGTATGACATTAAAGTTATCTATATATCACCATGAGGATAAGCATGTTCGTGCCAGACAAATTTTCAGTATCACTCTGGTGGCAAGGGTGATTTTTGAAAAGTTCCATATTTAAGCTTTATATTTTGATGTAATAGACTTCCCTGAACTTTAGCATTATTGTAGTTATCAACCTCTGAAGTGTACAAACTCTGCGTCAAAAAATACACAAAATTTGGGGTCTGGCCAATGGACTATGTGGTATTTCCAGGCCAAGACCAAGGCTGTTTATCTCAAATTGAACATTCCAGTCAAAACAATAACATCTCCATGGAAACAAGCAAGTAGCAGAAAAGTTACATACTACATTTTTGCCATATGAAATCCAATTCACTAGAAATTTGAAGCAGAATATATTGCTGTAAAGTAAGTAAATATAGACGATAAACAATATTAATGAGACAAGTGTATGAAACAATAACCCAAGAGCAGATTTAAACCACAAAAAAATTCAAAATCTACAATATAGTTATTAATTGAACCTTCTCAAGCTGAAATCTTATCATATAGCCAAAAAAGAACCACAAATGTCCCACTAGTGCAAAGAAAAATTAAAGTAATAATAAAAAATATTGCTTCAGCTTTCATATATTAAACGATAAGCCACTATAATAATTATCGTGACAGGCCTGATGGTATGAAGGTCAACTTGGTGCATGTAATACACTTATTGTCCAGCAGTGGGAAGCATTGTACAGACTACTGATGCACAGATGAGGGGGATGCTGAGAAGTACAGACCGAGGTAAGGTGTTCCCAGTCACTCTGAAGTCCCTGAAGTTCTTCTCATATTGAGGCAGCTCCACACACTCCTTCAGCCACTGCACTGTGTCCTGATTCGTCCAGTTATGCACTAAAAGAACAACAAAGGTTATTATACTAGCATAAAATGAGTGCTACAGCTAAAATAGTGTAAAAGTGGCACTATTATTTATTTGAAAACTTAACTCAACTTAACTTAAAGGTCCTAAATTACACAAAATTGACTCTTGTAAGCTTCAAGCCATGTTACAGGGCTGTTTCCTCATCAAAAACATACCCAGAATTATGTTTTGTTTCATTCATACTCAGCCTAAATATGCAGGGTTTGTGTGTTAAATATGTGTGAATGAAACAAATCGCAACTCCAGGTATGTTTTTGAAGAGAAAACAATATTATAACATACATTAGTATATAGGCCCCTTAACAAATTTACTAACCCACACAATAAATTACATAAATAAATGACTATGTATTAATAACGCCCTTTGCCGTCCATGGGGTCTTATTAAATATATAACCTGTTTACCCTGTAGTTTAGACCTGTACAAATCAGATGTGAGATGCATGTAATCTTACTTTAGCTATTAAAGGTCCTATAATGCTGTTGCCTTATTAAAAACAGACTTAGAGTTGTTTTTTGTTTTTTTTGTTTTTTTTGCATTCACACGTTTGAGTAAACCTTTATTATTAGTTTGTCTACATCTCCAAAGCTCAAAATGATAATGAAAACACAATGAGCTCTTCTGTACAACATGACATCACAATATGTAAAAGTGATTTCTGTTTGGGAAAATAACTAAAATAACTAGCCTAAATATGCAGGATTAGTGTGTTAAATATGTGTGAATAAAACAAAACACAACATATGTTTGTGATGAGGAAACAACATTATAACATAGATCAGAAAAAAGCATATTATGCGCCCTCTAATATAGTAGTAAAATTGCAAATCTTTAAATGCAGTCCCAGTCCTTGCAAAATGTCTGAACAACATTATTTTCCAAAACAGTTCTGCCCAACCTACTTTGGTTAAAAAGCAGTGGGCTGAGCAGATCTTATTTAATAACAAAGCATGGATGCAAAGCAACACTTTGGACCAGCTTGCATAACTAGCCAGGTGTACCTTCCTTTGTGCATTTCAATAGAACCATAGGATCTACTGTACATGAACTGTAAAGATAACAAATAATGGATTATACCAAAAACCAAAGAGAGGTTTGCAACATATGTGGGTGTTGGCAGCCAATCCCTAAAAAATAATCCGGTTCTTTCATTATTATTGAATTTAACACATGCCACACCTGAGTCATGTGACCCTGCTTTATTACACAATATTGGCTAATGTTGCTGCATACTTAGAATGACTGTCATAACAATTGGCCTGATTGTTTTTGAGGTTTGCAGCGGCAGAGTGGGCGACAGTAGTTCGGTTGGTTGAGTGTTCTCCTTTGATCCAGGGTTGGTGGTTCAAATCCTGCTCTCGACGTACATTACTACATGTACAAACTTCTCCTGACTCTTTGTTTTTGTCACAATGCATTATTTGTTATCTTCATGGTTCATGTACATGTACTGAATCTGACCCGCAGGTTGGCGGTGCCACAAATGAATGCTGTTGTTGTGTCCTTGGGCAAGACACTTAAAACACCTATGACAGGTTAGACTACTTATTTTACTAAAACACACTTAACATATATTTAAATTTTTTTTTTTTTTTTACAAAAACAATTACAATTATTTTTCCAAGTTTGGCCATTTTTAGGTTTAACACCTAAAACACATTTATTTTGTTGAAATAATGTTAAAAGTAACTGAAAAATATGTTTCTTGTGTGTAAATTATGCTGAACTTTTGGACAGAATTCTCCCCAGTGTCCAACTCTCTAAAATACAACTCTCAGCTTCCAGTAATTTTCCACATATTTTCAAATTTGATTTGTGTAAAACTATAATTTATATTTCCAACAGGTATTATCCTACCAAATTAAAAGAGAATCATCAAAACCTGTCATACACACTTTAACTTTGCCCCCAGTGTCTGCGTACACTGATGTGTGAATGTATGTGTGAATGGATGAGTGGTTCCTTGATCTTTGAGGTGCCTTGAAGGTGGAAAAGCTCTATATAAAAATCTGACCATTTACCTTCTGAGGTCTTCCAGGCTCTCCACAGCTCCTCCACCGTGATGTGCTGATCCTCTCGGTGAAGGACGCTATGCTTGTTGGTTTGCTGTTGCTTCATGTCTTCTATAATGAACTAGAAAACAAAACATCACAACATACTAAATACGTGTGTCAGATATGATTACTGGGAATCTTTTACCTTTTTATTTATTAGTATTTTTACTCTCATTTGATTTGACTAGTTTTTTCTTAACGAGGACTTGTGGAGTTACACAGCTTTATTTTACATCGCGATGTATTTTTTTTTATCTGCACTGTGCAGCACTTTGGGAACGGTTTTGTTTATGAAATGTGCTATATAAATAAAGCAGATTAGATTGGAAAACAATAACTATAATGAATCATACATAGATCAATATTTTTATTCATTTATTTGCCTGTAGGTTTAAACTGAGGAGACATAACAGCATGGAATGGGAGTTGAGAGTGGTGAGAGACATTCAGCACAGTCTTGTATGTTTGCGGTGACCAACAAAAAATATATAATCCTTTGTTTACTAGTTAAAACAAATCAAGTAGATCAGGAATAACATTAAAGAGGGGGTATTACACTTCTATGGGGTATTAATTGCTAAGTCCTGAAATATTTAGATCACAATGTTACCTTTTATTGTGTTGCTATAATTGCTATAATTGTCAAAAACAACGTATTAAAATGTTTAACTAGTTTTTGTTGCATTTTTGACCCTCTGAATTCCATTCCCCTTGCTCTCCCTTCAGAGCACTGTCAGTCATTGTCCATTCTGCTAATGAAACTACTGCACATTAGTTAGCACATTATATCCTGTTTTTGTTGATGAAAAATTGCTGTGCAGGAGCATGGGTGAGGTAGGCTTGTGGGAAGAACACTGAACATACAGCTAACAGGAAGGAAGGTTCAAATAGGGCCCAGGAGAAACTGCAAGAAGCATGTTTTTGATGAGAGAACATTATAACATGGTAGACTGCTCCAAAAAGTTGATTTTGCATGATACTCCCTCTTTAAACATTTTGAATATTTGAATTTATATTATAATTAGCTATGCAATAAAAAGTAAAAGATTGCATTAGCCAAAACTGCAATCAACAACAACCCTACAATTTATGGTGCAGCCCCAGTTTCAGGATTAGCATTTTTCTTTCAGTCCAAACTTGTGAAAGCCGAGAGAACTGGCTTTAAGGGGACACGCACACTCTTCTTTTCTTCCTTTTAGGGACTTTTTGAAAAGAGGAACAGAACGATGGAGGGGGCACCACTTCCACCTGTGAGAGTTGTTTGCACTCACCCTTCTTCCCCTCTCTCCGCTCCCTCTCTCCCCCCTTCGTCCTAGAACTCAGAGCCAGAGCGAAATCCCCCTCCACCACAGCCACATGAGTGAGACAGAGCTGGATCGATGGCTGACCACCAAACGCTTTCAGAGAGTCCTGGGCATAAACTACAGGCTTGTCCAAATCTACACTCAAAAGCCATTCCCACCAAACCGGGTCAGCCTGCCATAGCAATTGGGGAAGCTGTACACAGGGTTTTCTTTGTGCGTTTGGTGCTAACAAAAAGTAATACATCTCTTTAATTTAAGGTGATTTACAGACCTTCCTGTAGCGTAATGGTGGTGCAAAGAAAGCACAAGACATCTCCCTTCATTGGTGATTTGTTTTTTGTTTGTTTTTTCTTATTTTAATAAAGTAAAAAAAAAACATGGCCACGGTGAAATTACTTACTTTTCAACAAAAATAGTGAGATGCTTATTAGATTATCCTTGTTAATGAGTAAATAATGAGTTTAAAGGTGCACTGTGCAACTTTTTTAATGCCATAAGCTTGTTTCTATGGAGATGTTATTGCTTTGCTGGAAAGTTTACCTTGCTTTTAATCAGTTAACAATAGCTAAATATATACGTTGCAAAACATGCATTATTACTGTGAAAAGGGTTGCCTCTCCAGTCTCCACAGATTTGACCGGTAACTTGACCTGGTGGCATCACCTACTTGGAAAAGTTTAATAGCATATTGTGGAACATTCCAGGTAAAGAAATAATATCTCCACAGAGACAAGCAGGTGGCCAGCCGACAAGTTACATATAGTACATCTTTAAAAACAAAAATATTTTGCCAGCCTACACTTAAATGGAGAAATGGCGGTGACACAAAGCACACAGCAGATTGTCTTTAAACTGTTTAGTTGGTGAGAGTGACTGACTGAAAAAACTGTTGGCTAATTTTAGCTATCGTTGTGACTGTGATGTTATCAAATCGGGTCACCTGTTCCAACTAAGTCAGCTCTGTCTGCTCCAATTAAAGTCTAACTTGAGTAATAGAGCTTCAGACAGAGCAATGCCTACAGTTAGCATCACACCTCCAGGGAACGTTGATAACATCAGCTGCAAAGTATCAATAGATTTATCAAGTATACAAGCATGACAATACACAGTGTTAATTCTTATATACTGTATAAGGCTCTAAGAAATGCACTGATAGACAAAGTAACAGTGAAATGTTTTTTTAATCTACATTCCTGTTATTTCCTGGTCTGAACAAAAGCTCGATGTCAGTGTGGATGAGCTCAGTGGGCACATGCCATATGATAGCACTGTTTTCCTGACAAAACAATAGTAGCATTGACCGAGGGAGGAGAGGGTATGTTGCTAACTTACAATTGACAATTTTTGCTGTGAATGCATTGAGATTATACATAATACAAACAATACAAGTGTAGCATGGTTTGGCTATATAGTGTTCAGTACTAAGTGTATGTTGTAGTAGCACTTTAAACATAGAATGAAGTGCTAAAACTGGCTAGCACTGACTGTCTTTTGTCTGTCAGAGAAAAAAAAATCTTTCATTGATCAATATGGCGTTTGAAAAAGTCCTCGGAGAAAATACTTCATAAAATAACGTGTAATAGCTCATTCACTGTCGATGTCACTGTCACGATGGAAGATTCAAGAGCAAGCTGCCCTCGTTTCTACGTTCTTACACTGAATCAGACTATACATGGCATTTTCTATATCATTTTCTTCACTAAGATGGACACAAGAGCAACATTTCTGAGGAAAGACTACAACTACAGCGGCTGAAAAGGGTCAATACTAAAGTCAAAGTATGTCAAAACATGCAAGTGCTACCAGGTGAGCAGTCACAGTTCAATCTGCAAAAGCTTATATGGTTAAACAATGATTACAGAAGCATCAAAAGGTCATACATAAATACAGGTAGGACTTGGCAACATGGCAAAAAAAAAAGTATTCTTAATATTTTCCCTCAGATTGGTCGATCTCATTTTTCAGTTCACTTTTCAAAAATAAAATGAAAATGGTTTTCATTATTGATTTCATTATCATAATCAGTACAATTTAAAGGTCCTAGATTACGCAAAATCTAGGACCTTGATGCCATTTTAGAATGTTACCTCCTCAAAAACATATCGGGAGTTGTGTTTTGTTTCATTCACACGTTTGAGTAATTCTTTATTATTAGTCTGTCTACATCTCCAAAGCTCAAAATGCTCTGTTCCCCCTTGTGATGTCATGTAGTGGTAGTTTTCAAGTTAACGACTACCTTTTACCTTTAGTGCAGCGGTGAAATCATCCAACTGATTCTAGTGAAGGTGTATGGAGTTTAAAAACACAGTGGAGCACTTCCTGTATTGCCACATGACATCACAAGGTGGAGCAGAGTATTTTTTGTTTGAGAAAAGAACTAGAAGAACTAAATATGCAGGGATTGCGTGTTAAGCATGTGTGAATGAAACAAAACACAACTCTATGTATGTTTGTGATGAGGAAACAACAGCAAGTGGTGTAATATGGGCCCTTTAACACACACACAAACAGACAAACAATTTCTTCATCCAAAGTCTGAACTCTGCTCTAAACCACCTTTTATTGACAGGGGATTGGCTGAAGAACTCTCCATTAAGACTCAAATGAATCGAATCTTTCAGGTCAAATTTAATCTATACCACTAGTTTCAATTAATTGTGTTCTCTCACATAAACTGTGTATCATGTTAACGGCATCCATTAAACGATTAAGGATTAAAGGAGCATTAATATTACGCTATTCTCTAATTTCTGTTGTAGTGTAGTGCTATTCCTTATCAAAAACAGGAAGTGCTCCACTGTGTTTTTAAACTCTATACGTCTTCACTAGAATCATTTAGATAATTTCAGCCCTGGAATTGCCAGTCTGTACTGAACAAAAACTAAATAGTAGCTGTTAACTTGTAAATTACCTCTTCATGATATCATCAAGGTGGAACGCAGCATTTTGATCTCACGGGATCGTGTGAATGAAACAAAACTCCAGGAATGTTTTTGAGGAGGTAACAATATTCAAACATGGCTATAATCTCACAAGAGTCAATTTTGCGTAATATGGGACCTTTAAACACTGCTTTTCTACACAAACCTCGTAGATTTGCATTTCTAAACACTTACTCAGCACGTAATAGGTGTTGGTACGTCACATATTCGTTTTCCGGACCATATAGCGCATTTGAAGGTCTGCTGAACCAGGACAAAGCGCTGCTAATCGCCGTAACACCGGGACTCCTCTGACACAATGCTAATGCTAATGAGGCTGGGGGCTGACGTGAAGCCAAGAGCCCGGTGTCTGCTGAGTCACTGCAGGGACCACAGCGCGCGCTCAAGTATGCCAAATCCTGCCTGCACAAAAGACAGCTTCAAGGACGTCCACAGTGAAAATGTAGTGCATATTTTCAGGTTTAATTAAATTTGAGTTCTGTTTTTTACACATTATCCGAAGAGTCTCACTGTACAATATTCTGTTCATTTGTTATTGTAAAACTGTATACAGAGATGTGATTATGTTATGATGGTATTATTTTTTCATTATTAACGTTAAAGGTCGTATATTACACAAAATTGACTCTTGTGAGCTTTTGGCCATGTCATGAAGTGGCAGAACACTGCAGGAAAAAACAACATCTACATGGACTCAAGCTAATTTTGGATCCAAAAAAGTTACAGAGTACACCTTTACGCATTAAAAGCAGCTGTAAAGTATATCTAATGTATAACATGAGGGACAGAAACATGAGGAGTACATGATGCTTGGTCATACTCAGACAGCCGTCAACAAAGAGCCGCTTGTTCACTTGTGATTTCAGATAGAGGATTATTTCCCATGATCCTCTGCTTTACAGTGTATGTATTCAAGCCTGGCATTTACAGCATCTGTCCAGCTCTTCACAGTTTCTTCTCGGCCCCTGACTTATTACATTTTTTCCATCATTTTAAGGGCAGCCACATATACAGTCATTCGATCTCTGTGGACTGAAAATATACCAAAGAGTGAGTAGTTTAAAGGGCTGCAGCTAACATTTATTTTTGTAGCCGACTACTCAGCTTGTCAAATAATCAACAGTTATTTCTCTTGTACACCGAGTTATTCTAACAACTCTATATAAATAAATATGGTGACGGAAGGCTTCTAGATCGAGAATATTATAAAAGTTTATTATTGATGAAAAGCTGAAATTTGTTTGATTTAATACCGCCACAGTCTTTGCACTGAAAGTTCTTTTGGCATGTGGCTTCTGTCCAGACAACCGCAATTATCAAAATACAATTATGATTATTTTAATAGTCCACTAGTTACATGAATTGCTGCGGCCCTAATCATTTAGAATTAGCATTGCAAGAGAATAACATCGCAAACAACATTTAAGAAAAAGAAGGTCATATTTGGTTATAAAATGTATCTAAGTCAAAATTTCAATAAATGGATATCAATAAATATCTGCAAAGACGTTCCTGATCTACTGGGTCATAAAATGGAGACGGATGGAACCCAAAATAAAGGAGTCTGTTTTATGAGCGGAGAACAGAAGCAGGAGAACAGAAGCAACAAACATAAAGTCATAAGGTCATATTGTTTAAAACTATGCAAAGGCTGAAAAACCTAATACAAAATGGTATTATTTATGTGAGTGGGTCAAACATACAATTTATATTCTCAGTTCTGTTAATAAAATAATAACTGTTCAAAGCAAGAGGGATTCTCACAATATTTGTGAATGAACCAAAGTGAGCCAAAAGAAACATGGAGACGCCGACAGACATACTTCAGCCTGTTTTAGCGTCAGTAAGGATAATTTTAGTTTGTGAAAAACATGCAGAAAGTAAGAGCTTTGTGCATGTGTGGACAGGGGAGATGCCTGTGCTTTTCTCTCAACAGGAATTAACTAAAGTTTGCAATACATATTACCCTATAGACCACACTGAAATCCATGATGTGGTTAAAAACAACACAATGAAGATTCCCAGTCATACACAGTAAAGTCACAAATAATCAGCTAACAGCTCACTGATGATGGGAATCGTTGCCTGGGTCTTATCACAGCTTTATGTAACATTTGGGGAACTGACACCTCCATGACGCTCCTTTAAGAACATTTCTAGACCCCCACACAGACCTCTCAGGATTCTTTTCTTTCTATAGACGAGCAGAGAGAGCCATGTGCCTGCTCGGGTTACGCTGTCCATGCCAGGCAGCGGTCTCCTCACACAGATGTGCCGCTCACATGCACAACCTCTCTTTACACTCAAACAGTCCAACCACAGCCTTGTTTCAGACCTGGAGCTGCTTCTAGCTTCTCAAAGCCATGCAACCTGATCTAACGTCTTCTTGGCAGCGGACAGCCCCTGAGAGGACACCTGCCGTCCCCCGCGACCGTGATCTGCAGAAGAGGCACAGGCGCGTCACTCAAAACTCCCTGGCGATAAACAGGCTCGCCAACCCACACGAGATTAGTGTTGTCACGATACTGAAATTTCAAACTCAGTTTTAATACTAAGGAATAGACTTGATACTCAATACCAATTTTGATACCACAATGAAAACATTAAAGGTGCACTAAGTAACTTTTTGGTTGGGGGTCCGTCACCTGCTTGTTTCTATGGATATATTATTGCTCTGGAATGTTCCACAGTATGACATAAAACAGCTCTACCTTTTTTTTTTTTTTTTTTTATAGCTCAATACCTACAAAAACAAGGCATTCTGACTGAGCAGGGTTGCCTCTCCACAGATCTGATGTGTAACTTGGTCTGGTTTGGTCTCCATGAAAATAGAAAGGTTAAATACCAACTGTGAAACATACCAGACAAAGTAATAACATGTGTATGGAGAAAAGCATTAGACGGACCCTCCACCAGAAAAGTTACACAATGCAGCTTTAAATAATTGTAATTTGTTTTATATTACAGTGTGGCCTTGTATCTGTGTAATCCCTCAGTCGTCCAGGTATGTTCCACAGTGCTCCATGGGCGTGTACTAGTCTATGTGCTCTTATTCTTGTTCTGATGCAGCTCAAAGTCATTCTAAAGATATTCGGGAAAGGTTCATTTCTGTCCTGTGAACGTGACCTTTTTAGTATCAATATCTGCTCAAAACATGATCTAGTTTTGATATTAGTTTCAGTATCGATTAGTATCTGATTTTTCTTTGCCAACCCTACCAACATCACAGCCGGATTGGCCCCTGTAATAAAATTCCTCCACGGTAGTCAAATTACAGGAGCTGAAGGGTGGATTGTAAAAAAGTGATCGTTTTAAAGACTGCAGAGCCAAAAATAGTTGTGCCTTCATTTCCCAAGAGGCCATGTTTATTCTCAGGGAAACTCATCTGACTTCAGAAGTACCTCATGGCCTTTTGCTGTTTATCAACTCAATGATAAAGACTTGATGTGGCATATCAGAGAGGCACACAATGTTAAGTGAGTATGACAGATTTTTATGATTCTCAAATACTGACTTAATTTGGTGGGATTATAACTATTGTAAATATAAATTATAGTTTTACACCAATCAAGAAGCAATTTGTGAAGAAAAGTTGAAAAATATATTGAAAATTACAAGAAGTAGTGTAAAAAACATTAATGACACTACACTAGGGAGAACTCTATCCAAAACGTATATACATATATGATTTGACATGATTTCAACAAAATAAAGGCATTTTCTTATATTTGTATTTGTCAGTTAATCATTTCTGTGTACATTACAAGAGTTTTGCTAGGTAAAAGTTACGGAATTCACAATTTCAAATCAGGAATTAAAATTTTAAACCTAAAAAATAGCCAGATTGGGAAAACAAGCGTGAAAGCTTTTGCAAAAATCTTAAATATACTGATCTTAATAGTGTTTTAGTAAAATGAGTAGTCTAACCTGTCAAGTGGCACCACAGCTTCCCTATTTGAGAAGTTTACACACGAGTTTAGTGTCTTGTAGTCTTGTATCCATGACGCACGGTAATCACCCAAAGGTAAACAAGAGAGATTTATAATTCATTTACAGCAGCCATTTATTATGTGTAAACTGCGTGTGAGGTGAAGGACAAGGTGAGCGTGTGATGCACTTGTTGTCTGAGGAGTTCCCCGGGGATCGATTCTTGCAGCATCACTGGCTCGTCATTTTCTTTTTATTTTACCCAAATGTTTGGACTCAAAATTTAATTAAAGGTGCACTGCGTAACATTTCTAGTGGAGGGTCTGCCACCAGCTTGTCTCTATGGAAATGTTATTGCTTTGTCTAGAAAATTCCACAGTATTGATTAAACCTACTGTATCTATCACGAGGGAGGCAAGCAGGTTACAGCACTACGCTACCTTACAGTTTAGATCTGTGGAGAGGCGCCCCTATTCAAGCAGGTATCCTCCACCAGAATAGTTGCACAGTGCGCCTTTAATTGTGAAATGAGAGTAGCAGTCTTTTTTCATCTCAAAAACAGTAACATAAAATAGAAAAATTATCAAATGCAACTATATAAAAGACAGATGAATAATACCAGTGTCACCATAACACTGCGATAAACAATAATATTGAAACTACTTTATGCTACTGACACCATTAAAATAAATCAGAATGATCCCAGTACATTTTAAAGTAGATACTGTTACTTTTACTCCACTACATTTAGAGCAGGTAACTGTACTTTCTACTCTGCTACACTTTTTAAATGGACTGAAAAGTAAAAGTAGTTTTCATGATTGTGTGAAACCTGCTGAAAAGGCTGAGGGGTTTATTTTTAACACAATTGCACAAATATTCAAATAAAAATGCAGCACAAATCTTTATCAAAATCACTACATTGGAAGCTTTATAAGACCTCAAAATCTGCGTGAAATACTTTTACATAGATTATTAAACAAGTACTTTTCGCTCCTGTATTTGTATTTACTTTTACTTCAGAAACAAAATTGAGTACTTCTTCCACCTCTGAATGCCACTATAAAGACAAGTAAAAACATTCACTGTCTTTGTATCATTAAAATTGAGTCCCACAATGAATGCGTGACATGTACACAACATTGTTGAGTGGCAGACCTTATGTCATCTTTTATCAACCACCAAACAATCTCTGCAATGCCTGTCATGAAAAACAAGATGGCTGTAACATGACGAATGAGAGTCACACTAAGCTGCTCCATAAGCTACTGACTATTCATGTTCCAGTTCAGGATTACTCATACAATAAAGTGTCAAATACTTCACATACTTCAATTACACTGAAGCGCTCTGCAAATCACGTGCATTGATACTCTGCATCTGATGTCATCAACATTCCCTGGAGGTGTGAAGCTAACTGAAAGCACTGCTCTGTTAGAAGCTCTGTTACTCAACTTAGACTTTAATCTGAGTTTTATTTTAAAGGTGCATTGTGTAACTTTCTGGCTCTGTCACATGTTTTTCACCATGGAGATGTTATTGCTTTGTCTGGAATGTTTCACAGCATGGCAGTAAACCTTCCTACCTTCACAGAGACAGAACCAGACCAAGTGACAGGTTAGATCTGTGGAGAGGCAACCCCGGTCACAGTCAGAATGCCTGTTTTTCTATGTATTTTTGAGCCATACAACCGCCTATAACTGAATAAATGTAAGACAGAGCTGTTTAATGTCATACTGTGGGACATTCCAGGCAGAGCAATGACATATCCATAGAAACAAGCAGGTGACGGACCCCAAACCAAAAAGTTACATAGTGCATCTTTAACACAAGCTGACCAGAAAGAGCTGGTGATCTGATTTGTGCTGTTAAACAAGTCTCTCACAAATAAAATTACAGTCACAAGGTACCTAGCATTAGCCAACAGTTTTCCAGTTAGTCACTCTCACCTTTTTGAAAATCAAACACCTAAACAGGACCAAGAATAATCACGGGCTCCTGAAAATGTGTTTAAATGCATTTTGTTTTTCTTCTTGTTTTCAGACGAGCATATTTTTTGTCAGTGTTAATGCGTGCATTGTGTCTCCATGGTAACTGCTACATGTATCTCTACTGGTGGAATGTGGAGAACACCCCCAACATCATGTCATTGCATCAGTATCAACAGAGAATGGTTTTGGTTTGTGTAGCAGTCTGTAAGATAAGACAAGATCAGGGTCGTGTTCCAGGCAGTGACCAGATGTAGGCCACGAGACACGACGGTGGAACTCCTTTCAAGTTGGTGCCAAGAAACGCCATTAAATCCACTGTGAATCCCTCATTATACGTGGAGCTGCGGGGCATCCATCAATCAACTAAAATAAATTGGTTGACAAATAAAACTTTGTTGACATCATCTGGGTCCCCAAAGATCTGGGTCCCCATAGATTTTCACTTGTTCTATAAAACCACAATAAAAATGTATATAGAAATATACTGACATATTGTTATCGAGCATGACAAAAGGCGATCATACCAATAGAAAACCCCCTTAATCCTGAAATCAGAAAGCAATTGCAATGATTTTAACTGAATATTTTGAAGTCTCTGTATCAAAAAGCTGTGATATTTTGAGTTGTAGAGTTATACAGATTGCTGTGCACTGCCCAAGTATTATAAAAGTATTTCCAACTAATTAATTTTGACTTTCAGTTGAAAAAAGCTTTGGTCTTTTCATATATACTACTAGTCAAACATTTGGACATACTATCTCTCATTCAGTTTTTTATTTTTTATATATATACAGAAGACATCAAATATAAATAATAAGCTATATGGAATTATGTAGTAAAGAAAAAAGGGTAAATACTAATATTTTGAATACATTTTATATTGAAATCCTCAAAGTAGCCTTTGCTTTTTCGAAAAATCTTTAGTAGTTACTTAACTTATTTCCTTTGCTACATAATTCCGTATATTTTGCTTCATATATTTTATGTCTCCGTATGTATATAAAATATAGAAAGTAGTAAAAATAAAGAATGAGAAAACACAAAAACAACAAGTCATATTAGCCAGAAAGGAAATATGAGCGCCAGCCAAAAACAACTCCCTCCCCAAGACACCGGAGTGGCTGGCCTTTTAAAGTCACCAGTCAACAGTATGGAGGACATGCAGCAGCCCGTCCTGGACCCTGGTTTGGGCTCAGAGCCAGGTCTCATGGGCTTCTGACTGGCCTCATACACAAACAGCGTCAGATCTTGACTGAGGCGCCACAGAAGGATCGCATGGTATACAAGTTTGTCACACCAGTGTTCAGATCTCAGTCAGTTAAAAATGAACCCAGCCAACAAATACAGACTGAGAGGTCTACTGCAGAGGACAGTCAGGGCACAGCGGGACAGGGAGGTCTCATGTGTCAAACTGTCGGCCCCTCAAGCCAATTATCTACAATCTCATTTTTTACTTTATCACGGATCTAACATTATCAGATGTGATACTGCAATATTAAAAGTATTACTTGTTGGTGAATTGGTATCATGATATGTTTTTAGGTCTAGGTTTTTAGTCTAAATCTAACTCTAATGGGAGATTCTGCAACATTCTGTTTCCTCATCAAAAACATGCCAGGAGTTGTGTTTTGTTTCATTCACACATGCTTGAGTGCATTATTAGTCTGTCTACATCTCCATAGCTCAAAATGCTCTGTTCCACCTTGTGATGTCATGAAGCTGTAGTTTTCAAGTTATAAGCTACCTTTTACCTTTTATTTAGTAAAGATTGAAAATTTCAGGGCTGAAATTTTCCAAATGATTCTAGTGAAGGTGTATGGAGTTTAAAAACACAATGGAGCACTTCCTGTATTACCATATGACATCACAAGGTATTTTCTGTTTGAGAGAACTCGGCCTAAATATGCAGGATTTGTGTGAATGAAACAAAACACAACTCCAGTTATGTTTTTTGACGGGGAAACAACATTATAACAAATCAGGAAATAGCATAATATGATCCCTTTAAAAATGAAATACATTTTGTAGTGCAAGGTAACCCAAAAAAAAGATATGTTCCTTATTTTTGTTAAATTAACATCATGCTGAAACTGCTGCTGAACATGCTGAAATTCTTTAGAATACATGCAAATCACAATAGTTTTTCATAACAGGAAAGCCCAGCTCGTTTGTCATTGTGCCTCCAGCTGTTCCTGCGTGATTAAACTGTAAATTCATTTTATGATGAACTTTCACTGTATCTGTCCATGCAACTTGTCACAGAAATAAATTCTGAAGTGCAACAATAAACAATGACAATAAAGCAAGATAATCCCAATAAATCATTTTTAAATAGACAGTATTAGCTGCAACAGATAAAAAACAGAATCAACCAATTATTAGCCATAAGAGTGACTTATTCAACCGTCCACAGCTCAAATCTTATTGTATTACAGCAAAATACCCAAAGTCTCCCCATTTTTTGCAAAGGAATTCTACATATGATAAATATTGAGCCCCAAAATATATTGTTCCAGCATTCATATATTGAACGATACGTCGATATAGTATTTATCATGACCTACAGGCCTACATGTTTACAGATGTACATAACGATTCGTCTTTTTAGCAGGACATCCCACAACTCTTCCTTCTTACCTCCACACTCTCGTTCACTTCTATCCCTCCGTCATTGTCGTCATCCAGCTGTTTGTGGATGTGGCGGAGGGCCTCCAGACTGAAGCGGTCTGCTTCGCCTATACATGGTGGCATCACTATAAGGCAGGGATCTGTGGGAAAAAAGACATCATATTCAAACAGAGTAGTACAAGACTATACCACTGCAAGTAGTTTAACATTTACATACGGGGAGATTCTTTGAATACCTCGAAGGAACTCAAACCAAATACCCGAGGAGCTACATTCAAATTCACGCATTTCCATTCGGGCAAACATCACGAGGAAGCATCCTGACATGTTTGCACATTTTACCTAAGCAGCCCCAGGACAGACCGCACTCTCCCTTTGGTTATCACTATTACTATTCAAATGAAGGTCAGCAGAGCATACCAACACTACCTAAACAACACTTTTTGCTTAGTCATAGTTCAATATAAATTAACTACAGAAATAAAACCCGCAAAGGTGCACTATGTAACTTTTTGGTTGGGGGTCTGTCACCTGCTTGTTTCTATAATTATGCCATTGCTCTGCCTGGTATGGTGTAGTTTCCATGAAGATAGAAAGCTTTAATACCTTACTGTGAAACAGTCCAGACAAAGCAAGTATTCAGCGGACCCTCCACCAGAAAAGTAACACAATGCACCTTTAAATCTAAACACTTGTGGAATGCAAAAGATAAGATCCTTGTTTTATGTAGCTGCTGGGGCTGTGGTGTGTGTTGTCATTCCCAGAGCGTGTCACTTCTTTTACTCTGGCTCTTTGGGGAAAAGAGTCCATTATTACAGCTTCTGAAGCACTGGCCCTGCGCCACTGTCACAGAGGAGCCGTGTATAAACAGATCAAAACCCTGGTCAAACCAAAACTGTACAAACTCTGAAATGAGGAGCTTGAACTTCATTATGATTATTCTGATGCTGCCAACCATTGAGCGAGCTTAAAACAGACCTGGAGTTGTGTTTTGTTTCATTCACACATGTTTAACACACAAGCCCTGCATATTTAGGCTGAGTTCTTCTCACATACAGAAAACACTCTGTTCCACCTTGTGATGTCATGTGGCAATACAGGAAGTGCTCCACTGTGTTTTTAAACTCCATACACATTCACTAGAATCTTTTGGATCATTTCAGCCCTGAAATTTCCTACTAAACAAAAGGTAAAAGGTAGTTGTTAACTTGAAAACTACTGCTTCATGACATCACAAGGTGGAACAGAGGATTTTGAGCTTTGGAGATGTAGAAAGGGTTAGTCAAACGTGTGATTAAAACAAAACACAACTCCAGGTATGTTTTTAAGGAGGTAACAACATTCTAACATCGTTTAACGCTCACAAGAGTCAATTCTGCGTAATACAGGACCTTTAAAATGAATGTGGTTTAGCATATATCATTATGGGTAGTATATCACATTATCTGGTTCTGTGTCTTTGCTTGATGAACACACACTACATTAGCTTTTTAACCACTGTGGCCAGGCTTTTTTGCTAGCCTGAATGCTTTGAATACAGGAGGCAACAGCTTGTTCTGACATACAAAAAGACACCCTAGCAGCTTTCACTGACAATTGTATTAGTAAAATGTTTTGTAACCTAATGTTGTTGCCTTCATCAACATAATCTGCTCATGGTTCAAACAAGCTTGTTTTGTGCCACTAAATACTAATTTAATTTCAAATTTCGTAATATAGATGATGGTAAAGAGGCAGAAGGGTGTAGGGGTGCCCTGATAATAGATTCTGAAGTATTATAGATTGCTGAAGGAAATGTCCAATCCAATCCAACTTTGTATATGATTTGTATAGCACATTTTATAAACAAAACAGTTTCCAAAGTGCTTCACAGAGCAGAGTAAAACAAGTCAGCAGAATTGTGTTCAAACAAAGGAACTAATAGAATCAATAGATAAAGGAATAATAACATTTGCTTTAGAGTTATCATAAATTTGTTTTAATATTATCGTTTATTGTCTATATTTACTTCAGCAATATATCGTAATTCAAAATTTGTTATCGTGACAGAAAGATCAATGTGATGGGGCATATCCGGCAGACCATAAGTGTCCATTGCTCCACAGCGGGTTACATAATGCATTTGCTTAGCCTGCTAGAGTTTACATAGGGTGCTGTTTGCATAGGCATATCTATTTGACTGTTTACTCATTTAAAAATGGCTCCAAGCATCCACTTTCCTTGTGCTCATCTTGATGAAGGTTCCATTTTTAACTTTACAGTTTTTTTTTCTTTCGATACCGGTGGCCTCATTCTGTTCCGACTTTGTTCACTATTTAATATTTATTTCACTCGCATTCTGAGATAAAACACTGTCATTTAGCTGCTGTGAAATTAACTGAACTGACAGCCCCAGCGTTCCCACTCCAGACATGTTTTTAAGCACATTTTGGACAAGTTCTGTGACAGGAAGTGACCCCCGCTGACCCCGGCGCGTACCAGGGGGAGTCGCAGTGATTTGAAACAGCAGTGTGACAAAATTGGAAAGCTCAAAGTTATTTTTAACTCATCAAGACGCACAGTTGTCAGGATGTAAAGGCTTCACAATGGCACCGGTCTCCCTTGTTCTCACACACACACACACACACACACACACACACACAGATGTTGGGTTTCCGTGCTTTTAGGGAACATTGCATTGACTTATATTTTGTCACAATAACACATTTTTAAGCATAATATATTTCTACAGAGATATACTACGATAAATGCTGATATTGAAACTATTTTATGCCCCTGACACAGGAACAATAAAGCAAGATAATCCCAGTAAACCATTTAGGTAACCAAGGTCTGAGCTGCAACATATAAAAAACAAATGTACAGTTATTGGTCAATAATTAGCCATAGAACTTATTCAAGCTTTTATAGTTCAAATGTAACTTTATTAAAACAAAAATACCCCAAATCTCCCCATTTTAGAAAAGAAATGTACACATGATAAAGCCCCAAAATGTATTGTTCCAGCTTTCATATACTGAATTCATACTATATAAGTTGATATAGTATGAATTGTGACAGGCCTATACAGGAATATACCAATCTAGCTTTTCCTATACAGATATCGATACTTTAAATATCTGCCAATTCCCAATATGAACCAGTACCAGTAGGAACAGAAAATGGCACTTATTTTCTTAAAACAGAGTTAACTTATTACACAAGAGATCTAATTGCAGTATGCAATTGTTATTTGTCCTTCAAATAACTACTGAAGAACTTCATATGAATTAAGGCATTATGAGACATTCTGGCCCAAAATCAGCCTGTAAATAGTCTGACTACATCCAATTAAAGGATCAATTTGACACAACCAGTATCAACAGAGATATTTTTATATATTTATATTACCTATATAACCTAAAGCATAGACTTTCCTATTTGAACCCAAATCTAAACTTAGAACCATGTTGTTGATCTAATAATAGGTCATTTATAACATGGGGATCTGATAAATAAGGAGAGACAGGTCCCCATAAAGTGACTGTGACATGCAAATACAAGCAGAAAGTCGTTTTACAATAACACAATATGAAAGACTGTCTCTGGGGCTGGGGCTGGTTTCAAAAGATTCTGATAACAAAATCACTAAGCTGTCAAATACATACTTAAAAGTGAATAGGAGTAACTGAATATAGTAAATATGTGTCAGTAGGAGAACAGGAGGTATTGTTAAAGCTGTTTAGGAGAAGACAGGAGCTGCTATGTGCCCTGTGTGGTGTTTATGGTGACCCAGACCTTTGGGATAAGAGGCCAATAGGAGACAGTTACAGCCCATAGAGATTAAAGGAGGATACACACAGGACTTCCCTACTGCAAAATGCAGGTGTGCCTGATGTGAGTTAATCCAATTATAAGATGGTTGGGTAAGTCATGACAATTAGTATGATTGCAAAAAGTATATATCACATGTATTATACATACATAACATGGTCTAATATAGTTTTACAATGGTCTTGCTCTATATCAGATGTAGTGTACAGGACTTAAAGCTACCATCTGCCAGTTTCTTTGATTTTTATTTATTTTTTTTTTTTTTACCAGCAGATTGCAGAAGCCTGTTGTTCTCTCCCCTCACCTGGCCTCTGTTCAGGTTCCCCTGTGCTCTGATCTTCTTCTGTCTGGCACACTGTCAGGCACCAGTAACATATAGATAGCATCTAGTGGTGATATGAGAGAATAAAACAGGGATGGGTCGTCAACCACTGAAGATGGTAGCTTTATGGTTAATTTTTTCTGTGGCTTTTGTTGTAAAATTCATATTAATACATCTAACATTTATTAAAGCATGTTGATTAAAATGCAGTAATAAAAAATCTCCCATGTTTGTTATGCAGAGTATAATAAGTAGTGTTGAACAGATGTTATGAAGGAAACACCAGAGGCAGGTTTAAAATGTTTACCTGAGTCATGCCAAAGAGAGCAGGTATAGGTGTGTCAAGTCCAAAACAAAACTAAAGAGGTTGGACAAATATTTGAATCATGCAAAGTGAAAAGGTGAAATGGTTCACGGCAAATATTTGAAATGATTCTCAAGGTGCTTCATCAAATTGTACAGATTCCACAGCTTAAAGTGTGATCAAAACAACACCTGAACCTTTGTTTTTCAGAAACAAGTTTAATATTTTTCACATCACATTATAACAAAACTTCAATTACTTATTTTGACTGCATAGTTGCATGGGTGCATTCATTCTCAAACAAACAACTGATTTATAGGTTTTGTTAGTTAAAGGTGCGCTGTGTAAGGGTTTTCAGGTGGAGAGTGTGCTACCTGCTTCCACAGTATGGCATTAAACTTACCCATCTTGCATTTACTCAATTACAGGTCATTTCATTTCTCTAAAAAACTTGAAAAACTTGAAAAACCTCCTGGTTGTCTTCATGGAGATATATAAACTTAATGCCATACTGTGGAACATTCCAAGCCAATAACATTCCATGGAAGCAAGCAAGTGGCGGGCCCTCGACCAGCAAAGTTACAAAGTTACACAGTGCACCTTTAATTTTTTCACTTCCTTGAAATAATAATACCTTTTAATCGGTCAAGTGAAAAAGACTCTACTGAAGCTACAGGCGATGCTGACAGAACTTCTTGTTTTGATTAATTTGTGTATTTATTAAAAAAAAAAAAAAAATTAAGTAGAAAAGGAAATAAAAGGGCTTCCTGTGTTTAGATTTAGATTATTGTTCCCTCTGTACCAATATTTTAGTTCATTACAGATGCAGCAATTTTGTAAACTGGATTGATTGCTAGTGAGGAATAAGGTGATTCCCCATATAGTAGTGTTTTCAACCTGCAGTGTCAGAATTAAAGTCAAGTAAAGTCAATAAAACTTGCAGATAGGGTTGTCAAAAGTATCTATAATCAGATATTAAAACTAGTATCAAAACTAGGTACAAATTTGAACAAGTATTGATACTAAAAAAGTCACATTTCCAGAACAGAAATTACCCTTTCCTGAGTAGCTTTAGAATGATCTTGAGCTGTCTCAGAACACCACATGGTAATATGAAATAAAACTTAATGCTGAAAAACACATTATATTGTGTAAAGATCTTTCTTTACACAATATCATGACAACACTACTTGTACCATTGCAGCTCAACATCAACATGATTAGGCTTCTGTAAATGCTACGCTGACAGAGGAACAGAGTCAACCTCAAGGAAACAAGCTACAGAAAGTGTTGGGGTGGTATTCTCAGCTTGCATGAGCTGCTAAATAACAATGCTGTCATATTTTCATAATTGAAGGTTCCTGTCCTGGTGCCCTAATGAAACAAAAGTCATTGAAGGCTTTGAGGTTTGGTGATAATTCTCAGCTATGTCAGTAGGATAATATATGAGTGAACACCAGCAGGCATGTCAAATATAGGGACTGTGGCAAAGATACAAAGAAAGATATCTCAGCCAAGTCAGGCAGTCATTGATAAACTGAATGAGGTGTCTGTTATGATAAAACTATGTGACCAGGGACAGATGTTTCTAGTATCACTTTACTCTACAGCACAGTAATGGGAAAAATGAAAAAAGCTTGATAACTAAAAGTGTAACAAGGATGTAGTATCACAATATTAAAAACTGGAAAAAACTTGACACTCAAAACAAGATCTCGTCCCACAAGATCTCGCGAGACAGAAATGCCACAAGACTGTGTGCACATGAGAAAAATAATCTGAATACATTTTTTCCCCCATTTGGATTGGATAAAAAAAGGTTAAGTGCTGGTGGGTTGCATCTTTTGAGAAGCCAATGTTCCAAAAAAGCAGAATGACAACAAAAATATTAATTATTAAGTAAATACAAACTCTGAAGCCAACTTTGAAAACTAAATCGGGCTATTTACATCTTAGAAACTCTGAAAACGCTTTGCGCTGCCCGCGACACACGTACTGCAGCGTTTTAGTCGCACGTCAATGCGCCTCTACATAGGGTTAACATGGGAATCACTCGAGCAAGCCACGCCCGGTGTGGATGTACCTTAAAACTATTCAGGAGAGATTCATTTCTGTCCTGTTGATGTGACTTTTTTAGGATCGATACCTGCTTAAATGAGTATCTAGTTTTGATACTTGTTTTAGTATTAATATCTGATTTTTGATACTCGATCGACTCAATAGATAAGATGATATTTCACAAATATATAAAGAATTTGCTCAAATGTGCCTGTAAATGTCTTGGTTGGGATTCAAGTAGTGCACAAATGGACCATAAAATTTAACACAAATTGCCATCTTAATTATAGAAAGTATTCTTATTGCGTATCTCCAAAACAACATTTCCAGTATTATCCACCTTCTACCTCTAAAGGGCCCATACTATGCCATTTTCTGGTCTATGTTATGTTTCCTCATCACAAACATACCTGGAGTTGTTTATTTCATTCAAACAAGTTAACACAACTCCTGCATATTTAGACTGAGTTCTTCTCTCAAAAGGAAAACACTCTGTTCCACCTTGTGATGTCATGGGGTAAAACAGGAAGCACTACCCTGTGTTTTTTAACTCCATATATATTTTTTAGAATCATTTGAAAAATTTTTGCCCTGGAACTGCCAAACAGTACTGAACAAAAGCTTAAATGTAGCTGTTAGCTTCATGACATCACAAGGTGACCATTACTCTACTTTATTTCATTTATCTTTTTATGATTAATATAGTGCTGTACTACAGTGGGTGTGAGTAAATAAAGATAAGTGTTTGTATTGTTTGTACTGTGTGTATTGTTTGCCAGTGCAGCTATGAGACAATAGGGTTCTGTGAGTATTCGAACAGTTCCTTTTCATGGCGTCTAGAAAAAAAGTGATTCAATATTGCACAAGCATGCACAAATCACTACAAATACAACTTTCAGTGAGTAAATGGTGAGGGGAAACAACTATAGCATGATTAAAAAGTCAGTTTTGCATAATAGATCTGCTTTAACAAGGACATCTTAAACAGAAAAATGAAGAGTTGTTTAACTGGTCAAGGCTCAGAGTCGCGTGAATAGCCCCAGACTCCCTGATCCGAGAAAAAAAAAAAAAATTCACTGCAATGAACAATTTAGTAAAATGTCTTATCTGAATGCAAAGTTTAGTTTGGGATTAAACCGCATGCAAAGTCCCAAATGTCAGCCACAAAGAAGTTCAAATACCAAACTGATACGGCCTTTTATCTCCTTTGGTTTGATCCAGCATTGAAAAGAGCTCCCATTCTACCTGACCTACAGCTACTTCCACAGCCCTTAATGGGCAAATGTAATCCTCTGCTTAGGCCACAAATTCAGAAAAGAGAAGACAAGTGGAGCAAAGCGCGTAGAGGCCCACCAACTTGGAATCCTAAAAACTTCCAGAAAAGGAGACACTTCGTATGCCCCGGCTTCACTGGAATGTTTCAGTAACAGAACAAGCGCGAGATTCGTGATGGATGTGGCTGGAAGTGGATGAAAATAGGTACAATAATGCTTTGATGTGCTCCAGTAGATAAACGGAGTAAGAGTCTATGGAGAATGGGGGGAGAGGTCACATGCTAGACTTGTTAGCATGTAAGCCCAGTTATACAATGAGATTTACTATGTCTATCTGGATATGGAGAAGTCACTTAGGCATGTGTGATGGTAGGATTAAGAGCCCATAAGTGAGGAATGGACACGCACTTAAGGGGTAGGTAAATATACGTTTTTTGGGAGGTTTTTTGTTTTGTTTTTTTTACTTCTCCCCACTCCTTTTGAGCACCTCAGCTATGTACTGAAATCTTAATGCATTTACTGTAATGTGTGGAACATGATGCTCAAATAAATAAATACATAAATAAATAAATACAGCCACTCTAAAGCAAGTGTGCAAAGAAAAGTTAGCCTTCGCAACTTGTATGCTCCTAAAAATTTGTTTTATTATTATATATAGTTCACCATTGAGGCTATCAGCCACAGCCCTTCATCAGTTGTCACGCCATATATTTAAAAAACCAACTTTCTGGCAGCATATGACATTTGTACCAGCCAACTTTTCTTTCAATTTTTGGGTATAGACTAGAGCCCGAAAGAAAGAAAAAAAAATGGGCAAAAGAAAAAAACAGATCCACACTGCAGTTCTTTGGAGCTCCCAAATTTCTATTTTAATTACAACACAATGTGACGATTCGGGGTCAATGTCTGAAGAAGGACTTGACCCGAAATATCACATTGTGGTGCCAATAAAATAAAAATTGGGAGCTCCAAAGAATTGCAGTGTGCATTTGTTTTTTTCTTTTGCACAGTTTTTGTCTTTGGATCCAGCACGCAGTCGTAGCTTTTACTGGATGTGCATGTCTCATCAACATTGTCAAAATAGGCAAAACGCTACGCAGCATTTTCACTCAAAAATTGTTCATGGAAGATGTGTTTTTTATGTTGGCTTGATTAAATTGAAGAGTGAGCCTCAATTAGTATTTAACCTTGAAAAACTGTACAGCAGGTCCATTACTGTCCAAATCCAGCTCTGTTCACACTTGTTTTCTTCACATAGCTCCACAGCTGACAAAAACGTGACTATTGACACCTATAGCGAACAGTAATGTACACCTACATGCACCTACATGAAGATAGAAAGGCTTAATGCCATACTGTGAAACATTTCAGACAATGCAATGACATCTCCATGAAGAAAAGCATTTGACGGAGCCTCCACCATAAAATTTACATAATGCATGCACCTTTATTTTTGAACAAAAGAGAAAAGAACAGTAGACCAACACTAGAATAAAATCAAATACATAACAATTAAGAAATAAGAAATAAGCCCTGACACAATGCAGGTTCTTTCTAAACATACAACGGGACTGTCTGAGCAGTTTCTCGATTTGATTTTGAAAGTGGAAGAGAGATAAACAGAATGCCATTGGCCGTTCCCCTCTCTGTGTTTGCATGAAGAGTCTCGCCGACAGACTTTGTAAATGAGACAGAATTACACACTGGAGTTCCTGCCAACTTCCTGCATGTGTCTTCCACCTTCCTCCTTGACAGGACGCTTTTGTTTTTATAAATAACCAGCAGCAGCTAAGAATAACAGAACCATAAGGTGGATACTAAGATTTGTGGCTCCTATAAACACAAACCATCCTTCAGGTTTGCAATAATATTACATTTGGACAGTCTGACAAAGTAAACATGGTGAAGTAGTGTACTAAATTAGAGTGAAACTAAATTACCTTCAAAACCTGGAGTCAAAAATGGATGACTTTAAATCAGCTAAAGCCTTCCTAATTATAAAATTACAAACATATTACCACCCATGACCATAAAGCCACCAAGTTGTAGCTACAGGGTAAATTATACTATCAAGCAAACTGTATTAGACTTTATTAATTAATGCATGTATCACTTCTATTGGTCTATTGCTGTCAAGACTAAATGGTTATGTCAATTTTACGGGGAATTTTACCTCCCAGAGCCTCTATTCTGATTGGATTTGGTTGTGTCTCACAAAAAAGCTGCTATCACATTCTAGCTAAGAGAATTAACAACTTCACTTCCTGCAGTAAAGCATTGTTAGAAGTACAATAGTAAAAGTACAATATTTAAGTACAAATGCAAATGGTAGGTATCTGCAATTTACTTAAGTCAATTTTACAGCGGATACTTTTGACTTTTATGTCACTATATTTGAGAGTGTGTATCTGTACTTTCTATTCCATTACATTTAAGATCTGTACTGAAAAGTAAAAAGTACTTTTCATTATGATTTGAGACCCGCTGAAATGGCTCAGACTTATTTTTAGCACATTTAATTTGAGTTAATGTCCCAACTTTGAGCAAACCAAATACACAAAAATGGTTAGAAAAATTAAGAAATCAACTGAATCACCTAAAATCAGCCAAATTCTTTATCAAAATCACTACATTTCATCCTTAAATTGTTCAAAAAAATCTCTTTTACTCTTCAAGTATATTTTTAAACTAGTACTTTAATACTTTTACTTAAGCAGATTTTCTCAGGTGAATACTTGAGTAACATTTTGCCTCTGTATCTGTACTTTGACTTAAGTAACAAAATTGAATACTTCATCCACCACTGTGCACTGGTCAAAGTTCAAGTGCAAAGTGGCAACAGTTCAGGTTTCTTCAGGGAACTTTTAAAAGCCCGTTAAGAGAAAATCAAGGAACACATTTGTAGTCCAAGAGCATGAATCTGTACATAGGCCTATTCCCTGATAACATATGTGATCCTGTGCTAACTTGTTACTTATAAATTAGTTTGTTACAGTCTCCTGACAGAATAAAATTGTCAGTGGCGACAGAGTTGAGAGGAGACTACATACCAAAGAAATCCAAGACTCTACTGCCCAGGCCAAACCATCACGTGAACTCAGCGAGGGAAAGTCCCAGAATCTAAGGATCTACAGGTCCAAACTCCATTTAAACTACGAACACAGCACGACATATTTGCTTTCCTGTATTTGATGAAGCGCTGTGTTGGTATAATCTTTCTATTATTAGGGATTATCTAAGTAGAGAATCTTCATTGCGGTCTGGTGATAAATTAGGGGTAATTTATTGGACGGTTGGGTCATGGCATGTCAATATTGTCAACAGTGAATTATGCCAACCCAGAAACTAAACATAGACCAACACTGGCAATGTGTTTAATGTGGTACAGCTAATCCAAGAGTGACTATTAACTTAATGTGCTACTAATCTTTTATTTTCTCTCTCGCTTCCAACTTGCCAACTAGCTAATTTTATCCATATCAAAGTCTTCACAGATGATTATCACAATAACCTATACCCTAATACATGTTTTTTTTTGCATGCACCATTGAACAATGTAAGTTCCACTGTTTACTGAAAATTAAAAGACTCACATTATGCTTTTCAGATCTGTTATAATGTTGTTTCCTCATCACAAACATACCTGGAATTGTGTTTTGTTTTATTCACAGATGTATAACACACAAATCCTGCATATTTAGAGTTCTCCTCTCAAACAGAAACCCCATTCCACTTTGTGATGCCATGTGGTAATGCAGAAAGTGCTCCACTGTGTTTTTAAACTCCATGCACCTTCACTAGAATCATTTGGATGATTTTAGCCCTGAAATTGCCAATCTCTACTCAACGAAACGTAAAATGTAGCAGTTAACTTTGAAACTACCTCTTCATGACATCACAAGGTGGAACAAACTCAGAGCATTTTGAGCTTTGAGGATGTAGGAAGGATTACTCAAATATGTGTGAATGAAACAAAACACAACTCCAAGTGTGTTTGTGAGGCGGTAACAATATTCTAACATGGCTTAAAGCTCACAAGAGTCAATTTTGCACAATATGGTATCTTTAACATTCCTTAAACATTAACTGCTGTGAAAAGAAATTTGAATATTAATTGTCACTTCGGCTCCCACATGGCTTAATTTAGTCACACCTCACACACCAGATGAAATTCATGAGTTGTGCAGGTTAGAGGATCCTGATGGCTGCAAACTCATGTAATTGTTGGGGAAATTAGATGCAAAGTGCTAAAGCCAGAGTCATAATTTTAGGCTGCGGTGAGGGGCACAGCCTTGGCTCTTCCTGTGTTAAGGTGACAAGTATTATCAGCAGGCCACTCTCCCCATAACAGCACAAGGTCATCCCACGGGTGCCCTGGATATTATGGTGGACATGTTTGGCTCAAAGTTGCTGTGTGTCCTACAAGTGCATTTAATTATTTGCTTATACATACATTACAACAATGTATGTATTGTGTATTAATGTATGTATGTACTGATCAATATATGAAAGCTGGAACAATAATTTTTCTGGTCAGTATTTATTGTCTCTAATTTTTCTTTGCACCATTTGGAGATTTTGTTTTGTTTTTTTTTTGCTATTTTTTGGCTATATGATAAGATTTAAGTCATAAAAGGTTTAATTAATAACTTCTGTGACTCATTACAGATGCAAAAGAAGCACTAAAGTGTTTGATTCTGCTGTTTATTTATTGCAGCTCATAATTCAGTATTGCACATTCAGAGTAGTTTTTTTGTTTTAAATCTGCTCTTGGGTTTTTTCTGTCAGTGACATAATTAGTTCCAATATTATCATTTATCTCTTATATTCACTTTAGCAATATATCGTACTTCAAAATTTGTTATCATGACAGGCCTACTCACACGCACACCTCACACCAGACTCACTTGGTTGAACATGGTCACTCCTAAAGAAACTGTCTTGTCAAAACAATGTGAATTCAGTTCAGTTCAAGTTTGTTTATGTATCACATTTAAAACAACTTTAGCTGACCAAAGTTTGTCACGCAAGTCAACAAAAAACAAATGTACAGATAACAATGATACAAGTACAATAAAACATCAACATATTCTGTCTAGATAGTATTAAATGCCAGGGAGAAGAAATGGGTTTTCAGTCTAGTCTTAAACTCTATTTGTTATAATGTTGTTTCCTCATTAAAATCATACCTGGAGTTGTGTTTTGTTTAATTCACACATGTTTAACACACAAATTCTGCATATCATATAAAACTCTATTCCACCTTGTGATGTAATGTAGTAATACAGGAACCGCTCCACTGTGTTTTTAAACTCCATACACCTTCACTAGAATCATTTGGATCATTTCAGCTCTGGGATTGCCAATTTCTACTAAACAAAAGTTTAAAAAAAATGTTAACTTGAAAACTACCACTACACGACATGACAAGGTGGAACAGAGCATTTTGAGCTTTGGAGATGTAGACAAACTAATAATGCAGTATTACTCAAACATGTGTGAAACACATCACAACTTGTGTATGTTTTTGATGAGGTAACACCATTCTAACATGGCTTAAAGGAATACATTTTGTGTAAAATGGGACCTGCAACAGTAAAAGAATGAGCAGGTATATAAGCACGCAGATCATTTCATTCACAGTTTGCTTAAATATGTGAACATTAGTATAGTTGACATACAAAATGCCAGTTGTATGTCATGGTGCCAGCACAGGGATCAACACCTTTAAATGCCCGAGCACGGTGGGCACGACAACAATAGGCTCAGAGTGGGTGGGGGCTGGAGGCTTTTACAGTGGGCCCTCGCAGCAGGCACCAGAGCACAGCACAATGACCTACATCTACACAGGCATTCTGCTCCACTGATCCAGCCTGGTGCCAGTGCCCCTCATTATGAATGAATGATCTGGGACACACACATGGACCGCAAGCATGAGCCACTAGAGACAGCGAGGGGAGACAAAGAGACTGTCTCATGTAAGAAGAAAAACTGTCTGTATTTCATTTCACAACAATCTTATATAGTGTGTTGTATAATAGTAAGCCTGTTAGGATAATTACTATATCGAGTTATCATTCAGTATATGTCAGATGAAAAAGTAAATATTGATCATGGGTAACTTTTCATTGTATTAGTGAGAAAATGTTATTTTTCTGTACTACAACAAGATTTGACTTCTATGACTCATTATAGATACAAACTACTACAGTGTCTCATACTAATGTTTATTTATTGCAGTTTAACCATATTACAAATTTAGAATAGCTTTTGGAGGATAATTTTATTGAATGGTTATTGTAGCAATTTGTGGTAATTTGTTTCAGTATCATCATTTATCGTCTATATTTTCTTCAGCAATATATCGCACTTCAAAATTTGTTGTAGTGACAGGCCTATATAACAGTCACACAATGATCATTCAAGTCTCCCCTTATCCAACACTCACAAAAGCCATTACTCCATCACTAATACATCTTAAATACACATGCCTTTGGTTCAGCCTGGTCACTGATACTCTCATGGCCTGTTAGACTCTTTAATCCGATCTGTGCTTTGTGCCTTGGTGTGACAATGGGCAAAGTGGAAGAAATCATTACATAAATCTTATTACATCCCCAGAGAGAGACGTGTGGAGCGGCCCCGTGAACACTGTAACCTCCTGTCACCGTGAGGTCAACCACTGCTATGGCAGACACAATGGAGACTGCACATGGAAAAGTGTAGCTGTGATTTAAAAATACATTACTAGTTTGTTGTGTTTGGGGTTTGCCGATATTGTAAGGAGATCACAGCGCTAAAGCTCTGGTGGAGAGCACAGCAGCTGTCCATGTTCGGCGTCGGCATGGTCTGCAATTTCCCCATTGTGGGACAAATAAAGAATTATCTTATCTTATGGTCACTGGACAGACTGTGGTGTAGTGTTCATACACTATACTGCCAAAAGTATTCGCTCACCTGCCTTGACTCGCATATGAACTTAAGTGACATCCCATTCTTAATCCATAGGGTTTAATATGACGTTGGTCCACCCTTTGCATTTTTGACCACTCTTCCAGAAGCACATTTGTGAGGTCACACACTGATGTTGGACGAGAATGCCTGGCTGTCAGTCTCCACTCTAATTCATCCCAGAGGTGTTCTGTTGGGTTGAGGTCAGGACTCTGTGCAGGCCAGTCAAGTACATCCACACCAAACTCTCTCATCCATGTCTTTGTGGACCTTGCTTTGTGCACTGGTGCACAGTCATGTTGGAAGAGGAAGAAACTGTTCCCACACAGTTTGGAGCATGGAATTGTCCAAAATCTCTTGGTATGCTGAAGCATTCAGAGTTCCTTTCACTGGAACTAAGGGTCCAAGCCCAGCTCCTGAAAAACAACTCCACACCATAATCCCCCCTCCACCAAACTTTACACTTGGCACAATGCAGTCAGACAAGTACCGTTCTCCTGGCAACCGCCAAACCCAGACTCGTCCATCAGATTGCCAGATGGAGAAGTGTGATTCGACACTCCGGAAACCTGCTCTAGAGTCCAGTGGCGCTGTTCTTTGCATTGCACTTGGTGATGTATGGCTTGGATGCAGCTGCTCGGTCATGGAAATCCATTCCATGAAACTCTCTACGCACTGTTCTTGAGCTAATCTGAAGGCCACATGAAATTTGGAGGTCTGTAGCGATTGACTCTGCAGAAAGTTGGTGACCTCTTCGCACTATGCACCTCAGCATCCACTGACCCTGCCCCGTCAGTTTACGTGGCCTACCACTTCAGTGTTTCCTGCTGCACTTTATAGTTAAGGCGGCTACCTTGACAACAGTTGCACCCCGCCTTGACTACGCCTTCCGAAAAAAATTGATTTAACCAACAGAATAGCAGGTGAATAGCGGCATCTGTATATCGCAGCATCTGAACAGCAAACACTGCACCTCGTGGCTGAGTTGCCTCAGAATCCCTCAGTCATCCAGGTAGGTTCCATGGGCATATACTAGTCAATGTGCTCTTATATTTCTGATACAGTTCTGATACAGTACATGATCATTCTAAAGCTATTCAGTATCATATACAGGAATTCTGCTCCATAAACCTGTACAAGCTTAAATAATGGAAGTATGTCTTCCATTTTCTCTCACTCTCATTGTAATAGTTCTTACATTGTTGTGGGCTAATAATATTTAATACAGATGGGGCAGCAAAAATAAACATAGTTCAAATGTAGATTTTTGTTATAATGAGCTCTTGGGTCTAGTCACTGATAGAAACGAACAGGTTCAACATTTGTGCATTTACGTTTTGGATACTTCAAGACAAACTGCAATGTAATCAAAGCAAAAACGGGTTCTTGCCCCCATCTGAAAGTACAACATCATCACATTCTAAAATCGCAAAACCATCAATAGACCTGGGCATGTTAAGAAATCAGCAAAGGTTTTTAAAAAAAAAATTTCCAAAAAGTTCTGCATATCTGAAAATTCTGTGCATCCAACAGCTTTTATCAGGTTTCTGTCTTTTGAAGCAGATCCAATAGATTTCTGGTCACCTTTGAGACAGAATGGATAAACCATAGTGTTATAGTGTTGACGTATTGTGTCAATGGAGAGCTCCCAGTCCATAATGACGAATATTAGCACATATTAGCCTCATGTGCATTAGCATTGATTTTTCTTTAGACCACCGAAGCAGCAAACCGTAAATGCTGGATTATAATGTCAATGTTGCTAAAGGTCAACACAGCATTTACTTCATTATTTATTGTGTGCACATTTTCTTTGCAGCACTGGGAAATTTTTGGTTATTTTTTAAATGATTTAAGCTGTAAAAGGTTGAATTAATAACATATTCAAGTTATTCAAGAATTACATTCTACTGTTTATTTATTGCAGTTCATGATTTTTTTAGCAGTATTGTAGATTTAGAATAGTTTTTGTGGTTTAAATCTGCTTTAGAGTTATCATAAAGTATTTTCAATATTATCATTTATTGCCTACATTTACTTTAGCAAAATATCACTTCAAAATTTGTTATTGTGAGGGCCTAACTGCTGTGACAACGTTTTTAGTTGTGGACATTTTTTGAGGAGCAACTTTCAAAGCTTTTCCCAGAACTACTTATTCTAGGAAAAAAAAGAAAAGACAAAAGTAACTGAGGAAAATAAGCTGATGGCAACAGCCTATAGATTTCATATATTATAGTTAAAGGTGCACTGTGTAACTTTTCTGGTTGAGGGTCTGTCAAATGCTTTTTCTCCATGGAGATGTTATTGCTCTGTCTGGAATGCTTCACAGTGTGGCATTAAACCTTTCTATTATCATGAAGACCAAACCAGACCAAGCTACAGGTCAGATCTGTGGAGAGGCAACCCTGCTCACAGTCAGAATGCCTGTTTTTCTATGTATTTTTAACCTATAAAACCATCTGTAATTGAATAAATTCAAAGTAGAAGTGTTTACTGTCATACTGTGGAACATTCCAAGCAGAGCAGTGACATCTCCATAGAAACAAGCAGGTGGTAGACCCCCCAACCATAAAGTTACACAGTGCACCTTTAAATAAAAAAAATACATGGCATATTTTAAATCTACATAGACTACATCACTATCTTATATAAAAATGTGTATCAGAAATTCTCATCTGGTGGGCTACGTGCTTGCATGGGAATAGAGTTCTTTGCAGCCAAAAGGGAAGAGTCTGTTTGTTGAAATGATAACAAGCTAAACACACAACAACTCCATTAAAAAAGGCTCAGATCACGTCCACATGTCAGCCAAGATACTTCTTCAAATACACTTGATTAGATACACAGCAAATGCTTACATGTAGCTTATATGTGATGTCAGTTAATTCCAGTCTATTGCTCTGTGTGACCAGTTTTATTACAGGTCCCACATTACACAAAATGGATTCTTGTGAGCTTTAAGTCATTTTGTTAATTAATCAAAGGCATACTCAGAATCGTGTTTTGTTTTATTCACACATGTTTGCGCTCTGTTCCACCTTGTGATGTCATGTAGTGGCAGTTTTCAATTGAATAGTTACCTTTTACCTTTAGAGATACCTGTAGAGATTGACAATTCTACTGTTGAAGACATCCAAATGATTCTAGTGAAGGTGTATGGAGTTTAAAAACACAGTGGAGCACTTCCTGTATTACCCCATGAGGTGGAAGAGAGTGTTTTCTGTTTAAGAGAAGAGCTCAGCCTAAATATGTAGGGTTTGTGTGTTCAGCATGTGTGAATGGAACAAAACACAACTCCAAAAACATTATAACATGGATCAAAAAATAGTGTAGTATGGACCTTTTAAATAAAAACTTTCTGAATGAAAAATGCACTTAATTGCCAACAAGGCCTGCCACAATAATCACTATATCGACTATACAATATATTTAGGAGCTCAATATTTATTGTGAGTACTTTTTCTTTGCAAAAGTGGTGAGATTTTTGTTATTAAGCCTTCTACAGCTCAAATCTTATATTACATATAGCATATTACAACATAAATAAGTGACTTCTATGGCTAATTATTGCTTCATTTGTGAATTTATTTGCTATTTATTTGTTGCAGTCCATGCCTTTTTAATGACACTGTATATTTAAAGGTGCATTGTGTAACTTTTCTGGCGAAAGGTCTGTCAAATACTTTTCTCCATGGAGATATTATTGCTGTGTTTGGAATATTTCACAGTATGGTATTAAACCTTCCTATCTTCATGGAAACCAAACCAGACCCTGCTCACAGTCAGAATGCCTGTTTTTCTAGGTATTTTTGAGCAATAAAACTGTAATTGAATAGATGTCAGGTAGAGCTGTTTAATGTCATACTGTGAAACATTCCAGACAGAACAATGATGTCTATTAATTTGGATTATCTCGCGGTGGCATAAACCAGTTTCAATATTATTGTTTATTGCAATATACGTATCTCTATAGCAATATATCGTGCTTCAAAATGTGTTATCGTGATAGGCCTATCTACAGCTTCTTCTGATCCAAAATCACCAGGGGACTTCCAGGTCTCCCAAACGCTTATGCTTAACCCTGAGCCCACACAGTGTGTTCCCTGAGCTGCTCTCAGTGGGACATGACAGCTTTGAACTTTCCAAGAGTTCAGGTAATAATAGGCTAGTTAACCTTAACTACTGGACAGAGGGAAACGAAATGTTCTTGTAATGACAGTGAGTGCATCAGAGGCCATCTGAGACAATAATCCATAGAGTTAAAAGGCTAAAAGTTGAACATCTAAAGCCCTGAAAGGATACACAGTTTAAAGGTGCATTGTGTAACTTTTCTGGTGGAGCCGTCCGTCAAAAGCTTTTCTCCATTGCTTTGTGTGGAATGTTTCACAGTATGGTATTACACCTTTTTTTAGCTTAATGAAGACCAAATCACTAGTAATTTAATAAATGTAAGGTAGAGCTGTTTAATGTCAAACTGTGGAACATTCCAGGCAGAGCAATGACATATCCATAGAAACAAGCAGGTGACGGAGCCTCAACCAAAAAGTTACATAGTGCACCTTTAATAGTAATAAACAATAAACAAGTCAAATTAACTATACTGAAAATGTGATTAAAAAAAACAAACATTCACTGAAATAAAGTGTACAATATAGTGGAGAAACACTATATTTACCAACAACACTGATCTTAGTATAGCACTTTCAATAGTTATTATATTACTGTACATAATGGCTGAGGCACAGTCCAAGGAAGAGGCATCTGACCTTTTGCATGGACTCAACTGGGAAATGTGTAATGCAGTGTTGGTGAACAGAACATAAGTCATACATCCTACGCATGTGTTATTATTGAAATGTTTCTTGTTAATATTAATCAATAAACCCAGGAAATAAACATGCCAGTTCATCCAGGACTAAAATAGGCCTCATACTTTCAGAAGTTTCAGAAGTTGACTACACATTATTTGTCTTCCAGAGTTAGGTTGTACTCCAGGCTGCGAACAAACGGGGAAACTGAATTTCAGAAGTTGTGATGCTCTATTGTCAAAGAAAATATTGGGTAATAGTTAGTTTTTCATTCAAGGATTTGGTGATGGTCATGTGGGCGGTCTCCATGACAACCATGCAAAGGCTGCTGAGGAGATGCATGATGAAGTTGGTCACCTGTAGAATACTATCAATTTTCCTTATGGGCCTATTGGCACCTATGCCTACCATTCAATTTAACAGTATTGACAAACGCAGCCCTGGTGTACAAAAGTCAATCAATAGTGGCGGCTGACCAGGATGCAGATGGGAATCCTGCTGTCACTGGGGTTTAGCGATAGTAGATTGCCATGGGGAGTCCCCTGCGTCCTTTCCCTTTATGTAAATGCGAGGAAAATACACACGCAGTGGATAACCTCTAACTATTGTTGGCACAGAACATGCGTCAAGCTTGTACATCAGATTTGTTTGGCTACCATCAAAGCTTCACTGGCGACACAACAAAATGCCATATCCTCATCCTGTATTCCTTTCATGTCACGCATTTGGGGAAAGGTGCATCAGCAGCCATTAAACCGTGCGCAGGGCAATCCTCGGCTTTCCCCGAGAAACCCTGAGGGGACACGGAGGGAGAGACGGACGGGGAGACGGGGCTAAACGCTGTACATGCGTAAATACAGTAAATGGGGAGACACTCTGGATGGGGCTTACCTGTGACGGCCACATTCGCAGCTTCAGACGAATGGCTGGGTAGATCATTCGAGTAAGTGCACTCCAAGCCCAATACCGCATAGATGACGAGTCCACGTAGCAGTATGTTCACCACTGTGTGGATGTAACTCATGATGGAAAAGAACAAAAATCTAGAAAAATCCAATCCGTGGAGGTGGGGAGATGGGTTACACAGCCTCTGGGCACCCACGAATAATATGATTGTGTCAGTCTTCTCAGCAAGTCAAAAATGTCTTATTGGACAAAGATTATGAAATACTAGCGAACAAATAATGCAGCAACTTAAAAACGCAGTAACAATTAAATGATTAGAAATAAACCTTGGCACAAAACCGCACAGGAGCGTGAAAGATGCCTACGAAATAATAGTTCATCGTGGGTCATTGGCAAAGCAAACTAGTTTGAAAGAAGACCCCGGTATAAAAACTAATAGCTTCTAATTGCATTGCTGGCTTTTTGAAAGGGGCGCCTGCTGCTAGATGACGGACAAATCCCCCATACCGCTCATCTACCGCGTTAGAAATAAGAAACGAGAAATATATGTGGAGGGAAACACAAGCTACGTGTGATGAATGCAAACGGCTTGGCAAGAATGCAGCCCGGTGTAGAGGAATTCCCTGTCCAAAACAAAGCGTGCAGAAACGACACTAAAATCCCTTGACGCGCTTCAGAATTGAACAAGTGCGCTGATAAATCCTTACGTGGGCCTGTTTGCTGGCTGGGAACTGTCTCTGTACTTCCACGTACAGTGTACAAACACACACCACAGCCTCAGCATATTGAAGAAGTGTCTCCTCGGTCCGCCTCCTCTTCACATGATAGTAACAAATCCAGTCGTTTCATGGCAGAAAAAACGCGTCTTCCACAGTTCCCTCTTAATCCTTCTGCGCCCTACATGAGTCAGACGGCACATCGGCGTACTTTCTAAATGAAGTTAGGGGAGAGGGGCAGCTCGGGGTGATACAGGATCCTCATGTCGTATCAGCTGCTCTGGCCCCGGCTGATGCAGACTGGCTGGAGGAAAAAAGCTACCGGGGGCGGAAGTCACTATGCAAAATGCTTTGACACCGGGAGGGGGGATCGCCGAGGCTCTCGCTGCTCGTTCACCGACTTTCCCAGCGGGGTTTGTTGTGTAATGCTTTCAGGGGAGACTCGTACATCGGCGGGGAATGCTTATTGCTTTCACCCCAGTCAGGGGCTTCATGCTACTGCTTCATGAACACTTCTTCCTTGAACCGTTTTACGCACGGCCAAACGTGCCACGACATTACGCATGGGAACACACAAAAGCTATTTCAAAGAATATTGAAACTGAATATAAATGATGACAACGAAGATGTGATCATAAGCATTGTTGTCTGCTTCCTCACTCTGTGGTACGTCTAAGTTTCTCCCCAAATCGGATTGGTCAGCCGGTCCCAACATGGCACTATATGATTGGTGGAATGACGCATCGTTTACTTTTGGTTTTAAAAGGTCAAAGGCGCGAATAATCACGGTACACTGGGTTTGTTACCGTGTAACATCGGTTCAGCATCAATGAAGAATGATCTACAAGTAACGAAGTGTACAGAATTTGTGTCAAAGATGAAATTTTAAAAGTGTCATTTGTAATAAAGAGGGAGGGGCAAGCCTAATATACAGTATAAGCATACAAATGCAAGGATTAAACATTTGTACTGGTTTAAAACTTGAATTGGTTAGAATCTTTGTAAAAGTAAAACAGTTATATAATGAATACAGTATTAAATTTGAAAAAAAAAAAAAAAAAGTTATGCTAATGAGCAGTCTTGAGATTTTGTCTTGAGACATAAGAAATGTCACCTCACTGAAACAATACAGAAAAAAGGTATAAACTACAGTGTACTGTAAATATAAATTCTTGGTAATGACTAACTAATGTAACAGTTTTACATTCACACATAAAAGTATATTCCTTCTTGTAGGGAGTTAAATAAGATGTAAGCGACTGAACATCTGCATCATGAGTCAGTAATGAGTCAATACAATACTGATGCTAATGTATAATGCATGGGTCAGATTCACTTAATGGACTGCATTTAATCTACTAATTAACTTAAGGCTTTATAAGAGTTATTAGACTAATCATAATTGAAAGTTGGAAGAGGGAATAGGAGCACTATAAGGTGATTTCTGAAGACATAAGTTAGTAGTAGTAGTAGTAGTAGTAGTAGTATAGTGATAGCAGTGAAAATTGGTTTATTTTGTAATTTATTTGCTGGTTTTGCACACTATACCTTTATTTATTTCAATGTATTTTACTCATTCATTTTTATGGTTTTATGGTTATGCTTTTATTTTATTTATTTATTTATTTTTATCATTTGAGGGCTAGTAATCTACAGCAGTTATACCTTTTTTTTTTCTTTTTTTCTTTTTTTTTTATCATTTTCCCTCTCTGTGCACTTTAAAAAATGTTTTGTTTTTAAAATGTGCTACATAAATAAGTAGATTTGGATTTACTTTTTGGTTGACACTTTTTCAGACTATACCTTTTTTCATTTTTCATTTGAATCAACTGCATTTGAGATGTTGGGGTCAACTGTAGGCTGAAACCCACAGTTTAGAGCAGGGGTCTCCAACCTTTTTCCTACCTTTACAAAACGAAAATGCCAGAGATGTACTAGTTTTAGCGGTCACAAGAAACTGAGTATATTTAACAGTCAGATATCTATAAAACATAAACCATTATCCATTTATTAGTGTACAAAGTTAGGCATCAAAATAATACATGTACAGTGGTAATAGGGATTTAATTGATCACACTTTACTTGTTCAGGACAATACGTGTAATTCAGAAATCCCTTGACGAGTTACTAGGAAGGGGGTGGAGACCTACAGGTTGGAGACCCTTGGTTTAGAGACACTCCCCATCTTCAAAAAAAAAAAAAGGAAAAAACTGAAAACTCACCTGTTCAAAATTGTCTTCAAATAACTACATCTCTTTTTCTCTTTTTCATTTGTGTTTTTGTCTGTCCTGAACTGTGTGAAGTAGGGTTGTATTGAAAATCAGATACTAATCAATACTAAAACTAGTATCGAAACTAGATACTCATTTGAGCAAGTATCAATACTAAAAAAAAGTTACAATCACAGGACAGAAATGAAAATGAAGTAATAGCTTTAGAATGATATTGATGGCACATACGTGGACGACTGATAGATTTCTTTTATATTATAATGGGGCTACATGATAATATAAAAGAAAGTACTATGATTTAATGTTGCAAATGACACACTATTGTCTAAATAAAGAGTGTTTTTGTGTGAAGTGTCTTTGAGTAGTATGAAAAGCGCTATACTACTTTTATGTGTTAATATAAAAGGTGAGGTGGCCTTGAGTCAAACTGCATCTTAAATAAAACAATCTGTCAGTGATGGCGGCCCTCATGGTGTTAACTGAGCCAAGTGCACTGTCACTCACCATCCACCGGGGGCACTGCAGCGTGGACACATTACCCAGCAGGCCTTAGCTGTAACTAGAGGACTAGGTCTCCCAAAGCCAGTGGAGGTGAGGCTGATAAAACAGTCAACTGTGGGAGTGCTACTAAACAGGTGGTACAAGTAGCAGCCGCCATGTAAGAAGGAGAGGAGCAGCAGAATTCGATACCCGCCCAGAGAGAGGGCAGTAGAGAGGGACACAGCAGATGTAAAGTGTGGGAGGAGGGCCACAAGGCCACAGCAGAACCATGTTTCCAAGGCCACATCTCATTTCTCTTTCCTCGCGTTCTTCTCATTTATTCCTCTCCTATGGTAAATGGTCACAATTTTATATAGTGCTTTTCCACCTTCAAGGCACTCCAAGCACTTTACATCAAGGAAACACACCCATTCACGCCTCTCCTCTCTCCTCTGCGGGAGAGGAATCAAGAAGGAGGAGGCGAGGAAAGAGAAATGAAATGCAGCCACAGTGTAGGTATCTGTCACTTACCCAAACTGCTGTTCCTACAAACACCTGAGGAGGTGAGCATCCAGCAAGCAGCACATTCTGTCAAAATATTTACTTAGTCACACAAAACCCAGAGACATAGAAGAAAGCAGGTCTAACAAGGAGTCAAGGAGCAAACTTTCAAAAATATGAAACCAAGTTCACAATTTAGAAGTTTTATTTAAATGTGTGTTTTTGGCAGAACAGTTAAATGGGTGAAGAAGAACTGTATTGGCATTGACCGATAATGTATAAACACTGGGTTCAGGAAATGAGCGAATAAATTATATACCAATATTTAAAAAATATTATTTTTAAATACATTTTTTTTACATTCCCAAGAACATTATACAGGCAGATTTGCATATGTGAATACAATAAATAAAATACTTAACTCAATATATCATGTATACATACTATTAGTACACAGATTTGGACCAATCGAATGTCTTGATCATTGCACTTATGGCTAAACAAATGTATCTCGTCGAAAAGCAATCCTCAACAACTAGCAAACTATGTCATATGTCATATTACGAAAATTGACTCTTGTGAGCTTTAAGGTACGTTAGAATGTTCTTACCTCATCAAAAACATAACAATGCAAGGTATGTGCAGGTATGTAATGAGGAAACAACATTATAACATAGATCAGAAAATAGTGGCCCTTGAACTACTGAAAGAGGTTTACTTGACAATTCCATTTATTTATAGATGCATAAGGTACATTTGAACCCATTGCCTTACCATGCATGGAAGCTTACAATTTTAGGAGCAAAAGCATTATCTATTATGAAGCAGGGAATACATTTGAACCAATACTCAGCGTTAATTAAACTGTAGTCCTCTAACATGCTGCCATTACAATGACTGCTCCCTGCTATGTGCTAATGAGGCTCTCAGCTGATGCGAGCCCCTCTGTGCCTATCGGCTTTCCTGCACAGCATATGGCTAGTAAGAGTTTGCTCAACTCCAGTGGCTATACTTACAAGCAGTATAATATCTAATGACACAAGACTGACTATTCTCTGTCTCTCTCTCTGTCTCTCTCTCTGTCTCTCTCTCTGTCTCTCTGTCTGTCTGTCTGTCTGTCTGTCTATCTATCTATCTATCTATCTATCTATCTATCTATCTGGGTGTATTAAAGTGCCTGGTATGTGTCTGGAATGAACGTTTCACAGTATGGTATTAAACCTTTCTAGCTTCATAGAGACCAAGTTAGACGTACTTATAGGTCAGATCTGTGGAGAGGCAAAAAATTGCTGTTTGGAAATGTTTTAGTCTTAAAATTTTACTTCCTGGTTAGAAATGATGGCATAACACTAGGGAATTCCATAACTAATACCTAGCAACCGTAATGTACACTTGGCCAAAACACCTCTAATGTGCAGAGTTCATAATCTGACAAATAAAAATACAAGAAAACACCTTTATTTTGATTAAACAAATGTTTAAGTATCCGAAAATAAAACTGTTTCTTGTGTGAAAATTGTGCCGAACCTTTGGACAGAATTCTCCCTAAAGTCGTGTCATCGACTCTAAAACTCACAATTTCCTGTTATTTTCAATAGATTTTTCAACTCTTCTTCACAAATTTCTTCTTGATTTGTGTAAAACTATAATTTATATTTACAACTGTTATAATCTCACCAAATTAAGTCAAAATTTGAGAAGCATAATAGCCTGTCATACGCACTTCTTTGGGGATTTATTGTTTCTATGGATATGTCATTGCTCTGCCTGGAATGTTCCACAGTATCACATTAAACAGCTCTCCCTTATATTTATTCAATCACAGGTGATTTTATATCTCAAAAATACGTAGAAAAACAGGCAATCTTACTCCCCACAGATCTGATCTGTAACTTGGTCTGGTTTGGTCTCCATGAAAATAGAAAGGTTTAATACCACACTGTGAAACACTCCAACAAAGCAATAACACCTCCACAGAGAAAAGCATTTGACGAATCCTCCACCAGAAAAGTTACACAATGCACCTTTAAATGAGAAGAGGATTTTGTTCAAGAATGTTAACATGTGGATATTCTTCATAAATCTTCATAATTCCATGATATTCGATTAATTACAGACAGATAAGAGGTATACAAGTGTGTTTAAAGGTGTGGCAACTGGCATTTTGGACTGTTCCCTGGTCCGTCCAGGTGGTATGCAGAGTACGTACCACAACTCATAAACCGACGGTCCTCAGATTGCAGTGGCAAATAGAAAGATCTGGATGAGTGGCATAACCTTCAGTGTAGAAAGATCAGCGAGGACGGCCTGCAAAATGTAAGAAAGAAATTACTTTTGGGATCAGCTTTCCCCAGTCAGCCTGATCAAAGCATTCCTGATTTTAACTTCAAAAGGGTTCAAAAAGGGTTGCTTTGGTATACAGTTTTTAGCTGTTAGTTAGATGACTGTGAATAAAAACAAAAGATCAAATCAAATCAAGTTCATTTATAAAGCAGATTTAGAACACTCAAAGCTTACCAAAGTGCTGATCAACAACAATAATACAACAATAGTATAAGTATTAAAAAATAAAATTGTAATGTAAGTGTAATGTAGAACCAAGATGTCCCTCTCTCTAACTCATATCAAATGCCAATGAGAAAAGGTGTGTTTTTAGTTGAGAGATTGAAGATTTGCATAGTTTGTCAGCCTTATTTTGTCATAATTAAACATGTAAACCTTTTAAGCTGTTGTGATTAGAATTAAGGATGCACCGATTCATCTTTTTTCTTTTTTTACAGATTCCGATACTACAGTTTGAAGTGTCTGCTAATCTCTGATATTAACTGATACCAGTGCAGAGACTGAAAAAAGCATTTATTTAGTCCGTCTTATTTTATTTTAACATAAATAAAATAAGACAGAACTGATCCAAAAGTGTTATGTAGCTGTTATTTATCTCTCAAGTAACTACTGTACAGCTTTATATAAATAAAGCCAACCACAACCAGTAAATGGTCTTATTATTACTGATCAATTGACATTGCCAACCAGGATATCAACTGAAACGATATTTGCAAGCCGATATCTGATCCAGCAAATGTTTCAGTATTGGCGCCGATATCTGATACCGGTATCGGATTGGTGGATCCCTAATTACATGGTGATTAGTAACTGGTAATTATCCAGTGACTGATTCCCCCTTCAGAGAGACAAAGGTGTGGTACTTGTAAAAATAGTTTGGGGACAGTTATGGCTTTCAGTTTCCTGTTTATAGGCACTATATTGAGGACTTTTGGTGATTAAAAAAACAAACAACTAGCAATAATAATGACGTAGGTTTCTTGAGAAGTACAATCACTGCATGAGACATGCCCACTCCCCCATATACTCCCTATACTGTTCTTATGGTCTAGGGGTTGAACTAATTTAGGTCTGCTATCATGTTAAAGAAGAGGGGTACCATTTCAACACTGGACCTGTGCTTCCAAATATAAAACTAAGGAGCGTCATGTTATGATCTCTCCACTTCGGTTTGGGGCAGGTGGTGCATGAGCAAGCAAATAGTGCAGGCCAGCATCTTCGCCGCCCCCTGTCGTCCAAAAGCGTCATATTGTCGCTGACCCCGCCTCCCTCCCTTCCTTCGCCATACACCTGATCTCTTTCAGAATTAGGCAAGAGGGTCTGTGTAGCAAGTCATCATATGCATTACACTTGGTTTTGGTCATACGATAGGTGCCACTTCGGTATGCTATGCGAGCAGGGTATAAAGTTCAGGCATGCTCAAGTCATAAATTAGACATTACTGTAATGAGTGGCAGAGACCAATATGGATTTCTGTGATATTTCAAAGCTAGATTAATCTGAAGCTAAATATTTGGTAGCTAGTTAATGACATTGATTGAGTTGGCAAGGCTTGGTGCATACTGGGGATCAAGTTTACAAAGGTGTCCAGTAAATAGTCTGCCATTTTTCCTTGAGACATGTGGGGGCAGGAGACGGGGTTACTGGCCCTGGCTGGTCATCAGGAGCTATTTTGGTCCTTCTAAGATTATGTGAGAGACAGTTTCAAGCCCACAAGTAAAATGTGAGATACCTCTGCCGATGCCAGTGACGTCACTTCCATCAAGTTCTCAGCTCGGAAGGCGAAAACGGCAGCTGCTAGTACTGGAGCGGAGAAGAAGAGTTTTAAAGATGGGGAGGTTGGGTAATGTATAGTCAGGTGCTGTGAGGTGTTTACCAGAGACTATTTCCAGGGAATCGTATCCAAGAATTCGGTCCCAGAGGAGCAGGAGCTGGTCTGTGGAGAGGTATCCAGAAAAGGCACGCACCATCCACTTAAAGGCTATCCGTAATCTAAGTCAAAACAGCATGGAATTACTTTTGCAGGGGAAGTAAAAAAAAATTACATCTTATTAAAAGAAAGATTTATTTTAACAAATAATCGTGAATCATTTGATATTTATTTGTTGTTTATCTGTATAGGGACCGATACAACAAATGTAGATTAACAATTAAGTAATCTGATGCAAGTATCACAGTGTTTATAGCCTAGACTAATTTGCCAGTCCCCAGAAGTCCAAGAAAGGCTTTTAAACTAAAATATTAGATTTCAAAAAGCTTCAGATTTATAAATACCTTTTTGGGAGGTTGTTAAACTTATCTGGTATTCTATACGTTGTGGTTTTGTTATGTTACCACTAGATGGCAGTATTACATAAATAGTGTGTTTCACTTTTGAATGGAATCTAAATGTCCATAAATGTCCATTACTTGTCTTATATAATGAAAGAAAAAGTTTAAATTTAACTTAAGGAACTCACGGCTGTGCTTCAATCTGTCGGAGATGGTAAAAGAGCTGAGGCAGGTGGGCCTGGAGTAGCCTCTCAAACTGCAGGCACAGAGACACTATACCCTGCAGGAGAAGCCATGTTTGTGAGAAACCGTAAAGTGTGTACTCCAAATCATATTTAAAAGCCCTATATTACGCAAAATTGATTCTTGTGAGCTTTAAGACATGTTATAATGTTACCTCCTCAAAAACATACCTGGGGTTTTGTTTTGTTTCATTCACATGTTTGAGTAATCCTTTGATTGAAATTCAAGGGCTGACATTACGCAAATGATTCTAGTGAAGGTGTATGGAGTTTAAAAACACAGTGGAGCACTTCCTGTATGACATCACAAGGTAGTGTTCCATTTGAGAGATGAACTCAGCCTAAATTTGCAGGGTTCGTGTGTTAAATATGAGTGAATGACAAAACCCAACTCCAGGTATGTTTGTGATGAGGAAACAACATTATAACATAAATCAGAAAATAGTGTAATAAAATAAATAAACTGCACTGTTACTATGTTAGTATATATTATTATTATACTGTGTGAACTGTATGCTGCTCTGTTCTTGTACCACAAGTTTTCATTTTAAATAAAAATACGTTAATAACTTAACTGGGCAAATATTCAAAATTTTTTAATAAAGTACATAAGACAAAAAATAACTAATTGGAAAAAAAAGTCTTGTCCTCAGTGGAGAGGTGATCGTACCGAGGATGAAGAGGAGATGGAGTGAAGTCTGAAGAAGTAGCGGATGTACATCTCTCTGAACACACTGTAGAGTTTGGATGGCTCATTGTACAAGTAACACAAAGGAGCCACTGTTCAGCAAAGAAAAGAGAAAAACAGAATTATTATCACAGTTCTTTAACATTGCAAAATTTGGGTCTTTTATACAGTGCATTACATGATAATAAAGCTAAAATCTAGTGATAGTGGTTTTATGCATTTGACAATATGCTTTTTTGGTGACACTGTCAGATCATGATGTACTGCTTATCTGTTTAAGAGATGACTTTGTTTACCACTTAAAGGCATAATAAATAATAAAGATAGTACATCTCCATAAATTGAGATATTATGATCTGTGATCTTATATTATGAACTGTGAACTTTTTCCACATATCAACCAGCCCAAAACAAATTGTGGCAAATAAGCATGTTATTTTTTTACTAATGTAATCCCCTTCAATCTAAAAATGCTAACTATTCACCAGGGGTCAGTAAATGATCAATTATTGGATTCTAAACCCAATTTGCTCATGAGGCAAATGTCACACTTCCCTGTGAACAAGATTATATCTAATATGAGACTGGATATAATTCTTGTTTGTTTACGCCTCACATCAGGAACATTTTGTGCACAGGAGAACAGAATATAATGATATTAGAATGAGAAAGTGAAATTTGTAATTTTCTAATCGGGCATCCCAATAAGCACTCAAAATCTTGTGTTCGTTTTACCCTAGTTATTACTCAACCTTAACTAGAAATCTTAAAAAAAATATACCTACCATACATTGAGAAACCATGGAAGGGGATCACACCTGTTCAAATATGAAATATAATGTCAGTTTAACAAAAATAAATTACACCCTTTGGAAGGCCTATATTTTTGTGGTTATTTCAGCAAACTGTGTCTTTCCCCAGTACAGATGTATTGTATAAGCAGCTCTCAAGGTCAAAATCTGTCCATTGCATGCTGTCTACATCTAATTATAAAGCGTTTTAATGTCTGATCATTGCACATTAGCATGCTAGTTGTCAGCTTTACAGTAACAGCAAACTCCTCTGATCTCTGAAAATTCTGAAAAGCTCTTATAAACCCATGGAGGTTAGGACCCTCAGAATGCATTAAGTGACCCTTAGAATGCATCAAGTAAGTGAGGAATAACTTCTGACCTTTTAAAATTAACCAGATCTGTTTTCTACATTTTTAAGACAGTAAAAATCAGGTACAGCGCCTTTAATGTGATTTTTTTTAAATACACTGGCTTACCATTTGGAGGATACACCACAGCACACTCTTCCACTCCCATTTTTCCTGCAACATAAACACAAAACTTAATAGAAAAAAAACACTATTTGTACACACGTGATCTGGAAGGTCAGTGGGGTGGACTGACATTTGTACAGGATTGGTACAGTCTTGACAAGTACAATACCAAGACAGATGAGCCTTACCTTCAATATAGGATTTGGGCGGAGTAGCGCTGTTATACTTGAAGTGTTCCAAGACTGCTGTGTCACGAGAAAAACACAACAAAACCTAGAGGAAAAAGGTACAATGCATTCAGAAATATTGTTTTTTTTTTAAATAATTATAGACAAAAGGAAAGAGACAGATAAGCCCCATGAATTAATAAAAAATAGCTATTAAAGGTCCCATATTATTTATTCACACAGTGGAGCACTTCCTATATTACCCTACAAGGTGGAACAGAGTGTTTTCTGTTTGGCTAAATATGCAAAGTTTGTGTGTTAAACATGTGTGAATGAAACAAAACACAACTCCAGCTATGTTTGTGATGAGGAAATAACATTATAATATAGATCCAAAAATAGCATAATATGGGCCCCTTAAAACCAGCCAGAAGAACTTGTGAACACAATGTATCTATGTAGGATTTCTGGAGTATCTCAAGTGCTTTTTCTTCTCCCTCAAGAGATGGATTTTGAAGTGGTCATCATTTTCCATTACTGGGCCAAGTCTGTCCTTTTTGAGAAGCAGTTTCATTTCCACAGACCACTTATGACGGATAATATAGAGAGAAATTGTCCACCCATGACCCAAAATGAGACTGGTGGCAGCTCTTATACAGGAACGTTGATGGGAGAAGAACACTGGGTGAGCTCCCGTCTTACCATATGAAAAGCAGATTGTGTACTCTAGGCATCCACCTGAATGGTACTCTTCAAAAATATTGTCTGGTTCCTGAATGTTTATGACTATTAAAATTAGATACAAAAAATGTCATGTAATATGGACAGAAAATATATGGTTTAAGAAAGCAGACCTCCACTAGACTGGTCTTAAAAGTCAAGAATAGAATATTATAAGTTAATGGGCCTATATTACACTGTTTTCTGATCTATGTTATAATGTTGTTTCCTCATCACAAACATACCTGGACTTTTGTTTTGTTTCATTTCATTAAACACACAATATATTTAGGTTGAGCTCTTCTCTAAAACAGAAAACACTCAGATACACCTTGTGATGTCATATGGTAATACAGGAAGTGCTCCACTGTGTTTTTAACTCCATACAGCTTCACTAGAATCCATGGCAAAAGGAGAGATTCAATTTGTCAACTGGACAAAAGTGTATTTGGTCGAATACGTTTCGCAGCTCATCCAAGCTGCTTCTTCAGTTCTGGTCAGACGCTGGTGGACACTGCCTTATGGGAGCGGGATGTTGTTAGCATAACCATTCAGGGCCATAATGTGACCTGGTCACCTATAATGTGACAGGTCACTTGTGTCACAGAGTAATTTAACTGTAATTAGCTCCTCCCTTCAGGCAGATATAAGGCAGTGTCCTCCAGCGTCGTATTCGACCAAATAAACTTTTGTCCAGTTGACAAATTGAATCTCTCCTTTTGCCAGGGATTCTGTCTGGACGACTGAGGGATTCTACACACTTCACTAGAATCATTTGGATGATTTCAGCCCTGGATTTGATAATGTCTACTGAATTAAAGATAAATGGTAGTTGTTATGAGGGCGCATTGTAGGTGGCCATACAGCGCTGTAATGTGAGGTGAATAATTACTACACTTCACATCCTTTTTGACAATAGAAAAAAAAAACAATACTACACTCCCTGGGGGTGTGACGCTAACTGAAAGCACTGCTGTTAGAAGCTCTGTTACTCAAGTTAGACTTTAATACAAGTTTTGTTTTAACACAGTATGACCAGAAAGAGCTAATTTGGTTAGAATAAAATAGGTGAGCTGCTTTGTGCTGTTTAACAAGTCCCTCTCAAATAAAATTACAGTCACACACTAGCTAAACAACTAAACAGGACCATGAACGCTTGTATTTATCAGAGGCTCCTGAAAATGTATTGTTTAAATCCATTTTGTATTTTTTCTTGTGTTCATATCTTAAAACTTTTTTAATCTATGGTTGCTAATGTGTGCATTGTGTCACCATGCTAACTACGGAACAGTCCACCAATAGAGATGCATGTAGAACACCCCCAGCGTAAAGTCACCGCAAAGTATCGCATTACCACATTGTGTGAATATTCAAAATGCAATTGTCAAAGTCATCAATGGGCCATATCTGATAATTCACAATTGTCCATTTTCCATTTGGGAGCAGATTCTTTCACTGCTTAGAGGATTTGACATCTATAAATATTGACATAGATTGTGTTCCTGCCACCTCAGTGGCATATTATGTTATGGTCTTTGAGGCTGACATTTCCACAGCTGTCAAATAAAGCTTGTGTATATAGACCCATCTGTCATGAGCAGTGCAAGAATAAGGACACATACTATGTACACTACTAGTGAAAAGTTTGGACACACCCTCTCATTCAATGTTTTTTTTTTTTTTTTTTTTTCTTCCTATGTTTAATACATAAAGAAGACCTGAAATATATGAAGTAGATATATGGAATTATGTAGCAAAGGGAAAAAAGGTAAACAACTCTACTATTTTTACTACTTTTATTTTTTATTATATTTTAAATTAAAATCTTTAAAGTAGCACCCTTTACTTTGTTGAAAAATATTAAGAGTTATTCAGCTTTTTTTTATTTCTACTACATAATTCCATATCTCTTACTTCATATGTTTGATGTCTTCCGTATGTATATAAAATGTAGAAAATAGGCAAGGCAAGTTTATTTGTGTATCACAACCTGTACTAATTAGTAGTATGTAGTTTAAAGTGCTACAGAATAAGAAAGACATTAAAATCACAATACAAAAAAATCTAAACATAATCAAAATAAAACATTGCAGTCACATGCACAGATAAAGTTGTAGTAAAATTAAAAAAAAAAAAAAAAAAACATTGAATGAGAGGGTTTTTGACTGGTAGTGTACCAGTCTGTTGGGACCCTGAGCAATCAGATGTTACCTCTGCCATAATGTTTCGCAACTAAGGTTCTTTTAAGTTTTGTTTCCTTGCAAAATATGAACAAGTCAAGAACAAGGGACAAGTTATTTCAGGAACTTTTCTAATATATATTTGCCACACATAAGCAAATTGAGGATCTAAGTCTGGGCTGGTTATATTTTCACCGGTGCTAGATGAGGCCACAGATTCAAGTTAATGTAAAGGGTTCTATATTACGCAAAGTTTTTAAGCTTTAAGACATGTTAGGATGTTTTTACCTCATCAAAAAACATACCCTGAGTTGTGTTTTATTTTATGTTTCAGTAACACTGCGGTACTTGTCTATATCTCCAAGCTCAAAATGCTCTATTCCACCATGTGATGTCATGAAGTGGTACTTTTCATGTTTGAGGCTACCTTTTATCGTTTGTTCAGTAGAGATTGGCAATTCCCAGGCTGAATTTATCCAAATGATTCTAGTGAAGGTGTATGGAGTTTACAAACACAGAGGAGCACGTCCTGTATTACCACATGACATCACAAGGTGGATAGAGTGTTTTCTTTTTGAGAGAAGAACTCAGCCTAAAGCATGCAGGGTATGTATGTTTTTGATCAGGAAACAACATGAATTTAATGTTTCTTTGTTTCGTTGTCTCTGTGCAGGTAAAGACACAGACAAATGACCCAAAAGACCCATGTACCTGATAGAGGAAGTCTTCAAAGACAAAGTAGTAGTCATCATTGCTGGCTGTGAGTTTAACATCCTGTAAGAATAACACAGAACATGTTATCTCTAAAGCAGCCTTAACAACCAGAGCAATGAACCAGCTCCACTGTATTGTCAGCTCTGACCTTGTAGATGAGATTGTCCACCAACAGATCGTGATGAATGACACCGGCCTTCAGCTGCTCATAGTACATCACATCCTGAAAGAAAGTATACCATTTATTTACAAGCAGTAGTGGATAAGTATTAAGTATTATTAAGTATACTTAAGTATTGTACTTTTACTTTTGTACTTTGTCCTTCCACCACTGTTTACAAGAACATATTGGCCTGTCACGATAACAAATTTTGAAGAGCAATATATTTCTACAGAGATATACTGCAATAAACGATAATACTGAAACTAGTAGCATAATAATTCCAGTAAACCATATTTAAATAGACAGTATCGTTCAAAAGGCTTGAGCTGGAATAAATAAATAGTAGAATGAATCAATAATTAGCCATAGAATTTAGTCATAAAACCCTCTACAGCTCAAATCTTATTGTATTGCAACAAAAATACCCCAATCTCTCGACTTTTACAAAGAAAATGTGCACACAATACATACTGAACTCCAAAATAAATTGTCCCAGCTTTCATATACTGAACGATAAATCGATATAGTGATATAGCGATATTGTGACAGGTCTAAGTATACAAGTATACAAATAACCAAAAGCTAAGTGCTAATATAAAAAACAAATGCATATTAGAACAAGTAAATGTCTTACCCAAGGACACAGTAAAAGAAAGTAATACAGCACATAATCAAGAGTTGTCTGTAATGTTTATTCTCAGAAAATAAATGAAAGACTTTTTTTTTACTAAGCACTTTTTAATAAGATAAAATTTAATTAAAATAGCACAAAGGAGATCACTTAATATTACTTTCTGTCATATCACCCAACCCTAATTGAAAATATAAGTTTGTGTTACAGACAAACCAAGCTCTTTAGAATTGTGTGTATAATTATAGCAGGGCTGCACAATATGAGAAAAAGATGTGATATATGTGATATGCTTTGTAATGTGATGACAATATTATTGAGATATTTTAAAATACTTCTGGCAGTGCAGTAAATTAAAACAAAAAATGTTTTGCTAGTCAAACTGGGTCCAAACCAAGACCAACCCAAGTCTATGGTAGGACTTAATAAGGAAAATCACAAATAAAATCTGCCTTTTTCTCCGTGTTACTTTCCAAAAACAGTATTCTGTAAAATGGGAAACTTTGTGTTGTTACAATATGTCATTTTTTTAATATCGATTATAGATTCAGCCAATCTTTATCAATATTTCCACAAAACATAGTGCAGCCCGAAATGATGGATCATCACAGCTCCAAATCTCATTAGAGGAGCAGTTATATGAAGCATAAGCGGCGTTCCTGACAGTAGTGACAGCAGAACTAAAGCAGTGCTAACAGATGGAGAACGTGTTTCCGGCAGCATGGTTTAACTCCGGGTGTCTCCGGCTGCGTCAGACTTGTGGATACAGATGAGCAAAGGGAGCGATAAGATGGAATGGAGAAGGTGTCCTGCAAGACATGTGAGCTGTGGCCTGGAAGTGATCAGGGCTATACACACTCACACAGCTCTCCTGACAACACAGAATTTAAAGTTACAGATCTGTATCAATCTGAATTGTTGATTTAAAGGGGCATTGCACAACTTTTCTGGTGGAGAGTTCGTCACCTGCTTGCCTTCATGGAGATGTTATTGCTCTGTCTAGAATGTTTCATGGTAAAGATTAAACCTATCTCAACTACAGGCAACATAACAGGTCAGATCTGTGGAGATGCAACCTTGTTCACAGAGAGAATTTTTGCATTTTTGAGCAATTGAAACACCCGTAATGAATAATACAAGAGAATACAGCCCGCCAGTTACTTGTCTCTATAGAGATGTTATTACTTTACCTCCAATATTCCAAAGTATGGCATTAAACCTTTCAGTCTCCAAAGAAACAAGCAGGAGACACCACCAGGCTAATTTCAAGTGAGATATGTAAAGAGGCGACCCCATTCACAGTCAGAATGCATGTTTTGAAGGTATTTTTGAGCAATAAAAGCACCCATAATTGAATAAATGCATCTTACATAAGTATAATACCATATTGTTGAACATTACAGGCAAAGCAATATCATCTCCATAGCAGTGGACCAACATGAAAATTTACGCAGTGCACCTTTAAACACCATCATGTCCCTTTGTGTAACAGGGACTGGGAACTCCATTGTACTTTGAACAGACCAGCACCAGTAGCAGAAGCAGACGGTGGCTCTGTTTGGGTCCACTGTGCTAAAACTACACCATTTGATTATGTTAGTGGTAGAATTTATACTCTCAGGACAGGCTACAACAAGCAGAGATAAACAGCCCTTCAGGAGAATCACACAGACCAGTTACGCAACTGTTAAACCTTGAGTGTGAATAAATTATAGGGTCTACTTACTCATATGAAGTATTCAAGACTAGAAGCAACTAGAACAAGAATGTTTAATTGCCCTATAGCATACATCAGAAGAAATTACTAATGGGGAAAATATGTATCTTAAAGGGCCCAAATTACACTATTTTCTGATCCGCTATAATGGTGTTTTCTCATCTCAAACATACCTAGAGTTGTGTTTTGTTTCATTCACACATTCAACACACAAATCCTGCATTTTAGTTCTTCTCTCAGAAATCACTCTGTTCCACCTTGTGATGTTATGTGGTAATACAGAAAGTGTTCCAGTGATTTTAGTTCTGTAACTGACAATCTCTACAGAACTAAAGCTGTAAACTACTACTACATGACATCACAAGGTAGAACAGAGCATTTTGAGACAGACTAATAAACCAGAATTAGTCAAACATCTGTTGAGTATGAATGAAACAAAACACAACACCAGGTATGTTTTTGATGAGGTAACAGCATTTTAACACGATCTAAAGCTCAGAAGAGTCAATTCTGTGTAATAAGTGACTGTTAACAACCTAATATAGTTTGGGCCACCTCTTGTCAACATTCCATGACTTGATATAGTGATATGAAAAACTTGACATTCAGCTTTTGTGAAGAAACTACTTTGGGAATCACAGCGGCTGTAGGTATGTGACAGTTCCCTGACAAATGACAGGTGACAGGTGACCCTAGGGGGACAGGTAAGCCATACAGACACGGATACACATATACATGCACACACATGTTGGATTTTCATGTTTTTTGTGGACATTACATAGACAGGTTTATTTTTCTGGACTCCTAACCCTAGCCACAATTACTACTTGCCTAAACTTTTACACTTCTGTGGGGTATTGATTGCTAACACAGAACATATTTAGATCACCATTTTACCTCTTATTGTTTTGAAAATGCTGTATTCATTGAAAATATCATATTAAAATGTGTAATTAGTTCCAGTTTAGTCTCCCCTATCCTTGCTCCCCACCCCAGGTTGCTCCCCCTTTAGAGTGCTATTGCTCCCCCTTCAGCCTACTAATGTCACTACTGCACATCGCATTAGGTTTGTCAAGTTGTGGCATACTGTTTTGTATTATGCTTTTGTATATTTACAGTCAGGCAGGAGCATAGGTGATGTTTTGTTGTGGAGTCTTGAACAAGATGGTACCGCTATCTGTATGGAGGGTTTGAAGAGTGCCTGGGGGAGATCCCAAGAATACTCAAACATGCATGGATAACATATAAAAACACTCCAGACATGTTTTTGATCCGACATTACAACATGGTAGGAAAAAAGTCAATTTTGCATAATATCCCCTCATTAACTCTAACCTTAACCCATATCTATATTTTTTGTTTTTGATCTAATAATAAAGGATTCACATTATGGAAATATTATTTTCGGCCCCATAAGGAAGACAGGTTCCCTTGAATCACTATTTCATCTTTGCACAGTTTCACCTTATGACGTCTTGTATATAGCTGAGAGATATTTGTATTACTATATTTCTATATTTTTTTTATTTTTTACTTTATATAATTATGCCTTATCTGACACCAGTCTCTTGTTATTTTTGCTACTTTTTTAAATTTATTATTACCATTTATATTTTGTTACTATAATATATTGTGATGTGTGAGCTATTGTATCCAAATATTTTTTCTTGTGGATCAATAAAGTTTGAAGTTTATTTTTCTTGTACACATGCATTTATATAATTACACCTTATTTAACACCAGTCTCTTGCTATTTCTGCTACTTATTTTTTGTCTTTTTTATCTTAATATACTGTGATGTATGAATTACTGTGACTAAATAATGTCCCTTGTGGATCACTAAAATTTGTCTAAGTTTAAGTCTAATTGAGAGTGTACACTAATTTTAGTCCCCACAGAGTCATAAAGACATAAATACCAGTCTACACAGAGTAATGGTGGATGGGGGAGAGGTTGGAGGGGTGGGTGTACCTGTGGCTGGTTGGTGGAGTTAAGGATGAGTGCCCACAGATCTGCCCGGAGCCCAGTGGGACAGCCCTGTCTGCTGTACTGCTGCGCTGCTGCACTGTCCTGCTCCTCCACCACTGTACACACACAGAATACATCAGTGTAAAAGCTCAGGCGTACAGGCGTACAGGCATACAGGCGTACGGGCGTACAGGCATACAGGGATACAGGCACAGAGGCGTACAGGCACACAGACATACAGGCACACAGACGTACAGGCACACAGGCACACAGACGTACAGGTATACAGCCATACAGGCACAGAGGCATACAGGCACACAGACGTACAGGCGTACAGGCGTACAGGCGTACAGCCATACAGCCATACAGCCATACAGCCATACATTATTTATTCACTCATAACCTGTGGCTGTTAGAGGAATGAACCTAAGACCACAGTATGTCTCTGCTGAGCTACAAGGCACTATAACCTGGGCATTTTAGATTAGCTGTGTTAGACAGGTATGTTGGAAATGGCAATAATGATGGAACTCCAACTTTATCTGGACCCAGGATTAGAGATCGACAGATATGGCTTTTTCCATGGCCGATGCTGATACCGATTGTTTAGGATCCAAAGAAACCGATGGGACAATATGCAGGGCCGATTTTGGTCATTTCATTCAAATGATCTAATTTGAATTTAGTACAAACTCATTCACAACCTTTTTTTTTACTATAAAGAGAGCTGCATAGTCACATTTTTGCACTACCATCTTTGGACTAAAGTGTTCAAATAAAGTTGTATGCATATACTCTTGATGCATATGAAGGCAGCTGGTTGACCAAAAATAATATCAGCCTCTGGTAATGATTTAATCTTTTTAGCAAAGATTTCTACCCAGGATTATTACTTTTCTATGGTTAAGCCTGTCTCTTCTCTGATGTCAGGCTTACTACCAACCCATTTGCCCCACTTATAGTAGAATATGAATTGATAACTTATGGACTTACAGCTAATAAAGCGAGAACTGGAGAAGAAGAACATTTTCTAACTTTACCGTAAGAACAGCGGGTAGTACAAATTATACTAAATCAAGTACAAACATCTAATTTTACTTTAGTGACAGGTTCTCAAAACAAGAACTATTACACAACTTTCTAAAACTAACACTTGGACATACTGGGAAATTAAGAATTCTGTCTCTATTCTGCCCTAAATCACAAATGTTAAAACATGCTGTCATTGATTTCAGATGCCGGCTAGTTGTAACATAAACCCACATTCCTTGTAAATGTCCTATTTGGGAGATCTGAGCCTTTGGCCTGGAACAGCACAAGACATTCAGTTTTTTTGGAATAATAAGACCAATGTAAGTGCACAGTGCTGTCAAAGAGCTGTCTACTCATTTCAAGCACTTTTTAATCAAGCTTCATTAGGTTGCCCCTTTGTTCAAATTATTTTTTATTTAAGGACTGACAGGGGAAAATTTAGCTTCTTGACAGCAATATTCAGAAATTAAGGACAAAAAAATGATATAAATAGCTAAAACAAATCCTCTTGTGGCCTACCTAAATCAGTATTACGTTTAGCGAATGCTCAATATTTTTGGAAGAATCTCCTGCTTTGGTAGCTCTGGTTTACTTATAAAGGTAAATAGCTAATAGATAAATGTTCATTATTAACAGTTAAATTATCAATTATCATATCTAATGATTTCCTTACCTTTCTTCCCAATTTGAACATATTCATTCTCAAACAGGTCTTCATAGCAACCGGAAAGAAACAAATAAAATAATCTGGTTAATTTTGTAAACAAATATAATCTTTCAGAATTTAAAAACACAATCGTAACGGATAAGATACAATTTAAAGAGACACTAATACTGTCAATTTCCGAACTTAACAGAGATAGAGTTTGAGAAAAGCCAGGCTCACATGAGGCACAGGAGCAGGAAACAGCAGATATGTGCACAATACACTCTGTAAACAATTAACACTGCAAGATTTATGGTTGCAATAATTTAAAATAAGGTTTGAAGACCTTAAAAGTGTCAGTTTAGTTAGAATAACACCAAGCAAACATATTCAGTACAGTATGTCCAAAAATACACTGCCTAAAATAAACCTAAAGGTGTTCTATGTAATTTTTTTGGTTGGGGGTCCTTCACCGGCTTGTTTCTATAAATTTATTAAATTACAGGTGATTTTATAGTTCAAAAATTCCTAGAAAAACAGGCAATCTGACTGTGAGCGTGATTGCCTCTCCACTGAGCTGACCTGTATCACGGTCTGGCTTGGTCTCCATGAAGATAGAAAAGTTTTATACCACACTGTGAAACATTCCAGACAAAGCAAATAACATCTCCATGGCGAAAAACATTTAACGGACCCTCCACCAGAAATGTTACACAATGCATCTTTAATATAGTTCTGACATGAAATACTAACTTATAGAAACAACTGCATTTTAATTATGTACCTGGATGAAGGTGTGCGTGATCGTCAATCCCCAACTGCCCAGTGTTTAGGTTCAGTTCTGAAAAGGCCTGTCTCTGTAATAGTGGGAAAAAACAGAGAGAGGTTTAAAATAAATAAAAGAGGTTAAATAAAAGGGATAATAAAAGATAATAAAAGAGGTTTAAAGATCAGACATAAAAAGAGCTCTTACCAGCTTTGGGATGTCCCGAACATTGAGGGGAACCTGGATCAGACCCCAGTGGCTGCGAACATTCACCTCCTCACTGCTGTCATGGTTGGGATTTCTCAGGCTGATCACTACCTGAAAAAAAATATATAACCACAAATTACATGACATAAACTAATTACAACTAGCTCTGTCATTGTATCGCAGCTAATTGTGTGTGTTGTCAGTGGGCAATGTCACATGTACACCAAAATCTGATTATTATCTGATTTAAGGATATTTAAAGGTCCTATATTAAACAAACTGAACTCTTGTGAGCTTTAAGCCATGTTATAATGTTGTTACCTCCTCATGAGCATACCTGGAGTTGTGCTTTGTTTCATTCACACATGTGTAAATAACCCTGCATTATTTGTCTACATCTCCAAGCTCAAAATGCTCTGTTCCACCTTGAAATGTTATGAAGCAGTAGTTTTCAAGTTAACAGCTACATTTTACCTTTTGTTCAGGGCTGAAATCATCTAAATGATTCTAGTGAAGGTGTATGGAGTTTACAAATACAGTGGAGCACTTCCTGCATTAGCACATGACATCACACGATGGAAGAGAGTGTTTTCAGTTTGAGAGATGAACTCAAGTCTAAATATGAAGGGTTTGTGTGTTAAACATGTGTAAAGGAAACAAAACACAACTCCAGGTATGTTTATGATGACGAAAAAATATTATAACCTATCAGAAAATAGAGCCCTTTAATTAAAGTAAGTAGTAACCGGAGGGACCATGATCACAAAAAAAAAAAAAAAAAAGATTTCCTGTTCACATGTCATTTTAATAACTCAACTATCATAACTCAAAAAATCTGAGTGTGCATGTAACTTCAGACAGTAGTACATAGAGAACATGAGCAAAATTGTGTAAAAATCAGTATTGTATTGAATGGTCTTGCAGGCGCACACACAAGAGGAAAACTAGAGATTCCTGCTTGCAGAGCTGTCTATTGGCAAACTTCTAAGCTTCACATAAATTAATGGAAAACAGCTCGGGATGCACCTGTATAAACCAATCCATGGCCATTTGTACCAAGTGTCAAGATCAGAACATGAATCGATTTCTAAAAATAATCAACAATGGAGCAGTTACCTCTAGAAAGTCCTTGGGGGCATAGACAGGTCTGAAGCGACTCAAATCTGTAACGAGATAATTTACAATTGTAGTTTACATAAATAGCAGCCGTTTACATCAGCAACTCCAAGACAGATGGGACAGCTCTTGTATGTAGACTATACAAATGTGCTGAGGCTTGAGAAAAACTTTATCATTTCTGGATTAAGAACAATGCAGTGTCTTATGGTCAAAGGGGAGGCTAAGTAGGACCGTGAGCTGTTTCTAAGTGGGATTTCCAGAGCACGGCAGTAACTCGGCATGTAAATGAGGTCAGAATTGGGTTTGGACGGAAGGAAGGGTACTGCTCAGTCCAAGACGTCTGGACAGGCTCGAGATTGAAGAAGTCAGTGTTTACAGTCAGCCGACGGCACAGAGCACAGTGTTATTGCAAAGAGTGATAGCGCTGTTTGGATCGGAGGGTTACCATGCTCTTTGTACTGGATTTACACAGAGACTACCCGTGAAAGATAAAGATGTATATTTTGGTCTTCCTCAATAAAATATCTTATGCAACAGGTGCTTATACAATGAAATAAATGTACTGGCCACCCAAAGGTCACAAGTATTTGGGATTCAGTACTATGCAGTTCAGTGGAGGGAACAAACGGTACTTTACTTATTTCAAGGTTTTTAATGTAAAATATACACCACCACCGAGTGTGGAGTGAATGAATAATGCTCTGTAAAGCGTCTTTGAGTGTCCAGAAAAGCGCTATATAAAACTGATGCATTATTATTATTATTAATTGTAAGGTCATGATGTCAAAGAAGAGCCTGTGCATAGACAAATGGAGATGCCCTGCTCTGGCAACCCTTAAAGGATAGGCAAGAGCCAAAGTTACAAGATTTCTTTTAGCAGTTAGGGGCGGGATGAACAATAATATTGTTATTAATAAAAAGGTAGACAATGTCGTGGGACATTTTGTATAATCGTGATAACTGCCAATAGAGATAATCATCATTGTTTCACCAAAATGTGCAGAGAACAGTTACTTATCCTGTAATGTTATCTTCTAGATCATTGTTAAAAGTGCAATACTATAAAAGTTCTTTAAAAATTGAACAAATTCATAATATTCAAATTATAATTTTTCAAATTAACATTTTTCAACTGTTATCGTGATTGTTAAATCGCAATTAGTTTGGAAATGAAAATTGTGACACAAAATTTCTATATTGTCCCATGCCTATTAGCAGTTAATAGACTATACCGTGCTTGTTCATATTATAGCTTCATATCAACTACCTATTCAAACATGTATTGTGTGTACACCATTACATTTACTATATACCAATATAGGGTGTGACGAAACGCGTGAATTTGAGCTACGTGGACACCTGAATTTCCTCTTCTGGTGATCAGTTAAGTATTTATTATCTATTTAAGATAAGATAAGATATGCCTTTATTAGTCCCACAATGGGGAAATTCCAGATAGATAGATTTATCTATCTATCTATCTGTTTATCTATCCATCTATCTATATGTCAGTATCTAAATTACCATGTTTTTTTTAATATATATTTCTACTTTAAACCAGTGCGTCTCAGGCTTTCACTGCTCAAAGCCAAACCTCCTGAGATCTGATCAGACCTGGTTCGTCTGTGCCCATCTCGTTCCATTTGTTGGTCAGCTCCTTCTGCTCCACTGCAGGCCTCTGTGTGGGTGGAAAACAGGGAATTCAACAAACAGATGCTCTCAAGTCAAAACAAATCATCAAGAAGTGGAACTCAAAATACAAAATGTTCTTAGTGGGAAATAAATAAACTTTTTTAACCTACATATAGGGCTAAACGGCCTATTGACTAAAAAGGAGCATGGCAAAAACTCTCGAAACTATCAAGTATTTCTATGGTCTGAACACAAGCTTACTATTTGTACAGAGAAGTTTTAGTAACTTTGGTATTCACATATAAAAAAGGTAAAATCAACTACCAAATGTATTCACTTTATAATCGCAAAAGAAAATTAAAGAATTAGTCGATTAGTTGAAAAACTGAGGCCCAGTAAGACCCCCATCAAATGATCAAGCTATGATCAACAATTTACAATTTCAAATTAAATTTGTAGACTAGATGTCATCTTGTGCAATGTTTTATCTATTACAGATCTATTTGACTGGGTTATGAATTTATCTGCAGACACCTTCAGTCTTGTTATGTTGCTTTTATTTTTGGTCACATGACTTGTACATCTTGTTCTAACTTGGTAGTTGCTTTAGTACATTAAATTCTTGACAAAATACACATCAGTCAACAAAATAAAGACTGGAAAGACTGGGAAGTGTCAACAGGGGTTTGCACTAGAAAACAATGTGTCAGTAAAGCTGAAGTTGGAGACTGTTGTTACCATGTGAGCCAGTGGTACTCCCAGCTCCGTGCTCATGCTGTTGAGGCTTTTGAGGACACGCTTCTCCCAGCTGGCCTGAGGGGAGATTTATATGTGATGATAGACATTCACACTGCAGGAACAAATGGACTCTATCTGATTGGAAGCTTTTTCTTTTTTTTTATTTTACAATATTTTAGCTGAACAAGATGCAAGGCCAGAAAATGGACTATGCAGTGATTACTGTCTGGTCTACGTATGTGTCTGTGTGTGTATGTGTTTTAATAATAATAATAAAAAAATACAAATGAACAAAACATTAAACATTTTGTGCATTTGAGTACAGACGATAATTCATAAAAAAAAAAACATCCAATCCAACTATGTGCAAGCAGTCCTACTCAAAATGTATATTAAGAAAAAAATATTACTGGTAGTTCTCCCTGCAGCTGTTCAGGAGTGGCCCCAGATTTTGACTAAAATTTGGGATGATTTGTGTAGGACAATTCAGTCTGTTTGCAGTGGTCCAAACGTGAACATATCTAACGTGCTAGCCACTGCATTCCAAATAGGAAGTGTTCATGGAGCCGCTTCTAGCTCCTACTGACCCTAGCTCCTCTTGACTTACATTGGAATATTGTCACCCCTCTCTCTGTAACTGCTGCAGTGAGCCTCGTTATTTTGGTCTTAAAATGTCTGTATTAACCCACTGTACACAATCCTGTTTTTATTACACTATTTTGTTCGTTAGTAAATTCTTATTCCTAATAAGGAGCTCAGCTCCAAATTAACTGCTAGCATCATGAGCTTCATTTGACTGGAGCCGAATGCTATATGTGATGCCACACTCCTTTAGTGTACTTCTTTATACAGTCAATAGTTCTAATGCAATAAGTTTGTAAGCTTGTTTCTCAACTTTCAGAGGCCAGAGTGGAGTTTTGCCATCACTGTACTAACAAGAACTAGCATGCTAACAGAGCACCAGTGTTACTTCTTGATTCTCTTTCTAGTCAGACTCATTTTGATCCTAAGAGCTGCTTTTACAATATATACTGAGGCAACACAAATTTGACTTTATTACAAGAAAAAAATAGGTATAGTCCCCTTAAATACAAATAAAAGTTGTTTTCAGTATTAATTTCCTGAACATTTACAATACAGACTTTTAATAATTGCTTTGTTGTGAAAAAAGATTCCTTTTGTAGACACTGATTAATGGTAAAGCAAAGAGGAAAAGTTTATTTCTTGCAAGAAATACGTCCAACAGAACAACCAGCAGCATGTCCCTCCAATGTCAGACCCCGAATGATACAAAGCACCAGGTTTATATACACTGAAATGACCAGAGGACATATACATTTCAAAGTGAGAAGGTGACGACTCCTACCGAGCTGTGGCCAGATGTGCTTGATCTGATTTGCATCCATATTCACATTACTCAAATTACTCAATACCAATCTCAATTTTCACTACTGATTTCATTTTAAATTTTAAATCCAACCGAAACATATAAACAGCTGAATCATGACCTCTACCGCCTAGAGATGCAAGTGAGTAAATGTGCTGTGTGTGTAGTTGGGTGACAGTCTCGGCAAGAGGAAGGTGATGAAGAGGAGCAGTGATGAGGATGTGAGCAGACACACTGACCTGGGCCTTGCGCATGTAGGCCAGTGGCTCTTTGAGGTGCTCTGGGGGGGCCGCGGGGTGACACCGGGGCTGCTGCCTGGAGAACGCACAAACAAAACATGTCAGAGCAGAGAGATAATACATAAGACTTACACGTAGCACTTTTTGGACACTCAAAGACGCTTTACAAACAATAAGAAATCGACTTGCACAACTCAGAATTATAGTGTGTAGCGGTGGAAGGACAACAGAATTATAAATGTAATCAAGTCTTTGTTGGGGGGCAATTGTCAAGGTACTATATGTAGCTCTTACTGTTTTTAAAAAAGGTACTACAATCACAACTTCACTGGGGTCTGCCTGTGCCTAAACTCACAGATAGAGGGCACATGCAGGTTTTTCTCAGCATAGAGACAGGCTCCTGTGAAAGCTCAGAACCTCCAGAATTCACTCAGAGGCTGCACTAGCTCTGATTAATGACTGGCACTACATGCTGGGGATTAGGTAGTGAGCATTCAAATCAGAGCAAGAGAAACGAAATTTAAGCAAAAGACTCATTCTGCTTTTTGATTGGATAATCGTCTTGACAACCAAAACACTGAACTGTAACATAAATAGATGGATACCAACGTTTATGTCAGCATTAGAACAATAAATCAGCATTAGAATTGTTATCAGTAAAAGCTATATTAGATTTGAACATGTGGGTCTGAGGACACAGACAGGTTGTGTATAAAATTTAAAATCTAAATCTTACATACAGTTCCTTTGTAAGATTTGTAATTATTTTATTTTTGATTTCCTGTCATTTTTAAGAGCATGAAATAGAAACTAAACAAAAAGAATAGATATCTGAAGAAAAAAAGAGAGAGACCCAAACACACGTTTATCTCCCGTCTTCCAGTTAAGCATGCTTGAGACATACTGAATGACTCATGGCCCTGGTTCCTTAAACAACATTCAGTGTAATGTAAACAAGTATAAGAGCACATATAGCTGACTAATGGCAAAAAGAGAGGTGCATTAGTTAATGTTACCCATCAAGCAGTAAAAGCCATGCATTAAGAGCCAACCTCCAGAGACGCAGGTAAGAAGTCGTAAGAGTACTGCACTTTACTTCACTACACAGGGAACAATGTGTCTTCACAAACAGAAGGGAGCTACACTCACACAATACTTGAGGAGAGATTTAAACAGATATTTTTTAAAGTCTGGGCACCTGTTCTGGAATACATTGGAGAGGAATATGGTAACAAAAGGATTTATAAAGTTAACTCCTCCCCATATACCTTCTCCATACAACCTTCTGTTGTTGTGTCTTGTTTTTGTTTGCTTCTTTCTTTATGTGTGTGAAAAAACCCTGGTTATTACTGAGAGAGTCCAATGTGCATGCCTTTAATATAAATAAAATCATTGGAAAAACTTGTAGCACAGTGAAAACCTACCAGGTAAAACATCAAGGAAAAAAATACTTGTATTAGCGTTCACACAAAAATATTAACACAATGTTCACACTCACACTGACACAGTAAGCACAGCTCGCCTGTATCAGTTTCTTCTGTTGTTTTGGCTACTGTATGTCTGGATGTTGATGCTTGTGGTCATTGCACAGAGGATTTTTCCCAAAGGTTTTTCAAGTACAGTACATAATGAACAAGTCAAGTAGGTATAGTGGTCTGCTAGATAAAACCTGGTTTATTTTATATTTGTGCGTCATGTATTATTTACTTCAGATTGAGGTCAGTCTTGATTTAATTTTTGGTGTGAGAATAACTTTATATTGCACATGAAGCAAGCATGTGTGTGCCATGGATGACTAAATCGATGTACACTACTGGCATTTCAAACACTACATATTTTACTATAATACAGGTGTCTTGTTAAATGTACAGATCTTTAAACATTCTGTCTAGTTTAGCTCTTCTGCTTGTTATGGTAAAGTCGAGTTAGTGACTTGCAATGCCTCTCCTTGCTTTATCTCATTAAGTCAGGAAAAGAAGCAATAATCAATGAGCCACATTAACCAGGTTTGTGTGTTATGTAGTGTTGTGTGTATGTACTGAGTAGATACCTACCCTATATATGGACAGTAAAGAACATATTTAAATGCCAGTTTTAGGGTAAACTAGTTTGACAAGAACATTGTGATGAAAAATAAACTGACACAGTGACACGTCAACGGCAACTCAATTACTACATTTTTGAACATTTATAAGATAGAAAAGAGACCCTGTTAATTTTTCCCATAGACGTTCCAAAAACAATTAAAAGTTTTAAAGCTCAGTCAGGGCTAATCAGCTATGTGGTAATTACTGAGCACAAGACCTATAATTTTATTTAAAATCTGTTTCTAAAAGCTTATAAAACACAAAGTTAAATCTTGCTTTTCAAATGTTTGCCTTAAAACAACTGCATTATAGATATTATTTAGCACGTAGCTGGCTAGCCTCCGTGATGTCTTGATATTTGAATATTTCGAAAAGTCTGTGGAATGGAAATTTTACTTCCAGAACGGACTTCGAAATGGGTGGGACTGTTGAGCTCCATACATCCCTCCTGTATTCAAAACTGTATTCTACAAAACCTTTTTGTAAATGTTGTGCTTGGCTTTTCATTACAAGACATTCTTAATATAGAATGTGAAAAAATGCCATAATAACAACATGAATATGAAGTGCACGTAGGTGTGGCTTACACGTGTAGCTCCCTGTACACTGCATTCTGAAGCCTTCTTTCCCAGCCTGTAAGAGTAAATAAGTGAGATGGTTAACAATATACATTTTTAAATGAAAGATTTGTAACAGGGGTTGAGAATCAAAAAGGAGACGGTACAGTAATATAGTATACACAACATTATCAGAATTCTCAGCATTTAGGACGCTTATATATGTATTCACAGCCTTATGGGACCAAATGTCTGGAGTTTTTGTCAAAAACTCTCATTGTGAATATTACAGTATTACCCCTACCTGATGTTTTGAGGAAATTCCGTACATCTTCTTTAAGAGAGCCCAGTTTTATCTCGGGTTGGTGTAAACATTCCTATTTAATTTCAGAAAGAAATCAGTTAGAACGTGTCATTCACAATAAATATTATTATCCACGCGGGACGCAGCAGCACTATGATTGACAGGCACCTGCTCTGCTCCTCCGCATCTTAGCCACATGCTAACGCTACTTACTTTGGCTTGTCGCTCTATTTGCGAGTGTAAATGGCTTCCTTTCAGGCGTTGTACGATTTGGGCAATTGCCAGTGATAACTCGGTACCCTCGTTCATTATTTGTGGTAGCAGTGCTGCTTTATTTTTGTTTTATAGGACGTTTAATGATGGTGCAACATCCAGCGAAGGAGCAACAGCAAACCCCTGCACCGTTACATAGCAACGGGTTCAGAGGGAACAAGACTGAACATTGGTTCCTTGGACACATTGGTTCCGCTCTGGTTTATACAAGTTATACAAGTACAACAAGTACAAAATCACCAGTGTGGTAGTACAGCTTTATACATACATTCATGTTGGACTAATTCTCTCTTATTAACAGAAGGATAAATTTTCTATTTTGTAGGTCTAATAAAACATATATTAGACCTACAAAACATATGTATATACACATTGGGATAAATTAATCAGAATCAGAAAAACTTTTATTGTCATTGTCAGTGAACACAATTCACAAACTAGGAACTTGCTTTGGTGATGAGGTGCAACATAGAACACTGAAGAAGAAGAAGAAGAAGAAGAAGAAGAAGAAGAAGAAGAAGAAGAAGAAGAAGAAGAAGAAGAATATAAAGTAGAGATATCACTATTAAAAAAAAAAGATAATAATAATAATAAAGTATCACTATTTTTAAAATAAAGTAAGAGCATGCAAAAAAAGACTAAGATATATAATAAAAAAATAAAAATAGTCTCGTAAAAACAGGAGCATCAGAACAACAGTGCAAACTGACAGTGCAAAAGATCAAGTGATGTGGCATGACTTATTTAAAGTGACTGGTGTTATAAAGTGTCCAGCTTAGTACAGGTAATGGGGTTATTAATGAGAAACTGATGAAAAATAAACCCATGCCAGCCAGTTTTTGTAAACAGGCAGATGCTGACTAGTGCTGAGCCTGAAGGCGGGCTGCGCGCTCGAAAATGCGCCCCTTCCACTTTCTGTCAGACACTATAGAGCAGGACTCACGGCACGCGAGGAGCGCACGGACAACCTGACGCACAAATTTAACACATTGCGTTATGCATCAAGTTCCTTTTCTTGAGTCGTAAAATAAGACTCACTTTGTGTTGATTTTGTTTGTAGTATGTGACGGATTTTTAACTCAGTCTACCTGGTTTTACATGTTGCTACAAGAAGAGGACGCGGAATGGAGACGTTTACAATCCACGACATGCTCGTCAATTCTACTGATCTGAATAAGATTTTGTGTAATTTGGGAATTAAGAATATTTCAGATTGTGAGAGCGATGAAGTCCCTTCACCTGAACCTAAAGGTAAACAAGTTTTGTTTTATGTTCGAGAATATCTGTATTTTCCTTCATAATTCGGAGGTTCATTCCTTTGAGTCTAATTTGTTCCAAAAGAGAATTGTGCTTTGGGCACGTTTGCGCCAGTGCGCATTACACATATGCGTGCTGTTGTGGTCTGCTGTATCTCTTGTAGTAGACTACTGATACAAGGGTACCGCGCTGTTATACAACTTATAAAATTAAAAACGTCAACACTGCACATTACAGAGTGGCACAGAAATACGTAAACATGTTTTAAACATACGTTTTATAGTGAAAGAGAGAGAGACACTGTGGTCATGGCACATGCAAGAGCCTTCTGAGTCATGTTTACATTTATAGCGCTAAGACCACTTCATCATAGCTATAATATCTAACAATACCTGAAGGGTATGCGTTCAGATGTAAACATTTCTATATGCAGCTATAAGCGACCACAAGGCAGCAAGATTCATTTATCACTTTTATTAATTTTCTTTCTTGAAAGTAAGCCTTTTTTTTTTTTTTAATTAAGAGTGCAATATTCTCCTGACATGAAATATTATCCAGGCCCCAACATATTATTAATTTCCCAAAACAAATGGTTCAAAGAATGGAGAAGAATGGTTTCATCAACTCTAAGTAAGATCAGTTATTATTAAAGCAGATGTCAGTGGTTTGTATTTGTTGAATAAAAATAATAAAAATTACCATAAAACTCGACATTATTGACTCAACCCACTCTTCTTGCCAGAGTCTCCATTGTTAAAGTCTGGTTGACAGCAGAGTACACCAGTCTGGTGTTCTCCTGTAAATGCATTTGTAATGAGATCACCATAAGCCCTCACATGCATCTGTTACTTATGTTTTGAGAGATACTAAGCCAGGTGTAAAATTTTAAATATCATTTAGACAGCTTCAGTGGACGAACTTTAAAATGACATGACTTTTGTAATAATGCTATGAAAAAGTAGACCTATAAATCTAAATATTTTATTTAAACATATCCTTTCTTGCTTTATTATTGTGATGCTTGTATAGTTTTCCCTTCTGTGTGTATTGAGCAGTTGTTTATTTTGTCCAATGGAAGAGAGAGTAAGCAAGACATTTTATCAATTAAAAGGTAAATGTAACTTTTCTGATTTGGGATCTGCCACCTGTTTGTCGTCATGGAGATGTTATTGTTCTGCCTGGAATGTTCCACAATGTGTCATTAAATTAATTTATCTTGCATTCATTTGATTATAGGTGTTTTAATTTAAACTAGTTTAATTAATGGGGTCCAAGACTCTAATCGGTAACTTCGCCTGGTGGATCGGCTACCTGTCTCCATGGAGATAGATGGGTTTTCCTATTGTGGAACATTCTACACAAAGCATTAACATCTCTAGGGAGATAAGCAGATAGGCCTGTCAGAAGTGTGATACATTGCTGAAGAAAATTTAGACGAAAAACGATAATATTCAAACCATTTTATGCCACTGACTTAGTAACCCAAGAGCAGATTTAAACCACAATAAAATAAACAGCAGAATGAAACATTTTAGTACTTAGTTTGCATCTGTAATGAGCCATAGAAGTTATTAATTCAACCTTCTACAGCTCAGACTTGATCACATATAGCCAAAAAATAAATAAATAAATTCCCAGTAGTGCAAAGAAAATGTACACATGATAAATATTTGCCCCCCAAAAATATTGTTCCATTTGTTATATACTGAACGATAAGTTGATACAGTGATTATCATGAAAGGTCTGCAAACAGATGACGGACCTCTTCCAGAAAATTACATAGTATGTCTTTAACAAATATTCAGTATCATCAATCCGCAGCTCTCAGAAACGTCCCTCTAGTTTATGTTGTCCACAAATCAACTGTGTCCCTATGTCTGTCTCTGATTATTAAAGGTGCATTGTGTTACTTTTCTGTCAAATGCTTTTCTCCATGGAGATGTTATTGCTTTATCTGGAATGTTTCACAGTATGGCATTAAACCTTTCTATCTGTATGGAGACCGAACCAGACCAAGTCACAGCTCAGATCTGTGGAGAGGCAGCCACCACTCACCACCTGTTTTTCTAGGTATTTTCGAGCTATAAAACCACTTGTAATTGAATAAACGTAAAGTAGAGCTGTTTAATGTCATACTGTGGAACATTCCAGGCAGAGCAATGACATATCCATAGAAACAAGAAATTACAGAGTGCACCTATAAACAATATTCAGTTTCATCAGCTATCCGCAGCTCTTAGAAACTTCCCTGTATTTTATGTTGTCACAAATCAACTTTGACCCTATGTCTGACACTTATAATTAATGTCCATTCCCCAGTCCCTGATAACCCAATGTACAATAACAGTTTGGCTCTCCTCTGTAACAAGAAAAATCTGTAATGTTCAAGAGTTTGTTTGCAAAAAATAGATGAATGCTTCTTTGAAAATCATTAGAATCTTGTAGTTCACTCTTTGTATTGACACATTTTCATGAGCCTGTGATCAAAACAAGTGTTCATGGTTCTGTTTGGGTGTTTTTCAAATAAAAGGTGAGCGTGACTTACTGAAAAAATGTTGGTTAATGGTAACTACCTTGTGATTGTAATATTATGTGTGAGAGACTTGTTTAACAACACTTATCGGCTCACCTGTTGTAGTTCCAGCTATTTCAGGCCTTTATGGTCAGATCATGTTAAAATAAAGCACAGATTAAAGTCTAATAAATGCTTCAGACAGAGCAGAGCCAACAGTTAGCATCTCATCCCCAGGGAATGTTTATGCATCAGCTGCAAAGTATCAACAGTCATGTTTTTAAAGGCCAAATGGAGTCAGATCACAATTTCAATTTTATCTTCTTCTTTTGAGAGTTCACATTTTATTACAGCTGGTTAAATCCATCTGTTACATTGTTATGGCTCACCCGTGGGAAATGCAGTTGGGGAAAAAGTGTGTTTGAGTTGCATTCAGAAAAATATGTGAATTTGATAGCGTATCATCCCAGGAACATGATTTTAATCACTGTATCATCCAGTCCAACATCGCTCCTTGAATGCTCCTCCACAAGCTTTATTTCCATTGATAATATCAGAAGAAACATATCAGATAAACCAATAATTAGATCTGATTTTTGGTGTGTGTTTACAAACCTGTTGTATTTGGAACACAAAATACAATGAATTTTAACAGTTTCAATCCTTAATATTTTCTCTTTGCATAATTTTCCTTGTCAACACATGCAGAAGTCTGAGCTGTTACGCATACCAGACTGAACTGTTTACATGACAGTCACAGGTGGGTGGGTACAAGAGCCAGAACTTGTACTCAAACTAGAAGTACAAAGTAGTAGTGCAGGAAATTACTCAAGTAAGAGTGTATTTGGGAAAATGTGTACTCAAGTAAGATTTGCTAATGGTAAGAGTACAAGTCTGAAAGTAATATCTGATTTAATATCTGATTTATAAAACTTGTAGACTTGCTCACAGTGGGAAGCGTTACCAACACTTTTACTCATGTAAGAGTACTGTTATACTGTACAAAATATTACTCAAGTAGGAGTAAAAGTATACAATCCAAAAACTGCTCCAAGATTAAACACTTACTCAAGTACATGTATCTGAGTAAATGTAACTGTGTACTATGTGCTCAACATTTGTTTTGTTCATCACCTTTTCCACCTGCTGCCCTGAGGTAGAAGGTACAGGTACAAGCCACAACAACCAGACTGACCAACAGCCAGTGGTGGAAGAAGTACTTGATTTTGTTACTTCAGTAAAAGTACAGATACTGGAGCAAAAAAATACTCAAGTAAAAGTACACAGGAAGTCACATGGAATCACATGGAAAAATCTATTTAAGTAAAAGTATTAAAGTACCCTTTTTAAAAATTAATAAAAGCAGAAGTGTTTTCCTAGTTTTTTGTTTTTTTTAAATATATTTTTGTTTGCTCAAACTACAAATGTGTTAAAAAATAAACCCTTCAGCCTTTTCAGGATGTCGACATATATACAATAATAAAACAAAACTTATACTTTTCAGTCCAGTTCAGAAATGTAGTGGAGTAGAAAGTACAGATACCTGCTCTCAGATGGAGTGAAAGGCTGCTGAACTGTGCCCCTCCCATGGACAATAACCACACCCACCAACACAGTAACATTGAACAGAACTTCGCAATGTTGTTTAATGACATTAAACTCCACATATCTGACTGTGTCCCCGTGATGCCCTTTAATACTGATACCCTTTATGCTGCTGTTGTGACTGTTACTGTTTATGACGTATGTACTGCACTGAATGTCAAAATGTCAAAACTATGCAATGTTTGATGTTCTAAACGTAATTTAATAGTTCCCTATGACAATGACAATAAAAATCTTGAATCTACTGCCCACAGCTGATAACAATCCAATAATCCAAACTCCTATTTTACCACTGAACTCTTTCCTCTCATTGTGGCAGACATCAACCAGACCGTGCGTATCGTGCTCTACAGCCTGATCTTCCTCCTGAGCGTGGTGGGGAACAGCATGATCATCGCCGTGCTGGTGAGGAACCGGCGAATGAGGACTGTCACCAACCTCTTCCTGCTGTCTCTTGCTGTCAGCGACCTGATGGTGTCTTTGGTCTGCATCCCCTTCACCCTCATCCCCAACCTCATGAGGGACTTCATCTTTGGCACGGGCATCTGCAAACTCGTCATGTACTTTATGGGTCAGTCACAATACTTTTGGTCCATCAAAGGTTTACAGGGGCTTTTAAAGGGCCCATACTATGCTGTTTTGTGATTTACTGTATGTTATAATGTTGTTTCGGCATCAAAAACACACCTGGAGTTGTGTTTTGTTTCATTCGCACATGTTTGACACACAAACCCTACATATTTAAGCTGAGTTTATCTCTCAAACAGAAAACACTCTGTTCCACTTTGTGATGTCATGAGGCAGTACAGGAAGTGGTTCGCTGTGATGATGATTTCAGACCTGGAATTGCCAGTCTCCATCTCAGACCTCTTCAGGCATGTGATTAATGAGGGAACAGGAATATAACATGAAAGACAGCTTCAAAAAAAAGCTGAAGCTTTTTGATTTTTTTAATACTCTCTTTTGGACATTGAGGCACAATTTTTCTACAAAATGATGGTCTGAACAAAATGTTTTTTTCGGCCCACCAAGCAAAAGAATTGAGAAACTAGGCTGAAGATAAAAATAGAGATAACATTTGATTTGATCAAAAGTTCGTCTCTTGAATGGTGAGGTAAATGTAATCTATATCATTGATTTATTGTGATAAATCTGCTGATGCCACTCCGGCTGGCATCAGACTGGCACAGAACAGATGCCTGGATTTTTTTTAGTTTAGTTTTATAATGGCTTAATTTGTAGTTCCTGCTCAAAATATTTTAAGAGTGACTATGACTATGATGATATTCTTACTATTACTACTATTACTCGGGTGTATTTGTCCAACGCTCTCAACATAAACATCATTGGTTGAGCAATCAGATCCACAGACCCACAGGTTGGCCTGCGGTTCCAGCTCCCACAGATGAATGCTGTTGTTGTGTCCTTAGGCAAGAGTCTTAACCCCCCTTCATCCCCAGTGTCTATGTACACAGGTGTATGAGTGTTAGTGTGAATGGGTGAGTGTGGAAAAGCGCTATATAAACATATTTACCATTTACTACTACTACTAATACTAATACTGCTTGCTAGTTAGACTTAGACTTAGACTTAGACTTAGACAAACTTTATTGATCCACAAGGGAAATTATTTGGATACAGGAGCTCACTCATCACAATATAATATAATAACAGAGAGAATAACAGAGAGTAACAAAAATAGAGGGTAAAGCAAAAAGATATTGAGTTTGTGTGTTAAACATGTGTGAATGAAACACAACTCCAGGTATGTTTGTGATGAGGAAACAACATTATAATATAGGTGAGAAAATAGCATAATATAGGCCCTTTAAATACCTCTCTGGACATTAGTGAGTGAGTTTGTTTCAATAGGACCTAACAGAGCGTTCAACTTAGAGGGTCACTGTAATCATATATGGGCCAATCAAACAGTCCCTTCAAATCTTGTGGTAACCTTTGGACCCTTTCATCTCAACCCAAATAGATAAGACTATTACAGCATTCACTGGATCAGTAATTGGATTCTACTTTTTGTTTGAGGCCTGGTAATTGAAGTCATCGTGGGCCAGCCCGTTCAAAACATTCATTTCCTTTTCATTTTCGTCTCTTCAGCAGAATGTCAGGCTGGTCTAATAGATCTGACCTGGAATAAAATGGCGGAGAACAAGAACGCTAATGTGGAAAATGTTGACTTAATGAATCGTTTTTGCCTGGAGCTCACCTCACTGTAGTTGTCTATCTGTGATCTCAATTTTGACGTTTGCAGCAGGTCACGCTGACAAATTGTTTGAGGAAATATGGATGCACGCCTCACTCAAAGACCACATGAAGCAAGCAGAAGCTAATACAAATGGCTCAAAATGAGAGAGGCACAGCAGGCTATAATTAAAATGGCAAATTAAGGAGCACGTATAATTAGAAAAGGCCCTTACGGAAGATTAGCACAGCACTTTTATTAAGTGACCGCAATAACAGCCAGAACACTGTCCAAAGTTTGTTTATAGCAGTGCAGACAGTCACCATGGCCCTCTGATTCTAAAAACTAAGCTTCAAATGTAACAGCACTGAAATGGCACAGCAAACATGACTTGCCAGATGGTCTGTTAAACCAATTGTTTAGAATGTAACTGTTGTAGAATAAACTGTAGTAGAACGAGAGTTAAAGAGCAGAGGCGTGAATTCTAAGGAAGGAAAAGTTTATTTGCCATCTGGACACAGCAACCTGAGAGATGAACTCTCTAGACACTGTGATAATGTTGTCTTGTTCCAGTCTAGTACAGCCCAGTCTGGATATTCTTCTGTTGTAGGGAGTATTATACCTCTCACAAGTGCAGTGAGAATCCTCGGTACAACACAAAAATGGAATTTCTCTAACAATTCCTTCCTCTCAAACTTTTATGCCAAAAAAAAAGAAAGAAAGAAAAAATAATTCAGGAAATCTCAAAATTTATCTAAATCAAAGTACCTAAAAAAAATTAAAACCAACAACGGAAGCATACTCAGACCCAGGTCACAGCGATGGATTTGAATGACTAATAGTCAGTTTATGTTTATATTTTTAAAAAATTATTGCCATTTTCTCCACACTGAGCAACTCGCTGTCTCAGTGACATGTGATATGCAGTTGATAGTCCATGTGCCATGGAGATCTCCAAGGGCCATGGTAGACTGCCATGACCTCTGACCTCTGACCTCAAGGTGTGTCTGAGAATATTGTGCCAACACACAAGTTCCCTAATAGTGCCCATTTTGTCTCCTTTGGTACTTCACAATCTTCTTCAAACACTGTGACTGGTAATGTCATATTCTAATGTACCTCATTCATAAACTTTAATATTTCTAAACCCAAATCCAGATGAAACATTTCAGCAGACTGGCTTCTCCTGTGTTTCCCCAAATCAAATAATACTCACTTTAACTCAGCCCAATCACTCCACCCCCTGAGGCCAATTCAGAAACACCTCTGGGATAAATAAAGTCACTGACGCAAATCAGATTGAAGTTTTAACAAAGCAGATGTTCAAACATTACCATTTTATGCTAAATATGTATTAAAACACCATGACCTTGGCTCAAAGTTATTTAACTCATAAGAAACACATTTGAGACCTTAATATTAATTTATGTAGACCTTATGTTTATTTTTAATGTTGCCATTTATTTGTTATTATTTACATATTTAAAAATTATAAAATGATCTAAATCTAATTTTGGAGAAAAATAATTACCTGTGCATAAATGAGCAATCTTTTTTTCTGTCAACCACCATATTCACTCCTGAGACACACCTCTTCATCTTCATCACTCACATCATTCTCTGATCAAACCATTTGTAATATTTAAATGGTCATTCTGTTATCTTTTTGTAAAATGTATATTAGTTTCAAAATATATGTGTTGCCAATTAATATCGAATGTTATAGTAAATATATTTTATTTTCAGTTAATTTGCTTACCCAAAAGGATACAGGTGTTAAAGATTCCTCTGGAAATTAGGAGCAGCGCGCTAATGTCTTCACAGCTCATTTTTCTTTCCATGTGAACGTTTAGTCTCTCTGTAAATACAACAAACAGACTTCGGCTTTCAGCTTCCATCCAGGATCCTGCACCATACTTTTCTCTGTGAGGAAACTGATTATTTAGTTATTAACCTGAAAAGAAAGCTGGATTAGAGCATATTACACACTCAATATTACGATTATGTAGTTATTTAGTTATTCAAAAGGTATAGTCCTGGTCACGTGTTGAATGTTTTAAACCTCTAGAATTTTGTTCTGTAGTTTTAAGACTCACCCACACAACTTGTTTGTTGACTATATTTGGTTTTACCGTTGTTATTACAAGAGTCATTATGATAGTTACCAAGACAGAGCCAGCCAACGGGCCCTCCTCTCTGTCTCTCGTCTTTGTCTGTCATCTCTGTCTCTCCTCTCTGTTCCTCCTCTCTGTCTCTCCTCTCTGTCCCTCTTCTCTGTCTCTCCTCTCTGTCTCTCTTCTCTGTCCCTCCTTTCTGTCCCTCCTCTCTGTCCCTCCTCTCTGTTTCTCCTCTCTGTCCCTCCTCTCTGTCTCTCCTCTCTGTCTCTCCTCTCTGTCTCTCCTCTCTGTCTCTCCTCTCTGTCTCTCCTCTCTGTCCCTCCTCTCTTTCCCTCCTCTCTGTCTCTCCTCTCTGTCTCTCCTCTCTGTCTCTCCTCTCTGTCTCTCCTCTCTGTCCCTCCTCTCTGTCTCTCCTCTCTGTCCCTCCTCTCTGTCTCTCCTCTCTGTCTCTCCTCTCTGTCTCTCTTCTCTGTCCCTCCTCTCTTTCCCTCCTCTCTGTCTCTCCTCTCTGTCTCTCCTCTCTGTCTCTCCTCTCTGTCCCTCCTCTCTGTCTCTCCTCTCTGTCCCTCCTCTCTGTCTCTCCTCTTTGTCTCTCCTCTCTGTCTCTCCTCTCTGTCTCTCCTCTCTGTCTCTCCTCTCTGTCTCTCCTCTTTGTCTCTCCTCTCTGTCTCTCCTCTCTGTCTCTCCTCTCTGTCTCTCCTCTCTGTCTCTCCTCTTTGTCTCTCCTCTCTGTCTCTCCTCTCTGTCTCTCCTCTCTGTCTCTCCTCTCTGTCCCTCCTCTCTGTCTCTCCTCTCTGTCTCTCCTCTCTGTCTTTCCCCTCTGCTCTCCTCTCTGTCTCTCCTCTCTGTCTCTCCCCTCTGTCCCTCCTCTCTGTCCCTCCTCTCTGTCTCTCTTCTCTGTCTCTCCTCGCTGTCTCTCCTCTCTGTCCCTCCTCTCTGTCCCTCCTCTCTGTCTCTCGTCTCTGTTCCTCCTGGTCTGGGCTCCTGGTCTGTGAGATGAAGCATTGGTAATGAAGTTTGGTAATGACCCTGCATTTGAACATGAATAATGTTTAACTATAATAGATTAAGATGTATTTCAGATACCTCACCATCACTCAGAAACTGCCTTTAGTATTTATTTATATACTGAGCTGAGTCAAAGTATCACTTTTAGCTATAACAAAATTAAAATAAAAAATAATGTAACTTGTCTTGTTAACAAGGCAACGTCTCCCTCCATTTTGTCAAAGAAGAAATATTTGCACCAGATTAAGGAGATTGTAGACTTTCTTTGTGACGCCAACTGTTGTAGAATAAACAGTAGTCCTCTGAGAGTTGAAGAGAAGAGGCATGAACTCTCCAACGTTTTACACCAAGAAAAGAACTGTCTTTCCGAGTACCACCCAATCCAAACCAGGTCTATAACAGGACTATTCCAGGTCTAATTTAAGGTTAAACCAGGTTTTAAAATGGACTATATAATTTCCACTGTAGTCCTAAACCTGAAATTAGCCAAAGGAGGACAACAAGTTGGATCAAATTAACTCTATATTATACAAACCCACAAACTGAAGAGCTGTCCACGTACCACCTGAAGGAGCTTGCGTACCACCAGTAGTACATGTCCCACATTTTGAGAAACACTGTTGAGGAGTACAAACAAACCCAGAGGCACACTTTGGCTCTTATTTATCCAGAAGCTAATGAACAGTAGTATTTACATCAGAAAACTCACTGCTAGTTTAATATTTATTCATAACTGTAACAAATCAAAACTACTCAAAAGGTTTTTCTGTTGGCCACCAGGGGATTCATGACACAAACACAGAGTCTTAATAACCAAATTTCAGTAGTTACTTTATTTTCAAATAACGTGATTAGCCACGTACAATATTACATTTTCTTTTCCTTTCTTCTGACGATGATCAGTACTTATGACCTGCAGTGCCCCTGGTTTAGGAGAGCCACTCATCACCTCTAATCAGATCAGTGCATTTTCTGCATTACATCACATTTTATAGCCTCCGAATATTTGTTTGGAGCTACGCAATATGTTACAATTAACACAGACGTGGTCTAATCCTAAATATTTCTTTTAAATCTAATTACAACTTTAATTTTTCTCTGTGGCGGGTTGAGATGAGGAAGTTGTCATGGCGCTTATTGGCTCATCCGTTTTGGTGTTTGCGTGTTTATGCAGTGTTCCTCGCAGGTTGAACTCTGTTATAATTGAAATATATTTATAGATGATGATGTTATTGTTACAAAGTGTGTGGCGGAGGCAGATCAGGTTTAAGGTGCATGTGAACAGTGGAGCGTCTGCAGAATTAGGAGCATTACACAAAACACAGGGGACAAATGAGGAAGGAAAGACTGGTTTGTTATGATGAACACAGCTATTGTAGTAGACCAATGCATACATGTAAAACGCTCAGAAAATGAACCAAAAACAGAATAACATGTGTTAGCTTGTATTTCCAGCTAACCTACTTATGTAAATGTAGGAATTAACTTTATAAAAATGTGTAATTTTATTGATGTGGGCATGTTATTTTGTAAAAACATGTTAAGTCTCTTGAATAATTAACATGTCATCTATACCAAATGCAACACTAAATAGGGTATAATTTTGTAATGATTAATGACCTGCTTGTCTCTATGTCATTGCTCTGCCTGGAATGTTCCACAGTATGACATTAAACAGCTCTACTTTACATTTATTAAATTACAGGTGGTGTTATAGCTCAAAAAAATCTAGAAAAACCTGCATTCTGACTGTGAGCGGGGTTGTCTCTCCAGAGATCTGACCTTGGTCTGGTTTGGTCTCCATAAAGATAGAAAGGTTTAATACCATACTGTGAAACATTTTAGATAAAGCAATAATATCTTCATGGAGAAAAGCATTTGACAGACACTCCACTGGGCTCAGGATATGATTTTAATTAGATTTTAATTTAGTCTTGCTGCTTATCTGTTCATTTTATACATACACAGCTTAAGATATTTATTGAGTCACCTTGCTATTCTTTATGTGCTTATTCCAGTCTCATAATAAGGCCAAACATACACATATATATAAATCCCATAGCTGTTCATTCCTCTGCACTGGCAATAATATAAATGCCCAGGTGCATGTAGGACAAAGAAAGCTCCAAAAGTCCCTGACAGTGTTGCTAACATATTTGTATTTCACCTCATTTCACAGGTGTGTCCGTTAGCGTGTCCACATTCAACCTGGTGGCTATTTCCCTGGAGAGATATAGTGCCATTTGCAACCCTCTCACCTCTCGGACGTGGCAAACCAAATCCCACGCCGCCAAGGTCATCACGGCAACCTGGGTGGCGTCTTTCATCCTGATGTTACCGTACCCCATCTCCAGCACACTCAAGCCCTTCACCCGCCTCAACAACAGCACCGGGCACATGTGTCGTCTGATCTGGCCCAATGACATCACGCAGCAGTCATGGTGACAGAATCTGTAACAAGTATTTTTAATAGAGTTCCTTAACGGTGCACTGTGTAACTTTCCTGGTGGAGGGTCCATTAAATGCTTTTCTTCATGGAGGTGTTACTGCTTTGTCTACAAAAACAAAAACATACCTGGAGTTGTGTTTTGTTTTTGTTTTGTTTTTTTTTTGTTTTTTTGAGTAATCCTTTATTGTTAGTTTGATTCCAGGGTTGAAATTATTGTAATGTTTCTACTGAAGGTCTATGGAGTTTAGAAGATATTATGGAGAAGAGGAGGAGAATATTATGCTATTTTCTGATCTATGTTATAATGTTGTTTCCTCATCACAAACACACCTGGAGTTGTGTTTTGTTTCATTCACATGTTTAACACACAAATCCTGCATATTTAGGCTGAATTCTTCTCTCAGACAGAAAACACTTTGTTCCACCTTGTGATGTCATGTGGTAATACAGGAAATGCTCCATTGTGTTTTTAAACTCCACCTTCATAGACTCATTTGGATGATTTCAGACCTAGAATTGTCCATCGCTTCTAAACTAAAAATAAAAAGTAGCTGTTAACGTGAAAATTATCGCTGCATAACATCACAAAATGGAACAGAGCATTTTGAGTTCCGAAGATGTAGACAGACTAATAATAAAGGATTACTTAAACATGTATGAATGAAACAAAACGCAACTCCGGGTATGTTTTTGAGGTATCAGCATTATAACCAACAATTTTGTGTAATATAGGACCTTTAAACAGACACATTTAAAAGTGAGAACATTAGATCTACTCCATACACTGAGGTTGCATCGAAGGGCTCAGTCAGTTTTGTGGATCTGGAGAAGGCGTTCAAGGATTCTAGCTCGCACATATAAATACTGCAGTTTTGTCCTTGGGCAAGTCATTTAACCCAGCTCGCCCCCAGTTTCTGCATACAATGGTGTATGAATATGTGTGTGAATGGGTGAGTGGTTCTTTGATATAAAAGCGTTTTGAGTGTCTTGAAGGTAGATGCGGCCACAGAAAATAGCATCAATGTTATTGTTTCCTCATCAAAAACATACCTGGAGTAGTGTTTTGTTTTATTCATACATGTTCAACACACAAACACTGCATATTTAGGAGTTCTTTTCTTAAATAGAAAACACTATTCCAACTTGTGATGTCATGTAGTAACACGGGAAGTGCTCTACTGTGCTATTAAACTGCACACACCTTCCGTATTTTCAGCCCTGGAATTGCCAATTTCTACAAACAAAAGGTAAAATGTAGCTGTTAACTTGAAAACTACCACTTCATGACATCACAAGATGGAACAGAGCATTTTCAGCTTTGGAGATGTGGAAAGACTAATAATAAAGGGTTAATCAAACATGTGTCAATGAAACAAAAACACAATTCAGGGTATGTTTTGAGGTAACAATATACTAACATGGGTTACAGCTCACAAGAGTCAAATTTGCGTAATATAGGCCCTTTAATAATCCTCTATTAAGGACTGTCCAGCCCCTGAATGACCATGCAGGATTTGTGCTCACATTACCAGAGTCAATAACACATCAAAATTATGACTAAACCTGGAAATAAACCTGGACTCCACCAGGTCTAAACCAGGGCTACAACTGGACAAAACTCAAATCTACATTAGTACTCAAGGAATTATTTCTATGTTTATATTTTACTATTATTATTGTCTCTGAAAATGTCTGAAAACTGGGCCCAAACCAGAAGTATAAATACATCAAAAACATATTAAAATTGGGACTAAACCTGGAAATAAATTTGGACTACCCCAGGTTTAAACCAGGGCTACAACAGGCTACAAGGACTTATTTCAATTTTTATATTTTACTATTGTTTGTTTGTATTGTATCGTTGTTTTATGCTGCACCATATCACCAAAACATATTCCGAGTTTGTGAATTTAGGTCAATGACAATCTGAAAATGTCCAAATCAGAAATATAAACTCCTCTTATTCATTATTTTTATGGACAGAATTTTGAATCATTGTCAGTAGGGTTTGAGAATTGAAGAAAACCCCGGGGTGGGATTTAATAAGTTTTCTTCTTCCCACTCCTTTTTCAAGCTCAAACAAGAAAAAAAAAGTTAAAGGTGCACTATGTAACTTTTTGGTTGAGGGTCCGTCACCTGCATACTGTGAAACATTCCAGGCAAAGCAATAACATTTCCATGGAGAAAAGAATTTGACAGAAAAGTTCCACCAGAAAAGTTACACAATGCACCTTTAAGTGTACTAGATGCATGTATACTTCTTGTGTTCATTACTCTCCTCGAAATAAATAAAAAAAAATTTAAAAAATATGAAAATGAAATGAATAAGTTGTGATTCTGACTTGTCCGTTTTGTGACTGTGCTCCCTGCAGGTATGTGTCTCTGCTACTCATCCTCTTCCTCATCCCGGGCATAGTGATGATGACTGCATACGGCCTTATCTCCGTGGAGCTCTACAGGGGAATCAAGTTTGAGCTGTCGAGCAGAAAGGCCAGTCGGGGTATGAAAATGAAACGCTGTCATAACAGCTACGCTACAAAATGAGTGCATGACCTACATATTGTTTCCTATGGCCAAATAGTATCTGTTTAGAGGAACATATGGTAAAACATGGGTGAAAACAGCAAGAGGAGGGATTAGGTCATTCAGTGCATTGTTACTGAAGAAAATCTCTAGTAAGTATAGTAGTACGGTGTTATTGTTAAAACTGCATAATAGTCTAGTGTAGAGTGTAGGTCTTTTGTGAAGAGAGATCAAGTTCAGACCAAACCAGCGCCTGAAGCTTGGTAAGAGACGCCAGAAGGTTTTGGGTTTCAGGTTTTGCTGCAGCAACATTTCCACTGCGTGTCTCAGTCACCTTTGTGTCTCAGTCAAAGGTCTCAGTGCAGTTTAACAGGAGGACTGGTCAGGTAGGGTCTGTAGATCCAGAAGTGTCCCTCCTCTGTGTCCTGAGCATCACAGCAGTGTCCAGGTGAACACAACAGGAAAGGCCTCACTCTTACTCCACTCTGGTGTTTCGGTTAGCGATGAAATGGTCTTTTTCCTCAAAGTATTTCTTCTGAAGATCTTGTGTGCCACATTTGCTGCCACATATGGTGTAAAAAGCCTGTAGCATCTGAAATGTCCTTAGCTAGCCCCTTAGCTAGCCTCTTGCAGGGTCCCCATGGATACGAGAAAAACAAACAGTTCATTTTACACTATCCAACAGTCCCTTACTCGTGTCCATTAGAACTGCACATGCTGCACTTCTTAGTTTGTTAAAATTCCATGATAAAACAAAAAGTTTCAAAAACTGCTCTGCTCAAAAGCAGCCAACCCAACTCCAGATATCAGATAATGATCACTTGTTTGCTGCATAACCAATAATGAAAAATTAAACATCTCAATCCTTATCTTTGAAAGATATTCTTATCATGTGGTTTGTTCACATTTTTGCATGATGGATGATGTACAGCTAACCCTAACTCTATAGATTAAAGAGTGGGAACACTTCTACGGGGAATTAGGTGTTAACATATGACAAAACACTAAATTATTATATTTTTACACCCTGAGTCTCCCCTTGCTCCCTACCCTAAAAGAAGCACGCTAGAAATTCAGTGTGCTAATTTTGTACCCTGTTTTGGTGCATTCATGCAGGAGCATGAGTTACATATGGCTATGGGCAAGATTGCTCAAACATGCATTGAAAACATATAAAACCACTTCAACACTTCTTGTTTTTCTTATGTAGAATACAAAAACTATATAGGTAAAAGTTGTGTGAAACCAACAAAACATAATTTTGCATTTAACTGGTTCATTTCCTTTGGGGGAATTCCAATACTACTGCTTAAGTTCATACCCCTCAGGCTGACAGCTACAGCCTCAGAACTAAAGAGCTCATTCTAAAAACTGACATGAAAGAAGGTCATTCAGCACTCTCCACACTCTCTACAATTCCACAAAACATACTAAACTTCTCTCAAACAGAAAACACTCATTTCCACCTTGTGATGTTAGAATACATGAAGTGCTCCACTGTGTTTATAAACTCCACACGCCTTCACTAGAATCAGTTGGATGACACCGAAAAGACTGAATCAAATCAACAGTAATTTTAGGTGAACTGGCCAATGTAACTTATCTTGTTCATATACAGACTTTTCTATATGTATGAAAATAATAAAGGAATCACAGATGTAGCCCGGAGAAGTCAAAACTTACCATTTCCGCGTCTCCTCCTCATAGATCGCCAGTCCAGCAGTGGCAGCATCAAACCAGGAGACAGTGACGGCTGCTACCTCCAACCCTCGAGCAAGAAGAAGAGCTTCTCACACTTCTCCAGCTCCAAGCCTGTGGTGGGCAGAGTCTGTAGCACAAGCCCCACCGCTAACCTCATGGCCAAGAAACGAGTCATCCGAATGCTTTTGGTCATCGTATTCTTGTTCTTCGTCTGCTGGACCCCTGTGTTTGTGGTCAACGCCTGGCAAGCTTTCGATCGCCGCTCGGCCTACCAACTGACAGGAGCCCCCATCTCCTTCATCCACCTTCTGTCCTACACCTCAGCCTGTGTCAACCCCATCATCTACTGCTTCATGAACAAGAGGTTTCGTCAGGGCATGCTCTCCACCTTTAGCTGCTGCGCCAAGAAACAAAATGTCGGATCTCTGGGGAGGTCCGCTGGGACAGTTAGAGGAGAGGGGACGATAAGGGCAAAAGCAGAGCAAAATGGTCATACGCCGCCAAGTGGGGCCAGCACAAAGTTTACATACACAGGACTCCGAACGTCAACCTGGAATGAGATGACTTAAATTCAAGTATTTTATTCATACAGCGAATGACATTTCAGTGAGTGGGGTACATGTAAGATTGTACTGGTCTTGTGAAGGACAGGTATCTCAAGACAAAAAAAAATGAAAAGTGAAAAGTGTAAAAGTGTCTGCAAACTTGTTTCTATGGATATGTCATTCCTTTGCCTGGAATGTTCCACAGTATGACTTTAAACACCTTACATTTGTTAAATTACAGGTGGTTTTATAGCTCAAAAATAACAAAAAAAAATTTTGACTGTGTGCGGGGTTGCCTCTCCACTGATCTGACCTGTAACTTGGTCTGGTTTGGTTTCCATGATGATAGAAAGGGTTAATACCATACTGTGAAACATTCCAGACAAACCAGTAACATCTCTACGGAAAAAAAGAATTTGACAGGCCCTCCATCAGAAAAGTTACACAATGCACCTTTAAAGGGATTACAAAACTAGGGTGTGGTTCATGTTAGCAGCTACACGTGGCTACAAAATGAATGTTCAAAAAGTCTAGTTTAACATTGTCAGCTGCTTAGCACTTCAGATAGTAAAACCAGTAACTAGTTTTTTTAGTAACTTGGGAAAAAAAACAAATCAGAATTTTGTTTTATAATTTGTTAAACCTTTTATATTGGAAGTTTATTTTAATTTTAATGTTGACTTTCTCTCTTGGTATTACTAATATCATAGTCCCATTATGTGGTCCATGAGATATTTACTTAATTGTCTTATTATCAAGACCAAATCAGAGACATTTGTATATTCTTAAATACGTCTAATAAAATAATATTAATATTACATGTTAATAATAAAATATTTTTAAAATTTTTATCTCAACTAGTCAAATTAACATCTAATACTTATTAAACAGTTTGTGGCTCTGATACAGTTTTATCCACAATAGGTTACGTTCAGAAAACACTAATTTCCACCTTGTGATGTTATAATACATGAAGTGCTTCACTATGTTTTTAAACGTCTTTCAACCCCGGAATTGCCAACCTCCACTTAACTACAGGTAAAAAGTAACAGTTAACTGAAAAACCACATCATGACATCACAAGGTGGCACGGATCATGTTATTTAAACATGTGTAAATGAAACAAAACACCACTCCAGGTATGTTTTTGATGAGGTAACAACATTCTAACATGGCTAAAAGCTCAAAGAGTCAATTTTGTGTAATATAGGACTTTTAAAGCTTTAAAAATGTTAGTTTAAAATGATATTGATTACACAAAGCCTGAATATACTGTAATCCTGAATGGAAGATCACGTTTGAGCATGGACGGGCCAAGTGTCAAATGTTATAGAGGAAGTCTGAAGTCATGTTTCTTGAAGGCATTTGGTCATCCCTCTTTGCATTACTCACTTCTTAACAAGTGCATCTGGAGTTCAGCAGTCGTCCTTGACCTTATGTGTTTGTCCACTTTCTGTTACGGGAAATTGAAGTCACCTTATCTCGTGGGACTCAAAACACCTGCACGCTCTATTTCAAAAAGCAAATTCTCGGCATTACCATCCAATTTCCATTTACTGATGTTTAAAAATAGCAGCATAAATGTAGCAGCCATGTTTTTTTTTGGTGAAAATCATTTTATTTTAATGTGTTCAGTGGATTCTTCTGTACAGTTTGTGCATGTGCCTGTTTCTGTGTATTAAACCTGCAGGCAATATGGGATAAAAGTGAGATGACTGCGGACGCTAAGCTCGTGTCATCTCGCCTTGAATGTAAAACAATAGCAGCCATTTTAATGCTTTTTGTATGCGTCTTAACGGATTTGTGTTAGTACAGGTATATAGCCTTAATATGTATTTACAAATTCCTTGGATCTAGTGTGTGCCTCTGTGAACTTTTAAAGGGATAGTACATTAATGTTTTATATTTGTAAAATAGATGTCAGGTTTTTTTTCAGTTTGGAAAGGAAAGCAATTCAAAGTAAGAACCAAGACCTCCTCCAAGGCCTTTATTCTGGTATATTGTATAGACTTGGTACTAGAACGTAGCTGTCTAGTTGAAGGCTAACGGGCATTAAAGCTGTCTGTTTTTTATTCAATGGCGTGTTTTTATAGCTCAAAAATACCTTAAAAAACACCAACTGTCATTGCCACACATCTGATCTTGAACCTTTTGCAGAAGGCATTAAAGAACACATTATTAACATTTTCTAACTTCAAAATAATGTCTACAAAACACTACAAAACTAAACCTTTGTTCCCAGTGAGGAGTTGGAGCTCTGCGGTCAACAATGGGAATGAACAATGAGAAAATAAACTAAATTAAGCCCTTGTGAATGCGATGATAATGTTGTGCGTTCATAGTCCAGTGATGATTTATGGGCTTAAAAACTGAGCAGAAGAAAGCTAAATTTTTACCTGTGATGCAACAATTTGAGCAAAATGCAAGCAGAGCATTTTTGAGAGCGCAGAGAAGACAATTTTGGATTAACGGATTAACAGGAATTAAGATAAATACAACTCCAGGTACACACGGGATAACAACAAAACAAAAGGTAGTCCAGTTTTTTGTTTCATTTAACTTGCTGCTATCTTATTCATCGATGTCTCAGTTCATTTTGCGTATGTGTAAACTTGTCTCTCCATGGCAACAAGCACCTGAAAAATTACATTGTGCACCAGAGCTTGTGACTGTCCTATCCCTTTAAAATACTTAAATGAAGTTTTCCTGGAATTGTGTGCAACATTGTGTAAATGTAAATATCAATTAAAAACAATACACGGTTAAGATTTTATATCACGTTTTTATTCTCATTTTTATGCCAATATTGCAAGTTTTTTTTCTCATTTTTTTCTTCTTTTAATGACATACAGATTTGAGCATGGTCTGGAGCTGCAATATGTACAAAAACAAACTAATGTTATAAAAAAAAAAAAAAAAAAAAGAGTCCCCTTTTGTTTATTTATTGCTAAATGTTAACAAACGGCACAGGTTTCTACCATCAGCAACCCTTTTGAGAATATCTACCACAATGACACCTCTGCGCACCACTTTACTAGTTCAATACATTATTACAGTGAGTGTAGGAAGAAGTGACGAGCCGGAACATGGAAAAAAGTGAATCCAATCTATGCAAGAAGACAGTATCGGAAGTATAGGAAATAAGCAAGAATATTCCAAATGTACACGTGAAACTATTGTTGAAAAGTCTGGAAAGAAGTTAATGGTAGCGTCTAGTGCAAACAGCCATGAAAGTCTTTAAGGAGAAGTATAAGGCTGAGTGCGACAAAAGGACTCCACACTCTTTAGTTTTTTTAGTAGTTTAAAGCTGCCACTCACTCTGCCCTGTTTTGTTTAGCAGTGCATGAAAACTACATTATAAAAAGACATTTGGCATATTAGAGGATACATACATTGTTCAGAGCTCATTAAAAATAAACAATAACACAAATGAACAGCTGCTTTCGGAAGTACATGAGTATATGAGATAAACGCGTGGAGAGAGAAGCGGTAAGTGTGTGAAGAATACAGCAAAAAGGCTTGTAACATCATCACCTCTTTTTAAACAGAAAATTTCGGTACTACTTCATAATTACAGTTTATTTAGGTTCAGTATAGCATGGGCAAATAGTATTAAAAATTATTCATAATTTGTAATAAAGAAGTTAGAAGTTGGAGGCCGCTAGTAATTAAAGGGCCAATATTATGCCACTTTCTGAACTATGTTATTTTGTTTCCTCAAAACCATACCCGGAGTTGTGTTTTGTTTCATTCAGACATGTGTAACAGACAAACCCTGCATATTTGGGCTGAGCTCTTCTCTCAAACACTCTCTTCCACCTTGTGATGTCATGTGGTAATACAAGACATGCTCCACTGTGTTTTTAAACTGGATAGATGTTCACTAGAATAATTTGGATGATTTCAGCCCTAAAATTCCCTGGAAGTAGCTGTTAACTTGAGAACTAGCGCAACATGACATCACAAGGTGAAACAGAACATTTTGAGCTTTGGAGATGTAGACTAGTAGGTTACTCAAACATGTGAATCAAACAAAACACAACTTAATGTACGTTTCTGAGGTATCATCATCATAACATCATAACTAAAAGTTCACAAGAGTCAATTTTGTCCAATATAGGACCTTTCAGTAATTTCTATGAATAAAGTTTTTGTCCATGCCATTACTAGCTAATTAAAGTGTAGTTATTATAAAGAGTTACAGAAATTCCTTTAGTTCAAACTGTAAACCAGCTCGGATTGTCAGGACAACGCCCTCATACGCATCGCCCCCCGGAGAGCCAATGTAACCATGTGTCCGAAACAAGTGTGAAGAATGGGGAAACACTGCTCCACATGTAAACAACAGTTACTGAAGGTGGAGGGGAAGTGGTCAAATTGAGTTTAAATGAAACAAAAGACACAAGTTTGTTTAAGGTTTGGAGACCGTGTGCAGAGTAAAGGGTTCAAATAGTTGGCCTTGTTAATGGTCAACGTGAAGAAGACTTTGTTTCAGGATGCTACACTGGAGCTGCAGCACCGTCTGGAGTGGTGGACTCACTGCACTCCCAGGCCAAACAGGCAGCAAGGGCCATAATGCACTTCTTTGTGACATAAGACAAAGGGACAAGGGAGTACCAATAATTTAAAAATATACAATATAAAACATATAACATTAATAATTGACATGTGGGGCATAAGTTAATCTGACTTTCTTTTTACAAGCAAATCCAGTTTGTTCTTTCTCTTATTTGAAGGCTTGGTTTGACAGATTGAAGGACTTCATTAAACAGACATTCAAGTGACATCAGACCTCGTCCCGTGGAGTTGGACTCAGATGGACTTAATACTGTGGACGTGTATGTATTGCCTCTGAATGTGTGTTTGCCTGGAGCAGACATTTATGTTCTGGTGGAAGACACAAGTCTCAAGTTTGTTTTTGGGATTCACACTTTGAAATGGAGCGAGTCTGACTCAATTTTCCATTACAGCAACTATGCAAGACACACGCATACGCACACATACATATATATATTTTATATTTATATTTGCTGGCTGGTGAACTAGTGCTCAGGCGGACAAACAATGAAACACAAATGACCTGTACAGTATTGCTGTTGGAAATGCAATATTCAACAATACAGTTAGAAGGCTTTTAACTCCAACAGGAGGCGCTGTGAGTGCAACTACGGAACAGTGACTTTACATGTACATATAATGTAAGTTTGAGCAAAGAGAAAACCACAGGAGCTTTGTAAAGGCTAGAAGGCTGACTCACAGATACTGTACCAAAGTGAAGGTGCTGCGCACCGCATGGTCATAAAAACAGGTTTGACTTTACACTGAAGAGAAGGCTGCTCGGCACAACAGCTGAGAAGAGGCCAGGCCACAGCGTGTCTTCCATGGTGAGTAAACAGCAGAGAGAAGGTGACACATTTGGAAATTGAAGTTATCGGTAAGGCCACATCAAATTGAAAAGTGTTCATCACACCCCACTTTGGAGAAGAGTCTGAAGCGGGGCACACTGGAAGACCCCCTACAGGTGCAGCGAGAGCGCCCCCTGCAGGTGCAGCGAGAGCGCCCCAGCGCCACCACAGTCCTCCATGTTACTGATACTTGTACAGTGACCAACAGAGCGACAGATACAGGCCATTAGATATGTGATTGGGTCCACTGTGTACACAGTCAATATACAGTACTAAGGCTAGTTTGAGTCAATGACTACTTATTACATTAGTTTGAACATGTCTCGTAACCATGGAAGTCTTGTTTTACGTTTTGCTATGGCTCCTGTCAGATGGACAGTACTTTAAGAGACATAGCCATGTAATAGTATTGCAGGCAAGGCAGAGGCATTGCTTAAAGCTTTTCTTTTAAAGACTTCATAAAAACCAATGATAAAAATAGGCCCTCTGAGGTTATTCCCCAATTATAAAACAAACAAAACAACCTTCGCTTATGTAAATAAACAACCAAGACTTGAGATTCCCAACAGAAGAAGAAGAGAGTATCAAAAAGAAAAGTGAACTTCTGAGCACTGGGGGAGCAGGCGTTTGGAAGTTCACATAAAATACAGGCTGGGATTCTGGACCAGCGCCCGAGCTCAGAGGAAGAGTAGAAACTATTTGGTAACAAAAGTGTACTATATGTTTAATACAAAAAGGTATGGAGAAAAATGTACCTTTACTAAAGCTTATACAAGATCCTTGGTCCATAAAAACTATGCAATCGGCACATTTGTGTGTCCCTCTGCATCTGACAACATCACATCCACCTGCTTGGGAAACCACAATGGGAACAGTATAAAACAAGTGGTAGGCGGGGCTAAAGCGGCGTTCCCAACACGTGGGATGTATTTGGCGGCAGATGTTCTCACAGCTGTAAAAGGTGCTGGTGCTCTGAGCCCGCCCCCAACAGGAAATGGACGGGCAGGAGCGGGATTCTTTCGCCCCCTCCTGCTCCACTGCCCCACCTTTTCTTTGCATCCAAAAATTCAGCACTTTGAGGGAGTCTGTAAGTCCTTTGCAGTCTGTGTGTGCCGAGCTGTGCGTTAGGAGACCACAGCTGCAGCAGTGGAGGAGGTGGATGTGACCCCGGGGTTGGTGCCTGCGGGGCCGTACACGTTGGGGGGGTCCTGGCTGCTGCTGTTCAGGAGGCTGGAGTTGCCAGCGCGCAGTATGGCCCCCGCGGCGCTGCAGTGTGGTCGGGGCCCTGGCTCTGGGGTGTAGGTGAAGGTGAGCGTGGTGGAGTAGATGATGCCGTCATTCCTCACCAGGGTGACAGGCACCTGCACGGGCTGCCTCACCCAACGCCAGCCCTCACGGAATGCAGAGATGTCAGGCACCACGCACAGCATGCTCTCTGCACACCTGTAGGGAACAGTGAAGAGTCAGTTATGGGATCAGCAAATAAATACATCTTAAATTGTTCAAATGTGTACTACACATTTATATTTAAAGGTGCATTGTGTCACTTTTCAGGTGGAGGGTCTGTCAAATGCTTGCCTCCATGGAGATGTTATAGCTTTGTCTGGAATGTTTTCACAGAATGGCATTAAACCTTTCTGTCCTCATGAGACCACAGTCAGAATGCATGATTTTCTATGAATTTTTGAGCTATAAAACCATCTGTAATTGAATAAATGTAAGGTAGAGCTGTTTGATGTATTGTAGAAAATTCCAGGCAGAGCAATGACATATCCATCGAAACAGCAGGTGACGGACTAAACAACCAAAAAGTTACATGCACCTTCAACTAAAATATTGTTACTACATGTGTAAATAACAACTGGGACATTCAACTGGCAGGACCATGACTTTTGACATTTCACAGTGAAGGGACATGAGAGAACAGAGGACTCACCTGTACATCGTCTCTGCCTCAACGTCTCCAAACCAAACCCGCAGCTGTGGAGTGAAGTTCTGCCCCGTCAGCTCCAGCATGGCTACGTCCCCACCACCATTTAGCTGAAAACAAGACACACTTGGGTTAGCGCGCTGAATGAGTATTATTATTATTATGATGCAAATGTAAATCTGTGTTGTACCTGTAAGCTCTCCACCACAGGCACAGGGGTGACAGGAGAGTGGACTGGGCCCATTCCCTCATAGAAAGTGTATTCAGCTTTATCTGTGCTGATGATTGTCCAGGAGGCGCCATCGTTGATCATCTCCTTGTTTGGTTCCTTTGGGCATGGAGTGGCCTGGAGAAAACAAGAAACACAGTTATGACAAAATAACAATACATTTAGATGACTGTATTTTAGGCTGAGACACGGACTTGAAACTGGATGATCCTTTCTTGGGAAAGGCACAAGTACATGCGCTCAGTGTCCTTCAGGTAGAAGGCACACTTGTGGAGCTGGGAGACAGGGTCATCGGCGTCCAGCAGCGCCGTCTGCTTGTCCACTTTACGGATGATCTGAGAAGGAAGTAACATGGAATAAGGCAAAAACACTCAAATGAAAATGACCTTATTGGGTCTCTGTTTAAACATCCAACAGTTTTTCTTAAAGATCACATACTGTGTTTGAGCCTGCTATATAGTTCAAATGGGGGGACAGCTATAACATGATTATTGATTTTGCATAGGTGTCCTTTAATGCTTTTAGTCGTACAATTGCCAGACTAAAGTTTTATGATGTCTTCATTTGAACCATTTTATTTTGTTTATTATGTTACAGAACATTAACATTATCATTCCATTCAAGACACAATAACATATCCCACAGCATTGCCTTGAATTTACCAGTCTGGGCAGGGCCATGCCAGTGACAGAGCACACGAGCTTGACTGTCTGTCCATAGTGGATGTAACCGTCTCTCACAGTGAACTCCTCCCCCTCAGACTCCTCGTCATCCACTGCAACAACACAAAGAACACAGCTTAAACAAACTAAACTTCTTATATTTTGTGCTAAAAAATGTATAAAAATTAGTGTCCCCAGGCTCCAACTTCCACTGCAATTTTAAGTGCTTGGTGACATCACGCAAGACTGCCCTAATTAAGTCTTTCTGATCACAAACACCTGGCTGCAGGGGTGGACTTTGAAAGGTGAAGACCTGTTGGACCAATCACACTTTTCCTTATATCTCTAGACCCCACCCCTTCTCCTCTCACTCTGTTTCTTTAGTCCTCCAGGTACTGCCCTATTTAGCAGCTCCATTTTGTGTATGTCGGAAGAGTTTAGGTGTTTAGGTTTGCCCCACAAAACGTACCACTTCTAAACAACTGAACTACACTTGTGAGCACTTCTGGACTTACATAGATGGATGTAAAAGGCGCCCCACTGCTGTGAGCTGGCGTGGAAGTTCCCGCCCTCGACGTGCAGATAGCGCGTGCTGACAGTCTGGGAGCGCAGACGGTTAAACAGTGCCACTTTAGTCCCTGATGCGATGCACACTGTCAACAAGACAAACAAGACCAATGTAATTTGCACGTCAGGACTAAACAAGGGGAGTCAGCATTTCTGGAACAGTCTTTCTGAAGATGTGAGACAGAAATCTACTTTGACTATGTTGAAATCCAGGCTCAAAACAGCTAAAATCTGTTCGGCTGTACATATGTATGAAATGTTTTAATTCTGCACTCTTCTTTTAATGTTAATTTTATGATGATTTGTGTTTTCATTAGTTTCTGTTGTGATTTTAACATCTTGAAGAAAAGCGATCATCAATAGCACCGAACACACTACAGTTATTTTAATAGACCCATGGACACAACCTTGTCAGTGAGCACATAGGCTACAGTGCCCTCTGGTGGACAGAAGAGAAAATATATGAGTCACAATTTTTCATATGGAGGTGAATTTGGTTGTGTGTTTGGTTTTGTTTAGGCATTGGACATTTACTTCAAAACAGTCAGAAGTCAGAAATGTCAGTGAGCAGTTTGGAAGAGACAGAAGTCATGACAGGCCTTTTGATGTGTATGATGTTAAATCTGAATCATCTTTGTTATAATGATTTATTCAGAAGAGCTCAAACCCCACATGCATTTCCAATTTCATGTTTATGGAATTTTCCAAACATAGCAAACAATATACTCTAGTGTTCAGTTTAGAGTAGATTTTTAAAACTTTTATTAGACGACATTCTGACATTTGTTTTGGCTATACCAAATTCATTCAGACTCACTTTGGTTCTAAGGCTCAATACTCAATACTGATTCCGATGCCACAATGACAATAAAAACAAAATGTAGATAATAGAATCATTTTCTACATTAAATAATAGTACTTTCTTACCTTATTACTATCATGAGGTCTTATATCTGTGGTCCAGGTGGGTTCCATAGTGGTCCATGGGCGTATACTAGTCTATGTGCTCTTATACTTATTCTGATACAGCCCAAGATCGTTCTAAAGCTATTCAGGAAGGGTTCACTTCTGTCCTGTGGCTTTTTTTAATATCAATATCTGTTCAAATGAGTATCTAGTTTCTAGTTTTAGTATCACAAAGTATCTGATTTTTGATGTCCAATTTGAAAGCTGTATTGTCATGATGAGAGTGATATTACCATTACACTGTACTGTAATGCATAAATGGTACAACTTACGGTCTGCGTTCTTGAGGGACTGCTTCTTTTTGGAGGGCTTGGAGATGACTTTGATCCTCTTGCTGAGGAAGACGCCAATGTCTGCGCTGTTGCCGTAGAACATTTTCACAGACAACATGAAGTGCTTTCTCTTGTCGGAGTCGGATATGTACAAGGTTTTGGCTGTGCAATAGTTCTGGGAGAAAACACAAACCACAAAATCAGATCTCAAAACTTGACATCAATTATGTAAAATTGACTTTTGTGACCTCATCAGAGAGACACCTGTAGTTGTTTTTGTTTGACTAACCCTTTATTATTAGTCTGTCTACATCTCCAAAGCTCATAATGCTCTGTTCCACCTTGTGATGTCATGTAGTGGTAGTGTAGAGAGTTTAAAAGCACAGTGAAGCACTTCCTGTATTACCCTAGGACATCACAAAGTGGAACAGAGCGGTTCCAGTTTGAGAGAAGAACTCCACCTAAATATGCAGGATTTGTGTATTAAATATGTGTGAATGAAACAAAACACAACTCCAGGTACGTTTGTGATGAGGAAACAACATTATAGCATAGATCAGAAAATAGAAATAAGGCTATTTAAACTCTGTAATAAAAGACAGTAAAAGTGAATAGTACCTTTCCCTCCAAGTTGAGCTGCTGCATCTCCTGGTCGCTGTTGCCGATGCCGATGAAGGCACAGGGTTGGGACTCTTGTTCGGAGCAGCCGTCACGCTCCATCTGCTCCTTCTTTTTCTTCCAGCCGCTGCCCATTAGGTACACACAGGGAGGGGGGCAAAAGAACCTGCATCGGGGGATAAAGCTCAGATTTAGTGTCCAGTATCTAAAATCATACAGAAACAGAATTATTTGGTACAACATAGAGTGCTGGTATGACAGCCACTATTAAATGAACACTGTGTAACTTTTCTGGTGGAGGGTCTGCCACCTGCTTGTTTCTATGGAGATGCTTTCCCTGGAATGTTCCACAGTATGCTGGAAGTACTCTATTAATGGATTTCAGACAAAAAAACTCCTTCCTGATTTGAAGGAGTTTGTGAAGGACCTTTCCCCATTCCAAAGATATAATATTTTGATTTGAATTGCTTAATTGCTATGACCACAGAGACGGTTGCCATAGCTTCAAAACCATGAATAGCATAATAGAATCATTTAGTCTGGAGAATTTGTGACAAGTCTAAAGATTCTAATTTAATAGGACAATTATAATATCTCTGGTCATTTATTTAGTGTGTAATGTTTGGAAAAACTTGCATCATCATCTCAGACCACTGGAAATAGTCACATCACGCTGCATGTTCTACTTCACACCAGAAGAGGGCAGACTTGTATAAGGGCTGAACATATCCCTGTATGACTAAATACTGGATCTGTAGAACTCCTGCAGCTGACATCACTTCATCCTAAGATAAACATTTCTTCATTTTTAAGGATTTACTGTTCTTATATCAGGCATGCATAAAGCCTGTACTTTTTTTTTTTTTTTTTTTGTTTTTTTTACTTTGAGAGGAAAATGTTGTAATTTAAAGGTGCACTATGGAACTTTTCTGGTGGGGGGGGTCAGTCATCTGCTTGTCTTCATGGAGATGTTATTGCTTTGTCTAGAATGTTCCACAAGAGAGATTAAACCTATTTATCTCAAGGGAGACAACTATAGGCAACACATCTGTCACATCTGTGGAGAGGTAACCCTTTTCACAAACAGAAAATTAGTATTTTGTATTGTGTATTGTGTTTTTGAGCAATAGAAATACCCATAATGAATAAATGCTTGCTAAATGTGCTTAATGTCATACCATGGAACATTCCAGGCAAAGCAATAATAATAATGATAATCTCCATGGAGTCAAGCAGATGACGGACTCTTCACTAAGAAAAGTTGCGCAATGAACCTTTAAGGTCATAAAAAAATGCAATTATCCATAAAGTGATGCTCTTGAGATTAACGTGTGAGCGTGGAACTGGAGAGAGGCCCATTTAGTGTGGGTCTGTGGGCGTGTGGTCTTTTTCTGGAGGTGAGAGTGGACAGACAGAAGCACTCATTTGCATTTGCACAGCAGATTCACTTCTGTGCTGCTTATTACAACATACAGACATCAGAGGTGCCAGACAGAACACTTATTTTATGCCAAAAAGATAATATTGACAGAAATTGCATACATTATATAGCGGTCTATGTATTTGGTGTAGTGTGGTTCAACAAAAACAGTGGTAGAAAAAAATAAATTACAAGTGACATTGTAAAAAAGGCGACAGTGATTACAAGTTACACTGTAGTAGTATTAATTGTGGCAGCAGTTTTGGAGTGGATGTGGTGACTATAGCAGTAGTAGTAGCTGCAGTTTTAGCATTAGGAATTGTAAAATAAATTGAAGTAGTCAGAGATTTGGAGAAAATGCATGAGGCAGGAAACGTTTATTTACCATTAGGATGCGTCCCAGCACCCAGACATGAACCTTAAGCACATCATGACAGTGTTGTTCATTCCAGTCTAGTGCAGTCCAGTCTGGCAATGCTTCTGTTGTAGGGAGTATTATACCTCTGATGATGTGGCCAAGAAAACAGTGGCCAAGCTGGCAGTCAGAGCCCTCGGTACAGCACAGAAATTTCTCACACAGCATTAGTGGAAGGGTTGCACAATATATTTCAATTAAATCGAAATTTAAGTTGGCACAATTATCAAATCATTAAGGCCGGAATTGTTTATATAATAAAATGTCCTCTACAAAGAACAAAATGTCCCTTCTTCCATTAAAAAATACTTATTGTACCAGTACTTAAAACATCTAAATACACGTTTTGAAAATCATGGGATTCTTGTATTAATTTAGCAGTTCATATTTCAATCTTCTCTCAAATGTTAATACTCTTGAAGTTGCCTATACTTGTGCTCTAAACAATACTATTTAAACATACTGCAAATCTAAGTGCAAAATTTCGCAATACTCAGAAAAATCAGTTTTCCCAAACACATGTAGCCCTAAATAGAGGTAGTTATCAAATTTGTGTAAATAAGTTTCATTTTACAGAATACCATGAAGTATAAAAGAGTGGTGTTTTGGTGGTTTTCAGATTCTAAAATATGATGTTTTGAGAGTTTTTCCTATTGATAACATAGTACTTTGTCATGAAATTTCCAAAAGGTAAATGCACTAACTTTGAACCTGATAATTTCTATTAGTGACTAGACCCAAGAACTCACTGTATTACAACAAAAATCTACATTTGAACAATATTCATTTTAGCTGCCCCCATCTGTATTAAAGGTGCACTGTGTAACTTTTTGGTTGAGGGTCCGTCACTTGCTTGTCTCTATGGCAGTAGCGTGCGGTGACTTTTATGGGTAGGCAAGCAGACTTGGGGTGGACGTCAAAATTTAGTCAATAACACTTTAATAACGCCACTTTTTATGCAAACTGCATTACAAATTAGTATATTTATTTTTACTCACATTAACTGCATGTATACTGAGCCATTCTGGAGTCAAATTACAGAAACCTAGACCATGTAGGTTTTTTTTTAATATTTGTATATGGCACTGTATTTGACACCATCTTTGTACAAACAGGGTTATTTGTTTCTACTCCTACACCTTTTTTATGCAGCTGAGCCTCAGGACTGTTCTTATCTATGTAATTATTATAATGCATCTAGCAGAAATCATATGAATGGCTTATGACTGTGTACAGATGTGTAATGCACTTACTACACAACATGTACATTCATGAAATGATGAGATACTAACAACAACAGTGGTCAGACAGGTGCACTGATCAGACAGGTGCACTTATAATACAGCCTGATGTGTCACAAACGTCCCCTTAAACACAGCGTGAGAACCATGGATCTATAATATGGTTAGAACAGCGCGCTCACACTCACCTCTCACAGATGCAAAACCATGTCTTTCCTGAAGAAACGTCCTGTATTTCCATGAAGCAGAGTAGGTTCAGAACAGACACATGTTCCTCCAGACGTGTGTAGTAGTGCTGTTATTCCACTGACACCGTCGCTCCTTCATAAACACACAGACGAGACAGGCTCCTCACTGCCCCGGCCGCTCTCACTCCACTGCTCTGTCCGGATCCACCATTTCACACAAAATAGCCCTGAAACTAGCTCACTGTTTCATTGAATGACGCCCTGTATTTCTAACTATCATCTAATCATTACAAACGCGAAGTTACAAACAATGACTTGTCGCTAAAAGCAAGTTATTTTTAGACACGTGTTGAAAGTTAGCGCTGCTGTTGTCGTCTCCTGCTGCACATGCGCACTCCCTGGGAATCACCGCACATCTTTGGTTCCCATCAGGTTTCCACGGATGATGACACGAGTTTATTCAGCGCTGTTTGAGCCGACTGTTGTCTTCAGTACGCACGCTCAAACCTCTAAAACAACCGGCTGCCGTCTCTGGTAGTAAAAGCGCATGTAGAAGGTAAATAGCCACGATCTCAACATGTGCCTTCAAGCCCCTCCATAGAAGGGCAAAACAACACGTTAATGGGACGTTCGGAACCGCAGTTGTTGCAGTTTGCTCAGTGACCAGAAGAGTGACTACAATCATGTTTCAAACAGACAGAAGTGAAAGGAAAACAGGATTATTTGGATATAATATGAAACTATTTAATTATACTTTTGACACGCAATGATTTTAGATTTTATTGGGCAACCACTGCTTGCTTTGATTTCCCTGACCACACTGCACCGGAAAAGTTACGCAATGCACTTTTAAATAATACTGGCCTATAGATTGTTGTGATGTCATGTGAACTCCAAATCCAGCAATACAGTAACAGTAAGTGTGCCAGTCTGCTGTCCTCCGTGAACCTCTGCCGTAAACACATTGTATAACTGGACAACAAAAGCTAGACAAACCTGAAGAAGCAGGCACATGCTGCACTATTTGTACAGCAACTCAAGTGTGTCAGTCTAACTAAACATGGGAGGAATTCCACTTGCCCTCCCAGCCTATCTGCCCCGGTGAGCTACAACTCTCTGAGGTGTCTCCCAACTGGCCCTGCGTTCACCGATTCACCTTCAGATAGGCCTGATGAGATTGCAAGCAGCGCTGAGCTACGCGGCCAAGAAAACAGAGAAGAAGAGAGATGATGGAAGAGGAGGTGACCAGGAGGTGAAGACGGTTGCCAGATAGAGGGAACAGGCCAAGAAAGATGGAGTTCCTTTCAGCACTGAACTGTATTAACTTTATATATTATACAATTAACAGTTGCTCAAGAATAAACAGCTCCCCGTGTTGCATATTTACATACTAGGGCTGTCAAACATACTAGTATAATTACCCAGAGATATTAATTGATGCTGAAACTCGTATCAAAATAAGTTACTCCTAGTATTCACAATATTATTAAAATGGGACTACTGGGTTTTGATGATATTTGTTCACATGTTACAACTTAAAACCTTGAACAGATCTAAAGACTTAGAATCTAAACCAAGCGGAAACCAGAACTTCGGCCTACACAACTGGATGTAACTAAGAAACAGCATTTGTTTATCTGCAAGTTTCTTGGATACAGTAAGAAAAGGCCTGCATAGCAAAAATGAAACCCGTCAGAATTACTCACCGTTTTAAATATTACAACACTGTAGTTATGTTAAGGTACAACACTTTTTGGTCACGTAATCACAGGGATGTAACAATAACTGTAATATTGTAATATTGTGATATCGTATCGTCAAAAGTCTCACAATGATATCATGGGCCATCACAATATATACTGAATCACAAGTATTAGTATAATTACCCAGATATTAATTGATGCTAAAACTCTTATCAAAACTCCTTTGTACAAGTATTGACACTGAAAAACAGAAAGAAATTGGACCTTTCCTGAATAGTTTTACAATGGTGTTAATTTATACTAAGACTAGCATGATGTTATTAGAAGCTAGGATTATTTTTGTGTTGACAGAAAAGTAGCATAGTCACAATTGTGTTAGCCTCCACAAAACATCGCAATAAATACTGTACTATGAGATGTGCATAATGGAAATATTGTATCGAGACATCCCTACGAATTCCTTTTTATTTCTGTTACAAATGCGCTGTGTTTTCCTGAAGCACATCTCCAGTCACTTCCCCCTCTATCTGTGGAAATCTGTGCTCTGCCGTGGATTCTGTAACCTTCCTTTGTGAGGTGGATAGGGATTAGTGTCCAGGGCCAAGTTCTTGATATCTCACTCAAAAGCAGCTGCGTTTAGCCTTTCACTCACTCACCTTTTTTCATTGCCGTAGGATTTCTGTGCAACTTTCGCGTGCAGGATCATGACAGTTTGGTCTCCTCTTTCTTTTAGGTAATTCCGCATGGCTTCTCTGTAAATAAAAAAGCAAAAAAGGTAGTTATTAGTTCATTTTGTGATCAGAAAATAATGTGATGAGAAATATTGCGATAAATTATAAGATTATGATGCCACTGACACAACAACAATAAAGCAGGATAAGTTCTTCTCTCAAACAGAAAACACTCTGTTCCACCTTATGATGTCATGTGGCAGGAAGTGCTCCACTGTGTTTTTAAACTCCACACGCTTTCACTAGAATCATTTGGATGATTTCAGCCCTAGAATTGCAAATCTCTACTATACAAAAGGTAAAAGGTAGCTGTTGAAATCTACCGCTTCATGACATCACAAGGTGGACACATCATATTTTGAGCTTTAGAGATGTAGACAGAATAAAAATAAAGGATTACTCAAACATGTGTGAATGAAACAAAAAACAACTCCAGGTATATTTTTGATAAGGGAACAACATTCTAATATGGCTTAAAGCTCACAAGAGTCAATTTTGTGCAATATACGACCTTCAAATCTTATCATATTACACAAAATGTTACAAACTCTCCCCCTAATGCTAAGAAAATGTACACACAATAAATATCCAAAATATATTGCTCCAGCTCTCATATATTGAACTATAAAATCAATATTGTAATTACTGTGACAGGCCTAGATTGAGCACAGTAAGATTAAAAGAAAACACATAGCAGATGGACTGTACACTTGCAATGACCTCTGGAAAGCTTGTGTAAGATATAAGCCAAAAAAGTCACATCTCTGCGGACTGAGCTGAACCATAAATGACCGGCTCAGAGGGACTGCGAGGTGCAAAGGGGAAGCAACGTGAGGGAGCGAGGAGGTTCAGGAGAGGGAAGGAAAGGGGGAAAGAAAACAGATGAAAAAACTTCAGCTGAGCTCACCAGCAAAGAGTTCGCTGCTGGTGTCAGAAAAGTTGTTAAATCTGTACTCACGTACAACTAAAGCTCTTCATAATGTCAATGGAGTTATGAGTTCAATTCAAAACTGTACGTAGTTCAAGGGCCCATATTACACTATTTTCTGATCTGTTATAATGCCCTCATCCAAAACGTACCGGACTTGTGTTTCATTTCATTCACACGTCATTTAACATTCAAATCCTGCATATTTAGGCTGAGTTCTTCTCTCAAACAGAGAACACTCTGTTACACCTTATGATGCCATGGTACCGCATGAAGTTCTCCACTGCGTTTTTAAACTCCATACACCTTCATTTCAGATCATTTGGATGATTTCAGCCCTGGAATTTCTAATCTACTGATTTAAGGTAAAAGGTAGCTGTTAACTTGAAAACTACCACTCCAGATATGTTTTTGGTGAGATAACAAGGTTGTAACATAGCTAAAAGAGTCAGTTTTGCATAATATAGCACTTTTAAACTGGGTGATAGAGCTATACATTATTTACTATTATTATGACACAGTAGCTCACACAAAAGTCAAAATACAAAATTACTAGCAAAATTAACATATGATTTGTTTAGAGCAGAACACAATTTAGCTGTGATGCTCCTGTCTGCATCTTCAAACTGAAAATGTGCTGACCATCATGGAAATCTACTGTAGTTAGGCCTGTCATGATAACACATTTTGAAGCATGATATACTGCTAGAGATACATACAGCCATAAACGATAATACTGAAATTACTTTATGACACAATAACCTAAAAGCGGGATAATCCCAGTAAACAAATGTTTAAATATACAGTGTCATTAAAAGCCCTGAGCTGGAATACATAAATAACAGAAAGAACCCATAATTAGAAGAGAAGAACATAGAAGTTATTTATTTAAATCTTTGCAGTTTAAATCTTTTTTTATTACATAATTTATGCGCCGTTACAAAAGACAAACAGCTTCTCCAATTCTTTTGTGCCTTCTGCGATTAAATTGCTCAACTCTGATGGTTCTTTGAAGTTATTTGCATTGTCATATATTGTTGTATTGAGTTCCACAATATTCCAATGTAAGTCAATTGGAGCCAGAGTCGGAAGGAGCCTAAGAGCCGCATGCAAACTTTGGAACGCAGTGGCTAGCGCATTAGCTATGTCCATTTATATATACAGTCTATGGTCTACATCTCCAAAGCTCAAAATGCTCTATTCCACCTTGTGATGTCATGTAGTGGTAGTTTTCATATTAACAGCTACCTTTTATATTTAGTCCAACAGAACTTTAAATAATCCAAATGAGTGTAGTGAAGGTATATGGAGTTTAAAAACACAGTGGAGCACTTATTGTATTACCACATGACATCACAAGGTGGAAAGGAGTGTTTTCTATTAGAGAGAAGAACTAGACTAAATATGGAGGATTTGTGTGTTAAACATCTGTGAATAAAACAACTCCAGGTATGTTTTTGATGAGGAAACAGCATTCTAACAAATCAGAAAAAAGTGTGATAATGGCTCTTTTTAAATATTCACAGCATCAGTTTGACAAAAAAAAAAAAAAAAAAATTTACGAGGTCAAAGCTCGAACTCCAAAGCCTAATTAAGACACACGCCGCGTAGGCATTATCAAACTGCTGGGGCCGAGCAGAAGCACATATGTCCATGACACCTGACACGCGAGCTGTGTACGGGGCGTCCCACTCACCACGCACTCTCCCCTCCGCACGCTCATTCTGGACGGAGCCTTTGTTATGAAAAGTGTGGGGCCTCTGTGCGTGTCTGCAACGGAGGGGGGTGCAGCCGGGGGTCGGAAGAGTTTGATTTCATAACCAACTGGCTCCGATTCCTCACTTTAGACGGAGATGACACGGAAAAATGCAATTACGCTGTTTAGACTTGGCATTTTTCAACCACACATCACTAGCAAAACACGAGAAGGAATGCGCAATTTTTGAATTCCAAACACTTGAGGCCATTATATAGTAACATGATAGCATCGATTCACCACATGGAGAAAATCACTTTGTTTCCCTGAGCCAAGCTTGAAAAAAAGGTGCACACAATTGCACTAGTTAAAAGGAAATATGAGACACATTAAGTAAAGCACACTTGATGCTTGGCCGCTTCCTCCAGGGCTCAAGTGAAACAAGAACTTAGTGTCAGAAAAACAGAGGGCCTATTAGTGATCCCTGGGGAACTCCAGAGACATGATGAAGAGAGGAATGCACACTTTATCCCAAGTAAGAAGTTGAATATACAGCCACAAAACAAGAACTTTATACGATTTTCTCATAAAGTTTAATCTATAATTCACCCTGTAGGCCAACAAGACTTAGTTTAAAAAGCAAAGATGAGATGGGAAGAAGGAATGACAACTGACAAAGAGGACTGAACCAAAAAACAACTATGGACTCTGGATTTTGATTATTAACAAGTTTAAATAACATTTGGTTCTATTTTTGCTGAAGTATTTGTATGTTGCAATTAGTTTAAGCAGTTTCAAATTGTTCAGAGGAGACTAATGATGGAGATGGACAGAAGGTTATAATAATGTTTTTATTTCCTACAGCATCACACAACAATGTAATTTACATGTTTTAATAATTGATTATTTTTTTAGACTGGAATTTAAAAAATTATCTGAGGTCTGAGTTAGGGGCCTCAAGAGTGCACAAAAGGAGGAAACAACTGTCCCTCAGACCAGTCAGAGTGAAGAGTGTGTTCCAGCCATATCCTTTAAACTCGTGCTAAAATGCTAACAGTGCAACTTTATGTATTATATGTGATGTTCCTTTGAACTCTGACATGAACCTGCTGCCTTACGTGACCTTTAAAATGGGCTTTGCATGTGATAACAAATGAATGCAACACACTTGAATCAAAATGCAGTGTTGTTAGTCAATAAAACACAAAATAAAGCACCATATATGGTTCAGAACCACAGAATTTTGATGGAAACAAAATGTTTGTAGTATCCCCACCATTAAAAAGAAAAATTCAATTAACCTAATTTTGTGTAGACAGCAACAATCAGGCCAGATGCCTATAAAACCATATACCATTACAAAGTTTTATTTCCATGATAATTTGAAAATTAAGGGGCAATACACTGGGAATTCCCCTTATCATGGTCCTTTAAAAACTAATTTATCCTGGTGACAACTAACAGACACTAAGTGCTAAGTGTGAAGATAAATTATGTTGCAAAAACAAGCAAAATTATAAAAATCTAATAAAATAGAGATGAAGAAAAAGAATGTCTAACAGAACAGACTCACGCATGACCCACAGCAAAGCCACGAGGCGTTAAATGCAGCTTTAACCTCTGTGTAATACAACAGCACGACTGAAGAGTGGCTAAAACGTTGTTGAGGACACTCAGGACATACAAATACATCTTAAGTAAAATGTATTTAGTGGAACCAAAAAAATGTATTTGGCTTATGTAATACTCCAGTATATTCCCTACCATTATATTGTCAGAGCACCCTACCAACAGCGCCCCATGCCCTGTCAATCAAAGTATGCGGCACTAATCACTTATCATTAAAACAACCATCTTCCCTATAAATCCAGGCCATATTTTCTTTCATACATTGCCTGTCTAATCCAATCCGTTCTACAATGTGATCAGATGTGACAGATGCAAAAAACTGTCCCAGCTCAGGAGTAAGTTATATTAGAGTTTGTTGATAATAATAAAATGCTTACTAATACTAAGTGGCATTTTTATAGTAAGTCAAGGGTCTTCAACGTTTTTCAGGCCAGGGACCCCCTATTATATATATGGCATACTATTGTGTTTTATATTAAATTGGGCCTAGTGTCATGTAACATAGCTACTCTGTTATTGCACATTCAATATCAGGGGGGTATTCCATCAAAGTCACTTAACAAGTCTAGGCTTATCCTAAAATCTTGAGCTGAAACTAGCTCCATCTCCAGTTTAAGCCTGAACTCGTTCCATGACAGAAATAAGCCTGAGTCTGACCAAAGCTCAGGCCTGAAGTTTAAGCTGCACTTTGTGCGCGCTCCTTGTGACTCTGAGAAGACCACATCAATGGAGCAACGACATCACGGAAAATGGGCTCAAAGGGTGACTTTTTTAATGATCTGATTAAACGAGAGAGGAGCCACAGCACACATGGACAAGAGTTTGATACAGGACACTGAACATGTCCGGTCATTCTGATCTGAGGAGCGAGAGGAAAGACACGACTCACCCCTGCCTCACCCCTTCCCAATGCACGGTAATACATGTGGACCTTAAGTTCTGCTGTGCGTAAAACAGCGTCATGCTGTAACGTAAGTCTTCACATGTAGCCTAGAAGAAACGATCAAATCTGGGCCAACGTGTTTGCAGTTTGACAGGGAGAGAGACGAGGGAATGATGAGAGAGAGACAGACGTGATGATGGAGCGCACAGCCAGAACCCACTGAAAACCAGTTCACCGTCATCCTTCAAAAATTAAGAAATGTTTTTTTTTTTAAAGTAATCAGCAAAAGATTTTGCGACGTCCCCCTGCAGTACCTCCGTGACCCCCCTGTTGAAGACCTCTGTAGTAAGTAAACAAACTCTGCCTGTCAAATTAGTAAACCTATGTCTTACTGAGAAACCAATACATTCAAGTTAAGTTTGGCTGACACTTGGCACATATAAGTTGTCATAAACAAAAGAAAGCACTTACTACATCTGACCCAAGAAGTGAGAAAACACGCCACATCTTCAAGACAACACAAACATTTGATTTCCTGTAAGTATATTGCACCAAAGTACACACACCATCTAAATTATTACTAACCGCCTTAAACTTTACCTTTATTAAAATTAAAAACTTTGATAACAGCAGTAAATGTTAGAAAAATAATTTATTCAAGAAAGAGTTTTTACAATCGAATTTTAAACAGAGATGGGAAGTCATGTGAGAGGGGTTATTAGAAGTGTGCATGAGCAGACACTTGTGTGGTGTGTGTGTGAGAATGTGTGAAAGCACTACAGATGCTGCATCTGTCCAGTACATCTGCCACTGGTCTACAGCACAGAGTCCTGACACCAGAGCAACAGCAGAGTGGGGAACTGCACACACCAGTGAGAATGAGGAGCAGCCTGGTAACACTAAAGAGGGGGTATTTTACTTATGGGGTATTAACTGCACATACAGTATAACATATTTAAATAATCATGTTACCTTGTATTGTTTGGAAAATGGTATAATCGTCAAAATCTATAAAATATTAACATTTTATACGTGCCATTTATAATATATCAGATAAGTCACTCCCCCTTCAGAGCGCTATCACAATATAATCAGCGAGCATCCTGTCAAGTTGCTGTGTACAGTTTTGTATCATGTGTTTATATATTTATGAAAAATTGTTGTGTGGGAGCATGGATGACATAGGCTTGCCAGCTAACCATAAGGAGGGGTTCGAATATGCCTTTCATGAGGGAACAATATTATATGGTAGAAAGCTTAAAAAAAAAAAAAATTGATTTTGCAGTACCAAGTTGTTCCATAATACATCCAAGTCAATCACCCCATGAAGCATGACAACTCTGGGACTATTCATAATCCTTGGGGAACTCCGGTGACCACAGTTCAGAGTGGTGACGAAGAAAACTTACTATACACAGACCTGCTGATGTCAAGACCAAGGGCCATGATATTAGAACACATTGTGTGTAACAGTGATCTATTTAAACACACTTGTCTTATCTGGGGACACGTGTATAATTTTAGTAATAAACCCTAAAAACAATTAGAAAATGGTCAAATCAACTTAGGAGATCAAAATATGTAGTAGAATGTAAATAGATTATGCAAAATACCCCAAGTTAATACAATAAGGAAATATCAGTATTTAGTAAATGTCAAACAACTGGCTTGGGCTTTAAAATACAAAAATGCCAAAGTCCTGCTGCCAGCTCTAATGTTTCAGCTTTCACAAAAGTATGACTTCTACAAACTGCAGAGTGAAAAACTTCACCATATTTGGCAAAAAGCAAATGTATGCTCAATAAAAGGGACATGAATAGCAAGATTCAGAAGGAAGTTTCAGTAACTTGCCCAAAGTAACCTCCGACATGTGTCAGCAAAGACACACTGAGTCATGAAGCCACTGCAGTTTGAGTTCAAGATTTATCAGTCCTGTTCATGCCAATGGGCACATTAGGCTCTTAACTCAGTGTTGGCTTTCAATAAGTAAGACCTGTGGTTAAATGGGCTTTTTTAATAATGACTAAATAAATAACAACAAAAAAAAGACTAAATCATTGCTTAAAGGTGCACTGAGCTAATTTTCTGGTGGGTGGTCCACTACTTGTCTTCATAGAGTTATTGCTTTGCCTGAAATGTTCCATGGTATGGCATTAAACATATCCATCTAGCATTTGTTCATTATGGGTGTTTAAATTGCTTGGGGTTCAATCTATACTGTGGAACATTCTAGACAAGGCAATAACATTTCCATGGAGACAAGCAGGTGGTGGACTCTCCACTAGAAATGTTATTGATTATTTTATTTCCATCCATCCATCCATTTTCTCCCGCTTAATCCGGCTGGGTCGCGGGGGCAGCACGCTGCCCATTACTCTGTGCACCAGACCCAGACCCCTATGAACCCCTCTGCAGGTGGTGAGCCCACATCACAGGTATATTCTGGCATTATTCTACAGACAGTCATATTTAACATGTACTGACCAAAAAGGTGTAGGCTGAAGTTATGCAGTGCACCGTTAAATTAAAGATATTCTGAAAATGCAACTGGAATCTAGGATCAGAAAGTTCAGACTTTTATAAAATACTGCTGATGTGAGTAGCTTTTCCCACTTCCACACAAGGCTTTCCAGTGCATTTGAGAGTGAGCCCAAAGGCAGAAAGCATCTTGTCCTCATGTGCACAGAATGTATAAGAGGCGCTCTCTCTGGACCCCAGTGCGTGCTAGTGCCTGCTTCTCTCACTGCTTGTGTGTCTCTGTATTGTATTTCCAGTCGAGTAGCCTCCCTGACACGGCACCCCTGCAGGACCCCAAGCTTTAGCTGCCCTAAAAAGCCCCAGAAGGACTGCCTGTGCTGCTGCCTGACAGAAAGTGGTGGAAGATGTTGAATGAGTAGAGACGAGGGAATGTGAGTGAACAAGAGGAAAAAAAGAGGACAAAGAAGAAAAACACGATGCAATGAGGAAATGTGTTGTGTGCCTCTTAGCCACAATGTTGCTGACAGTTCAAAATGTTTATGGATATGAATAATTATAATTTTAATGTTATATTAAATGCGTTCCATATTTAAAGGGCCCATATTACGCTATTTTCTGATCTCTGTTATGGTTTTTTCCCTTATCACAAACATACAGTTGTGTTTTATTTCATTCATACAAATCCTGCATATTTAGGTTGAGTTCTTCTCTCAAACTCAAAACACTCTGTTCCACCTTGTGATGTCATGTGGTAATACAGGAAGTGCTCCAGTGTGTTTTTTAAACTCCAAACAAGTGCACTAGAATCATTTCAGACCTGGAATTGCCAATCTCTATTATTTTGAGTATTTTGAGTTTTGGAGATTTGGACAGACTAATAATAAAGGATTAGTCAAACGTGTGAATGAAAGAAAACAACTCTAGGTATGTTTTTGATGAGGTAACAGCATTATAACATGATTTAAAGCTCAAAAGAGTCCATTTTTTGCAATATAGGCCCTTTAAACAACTGTTATAGTATAGTAGTAAACAATAATGATCTAGCAGTGAACTTTATGGTTAAGCTTTTTTTCTGCACATTCTGGTGATAAAATGGCAATTATTTTTGTTGCAGATTATCACGATTATATCAAATGTCCCACAAACAATTACTGTCTACCCTTTTTATCACGATATTATTGTGTATTGTCCCATTCCCTATTGGTGACTGTCATTTCTAGCCATCGAGCAAGTCCCACTGGCAGCACATGAATGAGCCAGACACATCAAAAAGACACTCGGGGCCCCTCCATCCAGAACAAGACAATATGCAAGCATTCATTTTACCCTCAGAGAGCCACGTGTAAAAAGAGGCTAGCCGCTTCCCAGAAACAATGATACAAACACCAACAAGCAAACAAGTCTGTACAGAGGCTTCCAGGAGCAAAACCACAACCATCCATCAGCATTCAGGGTCCATCCAGTGCTGCTCCCACTGACTCAGACAAAAGAGAAGTGTGCCTAATCAAAAACGTGCAGGAGGCTGGTCTGAGGAAAACTGAATGCGCCAACAATACAGGGCATGGGGAGTTCAAACAGCCAGGCCAGAACACAGAGCTTTGGGATTGATGCAACACTGTGTAAAAAAAGCTTAAAAATGGGTAGCATTTTATGTAAGTGCAAGTAATACTCCAGTAATGGCGAATCATATTTAAAGCGTCCATATTACGCTATTTTCTGATCTTTGTTATAATGTTGTTTCCTTATCAAAAACACACCTGGAGTTGTGTTTTGTTTCATTCACACATGTTTAACACACAAATCAAGCACATTTAGGCTGAGTTCTTCTCAGTTATACTGCGTTTTTTAAACTGCAAACACCTTCACTAGAATCATTTGGATAATTTCAGCCATAGAATTGCCAATTTCTAGCTGTTAATTTTAACAAAGTGGAACAGAGCATTTTGCACTTTGAAGATGTAGACAGACTAATAATAAAAGGTTACTCAAGCATGTACAAATAAAACAAAACACAACTCCAGGTGTACATGTTTTTGATGAGGTAACAATATTCTAACATGGCTTAAAGCTCACAAGAGTAAATTTTGCGTAATCTAGGACAATGATAAAAAGGTAAAAAAGTTTGCACTCCCGGCTATTCAGTATTATTGATTGGCTATGCAATTTTCAAACCAAATTTTAATAGCGATCAAGATCTAATCATTATTAACTGTCAATGATCGGCCAGCTTAGGTCTAGATCTACAGCCAATGTTCTCAGAATAAACATGTGGTTTGGAGCAGACTTTGGAAGAAGCAATCTGACTATTATTTCTTTTTTCCTTTGTTTTGCAAAAGACAAACGAAATTTCAAAATCCTGATTGATCAATATGAGGTAAACACATTTTAATTGGTTGATAAACTTAATGGTAATCAACCTACCTTTACACTTAGGCATGTCACAATAACAAATTTTGAAGTGAGATATATTGCTGAAGTAAATATAGACAACAGACGACAATATTGAAACCAAACCATAAAGATTAACTATCCCAACAAAAAGTATTCTAAAGGTACAATAATTTAAAAAATATGATCTACAATAAATAAACAACAGTTAGATTGCATAATTTTACCTCATAATCAAACCTTCTACAGCTGAAATTGTATTAGATTGAAAAAAAAAAAAAATACAAAGTACAAAGAATAGTACAATGTAAAAAGTACTCAAAAAAATATTGACCCTCAAAAATGATTATTCCATTTTTCAAGTATTGAACAATAAGTCAATAAAGTAATTATCGAGATTATTATTAGTAATTATTATTTGGTGGTGGTCTTATTTTGCATTTTTACATTGTGACTCAATTTCAATATTCTCATTTTTTTATTTATATGAAAACAGAAAACGCAGCGTTACTTTTAACAGCTCCCAGAATTGTGGTATAGCATGTGTGTATTGGGTTGTGCTTTGTGCATGTAGACTCACCTTGTTAGGCGCTGTGGCTGAGGGCGCTCACCGAACTTCCTACAAAAAGACACAGCAACAAGAACAACATGAGTGGGGCTGCTTTTCAACCACAAATGTGCCTCAACCACAAATACACCAAGTAAACACCAGCTCACAAGTCAACACAGGGACTCCAACATTAATTGCCTTTGTTTTTGCCACCCACTTCAACAGCTAGCTTTTCTTAGCTCGTTTCCTGGTAGGGCTGTCAAAAGTATCAAAAATCAGATACTAATCGCAGGTATCGGTACTAAAAAGTCGCATTCACAAGACAGATATGAACCGTTCCTGAATAGCTTTAGAATGATCTTGAGCTGTATCAGAACAAGTATAAGACCACAGACTAGTATACACTCATGGAGCACTATGAAACCTACCTTGACGACTGAGGGATTACACAGATAAGGCCACATGGTAATATAAAAGAAAGTACTATTATTTAAAGGTGTACTGCATAACTTTTCCTGGGGAGGGGCCATCAAATCCTTTTCTTCATGGAGATATAAATGCTTTGTCTGGAATGTTTCACAGCATGGTATTAAACCTTTCTGTCTTCATAGATACCAAACCAGACCAAGTTGCAGGTCAGATCTGTGGAATGGCAACCCCGCTCACAGTCAGAATACATGTATTTCTCTGTACATTTGAGATATAAATGAGATATAAATGTAACTGAATAAATGTAAGGAGTTGTTTAATGTCATACTTAATATAAATACAAATATTCCAGGCAGAGCAATGACATACCCACAGAAACAAGCAAGTGACTGACCCCAAACCAAAAAGTTACATAGTGCACCTTTTAATGTTAAACATTACATTCAATTCTAAAGAAGGAGCTTTTTAATTAACATTATGGTATCAGAATCAGTATTGAGTATCGAGTCTAAACTTTAGTATCGAAATAGAGTTTGAAATTTTAGTATTGTGATGACAATGCCATCTCCTAGAATAGCAATATAAAGAAAACAATAGGCCTTAGCTGATTTACAGTGAGTAAATAGAGCAATTGTCAACACCCATCCATTTTGGTTATCTAGGATTTTACAACCTGCTGTTTTAAAAGGTCAGCTCAGCTCAACATGTGGCTGTGATTCAGGCACTACTGTTGACAGTGGCTCTGTTACTTTTAAGTACCGTGCTGATAAAATATGGAACAGATACAGTAAGTGTTCTGGCTTCACGAGGGCTGATCTGAATTGTAAAAATGGGACTGTTTGACTTGATAATTTGACGGTGCTTCTGCCAGTTCAACAGTGTATAATGCTGTAGCTCGGGGATAGAAATGCCTGGAAGAGGTTGAAAGGAGCTTCTGCATTACAGAACTGTAATGAAGAAAGCGCAATCACAGAAAGAGACGGGGCTACTGGAGAGTCCGGTTTAGGTTCAAACATCCAACAGAGATGTCAACGAAATATTAAAAGTACACCATGTAACTTTTTGTTTGGGGGTCAGTCACCTTCTTGTTTCTATGGATATGCCGTTACTCTGTCTGGAATGTTCCACAGTATGACATTAAACAGCTCTGCCTTACATTTATTAAATTACAAGTAGTTCTAAGCTCAAAAGCCCAAAAATAGCTAGAAAAAGAGCCTTTCTGACTGTGAGCGGGGATGCCTCTCCACAGATTTGACCTGTAACTTGGTCTAGTTTGGTCTCCATGAAGATAGAACGTTTTAATACCATACTGTGAAACATTCCAGACAGAGCAATAACGTCTCCATTTGAGGGACCCTCCACCAGAAAAGTTACACAATGTACTTTAAAGGGCTCATATAGGCCTAATAATGGCTTTAGTTTCATTCACACGTTTGAGTAATAAGACTTAACACTTGTATTGTGATTTTCAAGATATCCAAAGACATGAGGAGATGAAATGTAGCTCTACATATTTGTAGTCTTGTGCTCACGAGCTCAAAACGCTCGATTTCACCAGCTAATGTCATCAGGTGGGACCTCACTTCCAGCCTATGCCCTTTCACTGAATGTTTGAATCTTTGCAGCTCCTAAATCACTGGGGCGGTTGGTTCCTTTCTTGATCAGTCTTGATCAGTCAGTTGTGTAATACGCACCCATTTGTATTCACCAATTATATTTTTTTTACAGATTAATATGGACAACAAGAAATGAGAAGGCTTGGGGTGAGTTAGCTGAATAATTTAAATAATGTCAAAAAGCTAAGAACTACATTCAAGTTCAAAGTATTTTGTATGCAGGAAATTATAAATACTTTTACCCTATTATATACATTTATAGTTATAAAACATGGAATGCCAATGTTAAGAAGTACTTAAAATACAAACAAATGAATTATGTTCATTAATATTAATTAAATCATAACCTTTAATACAAGTTAAACACGGTCTTGACTTGCCAAAACTAAATAACAAACTGCCAAAAGGTTGAAAGGTGAAATTGAAACCACAAAATGTGTGACCGCAATTAAAGAAAAGCGCCTAATGTCACACCTAAGGTCACACCTTAACCCAGTGGAAAAGGTTAATTTCTGAAACAGATCATACTTCAGACTTGAAATACAAAACATTCATAAAATCTGACCACAAATTTAAAGCATTAAAGGTGCACTGTGTCGCTTTTCTGATGTAGGGTCTGCCGCCTGCTTGTCTCCATAAAAATAAATGTTTTGCTTTGGATGTTCCAAAGTATAAAGATCTAGTCAACATTTATTCAATTACAGGTGCTTTTTATTGCTAAAAATACCTTGAAAAACGCATTGTGAGTGGGCCTATCTCTCAACAGATCTGACCTGTAACTTGCTTGATCATGCCACTTGTCTGTCCCTATGGCACTAGATAGGTCACACTGGAATATTCCAGGCAAAACAATAACATCTCCATGGAGACAAACGGGTGGCAAACTCTCTACCAGAAAAGTTACACAATGCACCATTATTAAACTGAATATTTTTAATTATTCCACATTGTAATTAGTAAAGCCCATTGGTATTTAAGATTTGTTTGCACATACACTATATTGTCAAAAGTATTCACTCACCCATCCAAATCATCGAAATCTGATGTTCCAATCACTTCCATGGCCACAGGTGTATAAAATTAAAGCCTAGGCCTGCAGACTATTTCTACAAAAATTTGTGAAAAAATGGGTCGCTCTCAGGAGCTCAGTGAATTCCAGCGTGGTACTGTGATAGGATGCCACCTGTGCAACAAGTCCAGTTGTGAAATTTCCTCACTCCTACATATTCCACAACTGTCAGTGGTATTATAACAAAGTGGAAGCGATTGGGAATGACAGCAACTCAGCCACAAAGTGGTAGGCCACGTAAACTGACGGGACGGGGTAAGTGGATGCTTAGATGCATAGTGCGCAGAGGTCGCCAACTTTCTGCAGAGTCAATCGCTACAGACCTCCAAACTTCATGTGGCCTTCAGATTAGCTCAAGAACAGTGTGTAGAGAGCTTCATGGAATGGTTTTCCATGGCCAAGCAGCTGCATCCAAGCCATACATCACCAAGTGCAATGCAAAGCGTCGGATGCAGAGGAGACGCGTTCTCTGGAGTGACGAATCATGCTTCTCCATCTGGCAATCTGTTTGGCGGTTGTCAGGAGAACGGTACTTGTCTGACTGCATTGTGCCAAGTGTAAAGTTTGGTGGAGGGGGGATTATGTTGTGGGGTTGTTTTTCAGGAGCTGGGCTTGGCCCCTTAGTTCCAGTGAAAGGAACTCTGAATGCTTCAGCATATCAAGAGATTTTGGACAATTCCATGCTCCCAACTTTGTGGGATCAGTTTGGACATGGCCCCTTCCTCTTCCAACATGACTGTGCACCAGTGCACAAAGCAAGGTCCATATAGACATGGATGAGAGAGTTTGGTGTGGATGAACTTTACTGGCCTGCACAGAGTCCTGACCTCAACCCAACAGAACACCTTTTGGATGAATCAGAGCGTAGACTGAGAGCCAAGCATTCTCATCCAACATCAGTGTGTGACCTCACAAATGTGCTTCTGGAAGAGTGGTCAAAAATTCCCATAAACACACTTCTAAACCGTGTGGACAGCCTTCCCAGAAGAGTTGAAGCTGTTATAGCTGCAAAGGGTGGACTGACGTCATATTAAACCCTATGGATTAAGAATGGGATGTCACTTAAGTTCATATGCGAGTCAAGGCAGGTGAGTGAATATACACAATATAGTGTATATTCTATTCCAGACATCATTTGAACTTCCTTTAACAAAAGAGAGAAAACAGTTACAATTAGTGTAGAGTCAAGAGTATTTTATAGCGTGAGTCACACCTCCACATCCCTGACACGTGCGCAGAGGGAAACCACAATACAAAAATAACATGCAAACTTGTGACACATCAAACACTAAAAAAATTACTTTTTTGGTTAATTTCTGCTTTTTGTTCTTCTCTGACGTCTTTGAGCTCATAATTTTTGCTGAGTGCAGTCATAATTTCCATTGTCATATCCTCAGAAGACACGCTGACTAAATAGGTTGCAGTGGTTCAAAGTTAATGAGATGGAGACTTTCACAACTCACTTAAAACTTGGATTTATCTGCAGGAGAACACCGGTTTGAGGATTTGTTCTATTCGCTGTGACCCAGACAAGGACAAAACAGGAAGAAATGTCATTAATGCAGGATGTGTCTGTTTTGTTGACCAAGTGCCAGTGACTGATGTAATAGCTGTGAGAGGGCCTTTGACCTTTTTAACCAGAAAAGACAAAATTCTGAGTAGAGGGGAGTGAGGAGAGACGCCATGGTACACTTGATCTACTCCAAGAATTTACCATTTTATTTTCAGACTTGTCAATTCCCACTACAAGATTTCTAGTCAGCTATTCCATTAGAGAATCCGCCAGTTACTTGTCTCCATGGAGATGTTATTGCGTTACCTTCCAAATATGGCACTGCACTTTTCAATTTCTTTAGAAACAAGCAGGAGATGTCACAAGGCCAATTTGCAGGTGAGATCAGTTTAGTGGTGACCCCAATCACAGTAACAAGGCCTGTTTTCAAATCTATTTTTGAGCAATAAATACACCTATAATTTAATAAACGCATCTTACATAAGTTAAATATCATATTGTGAAACATTACAGGCAAAACAAGAGCATCTCCATGGTAGTGGACCCCCAGCCTGAAAAGTTACACTGCACCTTGAAAAAAGTAGTTTGTGAATGACAAAATTGTTCTTTGGTAAAAAAAAAAATAAATAAAAAAAGGTCACCTAACCATATCTGACCTTAAAAAGTGTTATATTGTCTGTAAAAAAAAAAAAAAAAAAAAATGAAGTTGCATATCACTTATGTCAACTCCTCCAGCCACTGATGACAGTACATTTTATTTTTACTTGTACACATTTATCTAATTATGCCATATTTGACCCCAGTCTTTTGCTATTTTTGCTACTTATTTTGAATGTATTACCATTTATATTTTATCTCTGTTATTATAATATATTGTGATGTGTGAGCTACTGTGCCCACATAATTTCCTTTGTGGATCAATAAAGTTTGTCTAAGTCCAAGATCAGTGTTCAGTGGGTTTTCTTGAGCGCTACTGTTGCAAACTCTTTAGTCACGTTCTTTGTTAATGGCAGCCGTGATGGACAGATTTTCCCCATGTGGAGGATGTGGAAGCTGAGCCTGCTGATAAGTGTGTCAGAACATCTTACATGCCATCAATAAACACACAGATAGCATGTCACGCCGCCGATTAAGGCGTTACCGCAACGATGTGCTGTAAAAAAGTGGGAAAGGCATGGAAACAAATAAAAGGCATGAAAATAGCTGGGAAGACGCCGAGGGTAAAGAGAAAGCGAGAGAAAGTGGATGTGTGATTGGTGCAAGAGGCAGAAAGAGCTGGTGGAGGTGGAATAATTATAAAGCAGGGCAATCGATAAGGTTCCCACAGTGAAACAGCGCTTGCCTGGGATGGCTAATGGATTCCAGACGGCTCTCCTCTCCCCTGCCTGCTCCTTCTGTTAAACCTTAGCCCCCTCCGACGCTAGCAGGCCACGCGGGGGTAAAGATACTGCAGGGAAACTGAAGTCAGACCGATGAAGAAAAATGGAGATGGTAGTGGTGTATTGAGGATGGACCATGTGAAGGGTTTGGTACAGTTTGAAGAGTACTGTCACGATACTAAAATTTCAAACAATTCGATTTTGATACTAAAGAACAGACATATGGTTTTGATATTAATTTTGGTGTGGTTTAATATCAGATTTTTGATATTGTAAGATTTTTCTATTTTCTGCTAATAGTCATGAGTATTTTATTTTTTGGTACACACTTCATACTTGAAAATCAGTAGACCACAAGTTCAGATTTTCAGAAGTGGTGACAGAAATGGTGGAGGACACGGGTGCAAGACACTTCTGCGAAAAACCACCTTCCTCTTCACCTCTGAGAAGTCACACCTTCACACTCTGACAAGCAAACAACAACAAGACAACACAGGAAAACCACAGCCATGTGTGCTACTGCTGCAGGTACTATTTCTTCTGAGACTGCTCCACACCGTACCTCTGCGGACTATCTGAACCAGCAGCAAGGCCAGGGGTACAGGTGTGCATTGCCTTGAGTCTGACCATACAATACTTATGATATCCATGTCATGATTTGATATATCCCCATACTAAAACAATGGATGATATATTGCGATTTATCAGTAATTACTTCTAATAATATAGTCAACTACACCTTCACAAGAACAAAATTGTATGAAATATACTTAATACATAAATCATGAGAACAGTGAATGTCACCAATGAATTTTTGCGGAAAATATTATTCGGATGCAATTTGAATCGATTTGAAGTATTACGATATATCACTGAATCAATTTTTTTTTTTACACCCCTTGCCAGAGGTCTCCAGTTAACCTGAGGGCAAAAACATTTCCACACTGCCAAACCGGGGTCCACAAAAATATTCTAAAGACAGTGTTTTATTTGCCAAAATAACTTTTTAAGTCCAGGCTCAAAACTCATCTATTCAGACTTTTAACACTCAGTAATGTAGTGACACTTTGCTCAGTTTATTTTATTTCATTGTTTAATATTTTGCATGTTTTTATATTGTGTTGATTTTAACGTGAAGCACTTTGGTCACCTTGAGTGTTGTAAAGGGCTCTATCAATAAAGTTTGTTCGACTGACTGACTGAAAATACAATGGTAAAAATGGCGTTGATCAAAAGCCTCAAGTGTGCATTTATTACTTGTATGGTGTGTATGCATTTTAAATACAACACAAACATATAAAAATAATTTCCACTTACTCGCTGCATGTTTGCTTAATGGAAGGTTTAGTTTGGCAAACTGCGCAACCCTGACTGAGGACTGTTTGCCAAGAGAGGGTTATATACACAATCATATGCATTCAATATTAAGTATTACACCTAAAGTTGATGAGGAAGTCTGACCTTAATGCAATACAATGCTTTTAAAGGGCCCAGCGTATGCATTTTCTGATGTTATATTGTTTCCTCATCCCAAACATACCTGGAGTTGTGTTCTGTTTCATGCACACGTTTAACATACATACGCTGCATATTTAGGCTAAGTTCATCTCTCAAAACTGTTCCACCTTGTGATGTCATGTGGTAATACAGGAAGTGCTCCATTGTGTTTTTAAACTCCATACACCTTCACTGGAAGCATTTGGATCATTTCAGGCCTGCCAGTCTCTACTGACAGCGTCACATGGTGGAACAGAGCATTTTCTGCTTTGGAGATGTAGACAGACTAATAATAAAGGATTACTCAAACATGAAACAAAACACAACTCCAGGGTATGGTTTTGAGGAGGTAGCAACATTAGCTTAACATATCTTAAATCTCACAAGAGTCAGTTTTATGTAATAGAGGACCTTTAACCCCCATAAGGTTGTCAGTCATTGCAGGTCAGGGTCAATGGAGGGGAAAAGGAAGCGCCGAGCTCTGACCATTTCCTGCTTACTATGGACATAATAGAAGAAATGTTTGTAAAATCCCTTAGTCATCCAGGTAGGATCCATGGCAAAGGAGAAATCCTGGGAGCTGAAGAAGCAGCTTGGATGAGCTGCAAAACATATTCGATCAGAAAAAAAACTTTGTCCAGTTGACAGAACTGAATTTACTGCAATAAATTATAATATTCTAATGTATACGATAATATAACTACTTTATGCCAATGACACAAAACAGGATAGTCCCAGTTAATCAATTCTTAAATATGCAGTATCATTAAAAGTAATTTATTCCACCCTCTACAGCTCAAATATGACATTCTTACATAAAAATGGTAAATATCTCCCAACTTTTGTAAAGAAACTGTACAGACGATAAATATTGAGCCCCAAAATAAATTGTTCTAGCTTTATATTTGAACAATAAGTTGAGATAATAATTATCATGACAGGCCTTCATGTTGACTTTTTGTCATATTATAAACAAATAAAATCCCTTCTGTATTTATTTCCTAAGCATAAACAATACTTTTCAATCATTGCCATAAAGAATAGTCAGATTTCTTCCTGAACTCTGCTCCAAACTCTTTTACTGACAGAGGACTGGCTCTGGACCTCTGATAGGCCTATCACAGTAACAAAATTTAAAGTGCGGTATGTATTGCTGAAGAAAATATTGGTGATAAAAGATAATATTTCAATTCAAATTTCATTAATTACATGGCTCTACTTGGTATGCCTATTTTACAAATAGTACAGGACTGGCTGTTACACACAAAACACTAGCCAAATCATAGTGCAAATCACTCACATTACTGATAACACCATGCATCATAGAATAGCAATTATGAAAAACAATTATGAAAACGAATACTAACATAGGCCTGTCATGGTCATTACTATATTGATTTATCGTTCCATATATGAAAGCTGCAACAATATTTTTGGCGTCACTATTTATCATGTGTACATTTTTTGTTATTTTTTGGCTATATGATAACATTTGAGACTAATTAAGACTCATTACAAATGCAAACTAACTATTAAAGTATTTATTGCAACTCATGTTTTTTTAACCATATTGAACATTTAGAATAGTTTTTGGGGGGTAATCAAAATTTATTATCGTGACAGGCCTACTCTAAGCTCTAAGATGCAAGAATTTTACTACAAATCAGTGACAACACATTGTATTTTGTTTATGTTCAAAATGCCAGGTCCATTTGCAGCACCAGAAGATCAGATATAAAATGCCTGCTCCTTCTGATTTAATATCACGCCCCTGGCCTGGCAGAAGCACCTCTGTTTGTCAAAAGCCTGACTGGTTTGAGACTGACAGAAGAACGCTCCAAATATAACCACTGCGAATGTGAGCGCAAGTTTCTGTCAGGATTCGGAAAAGCTGAGGAATCCAGTTCATGCCATGTCAACAGTATGTCTGAGTGAGTGTTTATGAGGCCATGTTACCTTTTTGTAAGAAGATGGCTGGTATCTATTGCACGATGGATAGGTTTTTTTTAATACATTTAATAATACATTTTATTTATACAGCACTTTTCTAAACACTCAAAGACACTGTACAAAGAATACAATTAAAAGTACATATAAAAACAAGGTAATCAGACAAAATATAAACATATAGGCATGCTAAAGCAGGTTAGACGTGAAAAGTAGCTCTCAATAGATGGGTTTTGGATAGTTTCTCTTTTCCATTTGAAAAATAAAAATAAATCAACCAAATGCACTACCACCATATCCATAGGGCACAAAATGACACCACACAATGTAAAATAAAATGAAAATAAAGCTCCCCCGCTACTTAGCAAGATATCCTGTGCTAATGTGAACTTATAGCTGTGGTAAATGAGGTTACATGTCTTCCATACATCTCTACAGAAAACACACTCCTTTATATGAATAGATTTCCTTATCCTCTTCATTTCTCTTTCCTCTCACACACACACACACACACCCACACAAATAAAGTAATTCCAGAGCAAAACCAATACTCCAATATGAAACATGCAAGAACTCATATTTTGTTTTGTTTAATAAGTCAACACCTCTAACAACTTGCAGATACAACTTTTTGACAGAACGAAACTCCACACCCTGCCTCCCCTCAGGCCCGCAAAAAAAAAAAAAAAGAGAACATGCAGCCACAAGCTCCCCAGTCAGAGGAGAATCGAGAGTAACGCTAAATCTGCTTGTCAAATCTGATTTCACACAGGGAATAACATTTACATTATTTTTCTGTGCTGATGTGCGGTTTTGTCTCCCATTCCTCTCCTTCTAAAAAATATCAACTAAATAAAATGAAAGTCTGGCATTTATTTGCACCTACGGTATTATAAAAACTTGATTTTAGTTTTATGGGAACAAAAACATTTATTGCACAAATCAATCAGTTGAGAACCACTTTTGCTGTGTACAGTAGGCCTATAACAAATTTTGAAGTACCATATATTGTTGAAGAAAATATAGACCTAAATGATAATATTGAAACTAATTTATGGCTCTGACACAATAACCCTAGAGCAGGGTTATCCCCCAAAACTATTCTAAATAGATAATATAGTTACAAAAACACAAACTGCAATAAATAAATAGCAGAATATCACTTTAGTAGTCATTTATTCAACTTCAAGTTCCTCATTAGTAAGAAAAAGTCCCCATGATAAAACTGACCCCCAAAATGTATTGTTCCATGTAACATATATTGAACAATAAGTTGATATAGTAATTACACTATACAGACATGATGAACAGGATGAACATGAGGATCTCATTCAGACCTATTTTTTAATAGTGAAATAAATACCCTAGTAGCCTCAAGCCATTATTTTGAACAGACAAGCTTTCTTATTGACCACTTTTGTACAAAGATGGAAGGTACTCTGGCATATGAGACAGTGGTGACAGGGTGAGCTGGCAGGTTCTATGAATAGAGTAGACCACACGCACACGCCTGTACCACGTTAGTACAGAGCGATGGGGGGCTGATTGAGAGAGTGTGAACCCAGGCTGATGTTCAGTGGTCCAGGCTTGACAGTTGTGACTGACAGTCCAAACAGCACCCCCCCTTCCCTGACCCAGATACCCACAGACATGTCCACGGTAGAGCTAACGCAAACCTGCACTCATCACTCTGGTGCTCAGGCTGGTGTCTGAGTGTGCTGAACTTCTTCAATGTCACAAAATCATGAAAGCTACAATAAGCAATTACAAGGAAAGAGGTTTAAAGTGACGGGTTTTGATGATTCTCTAACTTCTACTTAAGTGGGTGGGATAAATCCTGTTGTAAATAAGAGTTTTACACCAATTCAAGAAGCAGTTTGTGAGGAAAAGTTGAAAAATATGTTGAAAATTGCAGGAATTGAAGAATTCTGTTTTAGAGAATCCCAAATAAATGGCATCCCAATAAGAATTCTATACAAAAGTTTGACTACAGAAAAAAACAAATTTTTCAACAAAGTAAAGATATCTGTGTACATTACAGGAGTTTTGGTCCAGTGTACAACATAGTTGCTAGGTAACAGTTATGAAATTCCCTAGCATGATGTCATGATTTCCATTAAGTAAAATTCTAAATCTTAAAAATGACCAAACTGGGCAGTTTTTTGTTTTCTTTTGTGAAATCATAAATATAATGATCTTAACTGTGTTTTAATAAAATTAGTAGTCCACCCTGTCATAGGCACTTCAAGAGAGGTCAAAGCATGCTGTCATCTTAAACAGCATTTTGCAACTAAGTTGATGCCCAAGAAAAAAATAGACTACCGGGACAAGGTATGCCAATTCCTGTAACCAAAGCTGCCCAGAAGTGATTGATTGAGCACAAAACCGAGAAACCTTTTTTCAGCCACCTTTAGTAGTACTGAGAATAGAAACAGACAACACATACTATCAGTCAAAAGTTCAGTCACACCTTCTTCTTATTTTTTTTTTTTGTTTTTACTACTTTCTACATTTTATATACATACAGAAGACTTCAAATATGTGAAGCAAGATATATGGAATTATGTAGCAAAGATGATTTTCCTGATGAAGTCTCCTGAAATAGGTTTTATTTCACAGCTGTGCCATGTCCACATAAAGAAATGCCAAAAGTGCAAAGCACAAGTCAAATCATCGGGTGGCTAAATCAAAAACAAGTTTAGTTATTTTCAGTTTATTTTTTGTTTACTACATTCCATATATGCGCCCATTCATAGTTTTGATGCTTTCTGAGAGCATCTACAATGTAAATAATGATGGAAATAAAGAAGTAACGTAAATTAAAAAGTGTGTCCAAACTTTTGACTGGTAGTGTAAATGTATAATTATGTTCAGTGCAAAACAGTGTGCCATTGCTGATAAGTATTACAGCCAAAGATAACAACTAAACTGCTGCTGAAAATATGGACATGAAAGGGGTCCATCTCTAATTACTTTATGTATCCACTGGCGTCAATAAATACCTACAGCCAGAGAAGGAACCGCAAATCTGCTGAGGTCAATCTATCACACACCCTGTCTGTAAATATGTCCACAAATCTCACTCTACCTCTCTGAACAATATTTTCACGATATACATCTCACGGTACGATATTTACTGAGATATTTTGTGGAAGCTAACAAAACTGTGGATATGCTACTTTTTCCTCCTAAAATACCTTGACAGGACTTAATCCAAAGAACAAAGATTTGAAAGTGCTTAAAATATTTATTTCTTCATGTAGTCTGCGCTGAAACGGAGCAGAGGATCATGGATTATGTAGTTCCCGCTGTTTTTTAGCTATTGGTGCATCGTAACTATTAACTTAAGCAAAGAGACTTGTAATTTGATACCATATATTGCGACGGTTCACGATATTATTGAGAGACTTCTGATGATACGGCATCACAATATTTTGGTTATTTTTACATCCCTAGCAATCACCAACAGTCCAATCAAAGCTCTCATCTGGCATTCAACCTGAGGGGACACCAACTACCACAACTGCCACACCAAGCTCTTTACTGGAACAGGGAGACGCCACTACACAGGGCTTTGTAATTATGTGCACTCCAAGCCTTTTATTAATTCCCTTACGCGGAGCTTTATAAAAAAAAAAAAAAAAAAAAAAAAAAAAAAAAAAAAAGGCGAGGATTATTGCAGTCATGTTTTCTAATATATTACTGAAAAATAAGCTGTTTTTTTTCTACTGGTCTTAGGAAATCCCCAGGCGGCCAAAACACAACATGCACAGATGCCAGACACCATTCATTTATATGCTCAAAGTCAAGGGTTAGGGTTTGACCTCCGGGGTCAACTGCCAGGCAGTGGGAGCAGGGAGTCACATGGAGTGGAACAGATGAACTGAATATTTGCAATAGCGTCATGGGCTGCCTGCCTATTGACATTAATTAGACAGAGATCAATGGATAAAAAGTTTAGAGAACAACAGGGAGATGAGATGAAAAATACATCATGATTTTTCTTCATATTGATGAATTTTAAATTTTATTTCATTTTGTGTAATTATAAACAAATAATAAATTGCTTTCAATATCAATTTCCTGAACACAAACAATGACAAATCAAAATTTATGAAAGTGACTTCAAGTGGGCACGAGGCTAATGCCAACTGTGAATTTAGGACAAGAGACTGAACCTAAAGTATAGTAGCATAATTTACTCGTTTTCTTAGTTTCCCATATTTTACAGCCATTTGATTGTCCTCTTGTGCTCTTGTACATGATACAGCAGTGACAGCACATAGACTTTTGGATACACAGCCCAGGGACAGTGTGTGCCTCAAACAGCACTGTGAAGGATTAGGCCTATAAAAAGGTGTCTGGTTTCCTCGCCTGAGGGCTGATGGCTGATATCACAGCTCATAGAGTGGCTGTACACCTCATTATCAACACTGGTGCTCCCTGGTGCTTCCACTGGCCCAGCATCGCCCAGGGCCACGCCGCTAAAATCAAACACACACACCTAACCTAAATAAAGCCAATTGGTTTTGGAAAAGCTCGTACCAGGGGGCAAATTTGTCCAATATATCAAGTATGTTATATCAAGTAAATTGTCAGTTAATTCCAGTCAACAGACACTTGAATGCCTTAAGGACAACGTAGCAGGGTAATAGCTTCAAGTGTAATAGGATCTTAACCACGGCATTGACTCAGAATCCTCACAGGCTTGATAATATTTTTATTTGAAATTACTGGACGCTATGTTCCACAAAAACAAATCAGGTGTTCCATTACTCACACCTAGAGGCAGGGGTTTGGCTTTACGTGGTCTCACTTTAAACCACAGACTGTATAAAGAAGTGGACTAAGGGAGTGTTCAGCTTCACTCGAATGAAGCTTACAATGCTAGAGGTTATAGGGGCGAATTTGAAGCAGAGTTCCATATCAGGAATAGAAATTTATTTACAGACAAAATATCTTAATAAAACCACCAGGATCGTGTAGAGCCGGTTATGCCAAACATTTTAAGACCAAATGATGGGTCACTGCAGCTGTTACAGAGAGAGGGGTGACAATTTTCCAAAGTAAAGTCAACTGGAAACAGTCAATGGAGCCAGAAGCACCCCTATGAACACTTTACACCATTTATATATACAGTCTATGCTTTAAACGCACAAAACTGAATTTGTGTGGCTTGGCTTGACTATTGTTGAACTGATGTATATGATGTAATATACAAATATTACATCATAATTGCCTATCTGAGATACGATAAAAAATTTAATTCAGCTAGCCCCAATCCCCTATCAAATGTATCGATTCAAAGGTTTTGTCAAGACAAAAAATTGTCAAATAAAAAGTCTCGCCAGGCAACGTGTGTGAGAGGACATGATTCTCACTGAGAGAATTCTGGAAAAGTGTGCCTGCTAGCTGCGTTTGTACTGGCAGCCTGTTGAAAAAAATACCTGCATACTGATGTCACGAGCACAACGCCAAGGGGTTTGCTGGCTTTGGGGCACGCTCACTTCCTCAGAGAGCACTGCAATTCTGTGTGTGGCTTCTATTACGCACACATCTCTCAAGCACATATTTAATCATTGAGAAAAACTGCAGGTACATCGCCAGCCAAGTGGGCACTAAGCTTGTATTCTAAATCAACCCTGGACGGGAAGCGTGGCATAAAAAGGGAATCCTAGATAACACGTACGGCAACAGGAAGTAATGGTGAAAGGTTCTCTGTGGGTGAGCTAGCCTGGCAATTATCACACTGTACATAACATTTATAACAACCAGCTGTAGAGGAAAAATCTGCAGTATAACAACATACACGCAGGCATGATCTGTTAGTGATGATTGATAGTAATAGTAACTTTTGTTTTTGACTGTGTTTTGACATTGGCGCGTTTGTGTCACATTTCTTCTGATTCACCTCTAGATTTACAGGGCTCTCCGTCTCCTCCCCTTGGCTTGGAACCAAAGTGCCCCCCCCAGGTCCCATTAAATCACAGCAATCCAAGACAAAGTGACGTAATTCAGAGCAACAGCCTGAGGTCAAAAGGGAGAAGCAACAGGGAAATTGGGATAAAACGTGACTTTCAAGCAAAAATACAAGCATGAAAACTAAAAAGAATTGCCTTTTCGTTGACAGTTAAATCAATCGTCATCAAAAAATTTTCTGCTATGATACTTATTCATTGGCTATTTTGCAGAGTCATAATCTTTGTTTAGACATAGAGGATGAGGTGGGGAGATGGCTGTATTTGTTCAGCAAACATTGCTGTGTGCAACAGAGTAGAAGTATATCATTAACGACTTCATAATTCTTAGATTCTTAGCCTTGTATTTGGCTGTAGAGATGGATGTATAAGCAGAGATTGACCAAAATGTTTCGGTTTATTTTTCATGGCTAAGGACCAATACCTATTGAATAGAATCCAGAGAAAAAAATGGCTGAAAAGCTCTGCCAGTATTTTACCCGGATATGTAGAGCTGGTTTTGATATCATCATATAATAATAGAATTTAAATTTACTACACACTTCACCACAACTCTGTTTTACCACAAACATATAAGTAACATTACATTGTAGTCACATTTTGTGCCAAGTCCTCTTTGCACTTATGTGTTCAAATAAAGCTTTATGTGCATTATTTAGGCCAGGTCAGCCAAAACATAAATGGCTAGTGCACTAAAACATTTAAATATTGGCCAAATGCATGTCAGCCGCCCGAAGCCAATAACTGCACAGAAAAACTTTGATGGACAAATGACTGTAAAAAGCCAATGAAATGCCTTTGCAATTCATGAAATATCGTTGCCGATTACAGGCAAAAATGGACTTAAACTTACAGTTATATTTACTGAGCAATTAGCATCTTAAAAATACCCATGTGAAATATCACAGCAATGTAGAATTTGAACTGTGAGGAGAAACATTTAGAAAAGACTCAAACAAGTTGGCAGTCTGTTGATGAGCTGTCCAACCCTGGAGGCTGACTGACTACAGATGGCAGAGGTCTGGTATCTGCCCCTCCATGTCCCGCTGGGGGCAGAATCAAGGGCAGGGTGTGTGTGTGTGCACTCGGTTGGGTGGATCACATCAGTGTGCAAAGTGGCTGGCTACCACACAAAAACGCATACACACACACATACACACAAACACACACACACACACACTCAAAAGCACCCGCTCCATCTGTCTTTGACATGGGAGAGCTTAATGACAGAGGCAGAAAAGCCAAAGAAAAGGCATCCATGTTGGGTCTCCCTCCCTTCCCTTCTTGACCGCATAAACATCAATGCTCCATATGGACGAACTCCTTAAAAACTGCTTCTTGGCCTGGCACACAATCAATACAGACATCTACACTCTGGCACAAGCGATCCACTCTATCCTCCACTGCACTGTATATTATATGTCTCAAATGTAGTGAATAATGAAATTTCCAGTGCATAGTTTGGAGCCGATCCGGGAGCACAGACACGCTCCCTTGATGCTTGTTCTATCTTTAATGAAGTCTCCTTTGTGAATCCTGTTTTCTCCGTACTGCCTGCCACCTGGCTCCATTCAAGCCTCAGATAACACAGGTCCTACAGGGAGAGGCGGCACACAATACTTTGAACATGCATTAGAGCCTACGCCGCATAAGACGAATCAGTCGATCGGCTCTTTGAATTAACTGACATAATTAAGAGGTCTAGTTTTATACAAATTTATTAGAAAGTGTTTGTGGGTAGACCTTGCTGAATCTGTTATGTAAATGTCCAAAATGCAAAAAGATGCAAACACACTAAAGTCAAGGTAACCTAAATTTGTGAATGCAAAACTAGAACAACCCCAGACGTTCAAAACAAAACAAGTCTTTAAAAAGCTCTTAAAATGGAAAATGTCAGTGTAATCCCTCAGTCTTCCAGGCAGGATCCATAGGAAAAGAAAAATTCAATTCTGCCAACTAGATAAAGGTTTTGTCCAGTGTTACAAAATGGAAGTTCAAAGGGAAAAAATAAAACCCACAATCACAGTATGCTAAGGGAGGTCATATTTCAATTTGATTTGTATGATGCTTCATTACAGCAAAGTTGAATAATACTCTTGACTGGCTCTTCTGTCAGATATCAATAGCACATTCAAAAGATGACCTTAATTAAGTCAATATAGCAAAACCAAATTTAACACATTTTTTTTTTCATGTCAAATCTGGAACTAGATGGGAGGAGGGGGGACTACCAAGTTGCCAACCAGAATTTTCAATGGTGCACTGTGTTACAAGAAGGCCAGTTTCAAAATGAATACATGGCTTTCCACACCTCAGAAAAGTGTTAAAAATGTGCAAAGACAGTCACTCACCAATCGTTGCCAAAACAAGACACTGGTTGATATGTGGGTGCAACTTCCGCTTAAAATTGCTCTCTGTCCATGCACAACGCTGGCACCAACCCAACTTATTCTTTGTTCCTTTTCTAAATTAGACAAACTCTATTGCAGCCATCACCAGAATGGATTTGAATGTACGAGAAGTGTGTTTAATTGGGTCAAACGTTCAACAATTGTATTTTGTTTCTGAATGAGAGCAAGGGTGGAAAAAATACCTGGCAGTGAAGCTCTTGAATCCTTAACAGCTCACAGTCACTGATTGCAAATCTCACATTAGCAATGCAGAAAGATGAAAGTGAGCGATGGGAGGAAGACGTGGGGTGTCTGTTTTAAATAAATACAGCCACGGGAGACATGAGATACGCAGAGACCAGAGTGACCCCGGTGAATTAGACACTGGTGATCAAACAGGAAGCCTTCTGGTGAAGTGACAAGTTGACTGGAGAGCGGCTTGGGTTTGGGGGTAAAGATGTCATGTGCTGGGGGAGTGTGTCAGGAGAGAGAGCGCTGTGAACCCTGAATGAACCACGCTTTTTGGTGCCCCCCGCCCTGTCTTAACACTGGCAGGCTGATGAGTCACTGCTGGAACCAGAGTAGAAACCCAGGGGGGGAACATCGTGACGAGAAGCACTCATCGACCGCGGATATGTTTACTGTGCAAATCGCCTCGAGCTAAAACTCAGGTAGCATTTTGGGACAGAGATACAGCAGTGACACCCACAACTGAAGGTGATGTATGTGCTTTCTCTAGCTGTAGGGCAGAGGGCAAGGCATACCATTTATGCTACACCAGTGTGAGCAAGCCACAAAAAGGTGTTGATATCTGACTATATATTGAAAGGTCCCATATTACACAAAATTAACTCATGTGAACTATAAGCCATGTTATAAATGTTGTTACCTCATCAAAAAACATACCTGGAGTCCAAATGATTCTAGCAAAGGTGTATGGAGATGTAAGGAGTTTAAAAATACTGTGGAGCACTTGCTGTATTACCCCATGACATCACAAGGTGGAACAGAGCGTTTTCTCAATAAGCCTAAGAACTCAATAAGCCTAAATATGCAGTGTTTGTGTGTTAAACAGGTGTGAATGACCCAAAACAACTCCAGGTATGTTTTTATGAGGAACCAACATTATAACATAGATCAGAAAATGGAGTAATATGGGCCATTTCAGAATGTTACAATTAAAATGGGGCATTATGTGCAAAAAAAAATCTCTGCCCTTTGCTCTGCATTTACTTGGGATCCGTCAAACAATTCAAGACAACACCTCAACAACTCCATGTTATACCAGGATTCCATAATGTCTTGTGGCCATAATAAGATAAGATAAGATATGCCTTTATTAGTCCCACAGTGGGGAAATTCCAGTGTTGCAACGCACAGTTCAAGAACAGCAGGAAAATGGAACATGCAATAAAACAAGATAATAGATAATGGCTAAAAAAAGAATAATTTAGAAATAGACTTAAAGATAGACTCTAATTTTGTTTTGGTGGAGCAAAAATATAAAATACAAAATATAAAATACCAAAAAATACTATTATGTACAATAAAAGTAACAGTGCAGCATATGAACAGAGTAAATCTCAGTAAAGTGACTTCAGTATATTATGTTATTTACAGTAATGACTATGTTTATGTACAGACAGGATAAATATAAGTAAAGTGACATGAGTGAATTGTACCAGAGGTCTTCAGTATTGCACAAAGATAGAGTTGAATGACACATGTTCAGTGTTAACAGTGTTCATTGTACAGTCTAACAGCAGCAGGAAGGAAAGACCTGCGAAACCTCTCCTTCAAACAGCGAGGGTGAATGTATGTTATAGCGATATAGTTTAATACAAATTACTAAGAAAACATATGTCTTCTTTAATCTACAGCTTGAAAATATTCTAGTAAATTAAGTTAAATTTAATCTATAAATTAAAAACTTCAGTTTCAAACAGAACCAGTGTAACAAGTCACTACACAATAAAAGAAGTATCATATCAGTACATGAGGGATGCAAAAGATACAGATAGCATTTAGTTTTTAAAGAAATGTGAAATGACGAGTTTAGCAAGTCTAATCAGGGACATGGCTGGTGTTAAACCTCAGGAACCACAAACTCAACTTAATGCAATGTTCTGTTCAGTTGTGTCAAATTAGTATGCTTCCTTCAAAAACATGTGAAAAACAAAAGGGAAAAGATTAGTCATAATTTTTAGCAGGCTGTGGTTTACAGTTCCAAAAACATGAATATTGTTGCAGAAGGTCAAACAAAAGCTATGTATTAGAGATCGACCAATGTTTTTTTTTCATGCTGTGAATATTTCTGGGCTGATTTTAATTATTTTCTCAAAATTCTGTCATTTACTATATGCTCACCCTCAGCCCTTTTTTTTAACCACAGACTTATCTATAAGATAAAAATATAGTCACATTTTTGCACTGCTCTGTGTGTTCAGTGATCAATCAAAGCTTTGGGGGTATTCTTTCTGCAGCTGGTAACTGCAAACAAAATATCGGCCTGTGCTGGAGATTTAAGGCTGATAGCAGATATGTTAAAATGCCAAAATATCTGCCCTATACATCGGCCAACTTATACATAGGTCTATCTATATTATGTATTTTTGAAAACTGTATAACATCCCATTTTCACTACAGTACATCTGAATGTATGAGCAAAAAAGAAGCTTGTCATCATCAGTCAATTTCCTTAAAGGTGGTCTCACACTGAACCATCCCACCTTGTTGCAGCCTTCTTCCTATATTTTAGTCCCATTCATCTTCAGCAGACACTTATCCCCTCAACACAGCAGTGGTGCCACTGTATTTTTACCTTGACTACCAGAACCTATCCACAACTGTCAGCTACCCTCTGGACTGCCTTTGACAACTTCAGTACACTGGGTGATTTATTACAAAGCCTTGCAAAAGCCTTATACAACTCCAACAGGGCACGTGGTTAACAGTCTATTCATATTGATACATTAATGCCGTTCGAGTTGTGTGCCAGGTATATCAGTGTATGCTGGGAAGATAAAGGTGTGTATCCAGAGACTACAAAAGCCTGATAGTGGAGTCCCAAGTTAACCCTTACCTGGTGCCAAAAGAGGGAGCCTTTTCTGTTTGGTAAGTCAATACTGAAAGTCTATTATACACATAGTTCAAGGTCTGAGCTGCACTTAAAACTTTGGCTAAAGCATCAGACAAACTAGAGATAGTCCAGTATAGCTGCCCTAAATCACCAGCATCAATATTTTGTTTGGGCTCACCACCTGCTTAAAATAAAGACATTAAGATTTATTTTAATACTGCCACATTATGGGTTAGTAGTGCAGCAGGAAGTCTAGAAATAATTTCTATTGATATTGTTTCCTTATGCTAAATGTATTATGCAGAGCAGTGCACAGTAGCTGGTACGCGGGTTTCTCGTCAATTAAAGTTATATATTTGTAGGAAAATGATCAAAATCTATTTTATATCAAGGCAAAAATATTAGCAGAGCTTAATTGGCCACACTAAACTCTAAAATATGAGTTATCGGCTATGGAAAAACCCATATTGGTCAATCTCTAATACAAACTACTTTTTTACCCACTGATAGCAAACAACAGGGTTGCATGGGACAATAAAATAAATGTTATACTCAGCTAGCTCACTGTTCAACTGGATGTGAATTAAAGTAGGTCATATACAACTTATTTAAAATGACAAACACTTATGCCACACTTTAAAAACATATTAAAACCAAAAAAAAAAAAAAATTTAATTAGTGAATCTTGAATCCTGATTTGGTCTATATTAATCATTTATAAGTCTATGGAAATCAAACTTCAACTCAAAGGCCAGGCTACATCTTATAAAGGATGATGGAAAATGACTGGCCAAACCTTATGTCCAGACAGACTGTGTCCAGACTTTTTTAATGCATGAATGGGTAATTCATTTCATAAACCACACGTTGTATATGATGTGTAACTTTGTAAAATTATTTGCACAGAAGCCAAGTCTATATGACCTTCTAAATACACTGTATGGAAACTTATCATTAATATTTTATGGCCCATAGTCAAAAGACAGCCAGCACAGTCAAAAATGTTTTTTTTTTTTGGTGGTGATTTTACTTTTGGCAAGAAGAGCTGTGCAACACCAACAAAACTGAAAAAGGTGTTTGGCTCAAAGAGATAAAGGCCCATAAATTCGACCAATGAATTCCTTCTATGTGTTTCTTGTAAAATTTTTGGGCATGTGTCAGCTCCCAACTAGCCTCACTTTCAGCCAGCCCTCAAAGCCACCGAAAGGCCTTGGTGTGCTGCAAGTAAAGAGAAAATAGAATTCCTGGCAGAAAGAGAAAGAGAGAAGCATGACCTTTAGCCCACATGCTGTGAGACGATCCTTAGCAAACCCCAACAAACCGGGGACTGCCACGTGCTTAGCAAAGACTGTGTCAGCAATAGGTCTGTCTGGTTTCGCTATTTCTGATCTGATGAGGAAGGGTGCTAAAGTTCTATAGTACACTTGTCCTTTTTAAGAAATGATGCAACTTCATTAACAGCCAAATTAGCGTTGCTTAAATTTCAGTTGTGGTCTGACATATCTGTATAATGACGAACGACGAGACTTTTGCAAAGAAAACAAATGGATATCCTCAGTGAACTCACGTCAAAACTCACGTACATACTTTGGAGGCGCTTCCGAAAACAATGGCACTGGTAGAGAACATTGAACTGCAGCCACAAGAGTGAAAAGATCAACCACAACAAGTAAAAAGCTTCTCTTTAGAGTGAAAAGAGAGCGAGCGCATTGTTTCCTTAACCACAATCAATTCAACTGTTCCATAAAATGACACACATGCCTATTACTTCATTGTGATTCCAAGTGAAGGCCAGAGTTTCCTGACGTCAAGAGCCACAGGAATGCCACCAGGCGGATTCTTCGACAGAGCTCGGCGCAGTCCTAGTCAAACAAGCAGACAATGCAGAGGAGCTTGAAGATAAGAATGGGGCCTTCCTGGTTTTCTGACCTCGTCCGTGTGTCCGTCTCTTGCTCCCCATGCGCTCGTTTTCCTGGCAGTTCATGGCTTATCTCCCTGACCCTTTCCTGACACATCCCTATGGTCCTTTCCTCCGTAGACATCGGTACTCTTGTCTGGGCAAACTGGCAGTGGTCCTCCCCACAGACAAACTTGTGATGAGTGAAACTGAGCAAATGGGAGCTGCGTCTGTGTGCATCTGTACTTCGTTCATCTACTGGCAACATTTTCAAATTCAATCTAAAGAAATTTTTGTCATCTTGTAAACCATGAATTACAAAAAAAAAGTGGGGTGAAAAATAAAATGATGTAACTTATTTATGTACTTTCCATAAGTTGGGAGCAACTTGTGGTGAATGAAACTGAGCAAATAGGAGCTGCCTCTGTGTGCATCTGGAGGTCAGCCTGTCAAGCTAATACATTTTGAAGCACGATATAATGCCCCATAAAAATATTGTGACAAACGGTAATATTGAAACTAACCAACCGACTCAATAATTAGCCATAGAAGTCAGTTATTCAACCTGCAACAGCTCTCCCCATTTTTGCAAAGTAATTGTACATGTATTGTATATGTTCAATAAATATTGAACATGGATTGAAACATATTGTTCCAGCTTTCATATATTGAACAAGTCAATATAGTAATTATCGTGACAGGCCTATCTGTAGGGTCTGGCAAGCTCCAACTGACAAAGCATTGCTAGTAATTTATAAGACAAAAAGTGTAAAGTCAAGTACCGTTTCATATTGAAGGATAGCGGCCTTTATTTTGTACCTTCTAATAATTTTGTATATACTAGTGTGAAATGCTGTATAATGTGAGTATAGCACATTTATTTATTTTATTTTTGCAAACTATTGCTAAAAGTAAATAGCTAGAATTTTATAAAGATGCACTATAGTTTAGGACTAACATGGGTTTTTACTTTGTAATTGAATACATTTTGGTCATATTAACAAATCAAGTTAAAAGTCCTATATCACGCAAAATTGACTCTTGTGAGCTCTGAGCCATGTTAAAATGTTGTTACCTCATTAAAAACATACCCAGAGCTGTGTTTTGTTTCAATCACACTTATTTGAGTAACCCTTTTTATTAGTCTGTTTACATCTCCAAAGCTCAAAATGCTCAGTTCCACCTGGTGGTTTTCAAGTTAACAGTTACCTTTTACCTTTGGATCGGTTAAAATTGGCAATTCCAGGGCTGAAATGACCACATAAGTAGTAGTAGTGGCAGTAGTATTACCACATGACATCACAAGGTGGAACAAAGAGAACACAGTGTTTTCTGTTTGAGGGAAGAACTGTGCATTAAACATGTGTAAAATTAGACAAAAAACAACTCCTGGTATGTTTTTGATAAGGAAACAACATTATAACTTAAACACAGATCAGAAAATAGCTTCTAATTTTGTTAAAGCCCATAGCTTTAACAAAATTAGAAGGTAGATGAAGAAACAAAGCACAATGCAGCCAGCTTCATTTAACCTGCATGCATGACTTCACAGTTGCAAAAATCAGAGCTGAGTTTTAGTGTTGTGTGTGTGTATTCGGTTTTATGGCGGCACTTGTGTGTGGCGGCAATGTGAGGGCTCTTCCAGGAAGCTTTACTACAGACTGCCTTATTGCCTGCCACTCCCTGCTTATCTATTACAGCAATAGCGGCGGTTGCTTACAGTGGTGGGAGGCCGCTGCTGTGGCTGTCGTTAGGGGCTTTCCCAACAGGGGAGATCCTGTGTACATTAGCCACCTTCCTCCACTGGACGAGCCGGCCTGGTGCTATGGTGGTAGAACAGATGAGTGTTCTGACAGCATAGGGGCTTCAACAATAGATCTGGGTTTGCACGAGCACTGCCGAGAATAATAAGGCAATTATCTGGGCCAGCAGAATAGGAAAACAACACTTTCCTCTGTGTAAGCTGGCCCCTCTGGTGGATTCTCCTCAAAGCTTAGGCAGCACATTCTGCTCTTGTATCACTGTGATTATTAACCACAATACCGCTGAGAATTAATGATGGCCAAATATATATTTATACTGGTCAACTCTAATAAAAAAAAGTCTCTTTAAAAAGGTGCAGCTTTTCTGGTAAAGGGACCGTCAGTTACTTGTCTCCGTGGAGATGCTACTGTTTTACCTCCATTTTTCCAAAGTATGGCAGTAAACTTTTCAAATCTCCATAGAAACAAGGAGGAGACACCACCAGGCCAATTTACAATTTGTGAGCAATAAAAACACCCATAAATTAATAAATGCATCTTAAATGCACAAGTTTAATACCATATTGTACAGGCAAAGCAATAGTTAGTCCAAGGGTTATTACTCCCTCCAATGGCAAAGAATCTAACAATTACTTTCTGTGTCTACTGGCAACTCGGTATAAAGAAATTTTTAGTCATCTTGCTGACAGACTAATACACCATGAAATACCAAAAGAATCTATTGTTGTACAAGTGGGGTTAGAAAAATACAATGATGTAGCTATTGTATATTTCCCATAAGGTAGGAAGTAGCAGGGCTCTGTGAAGTTGAATGAAAGTGAATGGGACAGGGAAAGGTTTTCTGAATGAAACAATTTGAAAGCAGAGGGACAGTGGGAGTAAAAACCGCTGACATAGAACAAGCCACAATTCCTTGGGATATTGTTCCAACAGCACACAGTTGTTCCAAAAGAAGTGTAAGAAAATAGGTAACTTTCTTTCAGCATTTTGTCATGTAGAGCTTGTGCTAACGTTTTGTCCACTCGGCTGTCTATCGCTGCGCCAACAACAACACTAAGAGGGCCTGGACTTCTCTCAAACATGACGCCAGGCTTGTTTTCAAAACCACACCAGCCTTAAATTTACATTCAAATGCTCTGTGCTGTGAATTATGTGGAACAGTAGTGTCTGTTGGGGTATTAGACCAACTATGAGCTCAGCCTAATGTGCTCCAAGTAAATAATAGGTAACATAACAGCTATTGAATCCGAAATACAAGTTTATGGACAGTTAAGCTTGTCAGAGTAAAGTCAAATGTTTTGTTTTCTTCTCATTTCAAAAGCTACGATCACTAAAAAATGGCATATTTGTACACTTAAGATTCTTTTTTTTTTTTTAAATCAATTTCATATCACATTACCAGTCCAAATGTAGTGAATAAATATACTGAATGGCACTTAAATACTATCATATTTGTCAGATTAATTTCTCAAAACGTTGAGCTTAGCAATTGTCAGATACGATTTTTTTTGTCATTCTTCTTAAAGCATATTCTACTACTAGTAAACTACTTTGCAAACACCAAAAAGTGGGTCATACAGTCATTAAAATTATGCTTTCACAGTTCAACTAGGATGCTGTTTAAACTGTCATCAAGGTTGTAGCAGGATTTACCAAACATGGCTCGCAAAAATTATGCTTTATGTTTGGCTCCATAGTACGGATTAGTGTGGAAATATTTTATAAAGAACTCATTCACAAAAACATCCATGTCAAATTGGCCCAAATCTCCCACCTTCTCCAGTCTTGCACGAGAGGAACGAAAAAGCAAAAGTACATCCTGCAACGGTGTATCTGGTTTTCGCAACATGGCTCAGGACCAAGACAAAAAGGACACTGGTTTGGAGCAGGTCCAACTTTGACTTAAAGGTGCACTATGTAACTTTTTGGTTGGGCGTCTGTCATCTGCTTGTTTCTATGGATATGTCATTGCTCTACCTGGAATGTTCCGTATGATATTAAACAGCGCTTCTTGACATTTATTCAACTACTGGTGGTTTTATACCTAGAAATACCTAGAAAAACAGGCATTCTGAGCGGGGAGCAGGGCTGCCTCTCCACAGATCTGAACTTGTTTTGGTTTGGTCTCCATGAAGATAGAAAGGTTTAATGTCATACTGTGAAACATTCTAGATGAAGCAACAACATCTTCATGGAGAAAAGGATCTGATGGACCCTCCACCAGAAAAGTTACACAATGCACCTAACCCAAGTCAAAGAAAAATGCTACTTCTCTGCCCTGGAGTCTCGTGCGGTGGCTCCCTTGAGACGGACAGACACAAACAGGCAACTCGTCACTGCAGAACAAGTTGAATCTGAAACTGTAGGCTTCAGGCGATAGTTCACTCATGTGGAGTAATGGATATATGTGCAGACTTCCAACAAAGGGCTACTGTACACAGGAGATTCAGAGCCCCTCAAGAGGTCTGGCATAGGCATATTTGAGTTGGTGCTATACTTCCCCTCTGGCGTGATGCCGGCACACTTTGAAGGTTTTCACAGCTCTGAGTGGACTCGGGCAGTTCTGGGGGTGACCGATCATGTAGCGCGGATCTTCCCTTATAGTTTATTTAACGTGACAATTTAATCCTATTCTATATGACACAATAAACAGTCCAAAATATGAGACGAGCTCAACAGATAAATACAATGTCGAGAGAAAGTGACACAAAATGTTGTATGTAATCTTACACAGTCTTTGCAATTTTAGAGTGGTTGATTTTATTTAAAAGGTGTACTATTTGTATGCATTTCCCTTGTGAGTCAATAAAGTTTGTCTAAGTCAATTTAAATTCTGTGATGAGGGATTGTATCCATGGTAACATTACTGTTTTGCTTGGAATGTTCCACAGTATGAGATTGAACTTGTATATATTCAATTACAGGTGTTTTTATAGCTAAAAAATATCTTAGTATTCACAGATCTGCTTGGTAACTTGGAGTGGTGGCTGGTCACACGCCCGCCAAGGAGATAGAAGTTTAATGCCATACTGTGGAAAATTCCAGGCAAAGCAATAGCTGGTGGATGATCACAAAAAAAGAAAAATTGGATAGTGCACCTTTAGGAAAACTTTATACATTATGGAATTACTTTCTCACATTTTACTACATTACAAGATGTCTACATTAAAGCTTGTAAAAGATCTTCAAGCATTCTTCCAAGTGTCTTCAAATAGTCTGTGGCATTATCTTAACTGTAGTTGAACTGGTCATCTTGAGTCCTTTATTTTAAAAAAATACACTTTACTTTTACTTTTAAAAGAATATCCCTTTGTATGTGTGATGGTGAGGGCAATTATTAATGTATAAGTCTGCTTAAACCTTTGAGTTATCTTTTAGTATGCCTCTGAGGGACTCTTTTAACTCTAGCCCACCATAAAGGTCAGTGCTTCGACATCTGCTGCTCCCTCTGAACCTGTCTTTTCATGAAGGCGACTCGGGGAAGAGGAGAGGACCCTGGGGAGGACATGCATGCGCGCGCACACTTACCCACCTTCCACTCTGCACACCATTCACCTCTGTATCAGCGGCAGCTCAAACCACGCGTGCACTCCCCTCAAAGGATACAACACGCATTTGTGGCGTACAGAAAGGCTCAACGGTATCATTACACCAGAGTGGAGATGCCCGGATTTGGCTCAAAGACAACACTGAAGGGGGGGGGCATGGGTGGCTGTGGTAGGATGACCAGGCTGGAGCTAAATGGAATCCCGCCCCCCCAGGGAACATTGAAGGCAGAGTGGTGTTGAAATAAGTGATTCATGCTTTTATCATCCCAGGTGAACAGAGGTGCTCTTTCAGCTATTACACTACAGGTTTCTGGCAGCGGCACGCACAGAGTATGAAAGCAACACTGTCTTCTCCCCAAGCATTTTGTTTTATTTTGCCTTCAACAACAACATGGTAAAAGAGGCCCTGAAATTAAATGTATTAAATGTAGCATGGGGAAGCCTGAGATTTGTGAGATGTCAGAAATGCACATGTTGGAATAATCCATGCTTTGATTCCTGAAGTGCTCTAAGTACATTATAGGCCATCTATCACTTACAACAAACAGGCAATGTTTGTAATGAAAACAGCAGATTAATACATGCTTTATGAAGCATAGGAATATTGTAAAAACAAAGATGATTTACCAGTAGTCACATAAAACTATAATAAACAATTACTATATTTAATATTGCATCAAATAAACAAGTGTTTAAGGTGGCACAAAATACAGACAAAATACTCAAGTGTCCAAATTATGAATTAGGGCAAAACCTGTACGGTATCAGAGTAAACACAAACTGGTCTAATCAAAGGCACTGCTATGACCATTTATCCAGTCATAATCCCATTAGGAGTAGTGTTTGCAGCCCCTCCCTGTGCAAAGCCAGAAGCATTCAAAGCAGTGGTCAGCCTGCGATGCCTTGGGCCGTTACAGTGAATGACCTACCCTCAGCTAATAAAGACCTCCTTATGGCACTTAATTTTCTGTTAAACCTCACCAGCCCAAGCCAACACACAAGCACCGACCCCACTCAAACAAACAGCCAAACACACATGAATCTGCAGATATCATCTGGACAGGTGGCCAGCCACCCAGACCTGACCCTGCTGCCCTCTGCCTCCCCCTTGCTCCCCCTCAACTGAAATCAGTTCAGGTCTGCTGGAAAGCCCCAAATGAAAATGCAAACATCCCCTCCCCAAACAACGCATACACCTCCAGCAAATGTCTATTACGCACAGAGCTGTCTGTTAGGATTATAGCACAGCAAAACTCTGTCCAACCTACAGCCTGTCTAGGACACTGTGAGGACCAATATACAGGAGAAATGTGGTAAATCACAATTATAACCAATACAAACGTAATAACGTAGTAAATTCATCTGCTTTCATAGAAGGTGCAGCATAAACGAATGAATGAACAACAGATAGCCCCAAAACATACATTTCGAGTGAGCAGATTCGAGGTTATTTTTTACAACAAATAAAGAAAGAAGGCAGTTCATCACTGGGTCAGGTTGACTGGAAGGTTTTGATAAATTTGCATAGCTGATACAGCAGCGCCGCAAACCCTTTAATCACTATTCTGTCCTTAGATGCACTCCACATTTTCTTAAAGATTTCTATAGCTTTTGAGCGCTATTTAACATCACCGATCAGCCACACAGTCCGACGATACAGGCACTTAGGAAGGACTTGATAATACACTAAATTACAGTGCTCCAATTCAGCGCTCCATGAATCTCGGCGAGCACGTTGTGTGCATAGGGAAGTGCTTCGTGGTGTCAATATTTCATAAACAGTGGTAAAAGAACGCCATGCTCACAAAGCTACAACGTGTTTCTATCCCATCTCGCTAGCTGGGCTCCATTATCGGACAGCTAGCGGTGTTTAGTCACAGTAGTAAACGTGCAGGCTATGCGCAGAGCACGCTTCGAAAACAAATGCAGGACTCCGTACAAAAGGGGCGCTCCTTGTGTTAGAGCAGAGGAAAATGTAGAGACCGAAAAACCCGCTCTGGGAACATGCTTCAAGTGCTGGAGTGTGTAGCACGCTGATCCCGCTGCTAGCTACAGCTCGCTGTTGTCTCGGGAAAGACCACCGAGGGTGAAGTGTCGCTTAGCTGGGCTAGCTCACAAAACACTGCAGCAAGTCAGCTCGGGTAAGAAACTGGGCAAAGGAAAACACTCACACGCGATCACACTGAAACAAAGAAACCACTTATAGCTGCTCAAGTGAGGGGGGCATGTGAAAAAAACATACCCGGGTACAACTTAGTCAATAAAACAAATACATTTTTTATAATAACAAGTTCTAATTTGTTGAACTCCGATCCCCAGCTCCAACCCCGAATCTCAGACTCACCCTGTCACAACAGGCGCCATCTTCCACAAACTCTCACCAAAACTCCAATACTCGCGATATCCTTTCTCTCCCACAGTCCAACAATCCGCCGAGACAACACAAGCAGACTGAGGTGCAGGGACGAGGAGACGGAGAGAAAGGGGTGGGTGAGGAAGATGAGAAAAGGGGAGGCGGCGGGCGGGCAGCAGCCACACGGAGAGAGAGTGAGCGAAAAGGGCAGACGCCACAACAACAGGCGTGGGAAACTTCCGAGATCACGCGAGACCTGGAAAACTCTCATAATAGGCAAGCACTGGGGGGAGCATCCCGTATCGCGAGAGTATGTTACAGTGGAGTAGTTGTTTATCTTGTGGGGTTGAAATACTATTCCCACGTGTTTACCGGGTAATAAATTAGTCCACCAATTGGTTTAAAAATAAGCACACGCGGGTTTCGTTTTCCCAGGCTTATAGTAGGCTGTATGGGGGGATAGGTCTTAGGTCTGTGTAGCTGTGGAAGACAGGGTATCAAAATATTTTATTTTCCACACTCTTGGCAAATATGTAAACAACAATCAGAAGAGCTTCAAGGGCACACTGCATTAGAGCGAGAATGAGTGGAGGATTTCTGTAGTTTATGTACACCAAATTGACGTTTCCCATGGGTAACATTGGAGTTCCTGTTTAGAAAGTGGAAACAATGGTGTGAACACATGTGAATGGACCATACAGGGCAGATTAGAGCATTGCCATCACAGTGAGGAATCCCATGACTTACCCAAACTTTAGCCCAAGCACAAGGAAAGCTCTTATTCGGACCCCTTTAGGATTTATCTTTAGTTTGAGTGTATTTCCAAAAGTTTATCTGTTACATTCCCACAGTAAACTTGCAGGGTGAGTTTTGTTAATTGGGCAGGGTGGGAAAGCGATAGCCTACGCTTTTATGTACGTTCTCCTGACTTGGTTTACCTTAATTTGAATATGTTTAGGTATCTTTGTTCACATCACAAGTCACTTTAACTTCAAAGAAAGCTGCATTTTCAGCCCTGTAAAAGACTGGAAGATTAAATCAAGAAGTGATTGAATCTGTATATTCAATCTGGATTTTTAACAATTTAATGTATAAATTGTTCTAAATTTTCTAAGTTAAAAAATAACTAAATCAACAAATCTGGGACCTCAACCTGCCCTCAAATATTTTTCTTTTCCTTCTGCTCTTTTATACTGAACTGGCCTCTTCCATTAAAGAAGACATATTGTGCTTTTGTCTGCTATATATTTATAATCTATGACACCAGTGGATCATCATGTATTTTGGACATTTTTGCAACAACTTAATGAAAGAATTGTCTGGAATTTCCCCACTGTGGGACTAATAAAGGCATATCTTAATTCAGTCTGCTGATTTTCAGGTTGGAAAATTGCATTTGCCAGTTCCCTCTTGCCCCTTCTATGATCTGTAAAATTTATTTTCCAAAAATCCACCAAATTTCAGTTCTTTTTAAGAAAAATTACTCCTTCTAGACAGTTTTAAGCTTTGCATTCTGCCATACATGTTAATATTGTATACTGTGCATACATTACATTATAGATAGTATGTAGTATATATAGATATACACATGCATTCATATGCAAGTACAAACCCATATACTGTGCACTGGCTGATTTGTCCAAAATTGTTGTTGTAATAATATGTGTAATTTATAAAAGTAACATAAACCCTGACATCCTTATTAGTTAGTTTAGTTATTAAAAAATGACCTTTGGTTCTTATGCTTTCCGTACTTCTTTGTTCCACTTTTTTGTTACTAAGCCAAAGTAGCCCCCTGCCTGCACTCCCCTAACGCCCGCTGTCTCATTAAGACCAAAAACCATTTCTTTTATTAGAAACTCCAGTCAATTCAAGTAATCATGACTAAGCCATAAGCCCTAGGTTTATAAATCCATTCACTTGACTACTTAAGCTTGCTGCTCACAAAGAAAGCGGCAGATTGCAAAAAAGAAAGATTGTCGTCCCAAATGCAACCAATATATCAGTTTTGGTTATCTATAGATTTGGCCTACATATGAAAAGTGTGCACCAAATTTCACTGCACAAAAGCAAGATAAAGCTCATTATAAGATACTAGAAATAACTTCTTCTTTCTACTCGAAAATGAGAACAAAGACAAAAGCCGACCAATTAAAGAAGTGCAGTTTCCTGATTAGCAGTGCTTAACTTGAAGTCATTTGATACAGAAAGGGGGGATGGGGGGGGGGCTTCCTGAAAGTGAACAAAAAGTGACAGACTATACAGACAGTGATGGAAGGTTCAGAGACATACTGGGTTAAAAGCCAGACACACACAAGACCTGAACGATAAGAAACTAGAATTTGACACATTGCTGAACTCTGTCAGACTTCACGAGACACTGAAGACTGATTTACACTAGATAGTTTTACATACTAGTAGTGTGTTTGTTAGGCAAGGCAAGCTTATTTGTATAGCACAATTCATACAAAAAGTAATTCAAAGTGCTTTACAGAATAAGAAAGACATTAAAATCACAATACAAACAAATCAAAACATAAATAATCATCACAAAGTTAAGGGCATTGTGTAACTTGTTTGTTTGAAATGTTTCACAGTGTGGCATTAAACTTATCCATCTACCATTCATTCTGTTATGGGTGTTTTTATCGCTCAAACAACATGCACACCTATAGCTCAGAAAATAGCTTAATGGGCCCTTTAACTACTAAGTCACTCCACACACAAAATAAATAACTGCATTTCTGAAATGTTTTAGTGTGCATTCATAATGACAGCTAGTTCTTCTGCATATTTTTGCTATAATCATTTCTTTATATCTTTGTTTAAACAGTTTCATATGTTTCATAATGTTTCCTGGTTGTATGGACTCTGGCTGATTGAGATCAGAGAGAGAGAGAGAGAAAGATTTTTTTAGATGAAGTCTCCCTATATTATGCAAAATTGACTCTTGTGAGCTTTAAGCCATGTTAAAGTGTTGTTACCTTTTCAAAAACATACCCAGAGTTGTGTTTTGTTTCATTCACATGAGTAATCCTTTTTTAATTAGTCTGTCTGCATCTCCAAAACTCAAAATGCTGTTTGCCTTTTGTTTACTAGAAATTGGCAGTTCCAGGACTGCAAGTATCTAAATGAATCTGTTATAACAGATCAGAAAATAATGTAATATGGGCCCTTTAAATAGCTTAAGACTTTCCCTTTCAATAAAAACATGAGATGATATTTTTCAAATAATGCTGCCTGAACGATTTGTTATTTGAGGAACATTGTGTAACTTTTCTGGTGGAGGGTTCGTCAAATGCTTTTCTCCATGGAGATGTTACTGCTTCATCTGGAATTTGTCACAGTATGGTATTAAACCTTTCTGTTTTCATGGTGACCAAACCAGACTAAGTTACAGGTCAGATCTGTGGAGAAGCAACCCCACTCACAGTCAGAATAACTCTAGGCATTTTTGAGCTCTAAAATCACCTGTAATTGAATAAATTTAAGGTAGAGCTGTTTAATGTCACACTGTGGAACATTCACAATGACATATCCATAGAAACAAGCAGTTATAAAAAAAAGTTACATAGTACACCTTTAAAATAGACATTTTTGTTCAGCCCCATTTGTTATTCATCCCACCCTTGCAATATTAGCATCCGCCTCCACTGAATAGAATTGTCTAACATCAGTCAGAGCCGAGGAAAGTGGGCGTCCTGGAGCATCCTGGCCTCATGTCCAGCTGTCCGCGCCCCAGGGAAATCCCACAGGGCGGCACAGGTCAGAGTCTCTGATGAATGGAGTCTCAAAGTCCACCATCAAAAGAGCTCTCCTCCCTCAGCAGCGCTTCCCCTTTTTGTATCACGAGATCATCACAGACGGTAACAGAGACAGGCCTTGCGTTTGGAGACTGTCAGGGGAAACCATTTTGCAAAGCTTTCGAACGAATCAGAAGCAAGAAGAATGAGACACTTCCCCTATTTCCTCCAGCTCTGAAGTTCACGGTGAGTTCAAGCAGCTAAGAGAGAGTGTGTGTATGTGTTTATGTGTATTTGTATGTCTGTGTGATAATGAATTTATTTATTTATTTATTTAGCTTATTTATGAGACAGGGACAGTGCACAATACACATTAACCTTAACAGGAGAAGATGCATTGTGCCAGGCTGTAGCTACAGCTAATGGTGCATGTTTTTAGGTTTGATGGGGGAAACATGAGTGCCCGGAGGAAACCCACCAGAGAGAACATGCAAATTCCATAGAGAAAGGCCTGGACAACCCGGGGATTGAATCCGGAACCTTCTTGCCTGGAAAGGCCCAGGCGACCCAGGGATCAAACCCAAAACCTTCTTGCTGTGAAGCATGAGTGCTAGCCACTCAGCCACCGTGTCATGTGTCTGTGTGTGTATGCATCTGTGTATGCGTGTGTGTGTCAGCGTGTGTGTGTGTACGTGTGCATGTCTGTGTGTGTGTCTGTGTGTCTGTGTGAGAGAGCAGGCACGCTATACCAGCTCTCAGTCAGCCCGCATTAGACATCAGAAAATAAGTAACAAGATATGACTGACTTACATTCTACAGAGAGGTGAAGAAATGGTATGTAAAATAATACATTATTTACACTGTGTGAAACCTGTTTGACAAGTCACATGGTTCTAGAAAAAGTACATCAGACTGGGACTAGCTCTTTAAAGGTGCACTGCGTAACATTTATAGTGGCTGCTTGTCTCAATGAAAATGTTATTGTTTTGTCTAGAATGTTCCACAGTATAGATTAAATCTATTAAGAGGGAGACAAGCAGTTTACAGCACTACTCTACATTACAGTTCAGATCTGTGGAGAGTCGCCCCATTCACAAAAGGAATTACTGTATTTTTGAGCAATAGAAAGACCCATAATTAATAAATGCTAGATGGATATGTTTAATGTCATACCATGGAACATTCCAGGCAAAACAATAGGTAAGTAGCAGACCCTCCACTAGAAAAGTTGCGCAGTGCACCTTTAATATTTTAAATCATTTACCCTAATGCAGCATTCGGCCAGTATCTCTCAGTGTGGATGAGCAGAGTCTCTATTCCAAGCTGTCTTAAACCAAGAACTTATCTGGGGCCTATCACTGAGCAGCTGAGCATTTTCTCCTATTCCTTTATTATATTTTGATATATTTATAATATGCATGTGTAATATCAGATAATTTGATGATAGCTTTCACTCCGCATGCTGCATTTTGTTACTAGTAATGTTAACAAAAGATATGACACAATAACCAACTAATGAAACAACAGGCTTGGATACATTTGCAAAGGTCAGAAAACAGCACATCTCCACCAATAACGACTCTGCAACCACGCACTTCCAAAATGGAGAATTGAACGCTGCATCCATTTTCATAAGCTCCAAAGTGTTGAAACTGCTTTGCAACATCGCCAGGCTGATTTGGCTGTGTTTCCTGTCACCATATTTCAAAATAAACGTTGCCTCGGGATATTGTAGATTGATTAAAAAAGCAGGTCGGATCATGAAATATGACAGAGGCTTTCTGCTGTGTGGAGTAAAGAATATGAACAAGGCTGGATGCCTTTGTTTATGTCAACAAAACACACTGGCAAAAGCATGTCACTGCCTGGAGTATGGGGGAATTGTCAGTGAAAGTGAAGTGAAAGTCCAACCTTAGGCCAATATTATGTTTTTTTTTTCTTTCTTTCTTTCTTTTACACAAACAGTAAACATATAAAGTTTTGTATATAAAGTTTTAGAAGTAGAAAATTAGTCTAAATAGTATGGGAGTTCAGGAGGGACTCACTATAAAGTTCAATGCCATCTCATAAACCTGTGACAAAGAATGCTTTATTTAGATGTGCACTATGTAAGTTTTTGGTTGGGGGGCTGTCACCTGCTTGTTTCTATGGATATGTCACTGCTCTGCCAGGAATGTTCCACAGTATGATATTAAATAGCTCTACCTTACATTTTTTCACTTACAGCTGAAAAATACCTTAAAAAAAGGCATTCTGATGGTGTGCGTGGTTGCCTCTCCACAGATCTGATCTATAACTTGGTTTGGTCTCCGTGAAGATAGAAAGGTTTAATGCCAGACAAAAGCAATAACATCTCTATGCAGAAAAGCACTTGAGAGACCCTCCACCAGAAAAGTTACACAATGCACCTTTAAGTTTTTAAGTTTGAAACTATAACTATAGCATTAGCTATCCTTACATTTTATGAGTTACACCAAAGAATAACATACCAGACAATATTAACACCCAATATGAACTTAAACTTATTAAGGTCATACATCACAATATGACCATATATATATATATATATATATATATATATATATATATATATATATATATATATATATATATATATATATATATATATATATATATATATATATATATATATATATATATATATATATATATGCCGACTTACTGCCGTCAATGCGAACACAGCTAGTGCTCCAGTCATACAGGGACCGGACAGTCCTTAGCAAAGAGCCCCAGACCTAAACCCCAAAGCCGTTTGTTTTGAGAATAATGGCTGGCTGATGAAGTTAATGGCTGGCTAGTCGGCTAAAATCTAAATGGCTGCTGCAGCCGCCAAAATGTTCATGGCTACAAATGGCTGAAGCTGTCATTTCATGCCTATATTTTATGTTCTATTGATTTACAAGATCTCAATATGCAGTGTATTGGTTACACACAATACACTGTATGTATATATATATATATATATATATATATATATATATATATATATATATATATATATATATATATATATATATATATATATAGGCTATTTCCACAAAATGTGATACAATGTAGGCTAATTAAAAAACATCAGATGTTACTTTAACAAATTATGTATTTATTTTTGTCTGTAGTAGACATTTTCAAATACAGACAATTATGTGTCAAAGTGACTTTATCATGAATGAACACCTCCTTGAAGGAGCCAGAGATGATTGTTTGCTGGTGATATCCTATGGCTCTAATTTTGATTCACACACTGGCTAATGGTGGCTAGCTACGGTACTTCCACACAGGAGAGAGTAAGGAGAAACTCAAAGCAGCGGACAGACCTGCCGCCGGAGCCGAGACACCTGCTGCCACTGCCGGAGCCAGGGCAGCAGGTGCTCGCTGCTGTATCCGCCTCTGTCTGCTCGTTTCTGGGCGGAAAAGTTTGACCTGGGCGTAGCGCGCAGAGGGCTTAAGTCCACCAGGTGCCCTAGGCCTAATATGGACTGGTGTAACTTTCAGGTTTAAGTGGGAAGTGGGATTAAGACTAGTTTTACAACCAGCTCATGCACTCGGCTCCCGGACTTTGCGCTTGGCTGTGCGTTGTGCTCTGATAGATATAGTTCAGCTAATAGTGACCCAAATGACTGTGTGTTTTTGGGATTCGTTATAATACTATATAGCCTATATATAATACATATATTTATAATATATATTTATAATTTTGGCAATTATACCACCAGCCACCACTGCGCGTGTCTGTTGTTCTTGCCACCAAGGAGCTTGCCAACCGCTTCAGTGACTTCAGCCAGGGTGATGGAGAAGTCTGCCTCTGAGTCCCCAGCCTCTGCTTCCTCCTCAGAAGACGTGACAGTGGGATTGAGGAGATCCTCAAAGTATTCCTTCCACCATCCGACAACATCCCCAGCTGAGGTCAACAGCTCTCCACCCACACTGTAAACAGTGTTGGTGAAGCACTGCTTCCCCCTTCTGAAGCGTCGGACGTTTTGCCAGAATTTCTTTGAGGCCGTCCGATAGTCCTCCTCCATGGCCTCTCCGAACTTCTCCCAACCTCGAGTTTTTGCCTCTGTGACCACCCGGGCTGCAGCATGCTTGGCCCGCCAGTACCTGTCAGCTGCCTCAGGAGTCCCACGAGCCAACAAGGCCCGATAAGACTCCTTCTACAGCCTGACGGCATCCCTTACTTTCAGTGTCCACCATCGGGTTCGGGGATTGCTGCCACGAAAGGCACCACAGACCTTACGACCACAGCTATGAGCGGCCGCATCGACAATAGAGGCTCAGAACAAAGCCCACTCGAACTCCATGTCCCCAGCCTCCCCTGGAATCTGGGAGAAGCTCTCCCAGAGGTGTGAGATGAAGGTCCCCCTGACAGAGGGCTCTGCTTGACGTTCCCAACAGACCCTCACTATACACGTCGAGCTGCCAGTTCTTTCCGGCTTCCTCCTCCACCAGTGGACACAACTCACAACCAGGTGGTGATCGGTTGACAGCTCTGCCCCTCTCTTCACCCAAGTGTCTAAGACACGCGGCCGGAGGTCAGATGACATGACAACAAAGTCGATCATCGACCTCCGGCCTAGGGTATCCTAGTTCCACATGCACTGATGGACACCCTTGTGCTCGAACGTGGTGTTTGTTATGGACAAACCATGGCTGGCACAGAAGTCCAATAACAGGACACCGCTCGGGCTCAGATCAGGCAGGCCGTTCCTCCCAATCACCCCTCTCCAGGTGTCACTGTCATTGCCTACGTGGGCGTTGAAGTCCCCCAGTAGAACAATGGAGTCCCCGGTTGGTGCACTGTCCAGTACCCCTCCTAGGGACTCCAAGAAGGCTGGGTACTCTGCACTACTGTTCGGCCCAAAGGCCGACACAACAGTGAGAGACCTGTCCCCGACCCAAAGACGCAGGGATGCAACCCTCTCGTTCCCCGGGGTGAACTCCAACACACTGCGGCTGAGCTGTGGGGCAATGAGCACACAATGCACCTTTAAGTTTTTCCTTTTTGAAACTATAACTATAGCATTAGCTATCCTTACATTTTATGAGTTACACCAAAGAATAACATACCAGACAATATTAACACCCAATATGAACTTAAACTTATTAAGGTCATACATCACAGTATGACCATATATATATATATATATATATATATATATATATATATATATATATATATATATATATATATATATATATATATATATATGCCGACTTACTGCCGTCAATGCGAACACAGCTAGTGCTCCAGTCATACAGGGACTGGACAGTCCTTAGCAAAGAGCCCCAGACCTAGACCCCAAAGCCGTTTGTTTTGAGAATAATGGCTGGCTGATGAAGTTATTGGCTGGCTAGCCGGCTCAGCCAAAACCTAAATGGCTGCTGCAGCCGCCAAAATGTTCATGGCTACAAATGGCTGAAGCTGTCATTGAGCAGGCCCACACCTGCCTGCCGCTGCGCCCCCACGGGCAATGCCAGAGAAATGGAGAGTCCAGCCGCCCTCAAGGAGTTGGGTTCCAGAGCCCAAGCTGTGCGTGGAGGTGAGGCCGACTATATCTAGTTGGTAACGCTCCCGCACGAGCTTCCTTCTCCCCTAATGAGGTGACATTCCATGTTCCCAGAGCTAGTCTCCATGTCCGGAGATCCGGTCGTCGAGGCCCCTGCCTTTGAGTGCCAGCCAGATCTCCTTGCACAGCCCCTTATGGATCCTCCTGTGGGTGGTGGATCCACAGCAGGACGGCCCCACGTCGCTCCTTCGGGCTGTGCCCGGCCGGGCCTCATGGGGGAAGGCCCAGGCCACCAGACATTCGCTGTTGACCTATCTTATGGTCATGAGCTTTGGGTAATGACTGAAAGGACAAGATCGCGGGTACAAGCGGCTGAAATGAGTTTCCTTTTCATATTGGCTAGGCATTCCCTTAGAGATAGGGTGAGGAGCTCAGTCACACAGGAGGAGCTCGGAGTAGAGCCGCTGCTCCTCCATGTTGAGAGGAGCCAGCTGAGGTGGCTCGGGCATCTTTTCTGGATGCCTGCTGGACGCCTCCCTCAGGAGGTGTTTCGGGCATGTCCCACCAGCAGGAGGCCCCGGGGAAGACCCAGGACACGCTGAAGGGACTATGTCTCTCAGCTGGCCTGGGAACACCTTGGGGTCCCCCTGGAGGAGCTGGAGGAAGTGTCCGGGCTGAAGGAAGTCTAGGAGTCCCTGCTTAGACTGTTGCCCCCACGACCCGGCCCCGGATAAGCGGAAGAAAATGGATATATATATATGATCTACACATTGTTTCTTTGTATTACTATTACAACATAATTTGAAGAAGAAATTCCTCGAAGTAGTAACAAATTCTATTACTTTTGGCCAAAATTTCAGTCCTTGCCAATCTTTCGCCACCTATGACTAACCCCCTTAAGACAAACTTTTTTCATTTTGCTCAAGCTTTGACTTTCCCCAAATGAATCAACGTTGCTCAAGAGTCAAATTTTCAAATGCATGAGACAACACATGCAGTCTGAATAAGAAATCAAAACAAGCAATTTACAAACATGTATGGTTTTAGAAAACAAATGGAAAAAACAGAATTGAAAGTTTTTGGGAATAGAATTTTTATGTTTTGTTGTCAGGATGTGGTTGAAACCTTTACCCCTTAAATGTTCTATTGGGTCTATAAACTTTGCTTTTGTAGAAAAATGATCCATCTGAAAATCAAAATTCTTTTGAGGCTAATCAGAAAAGTTTAAGAATGTCATAACAGTCGAAGCTTCCAACAAAAGTAAAGTTATCCACTTTGCTAAAAACCCATGGGATATTTACATCCAGCAAAATAACCAGAGTTTGCCTTGGCCCATTGCCTCTGTCAAGCAGCTGATAATGTCACTATAGAGAGAACAATTATATTTTTACCAAGACAATTTCAAACTTACAACAAAAAGATCACTCCATGAGTTTATAACAAAAGGAATATGGCAAAAAGTACAGCTATGTTTTTCAGCACATTTTTACTTAATAATTTATGGTATAATGTTGCTTCCTCATTTAAAACATAGCTGGAGTTGTGTTGTGTTTCTTTAACACGTTTAACGCATAAACCCTGCTTATTTAGATTGAGTTCTTTTCTCAAATAGATAACATTCTGTTCTATCTTGTGATGTCATTGGTAATACAGGAAGAGCTCCACTGTGTTTTTAAACTCCATACAGCTTTACTTGAATAATTTGTATAATTTCAGCCCTGGACTTGCCAATCTCTACCGAACTAAAGGTAAAAGGTAGCTGTTAACTACTGCAGCATGACATCACAAGGTGGAACAAAGCATTTTGAGCGCTGGAGATGTAGACAGACTACACAACTCCAGGTATGTTTTTGAGGAGGTAACAACATTCTAACATGGTTAAAAGCTCACAAGAGTCAACTACACGTAATATAGGCCCTTTATTTGATGGCATTAAGAATAGTTTCCAAAAAAAAAAACATGCTATTGAGTAGACCTGTCACCATAACAAAATTTTGGAAGTGTAATATATTTAAACAAATTTATACCACTAACACAATAACACAAAATCAGGATTATTAAAAAAAAAAAAAAAAAAAAAAAAATTCTAAATGTACGGTACTAGCCCTTTAAAAAAACATGAGCTGCAATAAATAAATAGCAGATTGAAAAACAGTTGCAGTTATAGTAGTAGTTATTTATTTATTATATATAGAGTATATTATATCATATATCATAGAAGTTATTTATTCAACCCTCTACAGCACAAGTCTCATTTTAGTACACGCAAATAACAAACAGTTCCCCACAATTACAAAGGAAAAGTACCAACACTAAATATTGACTCCCAAATATTATTGTTCCAACTATGATTTCTTGAACGATAAGTTAATAGAGCATTTACAGCCATACTATTGAGACTTCAAACTGCACAGTGTTATTGAGAAAAAAAAACTTGTGGTGAGTGCACGTGTGATTTTTCCTTCTCTAATCAGAGGTAAATATATAGTAATATAGTACTCTGACTTGACCATGTAACAGAATACACTACAGAATACATTTTAAAGGTACACTATGTAACTTTTCTGGTGGAGGGTCCGGCAAACACTTTTCTCTGTGGATATGTTCGATCAGCTAAAATTTCAAATAACGTAAGAGAACAAAACATATATGTTATCTTGTTTAAACTCAAAGCTCAAAGTCTCATAAGCTGACCATTTTGCAGTTTCCTGGTTAAAAAGTACAGATAAAAGTGATTTAGAGTGGACTGTAGCCAACAGACTGCAAAGGAAGAGCTCCTGTGATAAGATGTAGAGAGGTGATCTGGTACTGGCAGACACAGCAAACATTCAATCAGTAGAGAGGGGGAAGAGGTGAGGTTATGGACAGAGAATGTTACGTAAGTATAATTAGGGTCAAACTTAAAATACTTGCTTATCTCTGTACGATCTATCTCTAGTCATACTTTGCAGCTTAGGTCATCAACATTTCCTGGGGGTGTGATGCTAACTGTAGGCACTGCACAGTCTGTAGCGCTGTTACTCAAGTTACACTTTAATCTGAGCAATCTGAGAATATAGAACTGACTTAGTTGTAACCACAACACTGCTAAGCAAGGCCCTCTCAAATTATACAGTCAAAAACTAGCACTATCCAACAGTTTTTCATTTAGTCACTCCCACCTTTTTTGTTGAAATTCAAACTCCTAAACAGGACTACAAACGCTTATATTAATCACAGGCTCCTGAAAATATGCTGTTTAAATCCAATTTGTATTTTTTAGATTCAGAAATTGTCTTGGCAGTGTTTGCTACTATGTGCATTGTGACACTATGGTAACTGCTGAACATTCCGCCATAAACATACATATAGAACACCCCTAGCGTGATGTCACTGCAAAGTATCAATGGAGAGACTAGGCCAAGTTACAAGTCAGGTCTGTGGAGAGGCGCCCCTGCTCACAGTAACAATAGCAACAACAGTAAACAATTACATCTCCATGGAGACAAGCAGGGATAGTGGAAAAGTAATGCACCTTAAATAAATTGTTATTGGCATGAATCCCACAGTAAAAATTGCATAAGGCAAAACAATTAAATTGATTTAATCTTGATTTAAACGTGTAAAAGATTTTGTTAAATGTAGGCCTACACCACATTACCCCTGTTTTACTTCCCTTCACTGGCTGCCTGTGTGTTTTAGAATTGATTTTAAGATTTTACTGTTCACTTTTAAAACTTGTTTAGGTCTTGCACCAAGTTACATTTCAGAACTTTTAATCCCGTACCAGCCCTCCTGCGCCTTGGCTTTGGAATGACCTGCCTGAGGATATAAGGCTAGCACCATTAGTATTATCTTTTAAATCACTTCCTAAAACTCATTTTTATTCGTTAGCCTTCCTTTTGCTGCTTTTAGCATGATTTTATTCCTTATTTATTTTTATTCTATTTTATTAGTTTATTTATTATATTTAATTGAATTGTTTGCATCATTGTCTGTTTTTGTGTGTTTTCTCTATGCTATTTTATTGTTTTTTGCAGCTTGTACAGCACTTTGTAAACCTTGTTTTTAAAAGTGCTTAATAAATAAAGATTTATTATTATTACTACAATATACAAATCAGGTTCTGATAAGAGTTAGAGCTCACAGCTGCAGTCTTTCCATTCATTCAAATATTGCTGCCTCAGTTTTGAAAAATTTGGAAATGAAATGATTCATAAACAAATAGCTGAATATTTGAACATTCAGTTGAATGATTTAGATTCTGTCCAAATGTTTTTATTAAGGGAAAACTAATGTCAGGTCTATAATCATATTAATATTACATGGAGTAGTAGTTGAGGCAAATTTGTGAACACGGGGGAGAACCGTGTAGTGCACTAGAGGAAGCGGGGGCAGGCCATGCAGCGGGGGGCATTAGAGAGCGCAGGTGCCTTAATTGTCCCTGTATAAAGCCCCGGCGAGTGGGCTAACCTGTGAATGAGTGTGCTTCTAAAGAGAGGCCTGAACAAATGAAGGGGTGAAGGGAGTGTGTGAGGAGAGAGAGCCAATGGGGAGGCTGGAGGAGGTGGAGGGGGTTTAAGACATAAATGACATGATGAAGACCTGTTAAAACTCTAAATGAGTGCTAAGAGCTAATGTATTTTGACTGTGGTCTTTACATGTGTCCCATATGAATTTATTTATTTAAAGGTGCACTATGACACCTTTGTCAAAGAGGATACGATTACTTACTTTTCTCTGTGGTTATTGTTTTGTGTATAGTGTTCACAATACAGAATTAAACTTATATTCCTTGCATTTATTCAATATCAGACATTTTTTGTCTTTCTGTGAAGCTAGCTGCCCCGTTACAAATAAGAATGGGAGACTCTGGCTCCAATTGACTTTACATTGAAAAATTGTCATCCCTCGCTCTGTAACTACTACTGTGAGCCTCATCATTTCGGTCTTAAAATGTTCATATTAACCTGCCCTACATGATCGTAGAATTTTTATTTCACTATTTTGTTCATAAATCAATTTCTATTCCTAATAGTTTCATCTCTCTTAGTTCACTTCTTTATACAGTCTGTGGGAGCAACACATAAGAATATGTGTCCTGATGTTTCTTTAGAGTATGGTAGCCTGTCATTCAGTGCTGAACAACCTAGATAAAGGCCCCAAACTGTGCAAGCATCTGATTGGTCAAAGCTCTGGTATAGTTTCTAGAGAGTACACAAACTAATAATGAACACTACTGAAACTGTGTGTATACCTGCAAGAGACACAGGTTATAGAAATAACTACATAAAAGAATTTAGGACTTACATTGTTTTGAAAAGTAAGCAATGTCATAGATCAGATGCAAATGTGGAGCAGAGAGATGTCAGCAGACAGTTATATAAAGAAACGAGATGGTACAGGAAAACAGAGTAGTGCATTTATTCATCTTTTGAGTACAATGAAACAAACCCCTGTAAACTCTCTTTCGCCTGATTGCAGGCAGCCACTGTTTTGCATATAAAGGTAAGAATGAGGGTCAGGCCAAGTGTGTGGGCTGATGTAAGGCAGATTCAAATGCCCTGTCTGAAGTGTATGAGATGCAAAGATGAAGCAGAAAAAAGAAAGAAAGGTGGTTAGGAGTGAGAGAAGGACTGGAGAGAGGGGCGGGGGTCCCTTTTCGCCTCAGTCAGACAATGTGACACGGCACACGCTATTAATTCTGGCTCAGAGGAGAGAGGCTTGCCTGGCCATCTGCTCGGGGTCAGGGGCATCCACTGGGGTCGGCGTCACATCTACCCCTCTCAAGACCCCCCAATGCCCCACCCCTCCCCTCTCTCTCTCTGACCCACTCCTACCCACATCCACCCCTCCCGCCCTGGCTGTCCTCCGCCTGGCAGACACCCGGCCAGCCCTGTGCGCATTTCCATAAAACAATTGCCGTCCGACTTGGTGCCTTGTCTTGTGGGCGGGGCTTAACAATGGCCTGTCACATGAAAAGGGCCCTGCGGTGAACAGTGCATATACATTACAAAAGGGGCCACACCGCACTATGGCCCCCGGTGCACGGACATCACCAACCTGCGGTTGGATTTGAGCTTGGCGTTGATTTGTTTTGTTTGCATCAGCGGCCACCCGACAAGCCCCACCCCCCTCCTTCCTCTTCTTAACCCCTCTCCAGAGTGACACACTCGCTCGTGCACGTGGTGGGATGGGGTTGTGGAGGGGGTTAGGATTTGAGGCTTAGAGGCAGTACAATGAAGTTGACTATATATATATATATATATATATATATATGTATATATATATATGTATATATATATATATATATATATATATATATATATATATATATATATATATATATATATATATATATATATATATATATATATATATATATATATATATCAAGATTATTGAATGAATTGTAGTCGCCCAAGAGTTGAAGAGAAGAGGAATAACGCTAAAGTTTATTCACCATCATAACGGGACCCAAACATGAACCTTCAAGACAGTGATAGTGGTGTCCATTCCAGTCTAGTACAGTCCAGTCTGGCTATGCTTCTTTTGTAGGGAGTATTATACCTCTGATGATAAGATTGAGCTACCTGGCAGTGAGAGTCCTCAGTATACAACAGAAATGGAATTTCATAAAAAGTGTATTTTACCGTTCCATTAGTGAAATTTGGTGAGGACATTTGAAACTATACATTGGACAGATATGTGACACCTTATTTAAAGGTCCTATATTACACAAAATTTACTCTTGTGAGCTTTAGGCCATGTTAGAATGTTGTTACTCCGTCAAAGACATACCTGGAGTTGTGTTTTGTTTCATTCACACATCTTTAAGAAATCCTGCATTATTAGTCTGTCAACATCTCCAACGCTCAAAATGCTCTGTTCCACCCTGTGATGTCATGAAGCAGTAATTTTCATGTTAAGAGCTACCTTTTACGTTTAGTTCAGTAGAGATTGGAGATTTCAGGGCTGAAATCATCCATATGATTCTAGTGAAGGTGTATGGAGTTTAAAAACACAGTGGAGTATTATCACATGAAATCATAAGGTGGAACACAGTGTTTTTCTGTGTTTTCTCAGGTATGTTTGTGATGAGGAAACAACATTATGACGTAAATGAAGCACTGTTAGCAACTGAAGAACTAGAGAAATGCGTGACTGAGTTACCACGACCAAAGTCACTTTTAGGCAAAAATGCTATTTGTGAATGCAATTTCCTGCTTAAAGCACACAAAGTGGCAGACACATACTTCCTCTTACAACCGTTTTCAGAAAACCATAGCTGTAGCTAACTCGGCTACAAGGTTTTGGGTTCACTAAGAAGTTCTTAAAGAAATTAGGGATTAGGGTCGCAGCATCAGCACGACTAATTATCATCTTTAGCCCTTTGACGTTAATAATTTTTGTAATTTTTAAGTTTATTTTGTTTAACTGTGCTACCTTTTCATCTCCAACACTCATTTCTTTTACCCTCAACAAAAGCAGACATAAAAGAGTCAGCTTCCTTTGACCTCCTTGGTACTTATGTGCGTAGATAGACCATGCATGTAGATGTGGTGAGGATTTCTGGTCCCTCCTGTACCAACCCCTAAAGCTAAATCCCTTAATCTGCTCTGGGACACGTCTGGAGGGCAAAACAAACAAACAGGACCCCAGCCCTATTCAGACTCCCCTTATGCACTGGTCAAATCCACATACACACTGGCACACCTCCCTACAAGGCCCCCCATCTGTGAACATGACATCACTGGGAGGATAGGCGGACGTGAACCCTCTCAAGGTTAATGAAGTGGGCCTGTGTCCGCCGGGGCTGGAGATTCAAATGATGACAGCGGCCATGTTGGGAGGGAGGGGGTAAGGTAAGGTGTGTCCATCTCCTTATTTTCTTGGGATTATTTTATTTTAAACATTACAAATAAAATGTGGTTTGTGTATGTATAATTTAATATTGTCAGAAGTATTCAAACCAGGCAGCTCCATGAAGTAGGCTATCTTGTTTTAATAGCATAAAATCACATACATTTTCAATAGACAAACCAAATACTGTATTATATATTTTTTAATCACAGTGAGACAGTCTCCACTGAAAGAAGAAGAAGTAGAAAAAAAATTAAAAGTATTTCCAATCAAATGCTAATAACCAACATTTTAAATTTGTTTATTTTTGCTAATCAGTAACATAGAAAACAAATGTAGTTGTAGGGGTCAGAACATCCTTGTAAATGTGTGTCAGGTGGTCTGAAAAGGTTATAAAAGTGGAGGTCTTTGTTTATGGGTGGAGAGGTCAGAGGTCAATGGCGTGGTCTGAAAGGTCAAAAGGTCAATGTGAAGTGCTGCATTTGGCTCCAGGTGCTATAACAGTTTATGGTGATGAGAGAGAGAGCCGTGTTTTAATAATGAGCATGTTACATTTCATATAAATGGAATTTAATAAAAATGTTAATAAGCCGCATATATTATAAAAGCTATTACTAGTAGTCTTTTTCACAACCTTTAACCCTCATTCTAACCCTTCACTTAGCCTGATTGTGTTCTGTTTGAGAGAAGAACCTAAAAATGAAGTGATTGTGTGTTAAACATGTGTGAGTGAAACAACTCCACACAACTCCAGGTATGTTTTTGATGAGAAAACAACATTATAAAAGAGATCAGAAAATAGTGTAATATGGGCACATTAAAAAACTACAAATAAGAAGCTAGCAATATGGAACCTCGGATTTGTAAGTGACCTTAAGTCCCCTTTCTGAATTCACCACACAAACTTCTTTCAGACAAGCTACAAGCTGATATAAAGTTAACCCAAATATTGTTTTGTTCTTCTTCCTTTACTCACTTTTATGATTACACTTGTGTTTATATTCATCTGGTCTCCCTAGCCATTTCCTACTATAAAACCCCAGTTACTGCCGTCATATAAACGCCATCTTTTCCTGTCTTCTTCGTGGTTTACCTCTGCCTCATCCTGACTCACCAGCACCAGAGATGAGCCAGATCCTGACGTCACCCCTTTTTATTCCGAATCGGGGTGATCTCATGTACCGTAACCACAGAGGAGCTGTCGTCCAAGTGTCAGGGGCAGAATGGTCAAACCTATAAGGACCACATCTGCAAGAGAGATACGGGAGCAGTGGTGGATGAAGTACTCAATTTTGTTACTTAAATGTACATTGTGGAACTTTTCTGATAGAGGGTTCACTACTTACTCGTCTCCATGGTGATGTTATTGCTTTGCCTTTAAACACACCCATCTAGCATTTACTCATAATGGGTGTGTCTATTGCTCAAAAATACCATAATTCCTTCTGTGCATAGGTGCAACTTTCCACAGATCTGATTTGTAATGTAGAGTAGAGCTGTAACCTGCTTGTCTCCCTCATGATAGGTACGTTTAATCTATACTGTGTAACATTCTAGACAAAGCAATAATATTTCCATGGAGACAAATAGGAGCGTGAAATGTTGTGCAAAAAAGGTAAAAAATATTATTTATTTTTTTTTTATTTTTTTTTTTAATAACAGTGGCAATCTTGATCAGTTTCTTATTTTTTCTTATGAATTTTGTGTATTTATTTTTTGTTTGCTCAAAGCCAAATCTTAAAATCATATAAAAACACTTTTACTTCTCAGTCCAGATCTAAAATGTAGTGGAGTAGAAAGTACAGATACCTGCTCTCAAATGTAGTAAAGTAAAAGTAAAAAGTATCCACTTTTTACTTTTCAAATACAAGGAAGTTATTAAGGGGACATAAAGAAGGGCTTAGAGAGTAGAACCGCTAAAATGTAGACAAGTGAACTTTTCTTATTTGTGTGTGTGGCGGAGGTTCAGAGCAGCGCATATGAGAGTGGAGCCTAGTTGACCGTAACATGGAAAGTGTGACACGATTGTGCAAGATGTGCCAGAGGACTGATAAAAAACATGCTGTTCTGTTGTTGGCTTCCAGACGCTAAAAGACTTATGGTAGCATGCTAACATGTAGGCTAAGTATAATCAGTGATGGGAAGAATACTTTGAAAATGTATTTAATTACAGAATACTGATTACCTGAATTAAAATGTATTTTGTAATGTATTCTGATACGTGGTTCAATCAGAGTACTTTATTCTGAGTACTTAGAATACTTTCACTCAAAGTTGCATTTACATACACTGTGTAAAAACGCAGCGTAGGATTAAAGGTGCATTGTATAACATTTCTGCTAGAGGGTCCATCAAATGCTTTTCTCCATTGAGATGTTATTGTTTTGTCTGGAATATTTCACAGTATGGTATTAAGCCTTTCTATCTTCATGGAGATCAAACTAGACCAAGTTACAGCTCAGATCTGTGGAGAGGCAATCCCGCTCACAGTTAGAATGCCTGTTTTTCTCTGTAATTTTGAGCTATAACACCACTTGTAATTGAGTTGTTTGTCATACTGTGGAACATTCCAGGCAGAACAATGACATTTCCATAGAAACAAACAGCTGATGGACCTCCAACCAAAAAGTTACATAATGCACCTTTAAAAACATCTTTATGTTTGTTTCACCTTTTCTTATGCATTTCCTATCACTAATTATAGAAGGAAAACACATGCACATGCTATAAGAGCAATATGTTTTCCATTTTTCTCACTAGTTTTGTGCAGTTTAAAGCCTACATCATGTGATCAAGTACCGCCATGTATTCCTTTGATTTAATGAAAATAAAAAAAAAATAAAAAAAAGTATTGTCTAGGCAAGTTGAAATGACTTAAATTAAGAACGTTTGACTTTATTTGAGTAGATTCATCTTGACAAGTGAAATGATCTACCAATGGAATAAATGTGTTTTCTTAATTCGAGCAACATTATACTTTGTTTCTTACTTTAAGTGTAAAGAGTTGTGTTTTTCTTATCTTACATGTAGATTTTCATATTTTAACTACAAATGTCTTGGTAGATAATGTTACTTGTCCAGTGAAACTGACTCAAATCATCTCCATCTCCAACATCTCCAAAGCTCAGAATACTTTGTTCCACTTTATGCTGTCATGAAGTGGCAGTTTTCAAGTTAACGGCTACCTTTTACTTTTCAGGGTTGAAATCATCCAAATGAGTCTAGTGAAGGTGTAAAACAAAATGTTGCGTGTTTGAGAGAAGAGCTCAGCTTAAATATGCAGACTGTCTGTTACAAATGTGTGAATGAAACAAAACACAACTCCAGGTTTTGATGAGGAAACAAATTCGCTCCTGTAATCATTAGTTCATTTGAGTGGCGCTGGATGACGTCACACTCACTTAGTCCACTTTTTATACATTGTGGCTTAATCTAACCTTTTTTTTCTAGCGTGTGCTTTTTTTAAAAATCATATCTTTCTCCAAATCCGACATATTATTGAGTCCACTGTTGTGCTGATTCATTTATGTTTCATTTGTGTTAGAAAGTTTTACACTGGAAACCTTTAGCAAATACAAAATCAAAAAATACTATTCCATAGAGAGTAGCCTATAGAACTAGAGAGAGAGGGATTTTGTGGTCTGCTTTGTGTTTCCTCAAGTCTTATCGGTTTGTTAGAGCAGTACTAGCCCACATCTGTGCCTGTGTGTGAGAGAGAGAGAGAGAGAAAGAGGAGAGAGGGAGAGAGCAAGAGAGAGGAGAGAGACAGAAGAGACAGAGAGAAGAGAGAGACAGACAGACAGAGAGAGGGGAGAGAGAGAAAAAGAAAGAAAGAAAGAGAGAGAGAAGAGAGAGAGTGAGACAGACAAACAGAGAGAGAGAGAAAGAGAGAGAGAGAGGAAAGAGAGAGAGAGGGTCAGACTGGGCAGTGATCCAACTCTTCAGAGCTGGAGTTTCACCACAGGAGGCCGCAGTGGGCACTCTGCCAATCACGCTGCTACACACATATACACACATACACATATACACACACAAATGGAGATTCTCAGTGCCAGAGGCGAAGGAACAGTGCAGTGGAGGCCTGGGGGCGGGTCTGACCACTCACTAACCCCCACCAACGCAGCACGAACGGGGCAGGAGAGGGACGGAGGAACGGAACTGTAGGGGACCTGGATGATAAGGCGGGATAGGAGAAAAACACTGATAGTGCAAGGGGTGCCATGGAGAGTGAAAAATAGTGGAAAACAAACAGAAGCTAGCAAGAAACAGTGTAGTTTGAAAAATTTGCAACAGTCTGATGTAACAGTCCTTGTTTTGTTTTTTGTTTTTTTAAGTGCACCATGTAACCTTTTGGTTGGGGGTCCGTCACCTGGTTGTTTGGATATGTCATGGCATGTTCCACAGTATGACATTAAACAAGTCTACCTCAAATTAATTCAATTACAGATGGTTTTATAGCTCAGAGATACCTAGAAATACAGGCATTCTGACTGTGAGCAGGGTTGCCTCTCCATAGATCTAATCTGTAACTTGGTCTGATTTGGTCTCCATGGATCCCGTCAGATCTCAGAAGCTCAGCAGGGCCGGACCTGGTTAGTACTTGGATGGGAGACGCTGGGAACATCAGGTGCCACAGTGAGGCACAACTGTCACTGTGTCCTTAGGCAAGGCACTTCACCCACATTGCCTAGTATGTGATGGCGGTGGTCGGAGGGGCTGATGGTGCAGATGGGCAGCCTCGCTTTCGTTAGTCTGCCCCAGGGCAGCTGTGGCTACAATAGTAGTTTACCACCAAGTGTGAAATGAATGAATAATGCTCTGTAAAGCGTCTTTGAGTGTCCAGAAAAGCACTATATAAAACTGATGCATTATTATTATTAAAGCAATAACATCTCCATGGAAAAAATAGTTTGACAAACCCTCCACCAGAAAGTTACACAATGTACCTTTAATGTAAGACATGAGTGTAGCATGAATAGAACTAGTATAGCCCAGGGTAATAGGGTAAATGAATGCAATTGGAGTACATGCACAGTATAAATTAAAATAAAATCAAGAATTGATCCAGACACATGGGGAGCACAAGCCACAAGTGTAATTTACATGCAAGCTCCAAGAAAATGAATTGCCCCAGGAAAGATTCTTATCAGAAATGAGTTTAAACACAGACCTTTGTTTTAACTAAACAGAAAGCAGCCTCTTATATACAAGATCGAGAAAGAGAAAGCTGGTGGTGTTATAATTGTAAACAGGGGTGTAGTACAAAATTCTGGGCCCTGGGTACAAATCACCTCGGTGGGCCCATAATACATGTTCTCTATATTAAAATTGCATATTACAGATTTTGTGAAGGGCCCCTCCGTGCTCTGGGCCCTGGGTAAACAGTATCTTTATAACCCCTCCAGTCCAATGCCCCTGATTGTAAAGTAAGAACAAAAAATATTGTCTGAACAAGGCATTCTCAAAATAAGTTATTTTACTGGAAGATGAAGTTAAAATTGGTCAAGTACAAAAAATGCACCGCAAAATTGACATAAAAAAAAAAACTGAAATGTGAACTGTGTTGTTGTTGAAGATGCCCAGTGCCAAAGCAAAACTGCAATATTTAGATGCATGAAAAACTGAATGAAACAAAACACAACTCCAGGTCTGTTTGTGATGAGGAAACAACATTATAACAGATCAGAAAATAGCGTAATATGGGCTCTTAATAATTCTAATCTATAATGTCTAAACAAAGTGCCTGTTGTAATGAAAGACAGTAATACCATTCATTTCAGCAAGTGTTTTCTGAGCAAGGACATGGAGCCAATTAGCAGCCTGTATCTGCATTGGGCTGATTCAGCAGTGTCTGTAGCAGGTGGGAAAGGTCCAGCAGATGCACAGGGAGGAAAATGTGTTGGAAAAGAGGAACTGTGTGTTTTTCATAAAGGAAAGAACCTGACAGACAGAGACAAGAGGCTGAGTGGAAAAAGGATAAGAGGTGTTACAAAAGACATGGACGGCGGGTACATTTGGGGCACGTCTCACTTCTCTTTCCTCACTTCCTTCTCCTTGATTCCTGTCAATCAAATGCACCATATTAAGTGCTCAGAGGAGACAAAGGAAGTAAACCATGGAGGGCACACGCAGGAGGCAGACATCAAATAAGGGACAGCAGCAAAGGAAGTTTAATGTTTAATAATAAAAGAAATATGTTAAAGTACATTTACCTGAAAATAAAAATGGTCTGACTTTGATTTAAAATTCTTAGAATAATAATACAAAATAAACCTCAGTATAGTTCTCATTATAGGGTAATTTTGGTTACAACCAGCTCCTGAGGAAAGGCTGTCCCATTCACCCTCAGCTCTTCTCTCATCTGCTCCTCTGCTCATCTTTCCTCTTCTCTTCTCCTCTTCCCTCTGCTCCTCTCTCCTCTGTTCCTCTCTCCTCTTCTCCACTTCCCTCTTCTCCTCTCTCCTATCCTCCTCTTCTCTCCTCTGCTCCTCACTGTTCCTCTGTGGCTGGGACTTCCTCACCCATTTCCTGCAGAACCAAGGAGAGGAATCAAGAAGAAGGAAGCGAAGAAAGAGAAATGAGATGCAGCCATAGACACCGAGTACATTTGGATCCATTCAAAACAAGTGAGCATTCAAATACAAAAGCAGGAGATGTGATTTCCAGGTGTTAATAGTGTGAGCTTCTCTGTTCACAACTCATTATCACCTACAAATTGCAGATGAATTTTAATTTCCTAGTTTCCTCAAATCCTCACCATGGCACATTAAATGAATCACTGAACATTCATTTGCATGTCCAACAGCTGAAAAAATGTTGCTATTTAAAATTTAAAAACAGTGCAGCTCTTCATTGGTGAATGTGTCATATTGTACTTTTGGAGGGTGATTGGGACATTTGAATTCATTTTATTGACTGTGTTTAATAATTAGTTAAAGGGGCCATATTACACTGTTTTCTGATCTATGTTATAATGTAGTTTCTTCTCTCAAACTGAAAACACTATGTTCTACCTTGTGATGTCATGGTAATACAGGAAGTGCTCTACTGTGTTTTTAAACTCCATACACATTCACTAGAATCATTTGGATAATTTCCCTATAGGGTTGTCAAAAGTATCAAAAATCAGATACTAATCAATACTAAAACTAGTATTGAAACTAAACACAGTAGTAATTGGAGCAAGCATCAATACAATTCACATTCACAGGACAGAAATGAACCCTTCCTGAATAGCTTTATAGTGATTTTGAGCTGTCTCAGAACAAGCATACGAGCACACAGACATAGTAAACATAGTTTCCAGCATTTATGGAACCTACCTGGATGATGGTAATATAAAAAAGTACTACGATTTAATGTTGAAAATCCCATTCTATTTCCTTTTTTTTTATTATTATCATTGTGTTATCAGAATCAGTATTGAGTATCGAGTCTATTCCTTAGTATCAAAATCAAGTTTTAAATTTTAGCCTGGGTTTCTCTGAGGTGAGGAAAATAGTTGTAAAATATAGCAACTTGTAATAAATCATTAAAAAGAATCATATTCGCCAGGTTCTGAATGAATTTGCACACACTGCTAAAAGACTCAAATAAAACAAATACACTCAATTCAACATCTGGAAATCCATCTTTATACAATATACAAGCGGTGAACTCAACAGTATAAATGTAAAGAGGAAAACAGCAGCGAAAAATTGTAACTTAAGGTGGACCGACCCTCCAACAAGGTCACTCCAGTCTCCCTTCAGACCTCCTTGTGTCAAACCCCTCTTTTGTTGGCGCGTTGTCTTGACTCCAGTGCAGAGGGGAGGACAGGCATTCTCCGAGAAAGCGAGGAAGAGAGAAAGAAAGAGAGAGAGTGAGTGAGCGGGCACAGAAAGAGAAGCCTTGTGTGCAGTTGCCAAAGTGGTGTACGGTTTCCAGCAGCCTTGTTTTCCTGACTTAGCCATTCTGTAAGCCTTCTATCCACTTCCCCTTGTTGCACACATACACAGAAGCACACAACAGCTCTCGCATCTCAAATCTCACTACATATCGTGGAAGATAGGAGCTCTTGGAAAAACTAGCCCCAGCCGTCCCCTCCGGCAATTCCCAAAGAACGTCTCCAGTTGCTCTACCACGTTCCTCAACACTGGCCCAATGGTTTACTTAGGCAGAGGCTCATCCAGCTACCTAATCTGTGTTATTGGAACTGGACACATATCAGTCCCCTTCCATCTAAATATTATTGGAGGCAGAGATAATAAAGGGGGCAGTAAATATGGGGGAGGCACAGCAAGACCACTTCCTAGTTGGGGTTTTGGGGCAGATGTGTTAATGGCTGCTTTTCTCTTGTGTTTGAAGAGTCTTGCTATAATGTAGTCCAAATCAAATAAATCTTCATATTTCCATTTGTAAATGCAGTAGAGTCTTTATTTGTTTAACTGCTGATAACTGAAATTACAGGGAGCAATGCAAGATGCAAGAGGCAAGAAAATATTACTCAAATAAAACTAAAAGTATCACATGAAAAACTTAACTAAACTATTGAAGTGTCTGTTTAAAAATGTACATTAAGAGTAAAAAGTAAGTGTTTTCCAGAGATTTTTTGAACAATTAAAGCATCAAATGTAGTGATTTTGACAAAGAATTTGTCTGATTTTCTAGCTATTTTTGTGTATTTGGTTTGCTCGAAGTTGGGATGTTTGATCAAATTAAATGTGCTGAAAATAAGTCTCAGCCATTTCAGCTGGTCTCAAACCATAAAGAAAAGTACTTTTTACTTTTGACTCCAGATCTAAAATGTAGTGGAGTAGAAAGTAGATACCTGCTTTCAAAGATTGTGAGATGAAAGTAAAAAGTAACCACTTTAAAATTTACTTAAATAAAGTAGAGATACCTAAAAATTGTACTTAAGTAATGTACTTTTACTTTTGTACTTCGTTACCTTCCACCACTGCAAATAGTGCTGCCAAGGGGCTCAGTGGTAGAGCAGCAGTACATATGCAGGGGAACTCATCTCTCATTATAGTTTTCAGATTAATTTAAAACAAACTCAAACCATAAACTGTCATGCAAAAATGTAGTATTGTGGTATAAAAGTATTGCAATAAGTATGCAGCTAAATAGTGTAGCTCCACTGCATATTTTACACAATGCACCTTTTAAAATCATTAATGGCAGCTGATAACGTGCCTATCTGTTTCTCAGTAGAAAAGGGGATAGGGTTACACTGTTTTGGTTTATTGGGTTGTACGTACAATTATGAATACACATTACTATGATTACAGCTTTGACAGTAATAATGAAGGCATTATTCTCAACACAATAAGGATAATTTTACTGTAACCTGAAACATCTGTGCATTTAGAGCAGGCAGTGAAATGCTTATGCAAAAGTCATGAACTGACCTCAATAATGACTAATGTCAGCACCTTTGTACTGTCTCATGCAACTGGTTTTGCAGCTTTCTATGTAATTCTGTTGTTTTTCTAAGAGAGGGAGTACTTAGGCCCCCAAGTCACAAAGTCTTATACAATTTAGTTACATCAGAGAATATCATATATATAATCAAATATATTCAACATTTTCCAAGTTTTCCAAATTTTAATATGACACTATGCTCCAATAATGCGCATTATAAACAAGGCAGTAGGTCAATTTGCACATAAAAATGCACATAATTAAGGGGCCACATTATGCTATTTTCTGATCTGTTACAATGTTGTTTCCTCACCAAAAACATACATGAAGTTGTGTTTGGTTTCATTCGCACAAGTCTAACACAGACCTTGCAGATTTAGGATGTCTTTCAAACAGAAAACACTCCTTGTGATGTCATGTGGTAGTACAGGAAGTGCTTCACTATGTTTTTAAACTCCATACACCTCTAGAATAATTTGAATAATTTCAGACCTGAAATTACCAGTCTCTACTGAAGTAAAGATAAAAGCTCATTTTTAACTTGAAAACTATCACTACATGACATCACAAGGTGGAACAGAGCATTTCTTTGCAGACATAGGCAGACTGATAATTCAGGATTACTCAAATATGTGTGAATGAAACAAAATACAACTCCAGGCATGTTTTGGAGAAGATAACAACATTATAACATGGGTAAAAATTTGCAAGTCAATTTTGCATAATATATGACCTGTAAAAGAGACATACAACTGCTATGCAAAACAAACTTAATTTGTAAGTGTTTTGAGCACTGTCATTTTCAATTACTATTACAATTTAAAATGTCCAGGATATAGAATAATCATGATCCATGGGTATCATTATACGCTAACAATATAGCAGACAAAAGTATAATTCTTTTAGTTCATCCTCAACTGAAAATACATAAAGTGTATTGTCCATCTGTCTAAAACCATTTTAATCCCAACCGATTTTTGAATAGACCCACCCAACCAATTATGCACAAGTCTAATGCCCTTCCCACATCTGTTAAATTTGTTAGCAACCAAACAAAATAATTAACGTAGCCTACCTTAGCGCATAAAACTACCAAAGAGAACTTAATGAAACTAAAATGTTAGCAATAGCATGTTAGTGGTTCACCAGGAGCTTTAAATAGTCAAACTAGTCAGTGATTTGTATAATTACTTACAGTGCTAGCCGTAGACTGTGGTGGGTTTTATATGCTAGCAGAGGTAGCATGACCCAGGCTGGCTTCTCTGACCACTGGAGCACATTAGAAATGCAGAAGCCACAAGTACAAGTTGGTTTTCCGTAGCTCTTGTCTTGGCCCCGCTGTCCGAGCCAAAACCGCGCTCCCTGATACCTCAGCCTCTGTCCAAGCGATTCATTCACCCATCCTGCCACTAAAGAAACACGCTAACACAGAGCCAACGCTACATTAAACTGCCTGTACTTTTCCAACCACATGCTTTTGCGGACAGACAAGCTAACCAAGAGTTTTATGTATAGTTTACATAAGATACCAGACGCTAGCATGTTTTGACCAGGTGCAGAGAACTGTATCCAAAGCTACAACTTCAAAACAAAGTGAAGTAGTGTTTCTGAAGGCTATTTTGGTAGCTTAATAGGTCCATATGGTGAAATGCCTCTAACAGGGGCGTCAGATGGGGGGGTAAAGGGTACTGTTTACCCAGGGCCCAGTGCAACCAGGTAGTGTGGGCCCACCAAAATTATTTGTACCTATAGGGCCCAGAATTTGGTGCTTACACCCCTGCTGTCTAATAGACCTTTTTCACAACAACCGGCAGTTCCGCCCTGTAGGGCTGCAGAACTTCCAGTTAATGGTTTTCTCTGGCAAAATGTCTGTGGAAATGTCTCACGTATTCTCCACCAGCTTAAAAAATCTGCCTGCCGCATCAGTTAATCTTCAACAACGTCGACAAAGGATATAAATTCCTCCATGAAGAATTATCCACAACTATCAAGATAAGAAAGACGAAAGCTTAAAGGCTAACGACTAGCATTAGCCATCTACTGAGCAAAACTAACATTATGGTAATGAATAAAACATAAGTAACTTGTCAACTCAGACTGATTGTAGAATAAAAAATAAAAAAAAAGCAAAGTCATGATGTAGATATTAGCATAGATAGATACAAATGCACTGCACTGCAGATGGTGGATAATACGCGAGACATTTCCACAGACATTTTGCCATAGAAAACCATTGACCTGAAGTTCCGCAACCCTACAGCACAGGAGTTTTGGCCGTTGTGAAAAAGGTCTATAAATGACTTCAGTGGAGCTCAATAGTGACGGCACACTTCCTGTTTCTAAATTCCTATTCATTTTTCTCAGAAAGATAATAATAATATTAAAAGTTTGAAAGCATGCTCAGGGTTGATCAGCTATGTAACTACTGATCATAAGACATTTCATTTTTTATTAATGTTTAGTTAAAGTTTTGCAGAATCTTGCGTTTTGAACAGCTTTTTTAGACTTCAAACAACTGTGTTTGGATATTAGTTACCACGTAGCTGCTAAGCCTTCTCGATGTCTTTAAACTCTTAATAGTTGATTTTTTTTTTCAAAAGTTTATTTGCCATTATAGACACAAATTGGACTACAAAATAATGTATTCGGTGTTCATAAAACTCAAAAAAGTCAAACTTAAATTAAATGTAAATCCTATGAATAAAATATAGCCTACTACCAATCACTTTTATTGATATGATGTCCCAAGTTTTACCTAGAAATCTAGTCTAGAATGTATCTTGCATTTATTTGATTACTGCCAAGATACCTTGAAAATCAAGTGTCATTGTGAGTTGATAAGCAAAACTATGGAACAAATCTAGTCTAGACAAAGAAAAAAACATCCCTGAGGCGACAACCAGGTGGTGTACTTTTCACCAGGAAAGATACGCAATGTACTTTTAGGTTCTACTAACTACAGTATCCAAATTGATAGTGATCATGTTTTAGCTCTTTGACCTCACTTTACCTTTTGGTAAAGCTCTGATTGGACTGGCCCCACAACACATCTCAGGCCTCATCCAAATTTGCACCTCCTCATGTTCTCTGAGGTCCAAGGGCCAGCTCCAGCTCGTGGTGCCTAAGACGAGACTTAAAACTAGGGGGGACAGGGCCTTCTCTGTAGTTGGCCCCTAACGCTCTGCCCCCCTCCTCTGTGTCTTTTATTTATTTTATTTATTTGACTTATTTATTGCTATTTTATGATTTTTATGGTTTTGCTTTTATTTGATTTGATTTTTACTTGTTTTATTGTTTTAAAAGTGGTATGATCAAATTTTAGCAATTTACCTTTTTTGTTTTGTTTTGTTTTGTTTTGTTTTGTACCTTCTTCATTTTATGATCTCTGTGCAGCACTTTGGAAAAAGCTTTGTTTGTAAAATGTGCTATATAAATAAAGTGGATTTGGATTAAGAAAATGAGACCATGTTTAACAAAATGACATTTTTATATTGAGCGGTTGTTTAAATATGCACTGTGTAACTTTTCTGGTAGAGGTATTTTTGAGCAATAAAAACATCCATAATTGAATAAACGCATCTCCTATAAGTTTAGTACCATATTGTGGAACATTACAGGCAAAGCAAGCGCATCTCTATGATAGCAGACCCCCAACCTGAAAAGTTATACAGTCCACCTTTGATTTTTAACTTCTAACTTCAAATTAACTGTCTGAAATTAATTATTAGTATGTATAGTGCATGTGCTGATGTTACATGTACTTTTGAGTGATTATTGCTGTACTTATCCCGGTCCTGCAATTAATTAACATCAACCTGCCGACGGACTTAAGATGGAAATTACCTACTTTGGCTATAATCTTTACATATTTACATTTTAAAGGTGCACTGTGTAACTTTTTGGTTGGAGTCCATCACCTGCTTGTTTTTATGGATATGTCTCTGCTCATGACATTTAACAGTTTTACCTTACATTTATTCAATTACAGGTGGTTTTATAGCTCAAATATACCTAGAAAAACAGGCATTCTGACTGTGAGTGGGGTTGCTTGTCCACAGATCTGACCTGTAAGTTGGGCTATTTGGAAGGCAGAAAGGTTTAATACCATACTGTGAAACATTCCAGACAAAAGAATAACATCTCCATGAAGAAAAGCTCTCCACCCTCCACCAGAAAAGTTACACAATCCACTTTTAAAAGTTCATTAATATAAGCTGAGTTCAAATAAATACGAACTCTCCCCACCTAAGCCTAAACCCACAAGGACTCCACAGCACGACACAGGTCCTGACATTACCTCACACTCACATCCTCTCTCTCACTCCGCTTGCGACACAAAGGGCACCCATCCAACACCAACCATCCAGGCCCGTCCTTAATGACAGGGGTGGGCTAAGTGATGCCAGCGGCCAGGACTTGAGCTGGAGGTGGCTTTCCACATTCAGGATTCTACTCCGAAACATGTGGTTTGTCCTCTCTACCCAAAATGAGAGATTGGATGAGGAAAGGCAGGGAGCAGGAGACCACAGAATAAGCTACAAGCCCGGGGGGAGAGATCTATACTAGCTCAGGTGGGATACAATTTCTCTTTTCAAGTCAAGACTGCTTTGGCATTAAATATTAGCAACATACCCTTTGGACAGAATATGAGGATGAGGTTTGTGCTTGCAATTCAATCGTTTTTGCAAATTTCCTTCTGACATCACCAGTGCATATGGGTGCCATTTAATCCTTGCGGTTTTGGTTTTAGGGCTATACGCAAATGACATGACCAAGGTTTATTTTTGACCCTTCATTGCACGTATCGCCGAAGCGGACACATGGACGGAATAATGAAGTTCTGGGGGAAGTTGTGGAAAGAAAAATCCGTCTTCGTCTGGAGCCCAAAATGAAGTCAAACTGCGCAAAGTAAAAAATATTACATAGAGCTCAGCACTTGTAATAGTGCTATAAATGAACGACAATACAGGGGCATTTTAGAGTCAAAAAGTTAAAGGTCCTATACTGCTTGTGAGCTCAAAAACATAACTGAAGTTGTGTTTTGTTTCATTCACACGTTTGAGTAACTATTTATTATTAGTCACATTTTATTTATTATTAGTCACTTTACATCTCTAAAGCTCAAAATACTCTGTTACACCTTGTGATGTCATGACACGGTAGTTTTCAAGTTAACAGCCACCTTTTGTTCAGTAGATTGGCAAATCCAGAACTGAAATTATCCAAATGATTCTGGTGAAGGTGTATGGAGTTTAAAAACACACTGGAGCACTTTCTGTATTATCACATGACATCACAAGGTGGAACAGAGTGTTTTCTGTTTGAGAGAAGAACTTAGCCTAAATATGCAGGATTTGTGTGTTTAACATGTGTGAATGAAACAAAACTCAACTCCTGCAGAAAATAGCGTAATATGGGCCCTTTAAAGTAGCGCTATCTTGTGTAACTTGTAACTTTGCTAACACATGTGATTCATAACATATGCAAACTGGCCAAAAGTAACATTTCCAACTCTTTCTCTCAACAGATTTTGGGTCATCTTAAGTGCAAATGTTGTAAATCTCCCAAGCTTTAAAGCACCCACAGTGTCAGCGTGGATACATCCAATTGTAATGCTTGAGGACATGTCCAAATGAAGTCAAGAATCAAGTCGTGCGCTAACAAGTTTAAGATTTACAACTGTCTCAAGTTCTTAGGAAATGGTCCAAGAAAAACCACCACTTATTGAAGGCAAGTCCAAGTTTGTAAAGCTACGTTTTCTTGGCTTCGTTATTTTAGTGGATCTTCCTCTTAAAGAAAACCAGCTGCTGCACCAAACACAGTGTCCTGACTTGAACATTCTGAATTTCAATTGAAGTAGATGTTTTTGTTTTTGGAGGTTAAAGTTTTAGTCACACATGTTAGATGCACTGAAACTAAATGACTAGACTTCGTAATTATTGGTCCACTTTGGTGCGTCAAATCTGGCGTTTGGCTGAGATAGCAGACTGTAAACTTGTCATTGTTCTGGGTCAGCTCCCCGAGGAAGTCCTTAAAGGTGCACTATCTAACTTTTACTTGTTTCTATGGATATGTCATTGTTCTGCCTGGAATGTTCCACAGTATGACATTCAACAATTCTGCCTTACATTTATCCAATTGCAGGTGGTTTTATAGCTCAAATATACTTAGAAAAACAGGCATTCTGACTGTGAGTGGGGTCATCTCGCCACAGATCTGACCTGTAACACCTGTTTTTGGAAGTTACATTTTTAGTCACACATGTTAGACACATTGAAACTAAACGACTAGACTTCCTAATTTTCTGGTTCGTCAAATCTGGCATTTGGCTCCTGGAGAAGGTGGACTGTAAACCTGTCATTGTTCTGGGTCAGGTCCCCGAGGAAGTCCTTAAGGCCCACCACATGAGGACAGGCACTTAGGATCCCTCCCTCCTCCTCCACCTCTTTCGTCTCTTCTCGGAACGGGCCAAGCACGGAAAGCCTGTGTTCCGTCAGGGCGTCCAAAATTCCATGACTTTCCCAGAATTCCCGGTGTGAGCCAAGTAATATATTGTGTTGTCATCTATCGAGACTCTAATGAAAACCCAGAAGGAACACAGGCAAAGATCTGGGTTTTCACCTTAAAATAAGACAATATTGTAAAAATTGAGGCGTAACTCATCTGTAAACATTGCATATCCTATAAAGTAAGCATCTGTCAGTGCATGATTCATACAAAGTCAGGAATTCTTATTCAAGTTTTGTAAACAGTTTGCTAAACAGGTATACATTATGAAATAAGTTTGTTTAGTTGCTTTGTCTACAGAATATCACATATAAGCAGTGGTGTTACTTAAGTAAAAGTACAGATACTGAAACAAAAATACTCCAGTAAAAGTAAAGGTATCACACGAAAAAATCTACGTATTAAATGCCTGTTTCAAAATGTACTTAAAGAGCAAAAAGTAAAATTTTAAGTAAAAAAGATTTTGAAGTCTTATATAAGGCTTCAAATGCAGTGATTTTGATAAAGATTTGTGCCTGAATTGATTGTTTTTCCTAGCTGTTTTTATTTGTATATTTTGTTTGCTCAAAATACAAATATGTCAAAAAATAAACTCACAGCCTTTTCAGGAGGTCCCAAACTATAATGACAAGTACTTTTATTTTTCAGTCCTGTTAAAAATGTAGTGGGGTAGAAAGTGCTCCCAAATGTAGTGAAGTAAAAGTAAAAAGTACACATAATATATCTGTATATAAAAACAATTATCTATATTTGTCAGTTTACACAGGGGTAATAAAATGGGGGAGGAATATTTGCAGGCTTGCTACTACTATTAGAACTTCCACCTCCAAAGAAGTCCACACACGTCACATTAAATAGATTCAATTGAATTACTGATAATATGAAACATCATGCAATTTTGGTTTTGGGCTTCACTTTTATCTGCTGTGCTAAGATTGAACTGTTTTTTGACATCTTCCATTAGCCTGAAATGGAGTGGAGCACCGAGCCAGGAAATTTAAATAACCACGCAACGGACATGCTTAAAAAGGCTTTGATAGACCACAGACTTATTTTCACCGATGGAAGCATCACGTTTTGAAGTTCACTGTAAATCACTCTTCTTCACTTCCCTTCGTTCACCATTTTAAAAGCTTTGGCAGATTTTGACAGTGACGGTGCCTAAATCAACAGTGGTCCTGCTGTTTTAGTGCAAATTTAGAAGATTATGAAGCGGCCGTAAAAAGGAAAATTTGCCACAAAATATGACTGACAGCATTGCCTCGTGCGCACTTCTACCACATTACCTTAATCATGTGTGTTTAGGAGAAGTGACAATAATATTTCAGTCGGTTTATGTATTTGTACTATGTGTGGTTTTGTACGGTTCTTTTCATCAACCAGTTTAAATGTAATTGTGGTTTTAGTAATGGCTTGGTCGCACAGAAACAGAGGAAAAGCAGATTCTGACCATAACAAGCCTTTTCCAATAGAATACAATGGAGCAAAAGTTTCCATCATTGAACTCAAATTAAAGTGCCTATGACAGATTAGACTACTCATTTTTTACTAAAACACAGTTAATACCATTATATTTAAGATTTTAGAAAACACTTTACATTTTATTTTCCCAATTTGGTAATTTTTTAGGTTTCAAATTTTACTTCCTGGTTGGAAATCATGACTAGCATTTAGGGAATTCAGTAACTGTTACCTTGGAACCATGCTGTGCAGTAAAATCTTCTCTAATGTACACAGAAATTATTATTTGACTAATAGAAATATAAGAAAACACCTTTATTTAGTTGAAATAATGTGTTTGTGTAAATTGTGCCGAACTTCAACAGAATTTAGCCCTATTCTCCCTGTGATGTATTCAGTGTTTTAGAACTCTCTACTTCCTTTTCAATTTCAACATATTTTTCAAACTATAATACAGGAAGTGCTCTACTGTGTTTTTAAACTCCATACACCTTTGCTAGAATCATCTGGGTGATTTTAATCCTTTAATTGCCAATATTTAATGAACTAAAGGTCAAAGGTAGCTGTTAACTTGAAAACTACTGCTTCATAACATCACAAGGTGGAACAGAGCATTTTGAACTTTGGAGATAAGGTTATAACATGGTGCTTACATTTTGGTGGTTGCTACAAAGTACATTTTTTGGGTACTTTTTTTTTTAATCATACACACCACATATCACAACAACACACATTATTGCTTCAATTCAAAATCAGTCAAATGAATTTAGCAGTTGAAACATGGCCATCATTGCATCATACTCAGACATGAGCAAAATGAAGCCAACAACCTACTTCTCTTGTTCTCAAATATGAATATTATACAAAAAGGAACAATATTTGGACTTCCTTAAAGCTCCACAACCACAGTTTAGTCTCTGGGGGCTACTGTGTTTGTCTATGGTGATCTTAACTGCATAAATCTGGGCCCTAAATTATACACACTTTCTGTAACATTAGCTAGACCCAGACCACACTGTCACTGCCTGCTGCTAGGAGTGATGGAGCCTTTTTTCCTAGTCATTGCTTAAGACTTGTACTATCTGTTTCCACAGCCGTGAGCCTGCTGACCCAAGAATGCGGCCAGATCTCCAGCACATTGTTTAACAGGGCCCAGCGGTGGAGTGGAGAAGTCAAATGTTTAGTTTGCAGGGGGTTCGCGCAGTGTGTTTTGGAATCATTATGTGCTGTTGCATTGTTGCCATTTATTGATTTTCCAGAAACTTCAAAAGCATCGCGAAATATGCTCCCAGTACAGTAGATCTCAATGGGGAAAGTCAAGAGATATATGATAACAGATCCACAAGAATGTTTGGTTTACCTTTCAGCAAACACAAATTTAAAATTCTACACAGAATTAGAGCAGAACCAAAAGCAACTGAACAGAAACTGTCAAAACTTGTAAAGCAGGAATTCAAATCTGTGTGATATTGAAAACTAATATGACAAAAATGGTAAGTTTTAATAGGAGCTAGAACTCCAAATCAGGGAAGGTGCCAGGTGGGGCTAGCCTCTCCTAAAATGGCCAAAGCAGCCCCAAAGATTTTTGCCTCATTTTCATAGGATATTAAATCTCAACTGAAAGTGTTCAAATGACAACCACAAAGTGTTCAAAATAAGACTACAATTTAAAAAAATATATATTCCATATTAGGTTTAAAGGTGCATTATGTAACTTTTCCGGTGGGGAGTCCGTCAAATGCTTTGCTCCATGGAGTTGTTATTGCTTTGTCTGGAACATTTCACAGTATGGTATTAAACTTTTTCTATCTTCATGAAGACACAACCAGGCACACACACAAGTTACAGGTCAGATCTATGGAGAAGCAATCCCACTCACAGTCAGAATGTCTGTTTTTCTCTGTATTTTTGGGCTATAAAACTACCTGTAATTGAATAAATGTAAAGTAGAGCTGTTTAATGTGATACTGTGAAGAGCAATGACATATCCATAGAAACAAGCAGGTGACAGACCCCAACCAAAAAGTTACATAGTGCATCTTCAATAAAGCATTACAGGGGCTAACTAAATTTAATCTGGTTTAAAACAGTAAAGCAAATATAGTAGAGGGAGGGCGTGTGCTCCTATCCATAAAAGACTCTAAATTAACATATTAAGTGAGCACGCCCACTGAAGAACTTAGCAACCCCGTAGCTACTCCAACCAAAAATATCTGTTGCCACGCCTGCTGCAAATCACAATAAAAGGCCTGAAAAAATAAATATATTTTTATTGGGCACATTCACTGTACCCATCCATATGTGTCCTCACTTTCACTAAAACATACTTGAGAGTAGAGCCCATTTACCACATCAGTCATCATCTAAACATCACATGCTTTTGTATCAAAGTTATCCGTTCCTTCGGCAGACTCAGATGTTTGACAAGCCTCTAACAAATGGCCCTTTTTTGTCCTCAAGACCATTGTGTATTCATGGGTAAACATTTAAGAAGCAGAGGACAAGAAATTCTCCCTCACACTCCAAACACAAAGCCACACTGTTCTGTCTTCAATTACAGATTGTCTGCTCAAGTGGCACTCATTCTCTCACTTCTTGTTTTTGTCACATGGTACGAGCGAGGTGCCTGCTCCCATTTGATCCAACTAAGCCCCGCCCCTTTATCCACAAACACGCTTCCCTTTGCCCCGCCCCTTGTCCTGTCTGTCAACCCTTATCGCTATGGCAATTAGAGAGAAACCTAGAGCAATTATGTGCTTCTCTTGAACACACGCCGAACAAACGCCACAGCAGCCCTCGCCATTGCAGTCTCAAAAGGCGAGGAAGATTTGTGTGATAGTTTAATGGGAACGCAATAAAACTGTGGCATTGCACAGTTCATGTTGTTTATAGTGCACCAGGACCCTATTGAACCTTTTATAGCGGCGGGTGTCTATCTGCATATTCAGTGAGAATGGGGCCATTCAAAGTGAACCAGGCGTCTCAAAGAATGTTACAGACTCCAGCAATAGAGAAGCAAAGGGCCGGTAAATAGACCCTTTGTTAAAATTGTATTAAAAAGTAAAAATTCTGTCCTCCCTTTTAGTATTTTGCTCAATTTAATCTGAAGGACACAGGATACCACAACTGACCACAGATAAACTCCCTTCACTGTTCATTATGTCACTGTAATAACTAGGGAATTTTTGGATGAATATTGGAATTATATAATAAAAACACTGAGTCCTGTGGGACACCAAAACCAAGTTGAATATAAGGTTAAAGGGCCATATCTACACTTTTTTCTAATGTCATAATGTTGTTTCCTCATCAAAAATATACCTAGAGTTTTGTTTTGTTTATTCACATATGTTACACACACAAACCACACAAACCCTGCATATTTATGGCGAGTTCTTCTCTCACACAGAAAACACTCTGTTCCACCTTGTGATGTCATGTGGTAATACAGTTAGTGCTCCACTGTTTGTCCTTTCTCTACTGAAAAAAAGGTAAAACCTACCACTACATGATGTCAGAAGGTGGTACAGAGCATTTTGAGCTTTGGAAATGTAGACAGACTAATAATACGGGTAACTCAAACGTGTGAATGAAACAAAACACAACACCCGGTATGTTTTTGAGGTGGTGACATTATAACATGACGTAAAGAGTCAATTTTGCTCAATATAGGACCTTTAAAGCAAGGCATCTTTGTCTGATCTGAATATAACCCACTATTTTCCATCACATATGGCTTCATAGCATGGGCCAGAACAGAAGACCATGCTGCACAACCTGTTACATTCCAGGCAATGCAATAGACGGTCTACAGTCTTTCTAGTCTGTGAGTGGGTGACGCGTCCCCTCAAGAATGTGCTTCTCTTCCTCTCTGCATACACTTCAACTTCCCCTCGGGTTGCTTACTTCACTCACGCGGCTGAGGAGCTGTCGCTGGAGGAATCTGGAAAACACCAGTAGAGAATGAGAGGAATTTGTGCTTCTTTCCCTAAACCGCCCCCCTCACCCTTCAGTCTCTTTACTTTGGATGCTTCAGTACAAGACCGGCTTTTGACTTTTCTCTTGTTTCTGTACTTGTCCCAACAACAACAAGCTCTCATAAACAATGGGGTTTGTTGATCGAAGGAGTTGAGAGGGAGAGTGGACATCGCCGGCTCGTGTGGAGTCAGGTTTGCTGGCAAGTGGTCCTAAAAGTGCAAAAGTACATCCTGCAATGAGGGCTATGAGAGATTTAAGGGTAACGCTTAAATGGTCCATCTCTGAAGTACCATAAACACATGCTTTAACTCTTTCTTAATCTACCCTTCATTGGGCAGGACTTTGATGGAGCGAGCTTTAAGATGCCAGGGAATGTCAAGAAACCACAGAAATACAGAGAAAGGGGTAGTTTTGGAATACTCTGAGTTTAGAATACCCATAAGCTCGTAAAGGAAGCCTGGATCACGTTGACAGATTCTGAGGACAGTGTGTTCACTATGTGTTCAATAGGCAATTCAAGTTATGCACCCAGTGAGTACCTTCAAGTTTTTTTCATATATTATATCATTTTATATATATTTTAAATGTAGATACATGTATACTTCATTCTTAAAGATTCTTAGAGATGGTGGCTACTTCCATGAAAAGATTATAAAACTACTAAAACATGAGGTTATGAGCAATGCTTTGAATGGAGAAACAATCAATGTACAACTGTTATTTTCCAACTTTGTACAAAATGTATATTAAAAAAAAAACATTAAGGATGCACATTGTGTGTAAACTGTCTATAGAATATCAGCACTGGAAATAAATATATAGCCCATGTTGAAAGGTTTGCTTTTGTGTTTGAGAATAAATATTTACAACATTTACTCGAGCAGTACACAAAACTTCTCATCACCTGTGCTGTTCAGTGTCCTGTACAAAGTACAAATGGATTTGTATTGAATAAAGTGTTTTGTCCTCACATAACTCCGTCTCTTTACTGTTTCCAGTCCTCCTACTGGACATTGTCCCTGTTCTGTTGAAACCATTTTACGACTCTCACGTCAACCAAATCAAAATAAAACTTCAGAAGAGATTCTTGTCAATGAGACACATAAACATAACAGTGTGTTTTTACATAATTTCCAACAGACTACATTCCAGGACAGAACCTTTGGAAAAGCAAATCCCTTTTTCCAAAATATCCAAGATGCACGGACAAAGCAATGAGCGGTTGAAGGACTACAATCAACACAAAGACTGTGAGTACCCTCTTGTGGTGAGAATTGGTAACTGATTATTTAAGAAAAAAAAAGGAATAATCATTATAAAATTATTTTATTTGTATTTACACACAGTAGTTAAAAACTCTGGCATTCAAACACAAGGCATTTAAATATGATAAATTCTTGAATCCAACATTAGCTTCTGGAATAAGGAGGATTTGGTGAGTGGTCATTTTTCTGCAGGTTTGAACGGGTCAGACCAAACCTTCAGCCCTAAAAAGAGATGCAGTACTTTTACAAAATGTACAAATAACCTACAAAACTACAAAAAGATTCAATGAGGTGTGTAAATACAAATGTTATTCAACGGAGCTATAAGAAACACTCAGTAATAAGTTTTATATTCCAGTTTTATATTCCATTAACTTTCAAAGTAAAGGTATATTTGTAAAGGTTTAGCAGTATGTGATTTGCCTATGACAGGTTAGACTACTCATTTTACTAAAACACAGTTAAGATCATTAAGATTGTTGCAGAAACATTCACACTTGTTTTCCCAATTTTTTAGGTTTAAAATTTTGCTACCTGGTGGGCATATTCAGACAAAACCCCTCTAATGTGCACAGAAATTATTATCTGACAAATATAAGAAAACACCTTTATTTGTTGAAATCATGTTTAAAGTATCAGGAAAAAAAAAATCTTACGTGTAAAATGTGCAGAATTATAGGATAAAATTCTCCCTAGTGTGGTGTCATTAATATTTAAGAACAATTTCCTGTAATTTTCAATATATTCACAAATTGCTTCTTGAGTTATGTAAAGCTACCATTTATATTTACAACAGGTATTATCTCACCAAATGAAGTCAAAATTATCAGAATCATAAAAATCCATCATACACACTTGATTTTCTGTTTATTTGTTGTATACCAATTTGTTTGAAACCAATTCTCTTTGTGCATTATACTGTATGCCAAACAAAACTCCTGCCATGGAACTAAATGACATTCTTACCCACTGGCTGGACATCCGCCTGATTGATTCCCGCTCGATTCACTCTTTGCACTGCTCCTAGAAAAGAAATAACAATGACACATAATATTTAGCTGTGGTTCTGAGCTCAAAAACCAACTCTATAAACAAGATTTATGACACAAAGACTTATTCCAAAGTTCATTACTAACGGAAAAACTTGCCATTAATTGGACACCATACAGCCACACAAGTTTAATTGCATTTTCCTGGCATGAGTTCATCACTGACCCAATGAGTCAAACTTTCTGTGGCTGGACAGCTGGTTTCATTTTAGCCATATTTGACTACTTTCAATTGTGCTTTGGGTTTTAGAATAACTCCCAAGACACTTCAGAGCTAACGGCAATTAAGACCCTAATGTCTTGTTTTGTTCATAATATATTTGAGACAAATGCTGCAGTCAGCTCACAGAGGACCACTAATTTTGAACAAATATGCCAGGGGTACTTTGGGGTTGTTGCTAAAACAAATAAGCCACAATGTTGACGATGTTTAGTTTCCGAGATGACGATATCTTGGCTAAAATCACAGTAAGGCAAGATTACTGTATTGTGTCTGTTTACTGTTCTGTGTAAAGAAGAGGACTAAAGCAGTGTGACGTCACCCATACCGTTCAGCTCCAGTCAGATGAAGCTCACAATGATATTTGAGTTCCACATGAGGAATAAGAATTTACTTACAGACCAAACAGTGAAATAAAAACAACAGGATGATGTTGTTTAAGACTAAAATGACGAGGTGCGCAGCAGTTAGAGGGGGGGGGATATTTTTCAATATAAAGTCAATTGAATGTTTATCTCTGAATGTTAAGATGTTGGTCTGACTTTGATTTAAAAGTCCTAGAATAATAATACAAAATAAGCCTTTCACTGCATTCCAAATTATTAGGCAAATGATATTTTTCTCTAATTTTGCAAAATTGTCAATATAAATGACAGTCATCGTAATTTTCAAGTCATCAACCTTTAGAGTACAATTCAAATGTTATAGAACAAACCTCCCAAAAATAAAAACTTAAAATGCACTGTTCCAAATTATTATGCACGACAGAGTTTCAAACCACATCATTGTTGTAAAGAACTGAAAATGGTAATTTGTTTATTTTTCAATTAGAAGCGTTAGCATATTACTGAAATCAAAAGCTATTTCAATCAAAACGTCTTAAAAGGTCAAGTTACATTTTAACATAGGAGCCCTTATTTGATAGGAGCTTCACAATTCTTCCATCCACTGAACGTGTGAGTTTGTGGAGAGTTTCTGCTTAAATTTCTTTGCAGGATGTCAGAATAGCCTCCCAGAGCTGCTGTTTGGATGTGAACTGCCTCCCGCCCTCATAGATCTTTCGCTTGAGGATCTCCAGAGGTTCTCAATAGGGCTGAGGTCAGGGGAGGATGGGGGCCACACCATGAGTTTCTCTTCTTTTATGCCCATAGCAGCCGATGATGCAGAGGTGTTCCCTGCAGCATGAGATGGAGCATTATCATGCATGAAGATGATTTTGCTACAGAAGGCATGGTTCTTCTTTCTCTACCATGGAAGAGGTCATTTTAACACATTCAGGGTCCCTAAAGGGGCCGACCAGCTCTCTCCCAATGATTCCGGCCCCAAACATGACTCCGCCACTTCCTTGCTGACGTCACAGCCTTGTTGGAACATGGTGGCCGTCCACCAACCATCCACCACTCCATCCATCTGGACCATCCAGGGTTGCACTCATCAGTGAACAAGTTTATTATTATTATTATTATTATTATTATTATTATTATTATTATTATTATTATTCATGCATTTCTGGGCCCACTGGAGCCGTTTCTGCTTGTGAGCATTGTTTAAGGGTGGCCAGATAGAAGGTTTTATGCATAACTGCAAAGCCTCTGGAGGATCCTACACCTTGATGTTCATGGGATTCCAGAGGCACCTGCAGCTTCAAATACCTCTTTGCTGCTTTGTAATGGCATTTTAGCAGCTGCTCTCTTAATCCGATATATTTGTCTGGCAGAAACCTTCCTCATTGTGCCTTCATCTGCACAAATCCGTGTGTGCTCTCAATCAGCTACAAATCTCTTTAATAGTATGATGATCACGCTTAAGTTTTCGTGAAATATCTAAGGTTTTCATACCTTGTCCAAGGTATTCAACTATTTCACGCTTTTCAGCACTAGAGAGATCCTTTTTCTTTCCCATATTGCTTGAAAATGTTGCTCTGCTTAATAATGTGGAAAGTCCTTCTTAAGTCGTTTTTCCTTTAATTGGACGCACCGGGCAAACTCATTGTCACAGGTGTGAGACACAAGACCATCCATGAGTTTCACTAAACACAATTTGCATAATCATTTTGAACGCGGTGCAGTATTGGCTGTCCCACTGACTATCAAGTTGGTATTAAATATCAACTTGTTGTTATTAAAATGTATGAGAAATTGTTATCCCAGCTTTTTATGCTTAGGTCTATAGAATGGTAAATAATCCAGCAGACACACTCAGCAAAGAAACACACGCTTCATTTGCATTTGTAAAGGCTACTTACTGTATTCATCTTTGTGCGTCAGCGGATGGACAAAGATTGGATATAACGCAGCCGCAACCGCCGTTACAAAACCTCCAAATATGAGCGCTATTCGTGTATTTTTGGACATTTTACGGTTCGGGAGATGACAAAACGCTCTGTAATGCGCAGCGTTAACATCACAGACTGTATCCGGTGTAGAGGTCAAGATCAGAGCCCGAACATGCTAAATCCATGGATTTTGGTCAGTCAGGGCTTCCGTAGCATTTACGTCAGTGTCACATGTTGAAGCACAACAATAACAAGGAAGTGGATGGTTTGGGGGGAAATAATTCTCAGAAACCGCTGTCAGAGAATCGTTATAATGAAGTTTTTAGGCGTTTTTATTTGTTTTGTCACTTGGAGCTATGTGTACCAAATAACACTGGAGGAGGATTTACTAATACAGACGTTTGTTATTCCTCATAGTCACATGGATGTTGGATGGGTTTACACTGTTCAAGTAAGAGCTTATGGACTTTGATTTTATTACTATCGGAATTCTAGTAAAAGTACAACGTAAATATGAATAGTTAGGGATGGTACAAGGTCTCGTGCCACAAGCTCTCGCAAGACAAATTTGCCACAAAATTGTGCACACGAGGAAAAATTGTCTTGTAATTTTTTTTTTTTTTTTTTTTTTTTTTTTGAGTTACAACCATAGACTGTATCATATAGTTCCAGAAAGCAGAGCTAGACTGAAAAAAAAAATAATAATAAAAAAAATAAATAAATAACTCAAATAAATAAAAACAATTGTGAAGCCAAAAATGGAATTTTCCATTTTCTTCCGCTTATTTTGAGCCGGGTCGCGGGGCAGCAGTCTAAGCAGGGACTCCCAGACTTCCTTCACCCTGGACACTTCCTCCAGCTCCTCCAGGGGACCCCAAGGCATTCCCAGGCCAGCCGAGAGACATAGTCCCTCCAGCGTGTCCTGCAAAATTCATATATTAGGAATAATGTTAAACTCTCGTCTTGTCTCGTTCTCGTGGACTCAGTCTCGTATTTTGTCTCGTCTTGTGGAAATTGTATCTCGTCCCATCCCTATAAATAGTATCACATTGGATAGTATCATTTTTGGACATGGTTTTGTTTTATTAGGAGAGTATGCACGCCTATGCAGCCAATGTGTACAGCAGTGTGACTGAGGAACTGTCCAAGGCCAAAGATCGCAGGTTTATTGTGGTGGAGCAGGAGTTTTTTCGACTTTGGTGGGACACTGTCGCCACAGACTCACAAAAGAAACAAGTATGATTGTTATAATATGATATGATTTAATACAAGTGTTCCATGATATGTTGTATTCTGTTTCTGGATTCATTCACTCAGATATTGTGATTTTCTTTCTATAGGTACGTCAGCTTGTTAAAGAGGGACAACTAGAGTTTATTATTGGAGGCCAAGTAATGCACGATGAAGCTGTGACAGATTTGAATGACCAAATACTGCAAATGACAGGTAAAGGATCAGATCGGAAATGGGGTTAAGTTGGTAGAGACTTAGATTTAGGCAGACTTTATTGATCCACAAGGGAAATCATTTGGACACATTAGGTCACACATCACAATAAATATAATAACTAAGAGCAAAAATAAGTAGCAAAAATGACAAGGGACTGGTGTATGTACAAGAAATATTAAAATATAGATATATAAATGTAAATATGTTTTGGCTATATACAAGATGTCATAAGGAGAAACAGTGCAAAGATGAAATAGTGATTGACAGGACGTAGGGTTATCTGTTACATAAAGGTGAGTTGTTGTACAACTGTATGGAGTATGGTATGAATGTAGTCTGTATCTCTCACTGTTTGAGGGGAGCTGTAGGAGCCTGTTGGAGAATGAGCTCCTCTGTTCCTCTACACAATATATATGATGCCTGGTTCTTCTGTTTATATTCCACAGAGGGGCATGGTTTCCTGTATGAGACTTTAGGTGTGCGTCCACAGTTTTCATGGCATGTGGATCCCTTTGGAGCTTCGGCCACCACTCCTGTCCTTTTCGCTCTGATTGGGTTCAACGCTCACCTCATCTCTCGCATTGACTATGATCTCAAAGATGCTATGCAGATGGACAAAGTAGGTTTATAAATGTGGTAAAGCATTATTATTATGTGTGTACTTACGCAATTGTATTGATTTAATTAAACAGAAACTACAGTTTGTTTGGCGCGGTTCTCCATCATTAAAGAAGCAGGAGATCTTCACTCACACTATGGACCAGTTTAGTTACTGCACCCCATCCTATCTACCTTTCTCCAATAGGTAGGGCTTAAAAGTTAGCTTAAAAAAATGTTGTTGTGTTGTTAAAACTCCATACACCTTCACTAGAATCATTTGGATAATCTCAGACCTAGAATTGCCAATCTCCCATGAATTAAAGGTAAAAAGTAGCTGTTAACTTGAAAACCATCACTACTTGACATCACAAGGTGGAACAGAGCATTTTGAGCTTTGGAGATGGAGACAGACCAATAATAAAAGATTACTCAAACATGTGTGAATAAAACAAAATCCGGGTATGTTTTTGATGAGGTAACAGCATTATAACATGACTTAAGACACAAGAGTCAGTTTAGTGTTATTTAGAACCTTTAAACTGGAGATATTCAGTCATAATATTTAGTACATGACAACCAATTCACAGCCACCTTTATATTCCTGTGTTTTAGTTCTGGATTTTATTGGAATGGTGTTGCCTTATTTCCTGACCCACCTAAAGATGGCGTCTACCCCAATATGAGTCTTCCTGTTACTAAGGACACCATTCATGCCTATGCCCAGGCCATGGTGGATAACATCAAACAGAGGGCAGCTTGGTTTAGGACCAACCATATCCTGTGGCCTTGGGTAAGTTAAGACATTTTGTGTATTATGTGTATTAAAGTTACTGTACTAATATGTATATCATTATTACTGTTGTTTATAGGGCTGCGATAAACAGTTTTACAATTCATCTGTGCAATTCAAGAACATGGACCCTCTAATGGAGTACATAAATCAGAACAGCAAAGACTTTGGAGTAACAGTCCAGTATGCTACACTTAATGAATATTTTAAAGCTATTTATAATTCTAATCTGGAGTGGGAAATCCGTGGTAGTGAAGACTTTTTGCCTTATTCTACAGGTAAGCAATGAAATGTCACGGTGGGGGTGTTCTACATGTATGTGTATTGATGGAATGTTCACCAGTTACCATGGAGACACAATGCACACATTAGCAAACACAGCCAAAAAGTTTTGAAATTGTCTGAAAACTCAAGAAAAAATGCAGAAAAGATTTAAACAGCACATTTTCAGGAACTTGTGATCAATACAAGTGTTCATGGTCCTGTTTATGTGTTTTCAACAAAAAGGCAAACGTGATTAACTGAAAAAAACTGTTGACTAATATTAGCTAAAGTTAGCTAGCCATGTTATTTGAGAGGGACTTGTTTAGCAGCACTCACCTTTTGGTTCTTTCCAGTCAGATTGTGTTAAAATAAAGATCAGATAAAAGTCTAATAAAGCCTCAGACAGAGCAGTGCTTACATTTAGAGAATGTTGAAGTATCAATATTGATTTTTTTATGTATATATTGTTTTATAGAGTCACACCAAGCCTGGACTGGATTTTATGCATCAAGAAATGTTTTGAAAGGAGTGGCGAGACAGGCTAGCTCCAAGTTGCACGCAGCGGAAACTGTTTTTACTCAGTACAGAATAAGTTATCCTGATGGACCTGTAGCTAAAGACTGGGCACTAGACAAGCTTAAAGCACTACGCTGGGCTGTATCAGAGGTTTGTGGATTTAAGAGACTTTTCGCCTGAATACTTTTAAAATAACATTGTATTAGTGTTGTCACGATACTAAAATTTCAAACATGATTTCAGTACTAAGGAATAGACTCGATACTCAATATTTACACTCTTTATTTAGACAACAGAATGTCATTTTCAGCATTAAATCAACTCCCATCATTGCCTGGGTTAAATGTTGGATGTACATGTATTTTATTTTGTATTACCATGTAGTCTTATATCTCTGTAATAGCTCAATCGCCCAGGTCGGTTCCATAGTGGTCCATGGGTGTATACTAGTCTATGTGCTCTTATACTTGTTCTGATACGGCTCAAGATCATTCTAAAACTATTCTGGAAAGGGTCAGTTCTGTCCTGTGAATGTTTTTTAGTATCAATACCTGCTTAAATGAGTATCTAGTTTCGATACTAGTTTTAGTATTGATTAGTATATTTTTTCAATACTTTTGAAAAACCTATATTGCATTATCTTCTCCTGAAGGTCCAGCACCATGATGGCATCACTGGGACAGAGTCACCCAAAGTGGCAGACATGTACATCCAACATTTAACCCAGGCAATGATGGGAGTTGATGAACTACTGGCTGCGCTCTTCCTTCTACCACACAAACTCGAATTATCCAACTTCCTCAACACAAATCACCAGGGGAAAGGTACCTATATTAAAGCTGTATATTTTTTACTGTTAGAATACTGCTCAAAGGTTCTATATTACTCAGAAATTACTCTTGTGAGATTTAGATTTAAGCCATGTTATAATGTTGTTTGTGTACCTCATCAAAAACATACCTGGAGTTGTGTTTTGTTTCATTCACACGCTTGAGTAATCCTTTATTATTAGTCTGTCTATATCTCCAAAGCTCAAAATCCTCTCCACCTTGTGATGCCAGTTTTCAAGTTCACAGCTAGCTTTTATTTTTAGTTCTGTAGAGTAGAGCACTTCCAGATGACATCACAAGGTAGAACAGAGAGTTTTCTGTTTGAGAGAAGAACTCAGCCTAAATATACAGAGTTTGTGTGTTAAACATGTGTGAATGAAACAAAACTCAACTCCAGGTACCTTTTTGACGAGGAAAAAACATTATAACAGATCAGAAAAGAGTGTAATATAGACCCTTTAAGAATATTGCTACAAAAAGAGATATTTTTATATATGTCTACAGAAGGAGTTCACGAAGCACCAGAACAGCATATCATCATCTACAACCCATTAGCTTGGAACATCACCACCATCATCAACATCACTGTGAACTTTTCAATGGCTGCAGTCTTTGATGATAATGGAAAGCCAGTTCCTGCACAGGTAGTTTGTTTCCCTATACATAATGTTCTCTCACTATTGACATAACATGGTAAAAGCCAAAATAATAAGAAGAATATGTCACCCATAGATCCAGACGACTGTCCAGTCAAATGTCACCTATGACCTCTTCATCATGGTGGAGCTTGGTGGTCTTCAGCACAGGAAATATGTGATCAAGTTTTCGGAGAAGCATTGCTCTGTATCAGGAGGTTGTGACTGGACGTATAAGGCTAAAAGGGTTTTATTTGATAGAAAGTCAATACAAGAGTGGACCAAAACTGGAAGAAGACTCTTGCCTGTTCTTAATGAGTGTTACAAGCTCATGTTTGACCAGGACACCAATCTACTGCGCAGCATCACCTATCTGTAAGATGTTAAAATTTCTTTTATTGGAACACTTAAAAGGCCTATAGTAGTTCAGATCTTTGTTATAATGTTGTTTGTTCATCACAAAGATACCTGGAGTTGGGGTGTTTTGTTTCATTCACACATGTTTATCACACAAACCCTGCATATTTAGGCTGAGTTCTTCTCTCAAACAGAAAACACTCTGTCCACCTTGTGATGTTGTAATACAGGAAGCGCTTCACTGTGTTCACTCCATACTCTTCACTAGAATCATTTGGATAATTTCAGCCCTGGAATTGCCAATCTCTAGTGAACTAAAGCAACTGTGAACTGTTGACCTGCAAACTACAACTGCATGACATCACAAGGTGGAAGAGGGCAAGTAATCATAAAGGATTACTCAAACATGCGTGAATGAAACGACACACAACTCCAGGTACGTTTTGGATGAGGTGACATTTTGACATGGTTAATAGCTCACAAGAGTCAATTTTGCATAATATAGGACCTTTAACCATTTTGATGCAGTTATTTCATTTTCTAGTGAGGACAAAAGGAGAGTCAAGATGAAGCAGGATTTCTGGGAGTACCATGCAAACGGGGATATCAAATCTGGGCCCATCTCTGATAACTATATATTCACTGCCAACAACACCGCAACTCGGGCTTACAGTGCTGTGGAAATGGAGATTATACCAGGGAAAATTGTAATGGAAATTAGACAGTATTTCTACAAGTGAGTATTATTATTATCATTATTATTATTATTATTATTATTAGAGGCAGATATTGATAGTAGAATTTGCTTTTTAACTATCAAAATGCAGATATTTTGACTGGGTTTGTGGGTTATATCCATATGAAACAAAACAGTATGACATTAAACAGCTCTACTTTACTTTTATTCAGTTGCAAGTGTTTTTATATCTCAAAAATACAGAGAAAAACAGGCATTCTGGCTGTGAGCGGGGATGCCTGTCCACAGATCTGAGCTGTAACTTGGTCTGGTTTGGTCTCCATGGAGATATAAAGGTTTAATACCATACTCTGAAACATTCCAGACAAAGCAATAACATCTCCAATTTAGAAAAGTATTTGATGGACCCTCCACCAGAAAAGTTACACAATGCACCTTCAAAGCATGAAATAAATAACATTTTCTCACTTAAAATATGACAACTTCATTCAAAAACACAGGCACGATAAAAAATGGTTAAATCAAAAGTCAAATATGGCAAATTTGTAGGCCTAATTCATGCCAAAAAATATTATAAGTATTTTTTTCCTTTATGTTAGGGATAAAAGTGATAAGGACTATGCCTTCTCCATCACCACGCGAGTCCCTGAATGCTACAAGAGTAAAGTGCAGTGCCATCGGCTGGAGCAGACATACACGGTGGGCCCACTGCAGATGAACACAGAGGTAGTTCTTAGGACCACTTCCTCTTTGGGCAACAATAGGACTCTGTGCACTGATGATAATGGATACCAGATGATGAAGAGGACGTACAGAGAGTTTGTCAATAACACTTTAGCACGAGTAAGTCAGCTGCCAAATGTCTGGTATTGACATCATGCTGGGGGTGTTCTAATTATTCCACCATTAGAGATAAGTGCAGCAGTTACCATGGTGACACAATGCAGGAATTAGCAAACGCAGTCAAAAAAGTTTTGAGATAATCTGAAAATTCAAGAAAAAAAACACAAAATAGATTTAAAAACAACATATTTTCAGGAGCCTCAATCTGAGTGTTCAGGTAAGATTGAGAGTGACGAACTGAAAAACTGCTGGCTAATTAGCTGGCTAACTAGCTTGTGACTGTAATTTTAACTAAACCATCTTTTTTGGTGTTAATATAAAGCTTGGATTAAAGTCTAACTTGAGTTACAGAGCTTCTAACAGAGTAGTGCTTTCAGTTAGCTTCACACCCTCAGGGAATGTTGATATCAGTTGCAAAGTATCAATTGTTTTTGTTGGGACTTTTTTGCCATAAAAGAATAACTGGTATATTTAACACAATTGCAGAACTATTACCCAATGGTTCGAGCTGCATATATTGAAGATGACCAAAGTAGACTAGTGCTCATCAGTGACAGAGCTCACGGTGTTTCTAGTCAAAGCAATGGACAAATTGAGGTAAAACAAAACTAAAAAACAAACTTTTATTACAAAGAAATCTAAAATAACATAATTATTTCCATAGGTGATGTTGCATCGTCGTCTCTGGAACAATTTGCCCTGGAACCTGGGTTATAACCTCACTCTTAATGACAGCTCTGTGGTGCGCCCTACATTGTGGATGATAATTGGCTCCCTGAATGTAACCACTAAAGTTTACCACAGGGAGGCGATAGAGATGCAGCACAGGCCTGTGGTTATGGCTATAGACCAGCCCAGTAAGTGAAGAAAGCAGTTAATTCCTGTAACTTCTCATTACATTGCATCCAAACACGTTTTTCAATTACTTTTCTAATATACATACCACATTAAAGGTCTTGTACTATGCAAAATTGACTCTCTGAGCTTTAAGCCATGTTGGAATGTTGTGACCTCATCAAAAGCATACCTGGAGTTGTGTTTTGTTTCATTCACACTTTTGAGTAAGGATTTATTATTAGTCTGTCTACATCTCCATCTCCAAAGTCCATCTATTGATGTCATGTTGTTTTCAAGTTAACACCTATACACCTTTGAGCTTTTTCCTCAGTAGAGATTGTCAATCCAGGGCTGAAATTATCTAAATGATTCTAGTTAAGGATGTCTGGAGTTTAAAACCACAGTTGAGCACTTCCTTTATTACCAAATGACATCACAAGGTGGAGCAGAGTGTTTTCTGTTAAAGAGAAGAACTCAGCCTAAATATGCAGAATTGTGTGTTAAACATGTGTGAATGAAACAAAATACAACTCCAGGAATGTTTTTGATGAGGAAACATAACATCGAACAGAAAGAAGTGTAATATGGGCATTTGCATTTTTTCTTTTGCAGAGAAGCCATCGAAAACTCAGACTACACAAGGGTTTCCAGTTCCCACAGTGGTCCTCCCTCCAAACCTCCATCTGCTCAGCTTCAGTATCCCAGGGTGGAACTACAGCTCCAGACATGAGGCTCATATTAAGCAACTAGATAAAGGTTTGTTTACTCCACATTTGTTTGCTCACAGTTGTGAGAGAGACAAAGTGTTCTAAAAAGTTCACTTGATTTGAGTATTTAAATCAAATTCAAAGCACGTTTTGTTTTCCATTTCAGTTTTTTTGTTTTTTTTTAAAGACCTGTCACAATAATTACTGTATCAGCTTATCGTTCAGTATTTGATAGATAGAACAATAATTTTGGTGTGTCAGTATTTAATGTGGGGACTTTTTCTTTCTATTGGGAACGACAATGAGATTTGAGCCGAAGAGGGTTAAATAAATATTAGTAACATCTATGATTCGTTGTAAGATACAAACCATCTTACCATCTTTTATATATTTATTGCAGTTCATATTTTTAACAAAATTGTACATTTATAATACTTTTTGGGGGATAACTCTGCTCTATAGTTTGGTTTCAGTATTATCGTTTAGCATCTATATTTAGTTTTAGTTCAGCCATATATCCCACTTCAAATTTTGTTATTGTGTTTTCATCAAAGGTCAAAACCACCACACAGTGCCTGACTATGACCGCGTGCTATTACGTATAATGCATTTATTTGAGGAAGGAGAAGACTCTGAGCTCTCAAAGGCGGTTACTATAAACATTAAGGTAATAATAAATACTGGTAGTTACATTGTGAAATATTGGGCCACACTTATAGGTGCTATATTGTGCAAAATGGAGTTGTGTTTTGTTTCATTCACACATGTTTGAGTGACACTTATTATTAGTCTGTCTACATCTCCAAAGGTCAAAATGCTCTGTTCCACCTTGTGATGTTATTTAGAGGTAGTTTTCAAGTTACCTTTTACATGTTCAGTAGATATTGGCAATTCCAGGACTGAAATTATCCAAATTACTCTAGCAAATGTGTATGGAGTTTAAAAACACAGTGGAGCGCTTCCTGTATTACCAAATGACATCATAAGGTGGAACAGTGTTTTCTGTTTGAGAGAAGAACTCAGCCTAAATATGCAGAATTGTGTGTTAAACGTGTGTGAATGAAACAAAACAAAACTCCAGGTATGTTTGTGATGAAGAAACAACATTATAAATTTGAGTAATATGGGCCTTTTAAATACAGGAAGTATTGCAGGCATTAGGGGAAGTGAGAGCATTAGAGGAGCGCTCCCTCACTGGAACATGGGACATCAGCACTCTGCAGAGGTGGAAGTGGAAAACTGCAGACCATTCACAAACCCGTATGTGACTTTTATAACAATACAATGTTTTATTTTCACTTATAACCTATGTGCACTTCTTTTTCAGAAAACAATAGAAGCTACACAAATCAAACTTTCACTGTCACAGTCTCGCCCAAAGAGATCCGCACCTTCTTTGTTTACTTCTAATTAGACTGTTTATGTCTTACTAGAAGCTTAAAGGTGCATTATGGAACTTTTTGGTTGGGGTCTGTCACCTGCTTGATTCTATGGATATGTCACAGCTCTGTTTGGAATACTAAAAAAGCATTCTAACTATGAGCACGGTTGTCTCTTCACAGATCTGACCTGTAACTTGGTCTGGTCTCCATGATAATAGAAAGGCTTAATACCACACTGTGAGACATTCCAGACAAAGCAATAACATCTCCATGAAGAAAAGCATTTGACAGACCCTCCACCATAAATATTATCCAATGCACCTTTAAAACAACAGCCTTTCTATTGATGAATGCACTTTAAAATTATAGTTTATTAAAATTCTTCAAAGCAACCTTTTGAGAGTGATTTTTACATATTTTTCATAACTGTGTCCATGTTGTATTTGTTTTTGCATTGTAATGGCAAAAGGAGAGATTCAATTTGTCAACTGGACATAGTTTATTTGGTCGAATACGTTTCGCAGCTCATCCAAGCTGCTTCTTCAGTTCTGGTCAGACGCTGGTGGACACTGCTTTATATCTGCTTGAAGGGAGGAGCTAATTACAATGAAATTACTCTGAGACTACCACACCTATTTGTTTAAAGTTTCTGTTAGTTAGGTGGGTCTATTCAATATTGCATTGTAATGTTTAAAGGTTCTATATTACACAAAATTGACTCCCATGATCTTTAAGCCATGTTATAATGTCGTTACCTCATCAGAAACCAACCTGGAGTTGTGTTTTCATTCATTCACACATATTTGCGTAATCCTTTATTATTAGTTTGTCTACATCTCCAAAGCTCAAAATGCTCTGTTCCACCCGGTGATGTCATTAAGTGGGAGTTTTCAAGTTAACAGCAACATTTCACCTTTAGTTCAGTAGAAATTGACAATTTCAGGGTTGAAATTATCCAAATGATTTTAGTGAAGGTGTACGGAGTTTAAAAACACAGTGGACACTTTTAGCAGTATTACCACATGACATCACATGGTGGAACAGAGCCTAAACTCAGTTTAATATGCAGTATTTGTTAAACGTGTGTGAATGAAACAAAACACAATGATGAGGTTTTGATGAAGAAACGGCATTATACCATGGACCAGAAAATAGCATAGTATTGGACCTTTAATGTGTATTATGACATAAGCTTGTGAGTTCTTATATCAAATCAAAGCTGTTCAAAGTTGTTATAGCTAGAGTGTTATTTTAAATCAGTAGCATTGTCAGTTAAAATGCACATGGGCTTGTTGGAAACTACAATAGCAGCAGCAGTTCCAATGAGAGCCTGTTCCCGCTAGAGGCGCTATTTGCCTTTTTAACCAATATACTGGATTTGGGTTGAAGACAACACCCGGAGATATAACAATGGTTTACGGTGCAGATGCTCGTGACGCCAGACTCTTCCAGCTGTTTTAATGTACCAGTGGCAGATGATATAGGTTACCATGTTAATACTGCAATAACAGCCGCGCATAAAGGGCACAACATCACAGCTGTCTCTGCACGATGAATAACGCCAGTGTGAGTATTCTGTCTTATAACGCTCATTTAACAGCTATTATACATGTTGTTACGATGCGCTGCCACACGTTTTGAAGCTAGTTGTTGGATGTAGGTGTTTTTACGGATATGATTAAAAATGTATGAAATTTATCCCTGCGGATGCTGAGGAGGCGTTGCTCGCGTTGCTAGGATACAAGAGCTTACTTGTAGCATCGCTGTCTGGGAGTCTGGCTCACAGAACAGTAAATGATCTGTCTCCTTGTGTTTTTGTTTGTAATTAGAAACGAGAATTGGAGCAGAAGAGGAGACTTCAGCACTTTCTGGCTGATTTGGCTTTACTTGGATCATTACAGGTTTGAGAGTAAAAAAAATATATGAATAATAACAGGCACAAATAATGACTTGATAATTGATAATAGGCTACAGCAGCTATCGAATGTTTCACACCAAGTACCACCTAAGCAAAGACCAGATTCAAACCAGGTCTATAACAGGGCTTCAGCCTTCAGGTCGAAATTAAAGATATTGCGCTATTTTCTGATCTATGTTGTTGTTTCCTCATCAAAAACATACCTGGAGTTGTGTTTTCTGCATTCACACATATTAACACACAAACCCTGCATATTTAGTTCTTGTCTCAAACTGAAAACACTCTGTTCCAACTTGTGATGTCATGTGGTAATACAGGATGTGCTCCACTGTGTTTTTAAAATCCATATACCTTCACTAGAATCATTTGGATGCTTTTATACCTGGAATTGCCAGTTTCACAAGGTGGAAAGAGCATTTTGATCTTTGGAGATGTAGACAGACTAATAATAAAGAGTTACTCAAACATGTGTGAATGAAACAAAACACAACTGCAGGTATGTTTTTGAGGAGGGAACCATATTATAACAAGAGTCAATTTTGCTTAGTATAGTACCTTTAAGGCTGTACCGGTTAAACTCTACTATAATCACATAACCAGTTATAACAACAACTTGCCCAAAGGATGGCAAAATCAACTGACTCAAAATAAGAAAACCCTAGACCTACAGAACATCTTGTACACCACCAGGGGTACACAGATCACAGTCTGAGAGCAGCTACAGTCATCTATTAACAATTAAATTATATTATATTTAGCTAACCACTATTATCAGCTGGTTCAGATATTTCTGATTTGAGTCATTGTATATTTTTCTTCTTTAGGGGTTTAAATACTTTCAACCATGGCTCAGAGGAAAAGAAGAACTACTACTAACAGTTGTCAATGAAGATTTGGTCAGTTTCTGTGTCCATCTTTTCTATTTTTCTACTATTTTATTCCCATCTCTTTACTTTGCTTATTACTCTGACCTTTTACAACTTCTGCTCAGGGCTGGCACGCTCCTGCGTATGTGGTTTCCAGGGCCTCTTCCAGCAGCAGCAGTAACAGCAGTGACGCCTCCCCCAGCAGCAGCACTCTGAGCCTGGCCAGCAGTCGAAGCAGCTCCCCCCTGCCCGGAGATCCACCGCCCACACACAACAACAGTGCGCACAAAAGCCGGTCAGATCCAGTCAGGTGGGTGGTGTCCAGTGGTGGAAGATAAAGAAGCCAAAGTAATAAAGTATTTAAGTATACATTTTAGGTATCTGTGCTTTATTTAAAGGTGTATTGTGTAAGTTTTCTGGTAAATGGTCCGTCAAATGCTATTCTCCATAGACATGTTAATGCTTTGTCTGGTATGGTATTAAACTTTTTCTATTTTCATGTAGACCAAGTTACAGGTAAGATCTGTGGAGAGGCAACCCCTCTCACAGTTAGAATGCCTGTTTTTCTTGGTATTTTTGAGCTATAAAACCACTTGTAATTTAATACATTTAAGGTAGAGCTGTTTATTGTCCCCAACAAAAGTTACTTTAAGTAAATTTTAAGGATACTTTTTATTTTTACTATTCTTCACTACATTTGAGTGCAGGTATCTGTACTTTCCACTCCACCACATTTTTTAACTGGACTGAAAAGTAAAAGTATTTTTTATTATTCTCTGAGATCTGTTAAAAAGACTGAAGGTTTACTTTTAGCACGTTCATAATTAGAGCAAAAATCTACAAATAAAAATAGCTAGAAAACATCTGTGCAAAATACTTGTACTTTTTACTTTTTAAGTTCATTTTTAAACTGGTATTTTAATCCTTAAGTAGATTTTTACATGTGATACTTTTACTTCAGTATTTTTTTTGCTCTGTACATTTACTTAAATAACACAACTGAGCAGTGAGCATAGACTGTATATATAGTAACATGGGCTCACATGCTCTGCTTTTGTTTACATTAAACACGGTGGGAGCTGTTCTACGTCACAGCTCAGAGCATGTTTCGCTTATTTTTAATTTTCCACCTCAGACGTGTGAAGTGTAAACATGCAGGTACAACGGAAATTGGTTGGCCTCTGAGGTCATTGTAGAAGTTGAGATATTCCCCCAGCCTGGCCGGTCTAATCCAGTTGTGCAGTATTGGAGACTGAAGGAAATTAAGGCAAGACACTGCAAATATGAACTTGACACTTTTTCTGTCAATTGTTAACAGAAGATTTGTACATTGATTGAAATAGATTACAAAGGTTTTTCTGGTTTAAAATTCACTAAAACAATTTTTATTTTATTTATTCTTTATTTCAGACAAAAAATATTATTTAGTCCAGGATACAAAAACAGGATACAAAAAATACACAAGACAACCAAATTAATCCATAAAGTTCATTAAAGAGTGTCAATAGATCAAGATAGGAATTAGATCAATTAAGAATTCTTTATAGTATTGTTAAAGGGCTCATATTATGCTGTGTTATAATGTTGTTTCCTTATCACAAACATGCCTGGGATTGTGTTTTGTTTCACTCACACCTGTTTAACACACAAACCCTGCATATTTAGGCTGTAATCTTCTCTCAAACAGAAAACACTCTGTTGCATCTTGTGATGTGATAATACAGGAAGTGCCTGAAATTGACAAAGCTCTGAACTAAAGGTAAAAGGGAGCTGATAACATAAAAGTACCATTTCACAACATCACAAGGTGGAACAGAGCATTTTGAGCTTTGGAGATGTAGACAGACTAATAATAAAGGGCGACTCAAACTTGTGAATGAAACAAAACCCAACTCCAGGTATGTTTTTGATGATGTAAAAACGTTATAACATGGAGTAAAGCGCACTAATTGCAAAGATTTTAGTGCAACACAGACTTTTACTTCGACTTGAGAAATAGCCATTGATGCAACAGTGTTTTGACTTGAGTACAGATTTTGAAATGTCTGAGAAAGGCACACCCTTTTTGCAGAAGTTCCCACGGGCATCTTCTCCTTAATGCACTCATCTTGGCATTGGCTAAATCTAAAGTTACTCAACATTCCTGAAATACTGTCATCTTTTCTGTTTTAGCGATTTCCACAATGAAGAGCACCTCCTCCCTGCCTCGCCCAGTGAAAGAGAAATGGCAATACCCGTAAGCTCCCAAGAAATACAAATTAAAACTTAAAGGTGCACTGTGTAACTTTTCTGATAGAGGGTCCCCCAGCTGCTTGTGTCTATTTTGATGCCATTGCTTTGCTTGGGCACTAACTGGGATGTAAACAAATATATCTTGTATTTATTCAATTACAGGTGCAAAAATGTGTATTAAGTGAGCAGGGCCACTTCTCCACAGATCTGATCTGTAACTTTGCCTGGTGATGTGGCCTGCTTGTCTCCACAGACATAGTTAAATTAAATGCCAAACAGTAGATCATTTCCGGAAAAAAAACAACAAGGAGCTGAAGTGGTGGACTCTCTACCAGAAAAGTTACACAGTGCACCTTTAAAGATGCAATATGTAACCTCTCTGGTGATGGGCCGGCTACCATGGAGATGTTAATGGTTTTTCTAGATTGTTAAACATATCTGTCATATCTATTTTTCTTTCAGACAAATACCTGGTTGTCTACATGCAAATAAAAGGTCACACTATGGAATATTCCAGGGAAATAATTAACATCTCCATGGTGACAAGCAGGTGGTGGATAAGAAACGTCACATAGAGCATCTTTAAATATTTAGTTATATGCTTTAAAGTGCCCATAATATGCTATTTTCTGATCTGTGTTATAATGTTTTCTCATCACAAACAGACCTGGAGTTGTGTTTTGTTTCATTCACACATGTTTAACACACAAACTCTGCATTTAGGCTGAGTTCTTCTCTCAAACGGAAAACACTCTCTTCCACTTTGTGATGCCATGTGATAATACAGGAAGTGCTCCACTCCATTTTTAAACACCATACTCCTTCACTAAAACCATTTGGATGATTTCAGCCCTGGAGTTGTTCATCTCTACTAAAAAAAAGGTCTGTTAACTTGAAAACTACCGCTTCATAACATCACAAGGTGGAACAGAGCATTTTGAGCTTTGGAGATATCCTTAATCCAGGATTACTCAAACATGTGTGAATAAAACAAAAAACAACTCGATGTCTTAAAGCTCACAAGAGTCAAATTTGCATAATATAGGACCTTTAAAATTTCACTGACACTAACAAAGCATGTCTTTTTTCTTTAGGAAGTCAACTGCACTTTGTTTTTAATTGCTGGTTATGTTAAATATGGTCGCCCTTACGCCTGGATACGCTCCAACCATGAACGCCTTGTCAACATCGGGGGCATAGACTCAGTGGTCAAAGATACGCCCATGAAGCTCAAGTCCATTACTGATTGGCAAACGCAAGGTAAGGAAACAATGTGAGGAATTCAAACCGGAGAGAGTTATCGTTTGATCATGCACATTCAATAATTATCCAATTTTCCACAGGCTAAATCACATACAGATGTTGTAGTCTTTGTCTGGGTGGGCTATGGAAAAAATTTTTAGAGTTGGACTGAAAAAACTACTCTCTCACTCACTGGTCGTCTAAAAATATTTTCAAACATGTTTTATATTTTTTTCCAGGAATCCGAGTGTGGGACGTGGTGAGTGAGCTAGTGTCTCTCTGCACTGTTCCATCTCCTTCTAATCCATTTGCTCTGGACTTGCGTTACGTCAAAAGTCTTCCCCTCACGGACCGTTTTCTTGTTACCGGAGCCCTACTCAACTTTCTGGAGATGTATATTGTCTTTGGGAACCGAGATGAATTACACTATGATAAAGGTAATATAATAGTGCCATATCAAACAATGAAAATACAGACACACAACAAGTAAACTTTGCCTTCTAAAAGTAAGAACTAAGAATAAGATATTTATATATTGTAAATGATATTAAAACAAAAATAAATAAATATAAAAAGTTACACATTTGATGAATAGTAATATCTGGCACACTGCTATTAGTTTACATTGTCCTTTATTTAACTTTGCATACTAACATCACTTGTTTACTAAGTGCAAACCACAAAAGAAGTGTAAAACATGTGATGATGTAAACGTGTGGACAAACATCACAAATAGGCAAATGTGGTTGTGTCTGGTTGTGCTCTATGACGTGTGATGAACACAATGGAAATATACTGCTGTTTTATACAGGATCATTGGTTTGTTCTCAAAGAAGCCAGCAGGTGTCGCTATTAAGCTACATAAAAATCTCATGTCTACACTTTGGTGTTATTTGTATGTGTTATTTTAACATGTATTATTTTGTCTTTCCAGTGGTCGAGGAGGTGAAGCCTCTAAGGCACCTTCACGTACGATCTCTTCTGGAAATGCAGCAACAAAGAGAGAGCTCCAGACTCACCACAAGCCCCATCACCTGAGGACCAGCCCCCACCACCAGCCCCATCACAACCACCGCACCTGAGGACCTGCCTCCCCTGCACACAACTGGGCAAAATGTAAAAAGTACTAAGCAAAATGTAAAAACTGAAGTTTGGATATTTTATCTGGGGTGAAGGAAGTCTGGGAGTCCCTGCTAAGACTGTTGCCCCCGTGACCTGGCCCCGGATAAGTGGAAGAAAATGGATGGATGGATGGATGGATGGATGGATATTTTATTTGAGCAGCCCTGAGGTGGTGTGCAGACTGGCTATTCTCCAGGTTAGCAGTCTATTTGCATTAGCTGTATAATACAGAGGAGTGAATAGGGAAATTCAGTCAGGAAACAAAAGGGTCCGGCAGTAGATCTCATCCACTACAATTTTTTAATCACTAGAGCGTGCGCAAAGCGATAATAAACAGGCTGTCTTTAACTGTCGCCTACAAATGGGGAAGTGAAGGGTGGGATCTGCTGCTGTACTCTTGCACTTAGATATTGCAGTCACATGTGTCTCAAAAGCACTGAACACATGTCCTGGGAACTCAGTCATAAGACTGAAAAATCCCTGGACCTGCTCAGTGTCATGCCCCACCACCTCAAACCACCTCTGCTCCACTGGGCCAAATTTATCACAAATTATTACTACATGGGTTAAAGAGACAGTGGAGTTCAACATAAAAAACAACAAACTGAATATTGTATAAAAACTTTTAATATTTGATAAAATACATATTTAAATATGTAGATGACATAAAAACAGTACATTGATAAAATGTCTTTGAGCAGGCACAAAAACAGCCTTTACAGAGGCTGTGCCTTTTGTAGAATATAAAAATCAACACATCAAAACCTAGTGGCATGACAGAACCACAGGCTCCTGGTCTAGCTTAGTTTGGTCTAAAATACTGATGGTAGCTGTATCTACCACTGACTGTCAAACAATTGTAAACCTTACACTTAACCCACCTACATGAGAGCGTTATGCAATGCTGCACACATCAGTGCCTCAGTGTCATTTTAACTGGACATGGGGCACCTTTTAAGGCCAGTGTAACAAAAGCACACTGTAGCTATCCGATATGCAAAGTCATGGTTGGATGGCAGGAAGAATTCGGGGCCTTCTCAAGTATTGGATCTCAAATTCCCCCAAGAGGAATGCAGGTGCATGGGCGCACATTCCACACTGAAGCTCTACACAGAACACAGCGTTCCCAGTGTTGGGGCACAAACAGCCCTCCGTGTCATGGCTCGCTGCCTTTTCCACATAAATGCTAATTCAGTGCCGGGGCAGTCAAAAGTTCATGTCAAATACGCATCCTTCTCTAAATTTGGCATAGATTCTGAAATATTATAGGTCAACATTTTTCTAGAAAGCTACAGAAGAATTGCCCCGTTTTCAGAAATAACCTATGTTTTTGTTCTTTGTCTATCAAAGATTATACATCTTTAACTCTTTAAGTTTACTTTATTTAACTTCACGATAATGCAATTTCATCTATGATTTTGCCCAAAGTATCACACAGTAATGTGCTTTCTAGTGCCTCTGGCCTGGGACACACTGCTGTCAAAATTGCCAGTTAAATAAAGATAATTCTTCAAAAAAAAGTGACATCTTTGTGTCGACTTAAAAGATGTTTGTGCTTCCTACATTTAAACCACAGCTCGGACTGTCACTGCCTTTCACCCAAATACTGAAACAAGCAGCACAGGAAGTCCCTTGTGTCTGAGGAGACTCTAAATTTTTTTTGTAAAACTGTCGACAGCTCACAGCTGTGTCATCCTGTGATATTACAGGAGTGAACAGAAAGCCTGACAACAACAGTCAGGCCCACACTCGTCCAGTCTGTCCCTGTAACACAGTCACAGCGAGGTTGGGTAAAATATAGTCCCAGATTTGAAAGCAGGGCTCAGTTCCAGCTGTCGGATTCAGAGCCTCTTCTGGTGATGGCTCGCAGAGGGCTCCGGGACACCGGGCCTCTCTTCTTCCAACGAACTGAAACAAAAGGAGAAAGACGTCAGTGATGCTTGCAGCTGAAAGTTCACCGTTAAAATGATAGTGAACCTATAAGCAGTGAAAGCTGTGCATCAGAACTGCTGACTGAGCTACTCGTATACAGTTACCTACATGTTTTCCAAGTTTACCTCTATGTGCAAAAGGTCAGAAACTTTAGCCTTTAGGGCAGGAAAAAGCTGTAAGTGTGGCATTATGGTCAGAGACGTACCTTTGCCGATGCTGGCCGGGAGTGTGTGGCTCTTTGTGTTGGAGTTGTTGGTATCCTCGATGCGCTCAATCTTGTTCTTTGATGCCAGTGTGTTGGGGGCGTCCTGCCAGTCGCTCAGTGCCCTCTGAAAGGAGTGTGCCAGGCAGGCCGTCATGTCCTTGGCCCGCTCCGCCCGACTGCACCAGAACACACGGCACTGCAGCTGCTGCCCCTGGTGCTTACAGATGTACAGGAACACATTGGGCCTGGTGGCATCAGCGGCGCAGTAGGCAATGTCCTGAAGGTAAGTCTTGGTGAGCTGTCGGCCTGTGCTCAGCTCTTTGACCTCCACGTATCGTGGCCGCACCACCAGGGCGTGGTCTTTGCTCAGTTTCTTCCCATTGGCGATGCCGTCCAGCAGGTGCTGAATGGCATACTGAGCCTGCTCCCGGTCCAGGGAGAAGATCTTCTCTGTGCCTAGGTAGTGCACCTTGAAGAGAGGGTCCCCGTGAGAGAGGGTCTCCAGGCGGTCTCGTTTGAAGCGGCGGCGGAGCGCAGCTGGAGAGTTCTTCAGGGTCTGCATGAGGTGGAATGTGCCCAAAGACATGGCGTCCTGTCTTTGTTCTGAAGGTTGGTTAGTACTGGTCCTTCTTCCCTTTGCACCTCAGGAAATGGAGCAGAGTTACGTCCACTGGTCTTATCTGCAATGAGCCAAACAAGGACAGTGATATTAGCAAGGTAAAAGCACAGTACATCCTCAAGTATTAAGAGTACACACTGACATTAAACTCCCCCATACTTCACAGTTCACTGCTAATGTTATTCTTATCCAGTGCACTGTGAACTGCTGCACTGTGTGAACCAGAGCAAATGCCACCAACAAGATCAGTTACAAAAGTGACACAGTCACTGACCAATATTCATTCACTACAGACACCATACTCGATTAAATATTTACAGCCAGTCTGGACTTTTCCTCACAGCCTTACCAGACCAGACCTGTCCTGTCTGAGGCCTACAGCTGTTGTCTCCTCACACAAATGTCCAAGGGAATTTCTCATCTCACATCAATGGCAGAACAGAATATAGTCTAATTTTTGCCCCCATTAGAAGAAGCAGAGCAGTAAATTGTAATAAAAAATATAATTATAACTTTATTTATTCAATGAGGACTCCCTGTGCCACCATTGTCTCATATAAACCTGTGGGAAACACTGAATGGCATATTTTTGCATTCAACTATTGAAGTCTCTTTGGACTGTCTGACCTGTAAACTTTTGGTCTTATGCAACAAGTACAACTGGCCTCCCATTGTGCTTCATCCCCCAAACTCACAGAAACGCCTCTTCTCCATTGTGTCTCCACTTTATTTTTTCCCCTTTCGCTTTTCTTGGCCATTCTTTCAACATCCTCCAAACCTCATCAGAAGCCAGTGGCTGAAAGAGCTCGGAGGACATGGCCATTGTGAGTGCACAGGAAGCAGCTTTGCATTCCCACCAAAATGTTTTTTTCTAAAAACAATTGCGTGCTTTGGTGAGTATGTCATGTTTTAGTGAGAGAGGGGATAAAATCTAAACCCATTACATCTCTGACCCCTGGAGATGGATGCATACATGGACTTTGACTTTACTGATCCACAAGGGAGATTATTTGGACACAATAGTTCACACGTCATAATAGAATAGAATAAGATAGATAGATATATAGATAGACACACATAGATATACACACACACACACACACACACACATTTAAAATAAGTAGCAAAATAGCAAGAGACTCGAGTCATATAAGGCATAATTATATAAATGTATATGCAAGTAAAAATAAAATATTGGCTTGTCCCGATAACAAATTTTGAAGCACGATATATTGCTACAGAGACACCAGTCTTTTGTTGTCTTTTTGAGCTACTGTGTCCAAATAATTTCCCTTGTGGATCAATAAAGTTTGTCTAAGTCTAAGGAATATTACGATAAACGATCGTGTTGACACTACATAATGCCACTGATAGAATAAAAAAATAACCCTGGAAGTTCAAACCTTAACATATTACATAGTAAATAGCTGAAATTATTGCATTAAAATGTGCATATTAAGACCAAAGATTTCATATATTGAAGTCGATAGAGTTATTATAGTGACAGGATTATGTAGATTTCTCACTCACTCAACTTTCCCTCTGAAATGTAGTGCCGCGCTTAAAGTGTAATTGGTGCAATTAGAACAATTAAAAGAGGAGTGGAGATGTAAGACATATTAGAAGTATAATTTTATGCTTGAACATCCTGAATAACGTTTAACACATGGTTAAATTGTTAAAAGAAAAAATGCTGTCATAATAATAATAAATAATCAGCCAAAAAAAATGAAAATAAAATCAACTCACCTGTTACCAGTTGTGCAGCGCTGTCCTCGTGGGCTTCACGCAGCGTCAGGTGAAGTCTGCACGATTATTTTATGGTTAAATTCCAATAAGGCTCAGCATTTCTCTCGCCAAATTCAGTCCGTGTGTCTCGTACTAATCTTTCCTCCGCGGATGCTCGTTGAAGCGCTCGCCGGTAAGTTTTATACCGCCTGAATCTCGCTCCTCTGCCTCGGCTTTTACGCGTGTGACTGGGCTGAGTGACTGGAGCGGCGCACAACCGTTTTAAACAGCGTGGGCGCGCGCACGTCACACTCGTGGACGCGCGTCATTTGCGTTTGAGTTGCGAAGGGGCGCGCTGATTGGCCGAGAGCCGCACTGAAGAGGGGGGAGGACTGCGGGGAAACTGCTGTGATCCAGGTTTTAACCATAAAGTGCTCAAAGCCAGGTTTGCACCGCACACGTCCTTTGGGATGTTACAGTGTTTGCTACGTAGGTCAGTTGAAGATCTTTTGATGACTAAGAATTGTGTTCAGTCATGTACTAATTAGTGATTCTCATCTTCATTCTTCATTCTTCTCCCCAAGCACCAAGTAACTGCCTGCAAAGGCTTTGAGACAGCCACAGGCACAAGTGAAAGTGCAGTATCAGGTAAGCTACAGTAACAGACACTACTCAGTTTACTGTTTAGTTCAAGACACTTAACCCACCTGTTAAGTATCATGTCTAGTGTTCTCGCTCATTGAGGAAAATAAAAAACTTTAGAAAAAAAACGTTAGGGATGCACCTATTGAGCTTTATCAGTTCCAATGCGATTGCAATACAATAGCTTTAAGTATCTGCCAATACCCGATATCAACCTATACCAGTGCAGAGACTGAAAACAGCATTTATTTCCTTTAAACAAGAATAAAATAAGACAGAACTGATCCAAATGTGTTATGGAGCTGTTATTCATCTCTGAAGTAACGACAGAACTGTGTGTAAATAAAAATTCATATATTATAGGCTTTCTGAGTCAAGTACGAACAGTAAACAGTCTTATTATATTAAATAATACAACCAACCAGGATATCTGAACTGATATTTAGAAGCCAATATCCAATCCAGCAATTTTTTAAGTATCAGCGTCAATATCCGATACCAGTATTGGATCAGTCCATCCCTAATGAAAATGCTTTTGGAAACTTGCTTTTTAATTGGACTGAAGAACTTTTTCTGATCAGAGTCAAGTAGAGACCAGAAATAGGCACAGGGCTCCTTCAATAAACCAAGTCCCAACTGTTACTGGTAACTAGTTTTACTTTGGTAAAGTCATAATTCAATGTGTGTAGTTTGTATAGACTTTATGGCACGCTCAATTAAACTGTCAAAAGAGAGCCTGGGTGCAATTGCTCTGAAAATAGCAAAGTAATAATTATATGACCACAGTATGACAATATGAATAATCAGCCCAATAATGTGTCATAATTTGGGCAGCGACGGGAAGAATGTATGTAGTTACACCCAAATTAAACTGTATTTTGTAACATATTCTGATACACTGTCCAGTCAGAGTACTGTATTCTGAATGCTCTTTTACACTGAGTTGCATTTAAATTATAGTTTAAAAAACATGTCATGCAATTACAAGCAGCTTTATTGTTATTACAGTTTGTTATGCATTCGTTTTTGTCCAATTAGAGATGAAAAATCACATGTAGTCACCACAAGAGCAGTGTTTTGTTTTCCTTACTAATACAGTGCAGTTAAAAATCAAAATTGCATGATGAAGCACCACCATGTATTCTTTTAACTGAGGATAGAATACAACCATGTGAAAAAGTAACTGCACTGGAATACTCAAAATTAGTATTCAGTATGGTAAATATGTATTTTTGCGACATGTATTCAGTTACTTCCCAACACTGTAATTTGGTAAATAAAACATTTTCTCTTGAGCACTAGAGCAGCTTCCCAAGCCTGCCCAGCCAGAACACACGCTTTGACAAAACTTTACAAAGACGAGTAGATCTGTCTCTGTGATTTCAGAGGGCGTGATCGCCAGGTGGATAAACCAATCAGATAGAAGCATGCACCGTTTATGTCAAAAACAAACATGGCTGCTTACACATAAAAAAGGAAAAACATCTACATAAAGGACTGAGAAACAGTGCAGATTTTTACAGAATCAGCAATCAAAGCACCAAACTATTACTTATCTCAGGTAAAAGAAGTTATATAATTTGTTCTGAATGTTATGAGAATTTTCAAGAGGAGATGTCTTCCACATTTGAGGGACACGTGCTACAACTTAGCGGCTGTGGTTGGATCATCTCAAGTTTGGACGGAGGATTTTCACGGTCTATGGTCCAATTCGAACAGAATGTAGAAGGGACTGGGGAGGTCAGGCAATCAAGTCTGGAGGGAACTTCACAAATGCACACAAACAGCTAACCTATTTTCAGTTTTGACATATAGGGGCCAAAGTAAACAGTGGTGTGTTTGAGGTACTGTGTGACTGCCTGCTGCTGTAGAATCATCTGAAAGCCACTACCTGTCATTAACATCACATTGCGTCACTGGGCCTTGTTAATGGGACCATTGGCCTCTTTGGCGCAGCTCTGCCCTTCATGTTTGTGCTGGAGGCATTCAGAACAGTGGCAGAGGAAAACCTTAAATGATACCATGTGTGTTTGCATGTGTGGAGGGCGTGGGGGAACAGAGGAGCCCCTGTTTCGTCTGGGACCAGCCCAACAACAGTTAAGTTGTGCACGTCACGCCCGTCCGCTGCACACTGGAACTATTCTGGGGCAGCTCTGACATAATGGACCATCCCAGACTCACCGCCCTCCTTACGTACCTCCACGTCTGTAGACCAGAGTTTGCCTCAGACTGCAGCAAAGTACAGATCCTGCACTTTCTGTGAAAACGATTTATCATGTCGTGGCTGACGCATGTACCTGGAGCCTATAACAAGAATAAAAAACAGCATATCGTTAGCATATACTGCCTATATGCAGCTCAAGGGAGGATTAGTGCCTTTGTCCTTGGCTGAACTGCAGTACGTTTTAGGATATTTGCTCATTTATTTATTTATCTGGGATAGGGATTGGGACATGCATGTTAATGAACAAATATGATACAACATGAATGTAAACATACCGAATTATGCCCAACGGCTAATTTCCATCTGTTGTCCAAAGGGCTGGGGTCACAGAGGGTCAACAAGAAAATATTGCATACTCCACTCATTGCACTGTCCCCATTATTGCACAATCCAAAAATAGTATAATATTATATCAATATTAAATCACTTCTCTTTCCATCTTTCAACATTTATCCAGGTTTGGCACTGGCTAAAAGGTACTTTGGTTTGTCAACATAATCTATAGGAGTAAAACTGTTAAATGGATGTAGCCCTGATTTTCACCCGGTGTATGGAACACTAGTGTGCTTTGATGTAGGCTTATTGTCAGGTGTGCCTCATAAAAAGTTATAATTTGAAAAGTTAAAAACATACATTTGTTTGAATTTTAATTTGAACTGAGTTCGAAATGAACTTAGAATACTATAGCAATAGCAATGTGTTTATATGCACTTCCTCGAATTGCATTTAGTGTAAATTATGATTAGAGGGCCCTGTGGGATCTTTAGTCCTGCAGCCTTACTGGGAAGTACTGCTCTTGTAATACCAACACTACTACAACAACAACTACAACTACTACTACTACTACAGCAGTTTGTTTACCTTGGGCATGTAGCTAATGTCAGTTTCTCCTAGTCCAAATGAACTAAATTAGGAAAAACATGGGTGTGGCTGCAGTCATTGAGAATCAAAATAAATGATTTGACTGCTGTTGGAGAGTGAAACCAGCAGCTCTCCTCTCAGTACCACCGTAACAAAGTCTGTAGATGTAAATGTGTGGGGAAAAAAAGCATGTGATTCTGAAAACTACACTGAACATTTTAATCTGTGGTTAGACAGGAAGGGAAATGAGTGAATAAAAATGTAAGGGTACCCTGTGTAACTTTGTCTCTCGTTTGTCTCCATGGTGATGTTAATGCTTTGGTTTAAATTGTCCACAGTATGGTATTAAACTGATCAAGCTTGCATATATTCAACTTCAAGTGTTATTTATTGCTCTAAAATATCTTTTTAAAAAAAACATAAATTCTTAATGTGAGTACACAAATCTAACCAGTAATTTGGCTTACAAGTCTCCATGGAGATTCTTGGCTGTACTGTGGAACATTCTAGACACATCTCCACGGAGACAAGCAAGTGATGGACCCTCCACCAGACAAGTTATACAGTGCACCTTTAACACTGATTCAGTTACTGTCTGTAAATAGGAATCAACTAAAGAGTTACTCCAGAGGATACCCGTGTGCTTGTTCCAGTTTTCCTAGAAAGAAGACCAGTTTAAGTGGTGTTAAATCTCTTCTGGGAAAGATCACATGTTTACAATTGTTTCACTTTGGTGTCACAAATTTCACCTGAAAATTAGCATTACAAGAAGATTAACTTAAGAAACTGCTGTTCGTGTTTTGTAATCTACAGCCCACTTCTCCTTTTTGTCCCCTCTATAAATCACAAACAGCATCAATTAAACGTACAGCCTGTCACTGATATAGTGCCTAAGTTAGTCATCTCATAAACCTTTCTATCTATTATAAACTATTGAAACTGGTTCCTTATTTTCATTCAAATCCTGAATTTTACTAAATCTGTGTGTTGCATAAAGAAGATGCCAGGCAATTGAAAACCAGTGAGTCAACCAATTCAACCGAGCGTGTCAAAACTAAAAATTGTACCATTGCCAACAGAAAGCATATGTGGAAAGATGCTCATTCTTCAGTAATTTATTTAAATGGGTAAAGAGCGTGACATTTGGACAATGCAATCAAAGTGCCTTGAAAGGGCCCATATTATGCTATTATAATGTTGTTTCCTCATCACAGCAATACCTGAAGTTGTGTTTTGTTTCAGTCACAAATGTTTAACACACAAACTCTGCATGTTTAGGCTGAGTTTTTCTCTCGAACAGGAATGTTTTTAAACTCCATACACCTTCACTAGAGTCATTTGGATGATTTCAGACCTGGAATTGCCCATCTCTATTGAACAAAGGGTAAAAGGTAACTGTTAACTTGAAGACTTGTGACATCACAAGGTGGAACAGAGCATTTTGAGCTTTGGAGATGTAGACAGACTAATAATAAAGGGTTCATTTTGTGTATTATAGGACCTGTATTACCACACGACATCACAAGGTGGAACAGAGTGTTTTCAGTTTGAGAGAAGAACTCAGCCTAAATATGCAGGATTTGAGTGTTAAACGTGTGAATGAAACAAAACACAACTCCAGGTCTGTTTGTAACGAGGAAACAACATTATAACAGATCAGAAAATAGAATAATATGGGCCCTTTAATGTCAAAAGCCAAATTGTATGAAAAACTAAGCATTCACAAAAAGAGGTGTACTCATTCATTGAACTATCGTTGTTCTACTTTGCAGGTTCTGATTGGAAAGGTTACATCAACAAATTCGTCTAACCTTCCCAGTTTTTGTTGTCTCCTTCCTGAATGCCACGTTCCCACATCAGGTTCTGTCCATGGGAGGATTCACCTGGAAGTAAGCATGCATACAAAGGATGCCCTGGAGTTAGACGGGTTCAGTGAAGGTGTGTTGTGTAATGTTGACAGTCAGCTGGTGCGGGGTTTCTGCTGTGAGCATGACTTTTCAACGAAGAAAACAAAGGGCTTCTCTGTACATGCTGGCGATGGACTGGAAAACTTTGTCTTTGCATCGATCATGAGCGCAGAGAAACAGCTGTCAAAAGCAGTAGTGGATTTAGTACTTTTGTTACTTAAGTAAAAATACAGTACGGATACCTGCTCTCAAATGTAGTGAAGTAAAAGTAAAAGGTATCCACTTTAAAACCTACTCAAATAAAGTACAGATACCTAAAGTGTTTAATTCAGTACAGTACTTTACTGCTTTTACTTTGCTACATTCCACCACCAAATAACTTTAAATAATTTGAGAAAATAAACAGCCTTTAATGGACAAAGAAATTCAATAGAACAATAACACAGCGATGTCATTGTGAATTGTGACCTGCATGATGTCTCAACACGAGCAAATCCCTTGATCTGTTTACATCCTGTGTTGTGGATGAGACAGAGTTCACAGAATGTACTGTGACCGTAACAGGCTAATAGAATTGTTCTAGCACATTGAATAAAGTGGGATTATTAGGCACAGTGGAGCACTTCCTGTAGAGAGAAGAGCCTAAATAAGCAGGATTTGTGTGTTAAACGTGTGAATGAAAACAAATAGATAACATTTAGTACAAGTTGGTTAAATTATTGCCCATTTTCATCATTTAAATAATAATTATCCAAATATATACATTTACTACTACTACTACTGAGGAATCGAACCCTAGATCCTCTGGCTGTAGGGCATAAAAGACACCATGTTACAATGATTTTAAGGCTTTATTTATATTTTGGGGTTCAAAGTTTGTTTATATATGTTCAATCTTTAACAAAATTGATTTCAGTTTATACATTTCTATCATATAGTTTTGTTACTTTATAGCTACTAACGCAATTGTGATTTTTCACAATTGCCAGTATTTCTTATCTTTACTCAAATGACTTCATCTTGAGCTGTGTGCTGTAATACCTGAACATCCCCTTTTCTTAAGAAATCAAACCTTAGCAAAGACATCAGCGGCAGGGATTGAGTATCAGAACAGGAAATGTCTCACTTGGACCGAAGACAGTTCTTTTGTTCTGTCAGCTGGCCTCTCCTCATTCCCGTTACCACTTTAGTCCAACAAATGCAATGAATATGGTTAACAAAAGAGATCTGATTGTAATCTATTTCATATTATTGGCCCATTTAAAGGCCCTATATTATGCAAAATTCTAGATTCTGATGAGCTTTAAGACACTTTTGAATGTTGTTACCTTCTCAAAAACATACTTGGAGTTGTGTATTATTTCATTCACACATGTTTGAGTAATCCTTTATAATTAGTCTGTCTACATATGCAGGGTTTGTGTGTTAAACGTGTGAATGAAACAAAACACAACTGCAGGTATGTTTGTGATGAGGAAGTGAAATAGCCTAATATGAGCCCTTTAAAAGCCCTTCTAATCTTGCTTGCATTTGATAGTTGGATCTGATCCAGACTTTGATGGTTCATTACAGAAAGCTTTAAGTGGGAGGTGATTTCCCCAGGATGTTGCTCCAGCAGCATATGTGGACACAGTGTTTGGATTGGAGATACGCTACGTGTATATCACTACAGGCTTCTATATTAGAAACACAAGGGTTAGTATAGCTGTGATGTGGAGGGCGCAGGTCTGGTAAACACATGGGATTATAAAAGTGAAATGTTTCAAATTCTTTCACGTTGTCTGTATTTATAACAATGTAAAATAGGGCTCTGTGATATAACCAACACACATTAAAGGTCCTATATTTTCACAAAACTGACCACGTAACCCTTTGTTACTTTAATAGATCCATGGTCTGTCTGCATCTCCAAAGCTGGAGCACTTTCTGTGTGTTACCACATAATATCACAAGGTTGAACAGTGTGTTTTCTGTTTGTGAATGACACAAAACACAACTCCAGGTAAGTTTATGATGAGGAAACAGATCAGAAAATATTGTAATATGGGTCCTTTAAGTTTGCATTAGTTTTACCTAAAAACTAGCTTACATAAAATCATATGTTAATGTGTAACAAACTAAAGAGATCATAAACATGTGTTGTCATTGCAAAAGAATTACGAGTAAAACTACACAGAGTTGTGTATAGTAGTGATTTGTGAGAGTTGCTGGTAATATTGTAGTAGTAGTAAATACAGATGAACTGCACTTCACTTCCTGTATCAAACGTGTGTTAATATAGTGAATCATTATTTAAATACTTAATTAATGCCTCCCCTTTGACATTGTACAACTGTATGATATTATATTGATACTTTGCAGCTGATGTCATCAACATTCCCTGGGGGTGCGATGCTAACTGTAAGCACTGCTCTGTCTGAAGCTCTGTTACTCAAGTTAGACTTTAATCTGAGCTTTGTTCTAACACGATCTGATCAGACAGAGCTGGTTTAGTTAGAACTACAATAGGTGAGATGATGTGTGCTCTGTGCTAATGTCTGCATTGTGTTTCCATGGTAACTACTGAACATTCCACCTTTCAGATACATGTAGAAGACCCCCAGCATGATGTCGCTGCAATGTATCAGTACAATTAAACCTTCACGCTTCAATTCCAGTCAGATGGCATCAAACTTGTAAACCTGAAACACTGTTTCTCCCTTGCACAGATATGTCAGTGTGGCTCATAGTGTAGAGACAGCCCTGAGATAGCACCATGACGTTATTTATACTTTATACTTTATATTTTTACTCTACTCAGTTACATTTACTCAAATACTTTAGTAACAATTTAATCAATTTGTCCCCAGTGAGAAATATGTAGACAGGAAATAGGATTTGATATTTTGTTTTTGGAAATAGGCCTATATTTGATTTTGTGCATTATTAAAGATGCACTATGTGACTTTTCTGTCTCCTTGAAGATGCTATTGCTTTCAGTGGAATGTTCCACAGTAAATTTATCAGTGTCTATGGAGACAATTAGTTGGTGGCACCAGGTCAAGAAACAGGTCAGATCTGTGGAGAGGCAACCCGAATGGTAGTGTGAATGCATGTTCTGTCATGGGAGTTTTGAGCAATAATAACACTTGTAATTAAACATTAAGAATTAAATAGAGATATACAAGTTTAATGTTATAGTGTGGAACATTCCAGCCATATCCATAAGACAAGCAGGTGGCCCCACACTAGGAAGGTTACATAGTGCACCTTTAAATATTTTGTCCTTCCAATTACATTAACTTTAAATTATAAATCAGATGTTATGTCCAAGCTGTTCTCTTACTCTTACTTGACCAATGTCTGGACCACTACATAAGATGCTAACTTTGATGACTTTAACTTTCACCTATTAGATAATAAAAACATCTAAACAAATAAATAAATAAACCCAGGCTATCACACTGATATATGGTGCTTGTAAAAATCATGAGTTATGGGGGTAGTTTATATAAGATTTACAGTCTGAGATGTTCGCCAGTTTCCCGACAGTGAACTTAATTTAGACTTTATATCGTTCAAAATAAACTGTCACTCTCCCTACATTTACAGTAAACCAGGCACATTTTTTATCTTTCCTGAAACTCTACCTGACTTGTTATTCATTTGCTACAGAGTCCCGTCCGAGTAACACAAGATCAGGAAGGGCTCAGAGCGAAAGAAGGAAGTGCTAAACAATGAATGCAAAACACAATTCCTAAACTCCATATACTACTACTATCACTTTTGAGAGCTACTTTACCACTGAGGTATTTCTGATATAGGTCGTCTGCTACTTACTGTTACTTATTTATACTACTAACTGCTGTTACCTATTTATTTATTTATTTATTTATTTATTTATTTATTTATATTTACTTTTTGAACAAATTTTACTTTTGCTAATAATGATACTTCTACAACTTTAAGACATGTACTAAAAACCCATACAATCCACGTCACCTCATGTTTACTCAAAAACATCCCCAGAGTTGTTTTGTTTCATTCACACATGTTTGAGTAATCCTTTGTTATCAGTCTGCATCTGCCAAACTCAAAATGCTCTGTTCCATCTTGTGATGTCATGAAGCGGTATTTTTCAAAACAACAGCGACCTTTAACTTTTAGTTCAGTGGAGATCGGCAAATCCAGAGCTGAAATTATCAGAATGATTCTAGTGAAGGTGTGTGGAGTTTAAAAACACAGTGGAGTGCTTCCTGCATTACATGATGACATCACAAGGTGGAAAAGAGTGTTTTTAGTTTGAGAGAAGAACTCAGCTTAAATATGCAGGGTTTGTGTGATAAACATGTGTGAATGATTTGAAAATAGCATCATACAAGACCTTTAAACATGCATGGGCTAGTAGTAAAAGTATTTGTAAATATTGTTAATAAGTACAATTCTGTCACTAGTCTGTGTGAATGTATTGTGTGTACAATTGTGTTTTTGTTGCATTGTGTAACTTTTCTAGTGGAGGGTCTGTCAGATGTTTTCTTCATGGAGTTATTATTGCTTTTTCTAGAATGTTTCACAGTATGGTGTTAAACCTTTCTATCTTTCCAAACCAGACCAAGTTACTGGTCAGATCTGTGGAGAGGTGACCCCGCTCACAGTCAGAATACCTGTTTTTGTATGTATTTTTGAGGTATACAACGACCTGTAATTAAATAAATGTAAGATAGAGCTGTTTAATGTCATACTGTGGAACATTCCAGGCAGAGCAGTGACATATCCATACAAAGAAGCAGGTGACAGACCCCCAGTCAAAAAGTTACATAGTGCACCTTTAAAAAGCACATAGACTTCTCAATGTCACCTCCCTCTGCCTTGTCACGGTGCCTTGGGGAATTCAGCAGGAGTGAATAAATAGCAAAACAAAACATGCGCTCGTGTCCATATAAGGCGATGAGTGGTACCATGTGAGAATAAGGCATGACACACCGTCTGCTTTGTGGTTCTTATTATCTTTAAGACAGGGGTCACGTCACTCTGTGGATGAGCTAGTTTCCCTTTTTGTTCTTGTCACAGCAAGTTTGGGTTTAATAACAGAGGACAGCGGACCAGAGGAAGTGTCTGGGGCAACTCCTTCAAGCACATCAGGTTAGCATAGAGCAGTTTTATAGCAGGAAAGTTGCATAACAGGGCTTTAAACAGTAGTGGAACATAACAACTTACTTAGACTTAGACAAACTTTATTGATCCACAAGGGAAATTATTTGGGCACAGTAGCTCACACATCACAATATATTATAATAACAAAGTTCAAAATAAGTAACAAAAATAATGTAAATGTATATGTACAAGTAAAGATAAAATATACACAGAAATATAGTAATACAAATATATCTAAGCTACATACAAGAGGTCATAAGGAGAAACAGTGCAAAGATGAAACAGTGATTGACATGATGAAATGTGATTAAACATAGTAAACTGTACTTAAGTAAAAGATTTAGGTATCTGTACTTCACTTAAGTACATTTTAAAGTGGATACTTTTTACTTTTACTTCACTACATTTGAGAGGAGGTACTTTTTACTCCATTACATGCTTAACTGAACTGAAAAGTAAAGTATTTTTTATTATAGTTTTGAGACATGCTGAATAACCTGAAAGCCTCAAACAAAAATATACAAATAAAAACAAAAAAATAAAATAAAACAAAAACAACTGATTCAGTTGTTTCTGTTGCAAACAAAATTCAGCACAATTCTTTACATTTGATCACTACATTTGAAGTTTAGTGAGACCTCAAAATCTGGGTGAAATACTTTTACTTTTTACTTTTTAAGCACATTTTCCTTTTACTTTTACATGAGTTTTGTTTTTTTTTACATCTTCTTAACAAAATGTAGTACTTCTTCCACCACTGGCTTTAATGGGCAGTGTTTTCCCATGTGACCTCAGTCTTGATAAGGAAAGTCGAAGGCGTTGTTTGAATAGTCTTATCCCTAATCTTGGGTGTCCTGTTTTGCTTAACTTCAAACTATATAGAGCCGTGTTGCTGCTAATTATGGAGTTTGTGATTCTTAAGTAATGTCCATACAAGGTGAGCTAAATGCTAATGTTCCACTAGCAGATAAATATGGTGGTGTTGATTGTATTGTTATCAGTGGTGGAATGTAATGAAGTAAAAGTAGTAAAGTATGGTACTTAAGTAAACATTTTAGGTATCTTAACTTTACTTGAGTAAATTTTAAAGTGGGTATTTTTTATGTTTACTTCACTACATCTGAGAGAAGGTATCTGTACACACTGATTCAGTTGTTACGGTTTCAGCACAAATCTGTACCAAAATCACTACATTTGAAACTTTATTTGAGCTACATATACTTTTACTTTTTATTCTTTAATTACATTTTTAAACAGGTACTTCAGTACTTTTACTTAACTAGATTTTTTTATGTGATACTTTTACTTTTACTGGAGTATTTTTTTTCTACCTGTATCTGTACTTTGACTTAAGTAACAAAATTGAGTACTTCTTCCACCACTGATTGTTAGACCCACTTTTACTCAACTAATCAACCAGTCATGTTCAATCAAAACCAGACTAAACAGGAAGAAGGGAAGACTTCCTGGTCATTCCCAAGAAAACCATAATAACATGCAATTCCTAAGTTGTAAAACTACTCTTTAATGTATTTTATAGTAACCATCTAAACTTGTATTTCTGGACAGCGTGTTCACTAACCTTAAAAGGACAGAGTTGCATTTTAAAGGGTCCATATTACACCATTTTCTGATCTATGTTATAATGTTGTTTCCTCATCACAAACAGACCTGGAGTTGTTTTTGTTTCATTCACACGTTTAACACACAAACTCTGCATATTGCGTCTGAGTTCTTCTCTCAAACAGAAAATACTCTGTTGGCCACATGTTTTTATACATCTGTTCCACCTTGTGATGTCATGTCATAATACATGAAGTGCTCCAGTGTGTTTTTAAACTCCATAAACCTTCACTAGAATCACGCGGGTCATTTCAGTTCTGGAATTGCCAGTCTCTACTGAACTAAAGATAAAAGGTCTAATAATAAGGTCTAATAGACTAAGAATAAAGGGTTACTCAAACATGTGTGAATGAAACAGAACACAACTCCGGGTATGTTTTTGCGGAGGTAACAACATTATAACTTAAAGCTCACAAGAGTCAATTTTGTGTAAGATGACCTTTAAGTGTAAGCTTTGCCAATGCAGTGAAAGAAAATAGAACTTTCCTCATGACTGACGCACACATCAGCCGTTCTTCCACTGTGACCTTCAAAGTTGCCATTATTTTTATGCACTTGGAGGTGTGAATAAAGTCAGGAGTTACGCAACAGATCCTTTTATTAGAGCTGAATGAAATATAAAAGGTGACTTTATTCCACACAGTATTAGCAGAAGTAGTAGTTTGCAGTCGATAGCCATAAAAAGTGTTATGATGATGTGAGACCAAGGTTTGGCACAAAAAAAAATATGTAAGAATATAAGTCATTGCAGTTTATGTAAAAAATTTAAATGTAAAAAGGTTATGCCATTGATTTTGTGTTTTGATATCCCCTCAGTTGTTTTTGGTTCAGTTAGAAAACATGTTTATGGATTTCAGAATGGTATAATAAATCTGTATATGTGAATAGAAAATTAAAATAAAATGGCAAAGTTAAATTTTCAAATTGTCCCAGTTTATCCAAATTCACCCTAGTTATGTAACAATTTCAATATTAGGCTCTATAATTACCAACAGTGGATTGTGTTGTGGGTTTCAGATGACATAATTCATCATTAAAGGGCTCATATTACGCTATTTTCTGATTTATGTTATAATGTTTGCTCATCAAACATACTTGGAGTTGTTTTGTTTCATTCACACATGTTTAACACAGGTTGAGTTCTCCTCTCAAATTGAAAATACTTTATGTAAAATCCCTCAGTCATCCAGGTAGAATCCATGGCAAAAGGAGAAATTCAATTTGTCAACTGGACAGATTTTATTTGGTCGAATACGTTTCGCAGCTCATTCAAGCTGCTTCTTCAGTTCTGGTCAGACGCTGGTGGACACTGCTTTATATCTGCCTGAAGGGAGGAGCTAATTACAATGAAAATTACTCTGAGACTACCACACCTGTTTGTTTACAGTTTCTGTAAGTTAGGTGGGCCCATTCAATATGCAGTGGGAGTGGAGTTTTGCCATGAAAATACTTTGTTCCACCTTGTGATGTCATGTGGTAATACAGGAAGTGCTTCACTGTTTTTAAACTCCACACACCCACAGAATCATTTGGATGATTTCAGCCTTAGAATTGGGAATCTCTACAGAACAAAAAGTAAAAGGAGCTGTTAACTTAAAGACTACTGCTTCATGACATCACAGGGTGGAATAGAGCATTCTAAGCTTTGGAGATGTAGACAGACTAATAATAAAGGATTACTCAAATATGTGAAAATGAAACAAAACAAAACTCCAGGTATATTTTTGATGAGGTAACAACATTCTAGCATGACTTAAAGCTCAGAAAAACAGATTTTGCATAATAGGACCGTTAATCTAAACTGATAAATAGACCTCATACATTGTTTCTGTATGTGGTCAGTTCTATCAGTAAAAACAGCTGTCTCATATGTTTAACACGCTTTAATGGCACATTCACCAGCTTTCATTTATAACCTTGATTTCTGCTTAGACACGTTTCTTTTGAAGGTTGTAGAATGCAGTACAAAGCCTCCACTCTCTTCTCTCCTCTGACTAATGTTACTGCTGGAGCTCTGGCACGGAGCTGTGCGTCGTCGGCGGAAAACGGTCAGCCGGTGTCGTTACGCACGTCATACGCACTTCGGGAGGCCGCTGATGAAATCTAGGTGCAAAGCGCTGTTGTTTTTTCTTTTTTGCTTTTTCCAATAAAGTCACAGCCGCGCGCGATTACTCAGCCGTGCAGGACCCCGCTCTGTCGGTTAGAGCTAAAAATAGCCTCGTGCGTGGCTTTACTTTTTCAGGAGAAGAGGCTGGACTTGGAGGAGCGGGTGAAAAATTCCCCAAGCTCCACACACCGTTTCCTCCCCACCCTCTTCTTTACAGAAAGTTATTGTAGTCTGGTTAATCTGGGTTATTTTTAGCCCCCAATGTAAACCTTTTCCCAAGGTTACATTGGTATGTTTTTGAGGTTATCATATGGTGGAAGAAGTACTCAATTTTGTTACTTAAAGCTGCATTGTGTAACTTTTCTGGTTGATGGTCCGTCAGCTACTTTTCTCCTTGGTGATGTTATTGCTTTGTCTGGAATGTTTGAAGTTACAGGCCAGGTCAGGAGACTCACAGTCAGATTTGTCTGTTTTTCTCTATTTTTGAGCTATAAAACCACCTGTAGTTGAATAAATGTAAGACAGAGCTATTTAATGTCATACTGTGGAACATTTCAGACAGAGCAATGGCATCTCCATAGAAACCAGCAGGTGATGAAGCCCCAACCAAAAACATAGTGCATTTTAAGTGAAAGTACATACTAGAGAAAATAAATACTCAAGTAAAAGTAAAAGTATCACATGACTTAAGTATTAAAGTATTTAAAAGTATTAAAGTACCTATTTAAAAGAGTAAATAGCAGAAGTATTTCATGCAAATTTTGAAATCTAATGAAGTTTAAAATTTTGTGAGTTTGATAAAGATTTGTGATGAATTTTGTTCAGTCATCAATCATTTTGTTCCTGGCTCTTTTTTTTTTACTGCCTTTTCATCAGGCCTCAAAATATAATAAAAAAAATACTTTTACTTTTTAGCCCTGTTTAAAAAATAGTGGAGTAGAAAGTACAGATACCTGCTCTCAAATGCAGTGAAGCAAATGTAAAAAAAAATAATGCATTCTAATTTTCGGGTCACTACATATCCACTGTAAAATGTACTTTAGTAAAGTACAAATACTTACATTTTTTTACTTAAAGGTGCACTGTGTAACTTTTCTGGACTAATCTAATCTTTGCTACGTTCCACCACTGGAGATTATTTAGGCTGTTTATTTGGAGAACATTTACTGGTTATCTTGAGTCCAAAACATGTGAGAAGGGCCCAACAGTCACATCTGATGCTGAATCAGTGAACAGTTATTCCTTCAAGCTATTACAGCTAATCTACTTCACATCTGTTTCAGAGTCTGTGCTCACAGTGAGTCATTATCTATTGTTTATCTAACAAGTGAAACACAGACAAGGAACATCAGTCACTTTAATACACGATTAGAAAGATACAATCACAAACGCTAATGGTTTATTTTGTGGTTATTTTTGGGCTTGTCAATAATGTTTGTCCCAGTTCTGTGTCCAGTTATGTGAGTGTATGAGCAGACTGTTTAAAGGGCCCATATTACACTATTTTTATCTATGTTATAATGTTGTTTCCTCATCAAAAACATATCCGGAGTTGTGTTTTGCTTCTTTCACACATGTTTAACATACAAACCTTGCATATTTAGGCTGAGCTCTCAATCAGAATCAGAAATCACTCTGTTCCACCTTGTGATGTCATGTAGAAATACAATAAGTGCTCCATGCACCTTCAATAATTTGTATTTGAATTTCATCCATTTAATTGCCTATTTCTACTGAACAAAAAAGAAAAAGATAGATGTCAACTTGAAAACTGCCACTATATGACATCACAAGGTGGAACTTTGGAGATGCAGACAGACTAATAATAAAGGATTACACAAACGTGTGAATGAAACAAAACACAACTCCATGTATGTTTATGAGATAACAACATTTTAACATGGCTTAAAGCTCACAAGAGTCCATTTTGTGTAATATGGGACCTTTAATTAATCTTCATTTTTGCACACATTTCTATGATAAAATGATCCATCAGCACACATGAGCTCCTTGATTATTTAGAAGGGATATTAGCAGTAGACAAAGACAAGTCGATGGAACAAAACCCAAGCTTGTTTAACATAATAAATTGCTTGCTAACTGATGATATGTGGTAATGCTTATAGCCACAACTGCCCAATCTGACCACCAAACACTAAGTAAGCCAGAAGACCTGTTTAGTTAACTGGATAAAAAGAGAAATTATAGTGGCTGCATGCCTTTATAGATCCTATATTACTTAAAATTTACTCTTGTGAGCTTTAAGCCATGTTATAATGCAGTTACCTCCACAAAAACATACCTGGAGTTGTGTTATGTTTTGTTTCATTCACACGTGTTTGAGTAATCCTGAATTATTAGGCTGTTTGCATTGCCAAAGCTCAAAATGCTCTGTTCCACCTTGTGATGTCATGAAGTAGTAGTTTTCAAGCTAACAGGTACCTTTTACATTTTCTGGAGTAGAAATAGGTAATTCCAGTGCTGAAATCATACAAATGAGTCTTTTCTGTTTGAGAGAAGACCTCACCCTAAATATGCAGGTTTGTGTGTTAAATGTGTGAATGAAACAAAACACAATTCCAGCTATGTTTGTGATGAGGAAACAACATTATAACATTGATCAGAAAATAGCGTAATATGGGCCCTTTAAACTGAAATGTTCAAATTCCATCCATCCATCCATTTTCTTCTGTTTATCCGGGGCCGGGTCGCAGGGGCAAAAGTCTAAGCAGGGACTCCCAGACTTCCTTCACCCCGGACACTTCCTCCAACTCCTCCGGGGGGACCCCAAGGCGTTCCCAGGCCAGCCGGGAGACATAGTCCCTCCAGCGTGTCCTGGGTCTTCCCCGGGGCCTCCTCCCGGTGGGACATGCCTGAAACACCTCCCGAGGGAGGCGTCCAGGAGGCATCCGAAACAGATGCCCGAGCCACCTCAGCTGGCTCCTCTCGACGTGGAGGAGCAGCGGCTCTACTCCGAGCCCCTCCCGAGTGACTGAGCTCCTCACCCTATCTCTAAGGGTGCGCCCAGCCACTCTACGGAGGAAACTCATTTCGGCCGCTTGTATCCGCGATCTTGTCCTTTCGGTCATTACCCAAAGCAAAAACCATAGGTGAGGGTAGGAACGTAGATTGACCGGTAAATTGAGAGCTTTGGTTTTTGGCTCAGCTCCCTCTTCACCACAACGGTCCGGTACAGCGACCGCATCACTGCCGACGCTGCACCAATCCGCCTGTCAATCTCACGCTCCATCCTCCCCTCACTCGTGAACAAGACCCCGAGATACTTGAACTCCTCCACTTGAGGCAAAGACTCCCCACCCACCCGGAGAGGGCAAGCCACCTTTTTCCGGTCAAGAACCATGGCCTCGGACTTGGAGGAGCTGATCTTCATCCCAGCCGCTTCACACTCGGCTGCTAACCGCCCCAGTGCACACTGGAGGTCCCGGTTCGATGAAGCCATCAGGACAACATCATCTGCAAACAGCAGAGATGAGATCCTGTGGTCCCCAAACCGGATCCCCTCCGGCCCCTGACTGCGCCTAGAAATTCTGTCCATAAATACAATGAACAGAACCGGTGACAAAGGGCAGCCCTGGTGGAGTCCAACATGCACCGGGAACATGTCCGACTTACTACCGGCAATGCGAACACAGCTCCTGCTCCGGTCATACAGGGACCGAACAGCCCTTAACAAAGAGCCCCGGACCCCATACTTCCAGAGCACTCCCCACAGGACCCCACGAGGGACACGGTCAAATGCCTTCTCCAGATCCACAAAGCACATGTGGACTGGTTGGGCAAACTCCCATGAACCCTTGAGCACCCGATGGAGAGTATAGAGCTGGTCCAGTGTTCCGCGACCGGGACGAAAACCACACTGCTCCTCCTGGATCCGAGGTTCGACCATCGGCCGGATTCTCCTCTCTAGTACCCTGGAATAGACCTTACCGGGGAGGCTGAGGAGTGTAATTCCCCTGTAGTTGGAACACACCCTCCGGTCCCCCTTCTTAAACAGAGGGACCACCACCCCGGTCTGCCAGTCCAGAGGCACTGTCCCCGACCGCCACGCGATATTGCAGAGACGTGTCAACCAAGACAGCCCCACAACATCCAGAGACTTAAGATACTCGGGACGGATCTCATCCACCCCCGGAGCCTTGCCACCGAGGAGCTTGCCAACCACCTCAGTGACTTCAGCCAGGGTGATGGACGAATCCGCCTCCGAGTCCCCAGCCCCTGCTTCTTCCTCAGAAGACGTGACAGTGGGGTTGAAGAGATCCTCAAAGTATTCCTTCCACCGTCCGACAACATCCCCAGTCGAGGTCAACAGCTCTCCACCCGCACTGTAAACAGTGTTGGTGAAGCACTGCTTCCCCCTCCTGAGGCGCCGGACAGTTTGCCAGAATTTCCTTGAGGCCGTCCGATAGTCCTCCTCCATGGCCTCTCCGAACTCCTCCCAACCCCGAGTTTTTGCCTCCGCGACCGCCCGGGCTGCAGCACGCTTGGCCCGCCGGTACCTGTCAGCTGCCTCAGGAGTCCCATGAGCCAACAAGGCCCAATAAGACTCCTTCTTCAGCCTGACAGCATCCCTTACTTCCGATGTCCACCACCGGGTTCGGGGATTGCCGCCGCGACAGGCACCACAGACCTTACGACCACAGCTACGAGCAGCCGCATCGACAATAGAGGCCGAGAACAAAGCCCACTCGGACTCCTTGTCCCCAGTCTCCCCCGGAATCTGGGAGAGAGTCCAGCCCCCCTCAAGGACTTGGGTTCCAGAGCCCAAGCTGTGCGTGGAGGCGAGGCCGACTATATCTAGTCGGTAACGCTCAACCTCCCGAACGAGCTCGGGCTCCTTCCCCCCCAGCGAGGTGACATTCCATGTCCCCAGAGCTAGTCTCCATGCCCGGAGATCTGGTCGCCGAGGCCCCCGCCTTCGACTGCCGCCCAGCTCACTCTGCACCGGCCCCCTATGGATCCTCCCGCGGGTGGTGGGTCCACGGGAGGACGACCCCACGTCGCTCCTTTGGGCTGTGCCCGGCCGGGCCCCGTGGGGGAAGGCCCGGCCACCAGACGTCAAGCTCCCACCCCAGGCCTGGCTCCAGGGTGGGGCCCCGGTAACGCCAATCTGGGCGACGTAGCTGGCCTTGTTGAATTACTCATCATAAGGGCTTCTGAACCGCTCTTAGTCTGACCCGTCCCCCGGGACCTGTTTGCCTTGGGTGACCCTACCAGGGGCATGAAGCCCCCGACAACATAGCTCCCGGGATCATTCGGGCACTCAAACCCCTCCACCACGTTAAGGTGGCGGTTCAAGGAGGGGATGTTCAAATTATTTACAGTTAATTGTAGCCTGCATAACAGACTCAAAACATAGACTTTTCCATCAAAATGAATTCAAGGACTATTTTTATATCCCAGTCAGTCCATTCTTGAGTCACTTCAGGTTTTATTTCCAAATTCTCTACATATCATAATGATAAGGCATGAGTAATAGGCTACAAATATGTCATCTTCTTCTTGTGCCTTTGACCCCAAATTCTTGTGTAAAAATGGAAGTATAAATTTCACTTTGAAATTATATTTGGGAAAGCACGTTCAGAAATAGTGCCCACTCCAATATGTTATTTTGACATATTTTGATTCGCAGGCCACGGTGTGAGATATAAGTCATCGTCAGTGAACTTCCTCCGCAGATGTCGGGGTTGAGCCTTTCATGTGGGTGAAACATTGTGAATTTATGAGATCAGGGTTATTTCTGAATTCTAAGTTCACAGAAGGAGGACAGATCTACAGTGTGTCATCATCTAAAAATGTACTATTATACACTCTATTATACACTATGCATGTCAATGAACTGCCAAAGACACTAGCCTACGTATATGCTAGGTGTAATCCTACCAGATTTTATTTTTATAATTACACAAAACTACTGCCCCTCATTAGTAAGATTATGAAGCTCTAGTATTTATAGCCTCCTAGTAAATTAGTATAGACCTTCAATAAAGTATTAGGTTGCAACATTATCTCTTTGGCCTGGTAATATTGGTAAGGTAAGAAGTAGGGGTAAGTTACTCAAAATAGTATAGTTAAAAGCAGTTGGTTAAACAAAATACTATGTTTTAATCTTTGTTTAAAAATCTAGCCTCTTATTCTTAAACTACAAAATAATAATAATAATAATAATGCATCACTTTTATATAGCGCTTTTCTAGACACTCAAAGATGCTTTACAGATCATTATTCATTCACTCCACACTCATGGTAAGCTACTATTGTAACCACAGCTGCCCTGGGGCAGACTGATGGAAGCGAGGTTGCCAATCTGCACCTTCAGCCCCTCTGTCCACCACCATCACTCTCTCACACACCACTTTCATACTAGGCAATGTGGGTGAAGTGCTTTGCCTAAGGACACAACGACAATTTTTGTTTTTGGCGCCCCACTGTGGCACCTGATGTTCCCAGTGTATCCCATCGAAGTACAAACCAGGCCCGGCCCTGCTGAGCTTCTGAGATCTGACGGGATCAGGCTTTAACAAAACGGTATGGCCACGCTATATTTAAGTAATGTAGTAGTAATGAGTAAAGGCAAAATTTACTGAGACAATTATTGCAGATTATTGTATTTAGCCTACACATTCACTCAGGTGTGTAATGTTCAGTGGTGTTTGGCTGCTGTGCCCAACTAGGACGCTTAGAGGCTCCGGTGATTATTACAATAGCAACGGCGTTTTGATGTCCTATGTGCACTGTGTAATTTTTCCAGTAGAGGTGCTTTTCTCCATGGAGATGTTATTGCTTTGCCTGCAATTTATGACATTAAACTTATCAATCTCCATAGAGACAAGTAGGACACACCACCAGGTCAACTTACAGGGAAGATCTGTGAAGTGGTGATCCCACTCACAGTTGCCTTAGGTCAGCTGTTACTGCGAGTAAAAGTTCTAACTCCGCTCCACCTAGCCCTCCCGATTTGTCCTCTGTTCCTACCATATACCATGACTTATCTCAGGTATTCAGTAAAGAGAAAGCGCTGTCTCTTCCTCCTCACCGCCCCTATGACTGTGCTATAGATTTACTACCTGGAGCTCCTTTGCCTGCTAGTCGCTTGTACAAATTAACCCGTCCTGAGAGGGAGACTATGGAGCAGTACATTAAAGACTCTCTGGCTGCTGGGCTAATTCGGCCCTCCTCGTCTCCTGTTGGAGCTGGATTCTTCTTTGTGGATAAGAAAGACAAGACCTTACGACCCTGCATTGACTATCGTGGATTAAATGACATTACCATAAAGAATAAATATCCTCTGCCACTCATTGACTCTGCTTTTGAACCCCTTCATTAAGCAAACATTTTTACCAAACTAGACCTCCGCAACGCTTATCATCTGGTCCGCATCCGCCAAGGAGATGAATGGAAGACTGCATTTAATACCCCCATTGGACATTTTGGTTAATTTTTGCATTTTGGTCTCGAGTCTATTTTTTGGGTGCTCACCTGTGTTGCCTAACAGTCAGACATTTTAGCTCATAGCAATAGGGCCAAAGTGCCTTATTGCTATGAGCTTCCTCTCTTGTGTTCTTCTTGTGTGTATTGTGTTTGTTGTGCGGTAATAATTATATTTCCCATTAAAGTTTTCCAAATGATATGAACATCTTAAACTAAATCCATACCTATCACCATCATAATGCAGCTTAACATGTCTATCTTGCCTGTTTGGCTGATAAGAACTGAATGAGTTGTTCCGCAGCTCATTAAGTCCTTTTTTTTTTTTTTTTTTTTTTTTTGATGCTCAGTAAAATTTACTTTAAGAGAGGGAATGCAGACAGGCTTAATGGCAGTGCTTCTTCTGTGATTCACAGTCTGTGTCGATGCCATCTTGAGCCTTGCGTTTTGTTGTAGACTGGCTTTGACCTTGCGTCTGTGTACAGTTGAACCCTCTGTTTAGTCTGGGCCGCCAGCAGTGGGCTTTAATGCTGGCCTTCTCTGGATGTGGTAGGATGCTACTGTTGCCTCCCATTGAAGCCGTTCCATGGGCATCTCTGGAAGCTTGGTCCAGGTGAATCTTCCCCCCTACTTCAGGACTGGAGCTGTGTATTTGGGAGTTCTGCCATGTCCTTTTCCGTCCAGCCAGTCTTGAATTGGTTTGATTCTTTGTCAAACTTGAAGACTGATGGGGAGCACAGTTGGGAGCATGTTCCATTTTGTTTGTACTAGGTCCAGGTGAATCAGCTCTTACCCTCTTCTGATTTAATTCTGAACTTGTAGAGATGCCCATTCCAGGTGGGTTCTGACTCACCCTCTTCTGGTTGACCAGTCTGGAATCGTCCACCTTTAGTGACAGATTTGAAGAGTGATGGGGATTCTGTTCTCTTTTCACTGTACTAGGTCCATAGTTTTGTTGATTCTGGGGCCGATGATAACTTTATTAACTCTAACCTGGTACACCAAGCTAATATCCCTACTGAACCATTAGAGTTTCCCAGAGAGGTTAATGCTCTGAACGGAAGCCACCTAGCCAGAATAACTCACCGCACCGTGCCTGTCACCCTTGTTCTTTCTGGCAATCACAGTGAGAAAATGCAGTTACTGGTTATTCCATCTCCTCTAGCTCCAGTGGTTTTAGGACTACCGTGGCTAAAATTGCACAACCCTCAAATAGACTGCTCTGCCAATAAAGTTAACAGTTGGAGTGTTCACTGTCACTCCCATTGCCTTAGGTCAGCTGTTACTGCAAGTAAAAGTTCTAACTCCGCTCCACCTAGCCCTCCCGATTTGTCCTCTGTTCCTACCATATACCATGACTTATCTCAGGTATTCAGTAAAGAGAAAGCGCTGTCTCTTCCTCCTCACCGCCCCTATGACTGTGCTATAGATTTACTACCTGGAGCTCCTTTGCCTGCTAGTCGCTTGTACAAATTAACCCGTCCTGAGAGGGAGACTATGGAGCAGTACATTAAAGACTCTCTGGCTGCTGGGCTAATTCGGCCCTCCTCGTCTCCTGTTGGAGCTGGATTCTTCTTTGTGGATAAGAAAGACAAGACCTTACGACCCTGCATTGACTATCGTGGATTAAATGACATTACCATAAAGAATAAATATCCTCTGCCACTCATTGACTCTGCTTTTGAACCCCTTCATCAAGCAAACATTTTTACCAAACTAGACCTCCGCAACGCTTATCATCTGGTCCGCATCCGCCAAGGAGATGAATGGAAGACTGCATTTAATACCCCCATTGGACATTTTGGTTAATTTTTGCATTTTTGTCTCGAGTCTATTTTTTGGGTCCTCACCTGTGTTGCCTAACAGTCAGACATTTTAGCTCATAGCAATAGGGCCAAAGTGCCTTATTGCTATGAGCTTCCTCTTTTTCTAGTTGAGAGCTTATTAAACTGTTAAGTAACTAAATAACTAATTGTGTGTGTTGTGTTTGTTGTGCGGTAATAATTATATTTCCTATTAAAGTTTTCCAAATGATATGAACATCTTAAACTAAATCCATACCTATCACCATCATAATGCAGCTTAACATGTCTATCTTGCCTGTTTGGCTGATAAGAACTGAATGAGTTGTTCCGCAGCTCATTAAGTCCTTTTTTTTTTTTTTTTTTTGATGCTCAGTAAAATTTACTTTAAGAGAGGGAATGCAGACAGGCTTAATGGCAGTGCCTCTTCTGTGATTCACAGTCTGTGTCGATGCCATCTTGAGCCTTGCGTTTTGTTGTAGACTGGCTTTGACCTTGCGTCTGTGTACAGTTGAACCCTCTGTTTAGTCTGGGCCGCCAGCAGTGGGCTTTAATGCTGGCCTTCTCTGGAGGTGGTAGGATGCTACTGTTGCCTCCCATTGAAGCCGTTCCATGGGCATCTCTGGAAGCTTGGTCCAGGTGAATCTTCCCCCCTACTTCAGGACTGGAGCTGTGTGTTTGGGAGTTCTGCCACGTCCTTTTCCGTCCAGCGAGTCTTGAATTGGTTTGATTCTTTGTCAAACTTGAAGACTGATGGGGAGCACAGTTGGGAGCATATTCCATTTTGTTTGTACTAGGTCCAGGTGAATCAACTCTTTCCCTCTTCTGATTTAATTCTGAACTTGTAGAGATGCCCATTCCAGGTGGGTTCTGACTTACCGTCTTCTGGTTGACCAGTCTGGAATCGTCCACCTTTAGTGACAGATTTGAAGAGTGATGGGGATTCTGTTCTCTTTTCACTGTACTAGGTCCAGGTGAATTAGCTCTTTCCCTCTTTTGATCTTCTCTCTCAGAACCCAGAGATGTGCACATTCCAGGGGAGTTCTGTGTCATCCTTTGCTGGTTCACTATTTCTGAACTGCTGACCTTTACCGCCAGATCTGAAGAAAACAGGTGGGAAACAGAGTTGAGTTTATCTTCCCTTTTCACTGTATAATGTCCAGCGGAATTTAGTCTAACCCTCTTCCCCCCTACTTCAGGACTGGAGCTGTGTGTTTGGGAGTTCTGCCACGTCCTTTTCCGTCCAACCAGTCTTGAATTGGCTTGATTCTTTGTCAAACTTGAAGACTGATGGGGAGCACAGTTGGGAGCATGTTCCATTTTGTTTGTACTAGGTCCAGGTGAATCAGCTCTTGCCCTCTTCTGATTTAATTCTGAACTTGTAGAGATGCCCATTCCAGGTGGGTTCTGACTTACCCTCTTCTGGTTGACCAGTCTGGAATCGTCCACCTTTAGTGACAGATTTGAAGAGTGATGGGGATTCTGTTCTCTTTTCACTGTACTAGGTCCAGGTGAATTAGCTCTTTCCCTCTTTTGATCTCCTCTCTCAGAACCCAGAGATGTGCACATTCCAGGGGAGTTCTGTGTCATCCTTTGCTGGTTCACTATTTCTGAACTGCTGACCTTTACCGCCAGATCTGAAGAAAACAGGTGGAAAACAGAGTTGAGTTTATCTTCCCTTTTCATTGTATAATGTCCAGCGGAATTTAGTCTAACCCTCTTCCCCCCTACTTCAGGACTGGAGCTGTGTGTTTGGGAGTTCTGCCACGTCCTTTTCCGTCCAGCCAGTCTTGAATTGGTTTGATTCTTTGTCAAACTTGAAGACTGATGGGGAGCACAGTTGGGAGCATGTTCCATTTTGTTTGTACTAGGTCCAGGTGAATTAGCTCTTTCCCTCTTTTGATCTTCTCTCTCAGAACCCAGAAATGTGCACATTCCAGGGGAGTTCTGCGTCATCCTTTGCTGGTTCACTATTTCTGAACTGCTGACCTTTACCGCCAGATCTGAAGAAAACAGGTGGAAAACAGAGTTGAGTTTATCTTCCCTTTTCATTGTATAATGTCCAGCGGAATTTAGTCTAACCCTCTTCCCCCCTACTTCAGGACTGGAGCTGGGTGTTCGGCAGCTCTGCCATGTCCTTTTCCGTCCAGCCAGCCTAAGAGACTTTGAAGGTTCAGGGCAGTCTTTAAGCTGCTCAGCCAGCTTATTGTATTGGAGATGACTTTCCATTATGGACTTTGTGAAAACAGCATATAGATTGCCTTTATGAAAGGCCTCTAGGTGGCTCAAGCTGAAGAACCTATGCAGCAGAATATCCCTGGGTGTTTTCCGGACGTTGGGATCTAGCTGAAGCATGCCTTTCAGCAAATCAACAAACACCTGCCGGTCTAAGACTTCTGCCTCTTTAACCATATCAAGCTGGAACCGAAGAGGCTGGGTATAAAGCAGCTGGTCCAAAGTTTTAAGTTTTATTTGTCTCATATCCCATGGAATGCGCCCAGTATCTTTTTGATACTGCTCAGGGGTCTTGAGCCTCCAGCATGAAAACTTTTGATCCCACCTGAAATATGTGGAGGTTTTCACCCCCTGTTCGAGCATGGGCATTGGAAAGGCACCTTGAGTGTCCATGATGGCTTGGAGCATGTTATACTCTGTTGTACCGATATACAATGGGCAGCTGAGGTATAAATAGGCAGCTACACAGCCCAGTGACCAGACATCAATGGCAGTGGTCAAAGGGAGACCCAGTAGGACCTCAGGAGACCTGTAGGGTCTGGTCTGCATATACATGCCCACCTGCGCTCTCGACTGTATCATAGCTAACCCAAAATCAATCACCTTGACCCTGTAAGGTTCTGTGGGATGATTGACAAACATGATGTTGTCTAACTTCAGATCAGCATGTATCAGCCCCATGCCCTGCAGATGATGCAGAGCAATGGCCACTTGTTGGATGATCGGCCGGATTTCACAAACAGACAGAGGCCTAGGATATCTGGACTGCATGAAGTCTTGCAGACTTATTTGCAAATGCTCAAATTCTAGACAGATATATCCTTTGTCCATGAAGATGTGGTTCCATTTGACGATGTTGCATTGGTCCACATTAAGTTTCTTCAACATGCTGAGGGCACCATACTCTAACTTGGCACTTACAATATTAGCCTCCTGGTTCTTAATCATTTTGATGGCAACAGTTTTCATGTCTTGGAGTCGAACACATTTAGCCACATTTCCAAATGTGCCCTGTCCCAGGAAGGACTCAATTTTATAAGAGGCAGTGTCAGAGAGCAGAGTGCTGCCTGTGGTCACTGCTTCAATACACTCACTGGGACCAGAAATGACAGCCATCTTCAGTGTGTATTTTGACTGCACGTGTATATTTATAGGTATAAATATATATTCTGATTATATATATTCTGATTCTGATATTCTGATTGTGGGTGTCTTTGTCTATTCAGAGTTTGGCTAGCTGTAGGGTTTTTCAAGTGGTATGGTATAGGCTACAAACAGACAGCACTAGACATCAAAGGCTGGAACACTGTGACATCATCATTTACTTTATGACATCAAAGCTCTGAGAATCCTCAAACAACCTTGTTGCCATAGAAACGAGTTTGTTGTTTTTCAAATTCCACAATATGACAATGTCACTATGGAGACAGTTTATTTTATTTTATTTTATTTTATTTTTTATTTATTTCAGGGACAATGCACATTAATCAACATTTGCATGTAACTATGCCAGAATTAGCCCGAGGGCTATTTTTCATCCGTAGTCCCTGGACAGGTGTAAAATGTCAACCTGTAGGAAATAAAATACAATAGAATAAAAACAAAGTTATTATTTACACTCTAAAATCATTCTTACATACAGTCGCATACAACTCCATCCATATAGTCATAAAACCACATTCAGCCACATACATTCATTTTCAGCCACAAATACAACATACCGTTGTCTACACTCACACACAGACACACACAGACATACAACAAAATTCAAACAGAGGCAGGACAAACAACCGGCAGACATACAACAAAACTCAAACAGAGGCAGGATGGAGACAGGAGCATTGAGAGGTGGATGTTAGTGGTGACAAGACTGATTTTCAATTAACCATTTCTTTAGCTGTAATTTAAATGAGGTGTAAGTGGGGAGACTTGTAATTGTGGTGGGGGTGGTGTTCCAGTCATGGGCAGCTTTCACAGAGAAGGTGATTTGGCCAAAGAGACTTTTTCTGAGTGGGATGATGCAGTCCCCTCTCGATGCCCCTCTGGTTCTTTTGTGGTCAGAGGTCCTGATGTGAATAAACTGTGTGAGTGGAGGAGATGACAAGCCATGAATAATTTTATATGTGAGACAGAGATGAGCATATTTGACCATGTTTTCCCAGTTCAGTAGATTGTGTTTTTGGAGGATTGGACAGTGGTGATAAGAGTGGGGTTTCCGATCGAGAGTTTTGATGGTCCGTTTATAAAGAGAGTGGATGGGTTTTAGAGCTGTAGAAGTTGAGTGAGACCAGACAGTGAGACAGTAAGTGATATGGGAAAGTATCATGGAATGTATGAACATTTTGGCTGACTGTATGGACATTTGAGGTCGAATGTGTCGAAAGTTGCTGAGATTAATTTTGATGCGATTACTGATGATTTTTATGTGGGATTTAAAAATGAGTTTTGAATCAAGGGTGACACCGAGGTATTTGTATTCTGGAACCACCTGGAGCTGTTCACCGCACACACGGACATCAGGATTTATGGAGGGGCTGTTACGAGATTTGGTGAAGAACATTGCGACTGTTTTGGATGTGTTTAGCTGTAGACATGAGTGCTGTAACCAATTTGTGACATGAACTAGGGCCTGTGTGAGTTTGGCAGATACGGTGGAAATGTTTGTTCCATGGACATAGAGAACTGTGTCATCAGCATACATCTGGACAGAGACATTAGGGCAAGCAGATGGGAGATCATTGATGTATAGTGAAAATAATAATGGACCTAAAATAGACACTTGTGGGACACCAGTGGAGAGACTAAGGGGGGAGGAAAGATGTGACTGAATTCTAACGTATTGAGAGCGGCCTGTTAAATAAGCCTGAATCCATTTTACAGTATTGGCAGAGAAGTTGAAGTGTTGCAACTTATTCAGCAGGATGTTGTGATTAACTGTGTCAAATGCTTTTCTCAGATCAAGGAAAACAGTGCCAACGACCCCGCCCTTGTCCAGTGATTGACGAATATTTTCTGTAAAGAAGCAAGTGGCCGTTTCAGTTGAGTAGTTGGTTCGAAATCCAAACTGCATTGGGTGTAGTGTGAATGGGGTGGTGTTAAGGTGGTTTATAATCTGTTCAGCAACTAGTTCCTGTATTCCATTCTACTTTTTTTTTTAAATATCTAAAAGGGAAATTCAAAAATGTTGAACTTGAACACTTCTTATATTGATTACCTTCTAGAACTCACTGTATAACAGATAACGTCACACCCATCTGTTTTAATTAGTATTGGCCTGTTGATACTTTGCAGGTCAAGGTCAGGAGTGAGGCCTTTCCTCTTGTGTTCACATGGCTCCTCCTGGAGGCTGCTGTGATACTGCAGGACACAAAGGAGAGACACTTTTGGCTCGTCATCTCCTCAAAATGCCCTGACGCAGATCTCCTGACCCTACCTGACTACTTTCTGTTTAGATGTTGTTGCGTCACCTTGAATGTTTCACAATATGGCATTAAACATCTTGTCTTTATTTCATTACGTGCTTTTGTATTGCTTAAAAATAGCTTCCATTCTGTATTGTAACTGTAAGTAGGCTTGTCTCTCTGACCTGTAAGTTGGTCTGGTAGCGTCACTTGTTCTCCATGGTGATAAAATGAATGCCATACTGGGAAACATTCTTGGCAAAGCAATAACATCTCTATGAGGATAAGCAGGCAGCTGTTCAGAGCTGGGAATGAACCAGCAACATGTTGGTTTGGGAGTGGAAATGTGACAATATAGGAAGTAAGGAGTAATATAGAACTGTTCAGGTGGTGGGTTTGTCACCTGCTTGTTCCCATAGAGACGTTATTGCTCAGCCTATAATGTAAAATGTATGTACCTCCATGGAGACAAGCAGATGACACCAGGCCAAATTACATGACAGATTTGACAGATTTCTGAACGGAAGCCACCTAGCCAGAATAACTCACCGCACAGTGCCTGTCACCCTTGTTCTTTCTGGCAATCACAGTGAGAAAATGCAGTTACTGGTTATTCCATCTCCTCTAGCTCCAGTGGTTTTAGGACTACCGTGGCTAAAATTGCACAACCCTCAAATAGACTGCTCTGCCAATAAAGTTAACAGTTGGAGTGTTCACTGTCACTGCATGTTTTTAATGCCATTTTTGAGCAAAATAAATAAATAACACCAATAATTGAATAAATGCTTCTTATATAAGTTTAATACAATATTGTGAAACATGACAGGCAAAGCAATATCATCACCATGGTGATAGACCTCCAACCTGAAATGTTACGCAATACACCTTTGCACGCAATACACTTACCATGACCATTCAGCCAATTAATAACTGCTTCTAGTTGTAAAACCCAGTACAGATTAACGATTTAGGCTTATAGAAGCATTTTCATTCTTAAAGTCTAAGTTTATTCGTTGGCTATTTGGTAGTTGCGTCATTCTACGTATCACCGTCAATCCAGCACGTTACTCGTTGCTTCTGCCGCACATCACATCACGGGATCACCACATATAGCCGCATTTACCGATATGGAGTTCACCATCCGCGCGGCCAACGTGGACGACTGTAAGGACATCGCGCGTATGATCACGGTCAGTCAGAGTGCACAGTACGTCACGTGACTGGGGGGCCCAAAAGTGTGTGGTTTTGTAAGATGTGAAGGACAGAATATTTGTTCCTCGTATGTCATCCACATGCCTTGTGTATTGATTACTGTAACATTGTTGATTTTTGTTGATTGGGTTCTACAGCCCTCATCTAGTATCTTAATAAGGTGATTTGTAGCCTTATGAATAATGTCCTACTTACAGGAATTGGCAGAATATGAGAAACTCGTCGATCAAGTAACAATCACGCAAAGAGGTATGAATAAGTCACATTATATAATAAATAAAATACTGTAGCAGTTCTTATTCCAATTCAATTTTATGAATGTAAACCATGTCACAAGCTATCACATTAAAAATACAGATGCATATTATTGCATTGCTGTGTGAGTAATGAAACAAATCGTCCTCAGATTTGGAGCAGGATGGATTCTCCAAAAACCCGTTCTTCCGTGTGATAATCGGTGAAGTGCCAGAACAGCACAAAACCAAAGAAGGTGAGAGACAAAATTTGTTCTTTCTGCAGAAATACAGTCAGTGGGACAATACGCTTTTTCATCCCAAGACTTCATCTTGAGAGGACCTCTTTGATTGCTGTTGTATAACCCTCTTCTTGCACATCTCTTATGTAAGTTTTTTCCATGTGGCACTTAACTTTTCCCTTTTTCCACTGCCCACCCATTCAGCTACATTCTGTGGTGAACCTATTCTACTGAAGCAATACAGACTGAACTGCTCAAGACACTGACTTGTCCTAGCACTATTGAAGGATGAGTCAATATTAGAGAATTTCCCTTTAGGGACAGCGGTATCTTACTATAATAGAAGTGGAGTAAATGTTGCCAAACATGTTCTTTATTACGTGTAGTAACACTGTCTATGTTCATCTCATGTGTTGGAAGGTCTCTGCGATATTGAAAAAGGTGCAATGCATAACTTTTCTGGTGGAGGTTCCATCATCTGCTTGTCTCCATCGAGAAGTTATTGATTTGCGTAGAAGTTACAGGCCAGATCTGTGGAGAGGTGACCCCCGCTTACAATTATGAAAAACAATGAAAAACAGTATGCGTAATAAAAGTGTATTTGTAGAGTAAAGTTAAATTTAATTGATTTAACCTGTTTTGTGTGTTTCTTGTCATTTCAGGCCATACAAAGGTGGGATATGCACTTTATTACTTCTCCTACAGGTCATTTAGAGGCAGAGCTGTTTTCATGGAAGACTTATATGTGATGCCTGAATTTAGAGGTACAGTGTTTTTTCATTTTATGCATAAATTGAAATATTTTCATAACTCCAAATATTTACATAGTCCGACCAGTATTATAAGCTATCTGCCTAAATCTGTTGATACGGTTGATCACAAAATATACTATGTTCCTTGTATCTTTTAGGGAAGGGTATTGGCAAGGCACTAATGAGCAAAGTTGCACAGGTAAGTGAATAACTGTCATATCCATTCTCAAGGCTCACACAAGGCTCACATGCAGGATACCACTTCATATTTGCATGTACTGAAGGTGTGGCCAGATTGACTGCAAAATAATGACAATTGTGCAATGACTGGTCTGTGCAATTTTTTTGACTGTGCAGTGATGGGAACTGTGCAATGAACAGAGTGTGCAATAATGGGAACTGTGTGTGAAAAGTCAATTTTATTATCAGGGTAGGTCACACTTAGGCAGAACTGTTGGAAGTAACTTTATTAAAATGTATTTAATCAGAGTACTGTATTCTTAATACTTTCACATGGAGTCGCATTATTATAAAGTGTAAAAATGTGACATAGGATTAAACAGTTTTATGTTTGTCTCACTCTTTGTTATGCATTTATTTGAGAAGGAAAAATTGCACTTGCACTCACCAAAAGAATTGTGTTTTCTGTTATTGTTTTACTACACCACAGTGAAATTTGGTAATGAAAATACTGGCAATATACTGTATTAAAATCCAAATGTATGAAATATGTATTTTTGGTGCATGTAGTTGCCCGACACTGCACTCAGGAGACATGGAAAAAAACATTAAAACTTAATAAAAACTAGAGACAAGACTAATTCCGGTACTTGAATGGTCACTTGATTTGACTGTTAGTATGACTGATTTTGTACTGTCTTTTGTTTCCTAAAGCTTGGCTTGGCTGCAGGCTGTCAGCAGCTGAACTTCACAGTTTTGAACTGGAACAAGTCGTCTCTGGACTTTTACTTGAGTCAGGGGTGCACTGACACCACAGTGGAGACAGGATACCACTACATGTGCTGTAAGGGGGAGGCTCTGGAGCACCTGGCCCAGCCATAACACAGCCATAAACCATCTTTAAGCATCCAGGTTTATTTACACAGGGAAACGGCTCCATCTAGTGGCCAGCTGTAAAATGACAAGGGCAAATACAAACGGGGCATTTATATACATATAAACATATATGTATTCATAAATAGAATAATCAGATAACCCAATAATAAGATCTGATTATCGCTGTGTTTACATACACATCACACAAACACATGCACCTACATGTGATCTCAGTATGAAAGTTTTTAATACCACAGAAATGTACAACTAAAGATTTCAAGCAATAATCTCATCAGCTCATCAAATACATATTTACTAAACAAACTTCAGATGTATTATATTATATACATGTATTATATACACCAATAACTATGGGTTTGGGCTGGGTACTAGTCTGGGTAACTAGACTAGACTCAATGTGCACTTTAATTTAATTCACTTACTATAAATTTGAATAAGACTGTGGAGAAGTGACTTGGTGTTAGCAACATTAATAACATACTTTTACTTATATGTTTATTTTAGCACAAATATAAATATATAAATGTGACATAATGCACAAATCCTTGTTATGCAATAAGAGATATAGACTGTTTATGGAAAATATTGTTGTCATAGTTGCACAATGCTGTATTTGCACTGCTTCATTTATTGGTATAATAATATCACAGAACACAGTGGAGTCATGTGGGTTCATTGGACTGGTTCTACAAACTGAACTGAAAATAGCAGTCTTGGATAAGTCTCTTGTCTTTAATCCTGTCCCATTAAACTCAGAATGGCACAACCCCCAGCCACTGTTTTAAATCCAGTTTGATTTTTAATCTTTATGTATCATGTCCAAAAATGTAATGAGAACAGTCTGACTGTCTTTCCTCTCTCTCTAAACAATAGGAACCACTGAGACTGTTGGGAATGCTGGAATTTGAGTGTTGTTTACCAAAACTAGGAATTGTTCTGTGTTATTTTTCCTCATTATGTTTGAACAAACCGACCTAGCTTTGGAAAACAAAATGTAATTGTTTGCCATGGTCTCTTCCAAAAGTCCACCGCATGCACATATTTATATTTGCCTAGTTTGAAACTTCAGAAATCTACAACTTAAGATTCCCACATGCATTCTTCAAGTGATTTCCAAATCCAAGTTTTTAGAGGTTGTGTGCCAGTTTGAACCCAAATATGGCTAAAAAGTCAGTGTTTTGATCTTACCTTAGGACCTAACAATATTTCTCAATCTTAGTACTTTCAAGTCTATTGTGAGATGCTACTGTTACTACTTACAGTACGTTTTTATGTCTTAAATATTGTATAGGCTACTCAGGTATATATTGTTTGAAACTGTGTAGACAGATACTCTTTGGTTGAGTGCAAAAGTTTGCAATGATATATGTTTTTAATTCAATACAAGTCAGGTGTATGTGGGTATTCATGCTTTGTGCATTTGCTTGTTTAGAAATGTGAAAACAGCTCTTATTGAAACATACAGAATAGAAGACTATATTAGGCTGTATCTGTTTTGTTTCAGGGATTTCTTTTCTCTTTTTGGGGCAGTTTTAGTTTGTAATTTAATTTACTCCTTGATATATTCCCAGTTGCATCTGTGGTTAGTACCACAAAAACATACAAAAAAAGTGGTGATAGAACTGGAGTTAATACAGAGGAATGAATAGGCTACAATAGGCTGTACGGGTACTATGCATTTTCTTTAGCCTTGTTTCTTTTCTCTTGTACAAAACAACATTGTCTTGACTCATCAACCATTGCACATAGCTTAGATTAAAAGTCACTGCAAAGTCCGTTTGATCCTCAAAAGCAGTGCCACATCTTGTTTTGTCTACAAAGGCGCCTCCGTGTGGTCACGGCGGGAGCTGTTATTCGCGTGGAGGGCACATATTTTGAGGCAAGAGCCAAGATGAAATTATGTGAGAAGCAGAGAACGCTCCGGCGCGCTTTGTCTGTTTTCTTGGGCTCAGTTGGTTGAGTTTTACGGCGGATGCACGCGCTCACCACAGCATCACACCAGTCTGGTTCCGAGTGCGTGTGTGCGCGTTCTCAAGTGTGTTTAGTCTGTCTATTAGAGTGACCCCCCAGCGAGCTGTTAAAGGAAGAGCAGAGAGCTGAGTCAACGAATCGCGAGGAGAAGGATGCAACAGTTGCACCGTGCACTCCACGCGCGTCCTGTGCACTCAGTGGGGCAGAAGATGGTGGATTTGCACCGGACAATATAAGGAGCGTAGAACTTTATGTGACAAAGTTTCATTTGATAAGGCGGTGAGTAGTCTGAGGTTGTGCGTCTCGCTCAAATGGACAGGCACAGACGTGAGTTGAGTGGACACGCTGTGCTTCTGCGGCTATGTGGATGAAGAAGGACTTTGGTTTGGTGTGCAGCGGCGAGTAGCGGCGCAGTCTGTGCAGCCAACATGCATCGGATCGTGCAGAGGAGACGGGTGCGCAAGCTGCGCCTCGTCTGGGCTTCTCTGGCGCTAGTGGCACTGTCCTTGGCCGCGTGCAGCGCGCTCTTCACTGCGTGGACCTGGCGTCAAACCCGAGACCTCTCTCAGTCGTTTAAAGTCCTGCAGGATCGGCTTGAGCAGGTTGGTGCCAAAGATAAACAAATCAGCCAGATAAGCACATAGACAGACACCAAAGGGCTTAACTTTAGTGCGGGTAAAGTGATTGTTATGCAACTCTTTAGTGGATGTGGTTACTGGAATCTTCGCGTGGGGCCGGCAATATGGAAAAATGCTATTCCACATTTAGGAAATGCCCCCCGCACGCTTTGTTTTCCTGCTGGGCTCACCACTTGGCGCTTTTATGGCTCACCAATAACAGGAGTCAGCTCGTGCAATAAGTGTTATTTTTGTGGTCACTGCTCACCCCGCCATGTTTAATTACTTTGGTGCCAGTTCTGTGCAGGCCTAGTTTTTATCTCAATTTACTGGAAAGCCTCAAATATTTGGCATGTGAGTGTGTTGTACCCAAATGACTGAGCTCCAGAGGCGCAAAGGAAGCTGGGAGCGAAATTTCAGCAAGTATTTCATACTCCATCATGCAACAGGTACCCTATAGACCTTTGACCATTAGCCTTCTGGGTGACAGTAAGATTTGCAACTTTTCATTTTAAACCAGGGCCAGTTTTGTGAGGGCACTATCTAAAACCTGGTTTGGGGGGCCATAAACTTCAATGGAGTGATTTATTTATGGTCCAAAAGTGATCTACGTGCTGCCCAAAATCTGGTAAAGCTAAAGAGAGAATCAAATCAGAGTAATGTTGAAGACTTCTAAGCTTTTATTTTGAAACACCGTACATATCACAGTAGCATTAAGTAAGTTACCAGTAGGGGGAGTAGTGAGCGAGCATGAAATCAAATATTATGTTGGTGCTGAATGTATCCAACTGTGAGAATGCCTGGTTTACTATGTTACTTACAAACAACAACAACTTGAAATGTTGACTAAAGTTACATATAAGGTAGTTATTTTGTGTTGTTAGTTGTGTAGTTGTTTTGTAGCTGCTATAAATGCCTTCTGCAATAGAGCGGTATAAAATAGAGCAACCTTTGGCAACAAACAGTCTGTGGAATTTAGAGAAATGTCCACTCGGCAGAGCTCCTTTTTAATGTCATAAGCACATTCGGAGCCTTCAAAGTTGCATCACAAACTTAATTATTTCGCCAAAGCGGCCAACGACCTGATGGAAATTCCTCTGGAGTATTTACAAAGCGGAGCTGCAGTGGAGCTGGGATTAGACGACAGGTTGGCGGCTGTACTGTTGACAGACCTGCACACACATGTGCACTAACGCTAAACCTGGAGTGTTGATGCTGGAGTCTTTCCCAAGGGGTCCACTCTCTGTCCATTTGACCCACGGCCAAGTCCTGATCAGAGCAGGCAGTCTCAAGACTCGCACAGTAGCAGTATATTCACTTCCCTTCTTACTTCACTTGGGTTTCCTTCGGTCATCCGATGGGCCCCATGCCAAGCAGCCTATATCGCTGCTGGCTTGACAAAATCCATTTCTTGGTAAAGTAAGAAGTGAGGAATTTCAGCGGCTGAAAACATTAGGTGTTGCAACGTTTCTCCTGAGGAAGTGCTATTCTGGAGCTGAGCTGCAGTCGGAGAGTGGAAAAGCTGTTGATGTGACTGGCTGGAAGAGGCTGTCTGGCTGTGTGGGAGCAGTGCCAGCTCAAAGTCATAATAAACCCATCGCACATTTGTTAATAGTGAACGTTTCTCTCTCTTTCAACAGGTTAATACACAGAGGAAGGCCATCGTTCAACTCATTCTAGAGAAGAGAGAGCTGCTGGTCGGCCAGAGAGTCAAGAGAGACGGTATTGCATTTCTGTCTCACATGCACTGACCAATCGCGTGCTCAGTGCAGCCCACATGAGCAGACACAATACTTATGTGTGCGGTTGAGCTTTTGAGGGAAGAACGTTTAACGCAAACGCTGCCCAGTGTTGGTCCACATGCCGCTCTGGTCAGCCCCTGCTGCCCACAGGCACTGCCCGCTGCTAAAAGTCGACACAGGAAAAAGTAGGCAGAGGAATGGCTGTTACAGAAATTACAGGGCTAACCAGAACAGCCTCAGGAACAAAACAAAAAAAAAAAAACAGCTTGTGCAGTGAGGCTTTGTGGCACTCTTTAGGACAAAGACATTGATCTGTTCTCACCATAGGCTCTCAGCTGGTCTAGCACAGATTATGAAAGATATTTGATGACCTATCAGCATCGGAGTATATTTATAGCAGCTGCTTACATCACGAGATGCTGAGGTTTGTCCAAAAGTGACCTCTCAAAGTCAGGATTGCATACATTTATATTAGAGCAGTGGTTCCAAAAATGGGGTCTGGGGATGTATCAGAAATATAAATATATACCCTCAAAATTGTTTAAAAACTCAAGTTAATTAATACAAAGTTTGTACTAGATCCTTGATTATATATATATATATATATATATATATATATATATATATATATATATATATATATATATATATATATATATATATATATATATATATATATATATATATAAAATATGGATATTAGTAATGCAGTGTACAAAGCATTTTGAGTGTTGTTTTCCTTTTGACTATCAACATCCCGATGAAATAAAAGCTTTCCCTTGAATGCCTATTCGGAGCTGACAAAAGGATTTATTAGGAGTGTGCGTGTATTGACGTCCTGCAGGTATTTCAGCAGTAAGTGATATCTAAGCGAGTCTTCCAAAACGCATTAAGCAGCCCGCGGCTATCAGTGGAAACAAAGTGCTTTTTCCAGTTAGTGGAAAGTGGAGCGCTGGTGCAGGACACTGCTGTTATGTTCTGCTGATGACTGACAGCAGGGCTCAGGAAAGCCTGGCCGGCCCGGGGGCTTTCGCTCGCCCATAGCAGAGCCTGAGCTCGGGGTCACCCACCTGTGAGTTATTTTAGCAGGGGCTTAATATTCCTACAACTGTGGAGGCCTGCCGTCTCCAAACAGAAAGTATGTATTTCACAGTTCATACATACAGTGTTTGGGTTATATTTGTCTTTTAATGACTCCCCTGAGGCCCGAATGCATGGCTAAAATAAACCATGGTGGGTAACAGGAGTACACATTTTCCAGCACTGCTCTTTTTGAGGTCTTTATTTATTGTAGTTTGCTTCACTCTTGTCCTAATCGACTCCTAGCTCGGCCAAAGACCTCTTGTTTCCGGCACTTAATTTTTCTCATTCTGCAGTAGTTTTTGCTGCTTAGCCTGAGCCATTTGTATGAGCCTATTAGTAAATAAGGATCACATTAAGGGCCAAAACATCTAACGTCCCACTTAGCAGTTGTTTTGTCTGGTGACAGTCTTGTCTTCTGTCTTTTCTCTCTTCGCTCTCTCCATCCTCTCCCACTTCCTTTGCGATCTGTATTTTCTACATGACGGCAACCAGCTGGCACTAAGATTAGCCCCCACAGGAAAAAGAGAAGCACACGCGTTTGGACTGAAAATAACATTTTGAGGAAATATATTGAAGCACGTGAAAGGAAATCTGTGCCCGTCTGCAAACCGCATTATGGAGCGGCCAGGTTCAGTCGTAATGGCTGCAAATGAACGCAGCGTGTTATTACACAGATACAGATGGGAGTGATTGTTTTATCAAAAAACCACAGACATGTTTTCATAGCCTTCATTCACAGTAGGTCTTCTTGCCTTCTGCAGGGGGAACGCTGCGCGGGAGGAGCGGGAATGGAAAAAAAGCCGCGTCTCATTTTGAAAGTAAGTGGCCTGGCAGATTGTTACGGTGGTCTCGAGTAGCATCTGCTCAAGTGGTTTCAATCATATAGCCTTATACAATTGCACTAATAAAATCTTAATTGACTTTCCTTTTTCTTTCTTTTTAAATGGCTTTTCATCATCCCACCAGTAACCAAAGTGTCCTCTCAGCAAGGTAAGGCCTCATATATCATTGGTGCAAGTAGTAAAGTACTATACTTAAGTAGAATTTTTTGGTATCTGTACTTTACTTAAGTACATTTTACAGTGGATGCTTTTTACTTTTACTTCACTTCAGAGCAGGTATCTGTACTTTTTACTCCATTACATTTTTAACTGGACTGAAAAGTAAAAAGTACTTTTCGTATGATCATATGATTTGACTTAGTTTATTTTTACCAACATCCTGACTAAAGTTCAAGCTTCAGCTTTGAGCAAACAAAAATAAATGCACAAAATTCATTTTTTTCATATTGCTATTGTTAACCAAAATATGTATAATCTTTTAATCAATATCACTACATTTTAACAAAACAAATTAACAAGATTTGTGTGAAATACTTACTTTTTACTCTTAAAGTACATTTTAAATGGGTACATAAATACTTCTTTCAAGTGATACGTTTCCTTTTTTTTTTTTTTTTTTTTTACTTTTACTTCTTTTTACCTCTGTATTTTTACTCAAGTAGCAACATTGAGTACTTCATCCACCACTGTCATATATGAGTACTTGCGTGTGTATTATAGTAACAGTAGCTCTTGTGTGGCAGTGGGAGATGGTGGCGTCATTAAAGGCTGGGAAGAGAGGACACTGAATATGACCAAAGCAGTGAGATACAACAAAGACTTGGGCACCTTCACTGTGGAGAGAGCAGGGGTCTACTTCCTCTTCTGCCAGGTATGTCTCATGAGGTCAGAGGAAATTGTAAGAGTAACTGAACATAATATCAGATAAGTTATTAAGTTAGTTATGATGAGAGTTATTACGATGATAAGATCAAAACAATAAATAAAAAAAATATGTCTGAAGGAGTCCGCCACAAAACAGAAAACAAATCTGAATTATTGTTGTTACATAAACTTGTACCTGCTACTCACAGTGAGAAGAGCAACCCAAACACTGTGTAAATCACTTCTTTATGTGTATTGATACTTTGGTGTTGGGGGTGTTCTACATGTATGTGTATTGGCGGAATGTTCACCAGTTACCATGGAGACACAATGTACACATTAGCAAACACAGACAAAAAAAGTTATTTTTTTATTCTAAAAACTCAAGAAAAAATACAAACTGGACTTAAACAGCCCATTTCAGGAGCCTGTGATCAATACGAGCGTTCATGGTCCTGTTTAGGAGTTTGATTTTCAACAAAACTAGAAAACTGTTGGCTAATGCTAGTTAGCTTGTGACTGCACTTTTATGTGTGAGAAACTTGTTTAATCATCTCACCAGCTCTTTGTGGTCAGATTGATTTAAATTAAAACTCAGATTAAAGTCTAACTTGAATACCAGAGCTTCTAACAGAGCAGTGCTTTCAGTTAGCATCACACTCCCAGGGAATATTGATGACATCAGATGCAAAATATTAATAAGAAGAGATTACAGACCAATTCACTTTCTGAAGGCAGATTTGTATAGTGGACCATATGTGGCATTGAGTATATAGTGTTTGAAATGTAAAGGAACTGTGATCTGGATTGTCTTATTTTTGGCTCTTCAGGGACGATTAATTCTACTAAAAATTGAGTTAATTATTGTTCTTTTACTCTACCCTATCCAAGTAAAAAGGGAAACTGTGTGGGAAGCAATTATGGGACTTGGTATAGTGCATTTCAAAAACATGATCAGGTTTCTGGGCACCATCTCCGAGAGTTGTTCCATGTCTTGTCAAGTTGAAATGAGGTCTGGACAAAATCAGAAAAAAAACAAAGTTCTTGAGTTGAAGTCGCAGCATTATTTTGGTTGAAGTTAGACATACTACTTATGACTGAACAAATAAGATGGGTTGATAAAGACTTGGCCATTAGATGATGCTTTAAAGGTCCTGTATTACACAAAATGGACTCTTGTGAGCCTTAAGCCATGTTAGAATGTTGTTATCTCCTCAAAAACATACCTGGATTCGTGTTTTGTTTCATTCACACATGTTTAACACACAAACCCTGCATATTTAGGCTGGGTTGAAGAAACTACATTATAACAATAATCAGAAAACAGTGCAATATGGGCTCTTTAAAGGTGCATTATGTAACTTTGGTGGGGGGTCAGTTACCATAGAGATATAATTGCTTTGCTTGGAATGTTGCACAGTATGGCATTAATCTGATCTATTTTACATTTATTCATTTCCAGGTTTTTATTGCTTCAAATATATTGAAAAATATGCTGACACACCTCCACAGATCTGACCTGTAATTTGGCCTGGTGTTCCCACAAGTTTAATGCCATGTTGTCAGACATTCTCGGAAAAGATTCAGGCAGGTGATGGCCCCTCTTTCAGAAAAGTTACATAGTGCCCATTTAAAGCCAATTTTGAGCAATTTATTTGTCTGTGCCATAGTCTGTATACTGTATATAAATGGACATAGCTAACCCGCTAGCCACCTCATTCCAAATAGGACGTGTTTATGGAGGCGCTTCCGGGTCCAGCAACTCTGGCTCCAATTGACTTGACATTGAAAAACTGTAACTGCTGCGGTGAGCCTCATCATTTTGGTCATAAAATGTTCTTATTAACTCGCTCTACATGATCCTGGTGTTTTGGTTTCACTATTTTGTCTGCAAATAAATTCCTATTCCTAATATGGAACTGGTTCCAAATTCGCCTCTATAATTGTCAGTATCGTGAGCTTCATTTGACCAGAGCTGAACACTATGGGTGACGTCACACACCCTTAATTCACTTATTTATATAGTCTATGGTGTGGTGTCAAGGGCATAAAGCAAATGTCAAAGGGCCCATATTACGCTATTTTGTGATCTATGTTATAAATGTTGTTTCCTCATCAAAACATATCTGGACTTGTGTTTTGTTTTTTTCTGACATGTTTAAAACACAAACCCTCCATATTTAGGCTGAGTCCTTCTCTCAAACTGAAAACACTCGGTTCCACCTTATGATGTCATGGGGTGATTTAGGAAGTGCTCCACTGTGTTTTTAAAATCCAAAACAAACAAAACAAAAAGTAAAAACAAAAGGTAAAAGGTACCTGTTAACTTGAAAACTAACACTACACGACATCACAAGGTGGAACAGAGCATTTTGAAGATGTAGACAGACTAATAATAAAGAGTTACTCAAACATGTGTGAATGAAACAAAGCACAACTCAAGGTATGTTTTTGGTGAGGTAACAGCATTATCACATGGTTTAAAGCTCACAGAGTCAATTGTGTAATATAGCACCTTTAATGGTCATTATGTGCAATCCATTGACCTTGCAATGATTTATAGAAAGATAAAACATTGTCAGTGAAAAATATCATACTGGTAAAGCCCTGAATCTGACTATCTGGTTGCACTCTGCTCACTCAGGTCCTGTTTAACGAGCAGGAGTCTCAGTATGTGAAGCTGGACGTGGTCACAGTCGGGCACAAGCCTCAGAAGCTTCAGTGCATGGAGGGCTACGGGACCACCCCCTCGGCCGGGCCCCACAACTTCCACTTCCTGAAACCGTGCCAGGTCTCTGGGCTGCTGCGTCTGGACAGGGGCACAGAGCTCCAGGCCATCACGGGACCCTCCTTCAGACTGCACACGGTTGGCAACCCCTCAGCCTCTCCGCACGTTTTCAGCATCTTCAAAGTCAACTGACACCAGAGTTCACTGAAGGAAGAAAAAAAAAAAAGTTGCGGAAACTTCTATTGTGCGGCAGTGCCTTTTTTGTGGTCGCAGATTTTTGGGCCGTTGCAAAATGCTGATGTTCATTTAAAAAGCAAGCCTGCCATTTGTGGAAGTTGTTCTGGACAGTTTCTGTACCGCGCACTGCTGCTTTGGAACTCAATATAGACTTTGGACAGGTACCAAGGCTCAATGGACCAAATGCCTGGACCAATATTTGAGGGAACAGATGTGACGGAAACTATTCTCTAGATAAGGCTTCATATGAAGGCAGAACTACATGAATTTTCAACTTAGTCTTAGTATTGTGGTCTATATTGTGCTTACATTCTTGTCATGACAGAGACTTCAGACAGTAAAGCTGTGCATGCACCTTCCACTTTGATTTTGTTCAGATAGTGCGCTCACGTCACATCTCAGTCCAGACCCCTTTTTCTACTTTTGTGTGTGGTTTTTTTTACCAAATAGTTGGCACTCCTACAATGCAATATGTGTGTGTTTGTGTCCAGTGTCTCTCTTTTATCTGAATCATATTTAAAGATGCTCAAGAGCTGCTTTTATAACATGGATGTGAATTTGCTGTTTTGCCTGATGTTTAAAATGGGTTATGTGATATTTTATGGAAAACATCTTTTATTGAAAAAACTTCTTTTGTAAAGAAGGACACTTGGTGTTGATTTAAAGGTACATTATGTAAAATTTAGTTATTCAAAATGTGTTCTCATTATATTTGATCATATTATATTTAGTTATCTTCTTTTGGTTTGCCTTTAGATTTCATGTCCTCCCCAAGGCTACTGTAGGTACTTAATGGAGCTAGTATTTAGACCTGTCATGATAACAAATTTTGAAGTACAATATAAAATAATAATGAGTGATAAAAGTTATTTATTCAAACCTATAGAGCTCAAATTATCAGAGTATTGAAAAAATGACCAAATATTCCCCCAAATCCAAATAAATTGTACATACAATAAATATTAAGTGCCAAAATAAATGGTTAGGTACGATAAGTCAATATGGTAATTATCGTGACAGGTCTGCTAGTACTGAGTGACTGTATACCAAATGTGTACAGATTTCTATTTTACATAACATAAAGGGATACTATTCTGAACACCAGCTAAACAAGTATAAGCAGAGTAACCACTTTTAACAGTATTTTGTCTTCAGTATTCTTACATAAACATCTTATTGTCATTGATTCATTTCTGAAACTATAGAGTGGCTTTGGGGTGTGACACATTCAAACTCATCAGGGCCAAGTCTGAGTCTGGGACCAAAAGTGCTCCATCAGTCACCTTAAAGTGTACTTAAAGTTGCATTGTATAACTTTTCTTGTGGAAGTCGGCAACTGCTTTACTTGGAATATTCCACAGTGAAGCATTAAACTCACCTATCTCCACGAAGATAAGCAGAAATGAAACTAGGCCTAGAAGTAGGTTAGATCCATGGAGAGGCGTCTCAGTGTATCTAAGAATGCCTGTTTTTTGAAGTATTAATCTCATCTATCTCCATGAAGATAAGCAGAAATGAAACTAGGCCTAGATACAGGTCAGATCTGTGGAGAGGCGTCTCAGTGTATCTTAAGAATGCCTGTTTTTCAAAGCAAAAAAAAAACATCTGTAATAGAATAAAGGCAATGTAAACAAGTTTAATAACGCACTGAGAAAGATTCGAGGCAAAACAATCATATCCCCATGGAGACGACAAGCAGGTGGTGGACGCTTTACCAGAAAAGTTACACAGTGCACCTTTAACACGCTGTAGCTGGTTTGTGTCATAATCCTACAACAAAAACAGTGCGTATTTTGAGCGAAGGACCAAAGCACTCCCACTCTTGTTTATAAGTAGTTTCGCGGACAGACCACAACATTTTCTCCTGAGCACTTTACTGCAGCGAAAGGAGTTTTTTAATTAGACCCAAACTTGAGCCTTTTGAATGGAAAAAGTTGGGTGTAGACATTGATTTCCTAATGTTTGCTTGTGTGTTGGTCACATAGCCGCGTGGCCTATTTCTCCATCAGCACAGAGTAGACCACAGTGTGTCCCGCTCACTGGCAGCTGGCTACATTTTCACTTCCTGAATTTAACCCTGAAGCACATAGCTCAGAGTCTTAGAGGAAAAAATACATGGCTCCCTTCTCCTCGGCCACTTCTCACACTTCTGCTCCTATTCCTACTTGTTGAAATGTCAAAGTTTATTGCGTTTTGTAAAGTCTGTGTAAAGATGTTTTTGTATAATGATGTACGTAAAGCCAGATTTCTTTTTTTTTTTACTTTTTTAAAGCACATGTATAATAAACTAATTGTTCTTACTGGTATGTATTATTATTAGTTCATTTAAAAGGTAATAGAATAGACCTCTACTATGCAAAACTTTCTCTTGTGAGCTTTGAGCTACTTCCTTCCTTGTTTTGTTTCATTCAGACAGTGAGAGTAACCCTTGATTATTAGTCTGTTGACAACTCCAAAGCTCAAAATGCTTTATTCCACCTTGTGATGTCATGAAGCAGTAGTTTTCACCTAGTTCAGTGGAGATTGGGGCTGAAATTATCCCAGTGATTCTAGTGAAAGTGTATGGAGTTAAAAAAAAACCCCCACAGTGAAGCACTTCCTGTATTATCACATGACATCACAAGGTGGAACAGAGTGTTTTCAGCCTAAATATAAAGGGTTTGTGTATTAAACATGTGTGAACGAAACAAAACACAACTCCAGGTATGTTTGTGATGAGGAAACAACATTACAATATAGATCAGAAAATAGTGTAATATGGGCCGTTTAAGACTTGCTTCTTGAGGGTTCTTAAAGATCTGAAATACTGACCGGTCATATGCCTGTACATTGGTTGTTTCCTAATTAATCAACATATGAACTTAAAAAAAACAATGACACAGATCCAAATCACTAAAATATGGGAAGAAGACACTGACTTTACAGTAATTTTCACAACCTCCGCCCATGACAAGAATCAATTCCTGTAGTTATGGCAACAGGCAAAATCTGGGGTTCTCAAACTGTGGTACACACACCCCTCTACAGTTATAGTGTATTTTTCTCTTTGGGTTAGTCCTTGTTTAGAACTCTAGCAATGCTGTAGTTCTAATTTAGACCTGATTCAGTCCTATTATAGATTCGGTTTAGAACTGATGGTAGTCAGAAAGCTAAATATTTTTTTTAGGTGGTACTACTCAAAACAGCTTACAATTGAATAAAGCAACATGGAATTTAGCTTGGGTTTGCACAAATAATAAATAAATAAAATAAAATGCTGTAATTAAATGCTGTAGGCCTTTACAAAACTAGACTCTGTTGTTCAGTCTGGTGGTTTTAAGCTTACTTTTAGTTAAGAAAATGGCCCCCTTCCTTGGTGAACAGTTGGTGTTCTCTGCACACGATGCCACCTCCCCTGACCTGCAGTTATAATCAGTTTAGTGCAGAGTTTAATGTGAGTGCAGACATCTGCTCTGAAGAGCCACCAACTGTCAGCTGAAATGTGACACATTTGTCATCAATTTGAGCAGTTATTAGGCCCCTTTTAAACTACACGGCTTCAGAAGTTAGCTTACCTGAATGATAGAGAATTATAGTACAGGGAGTTCTAGATGTGTTGAAAATGAAAATCATTTCCTGTCACCACTTGTGTCCTTGGATGCTCGCACCAAAACAGAAAATATTGTTAAAGCTCTTTTTAAAGGACAAATGTCTGATTAACCTCAAATGCCTTTATAGAGTTCAAATTGGAACATTTTAAGAGGCTGACACAGGAGATTTTCCAGACTCAGTAGCAAAGCTGTGTATATAATAAAATATACTTAAGATAATTAATACTCTTCCCACACTGATGACAGATTATTCTTTGTACCTCAGAGAATTCACTGGTACAAGAAACAATATACAATACAAACTATTTGAACAAGTACAAAACTACTACGAGTGCTGTTAGTTCAACATTTTTGTGCAGGCTACAGTGAATTGAGTGACAAAGCCTCTGAGTTGATTCATTCAGTTTTATTAAAAACCAAAAAAGGAAAATAAAATAAAAGATGCGTCATTATTGACATGTTTTCACTGTCACTCATCGTTTGATCACTACATACACAGTGACACAAGATACCCAGAAATGAACACAAAATCCTGCCCAGACGACGAGGAGAAACATGGAGAAAAAGAACTAAGTGCTTTTGTTTTAGCGACGCAACATTTTAGCTCAGGGGTTGCAACAACCTCGGAAATCTGAATTTCCTGGTTAGAACCGTGCAAAATGCATGGGAATGGGAATAACTCTTGGACACTTTTAGTTAAATTAAATGAAACTACACTAGGAATTACACTTGACATCAGGTTCATAAATTAATTTGATGACTTACATTTCCAGCTATGATTATTAAGGCGCTTTTTAATGATAACTGTATAAAATGGATTTCCAGCCTAGGATTTTTAAGTATAATACTTGAAATTCAATAAGATACACTTTTATTTGCTTATAGTAGCCTTTAGGGTTACATAGTTTCATACATGTTATTTGCAAGCCCCAAATCTAAAATGTAAGCAAAAAAAAATGTGTAATATCCACTTCTGAAGTTACAGGCCAACTTCTTCGTTCTCTTGGAGTTATAGAACAACATGGCAAATTTAAGTGCATCCTGTTGGACACATAGTTACAAAAAATGTCTCTTTTGGTAGAAGCTCTTTCTCAAATAGTAGCAACAAGAATAAAACAGCGACATTGACGACAACAATACTCAGAACTGTGTAGAGTAAAAACACAAGAGATAATCACAAATGCTTAAATATGCAAAGTATCACAGGATTGGTAGAAAGTAATAGAAATTTGGAAAACATAGTATTGAGGAGTGTAGAAGGGAAGGTCTGATAACACTGACTTACTTAAAGGCTATAAACATTCATAGGAGATCTTTTCTGAAAAATAGCACTGTTGAGGCTTGGCGCGGTTGCCATGTAAACCTCAGAGATACCTCATAGCTCTGTACAAGGATGAAATTCAAAATGGCAGACAGTGGAGCGTGGCGGGACGACAGCAAAAAATCTAAAATTATTACACCTGCATTGCGTTATCTATAAGTACCATTGAAAAAATGCAAAAAGGAGACGCTGTGCTCAAATACTCCCAAGTCTGAGAAAAAGCATCTCAGAAAAAATAGATAGTATTAAAACAATTGTAGGCACAGCTGTTATCTTTTTATTATTATTTCACTTTATATTGTGTTTAGAGCATGCTTTGAGAGATGGAGAGATTTTCATGCAGTTTCCTGGTGAGTTGTAAGGAAAGATGATTGCGTGAAGGCGAGGTTAGTAAATAGCAACCCTAGAGGAACGCCAGGCCCATTTTGAAGGCCTTGGACATCATGAGGAGTCTTGGTTTGAGGCAGAGATAGTTACAAGGAACTGATGGACTATATGCGTGGACAGTAAGTGCACATGTGCGTGGGAATACTGCGTTTCATGAAGGAGTACCAGTTAGTGCTAAAAAAAAATAAAATAATAATAATAATAATAATAATAATAATAATAATAATAATAATAACAATTGTTTCCCAAATCTACAGCTCTGTAAAAGTGTTGGCTATAGGAGCTATTACAATCAAAAACAAGGTACGCCTTCGGTCAGTCAATGGATAAAACACTGTGTAAAAGAGGGTGTGGTCTAGTCGTCAATGCAGATGACCTCTCCGCTGCGCTGCTCCCGTCGGTTGATGAGAAGTTCAGCCTCACGTTCCTTCTTCACGGACATGGGAGGCCCGTTCAACACTGTGGATAACAAATAAACACCAGATTTAAGTTCAGTTGTTCTCGTTCTCTCTCTTTTTCTCTCTCTCTCTCTACCCCTCTCATCTCTCTCTACTCTTCCCATCTTTCGCTCTCTTGTCTCTCTCTACCCCTTCCATCTCTCTCTCTTTCTTTCTCTCTACCCCTTCCATCTCTCTCATGTCTCTCTCTCTCTACCCTTTCCATCTCTTTTCTCTCTCTCATGTCTCTCTCGCTATCCCTTCCATCCCTCTCTTTCCCTCTCTCATGTCTCTCTCTACCCCTTCCATCTCTCTTTCTCTCTCTCTCTCTACCCCTTCCATCTCTCATGTCTCTCTCTATCTACCCCTGACATCCTTCTCTCTTTCCCTCTCTCATGTCTCTCTCTACCCCTTCCATCTCTCTCATGTTTCTCTCTCTCTACCCCTTCCATCTTTCTCTCTTTCATGTCTCTCTCTCTCTCTCTCTCTACCCCTTCCATCCCTCTCTCTTTCCCTCTCTCTTGTCTCTCTCTACCCCTTCCAGCTCTCTCTTTCTCTCTCGCATCTCTCTCTCTCTCTCTCTCACTCTCTTTCTCTCTCTCTGCTTCCACTTTGCAGACAGGAAGAACGGCGTATGCTCTATAAACTGAGTCTAGTACAGTGATACATCTGTCCACTGTCTTTTCATATGTTTGCACCAAATCCAGTTTCCAAATGCTGAAAGGGAAGTGCTATGTGCCTGTATTTTTTTTTTTTAATTATTATTATATTGTTGCTCTTTGTTATTATAATATATTGTGATGTGTGAGCTACTGTGTCCAAATAATTTCCCTTGTGGATCAATAAAGTTTGTCTAAGTCTAAATCTAAGTCATTATTATACAGCGTAGCGGCATTACAATGAGATCTTGGGTCAATGTAAAATCATATTCCAGAAATATGGTACCACTGTAAAATAGCACTAACAGACTTTATAGCCTACTTTGCAGTAATATCACATTGGGGGTGTTCTACATGTATATTTATGAAGGAATGCTCATTATAATTACAATAATTATAATTATGAAGACAAAATTAACAAAACACAGCCAAAAAAGTTTTGAGATAGACTGAAATACAAAATGGATTTAAACAACACATTTCCAGGAGCCTGTGATCAATACGAGTGTTCATGGTCCTGTTTAGCTGTTTGATTTTCAACAGTAATGACTGTAATGTTATTGGAGAGGGACTTGTTTAACAGCACAAATCAGTTTACCTGTTGTAGTTCCAGCTACATCAGTTATTCATGGTCAGATTATGTTAAAACAAAGATCAGATTAAAGTCTAACAGAGCTTCTGACAGAGTAGTGCCTTCAGTTAGCATCACAGTGTCATGAAGAAGTACTGACAATTTGTAATGATACTATGATTGTGAGTGGGATTTACATCATTTACTTCAGGATAAATCTGTATACCACAGTTTGAGGAACACTGTTATTAAAACCAGATGGCTTCAAATTGACAAAACCACCAATTTTTCAAGTTTAATTATTTTTTTTTACCTTTGACAGTCAACCATTTCTTAAAAACAGAATGAGTTAATTTGCAAAAGAATACAGAAAGGGTGTTGGAATGTTTACAAAGGGACTGTAGTTCTAATATCACTGTATTTTGGTTTTATTTCTCAAACTGCTAAAAGCAAATCAGAGGTGAGTTAATGTTGCATTGTGTAACTTTTCTGGTGGCGTGTCCGACCAACACTTTTCCCCATGGAGACATTATTACTTAGTCTGGAATTTCAAGCAGAGCAATGACATATCTATAGAAAAAAGCAGGTGACACAACCCTAACCAAAAAGTTGCATAGTGCACCTTTAAGAGAGAATCTACACTGTCAAACTGAAACATATCAAATCAAGATGTGGTCCATAATACACAGGTTTTACAGTTTGGGTCAAATACTCTTTGATCCGTTGAGACCACTAAGATCAAACTAGCTTTGAGGTGGCCATCTTTGTTTTTTGGCTCGCTGCACTGGCAATAAGTACAGACATGCTTTTGAGATTATTGGACTAGAGCTGATTGATTATCCAAAAGAAAATATCGTATTCGCAAAGATTTGGGTCACAACTGAAATCGAGAATATTTGAAACATAATAAAGGTCCTTTATTACACAAAATTGGCTCGTCATACTATAATGTTGTTACCTTATCAAAAACATTCCTGGAGTTGTGTTTTGTTTCATTCACACATGTTTGAGTAACTCTTTATTATTAGTCTGTCTACATCTCTAAAGCTCAAAATGTTCTGCTCTACCTTGTGATGTCATGAAGTGGCTTCACTTCCTTTTAATTTTAGTTCAGTAGAGATTGGCAATTCCTGGTCTGAAATGATCCAAATGATTCTAGTGAAGGTGTATGGACAAAACACAACTCCAGGTATGTTTGTGATGAGGAAATAACATTATAATATAGATCAGAAAATAGCATAATATGGCCCTTTAAACTAGAGGAAGTATAGGTATAGATGTACTATCAGTGATCTGTGAGTAGATACGACTGTTCTGCAGGTTTTGTGGGGCATAACAAGCAGCCATAACATTCAGAGGTGAATTTTATTAATTTTGTATCAATAACACACATTTTGTAATCGATTATAGTAAAATTTCATCACAGTTAAAAATCACTTAATGCCAAAGGACCTGGTTGGGATGGTTGGCTTTGGCCAGCACAGCACAAAGTCCTCCTATAGTGTCAAATATTTCAACAACTCCCACAGTGTAATTTAATGCACTGTTTAACATTAATGTATAGCTTGGTATAATGTTTTCTGATGTTATCAAGAACATCTGATGACAAGGCCTGAAGATTTAAGGAAACTGCACAGACAGAACAAAAATATTTGAGAATACTAAATAAAGAAATACTCTTACATAAGTCTTCCACTTCTGTTGCAAACTGCATATTTTGGAATGGTATAGGGGAGGTGATAAAACATCCCTTAAAACATTATATCAAAGAATCGGGGAAGTAGCAGCACTTGGTGAGAGACTTCGTTTGTACTGGCCCTGTCTCGCAATTGTAAAGAAAATCCTCCAACATTATTTTCTAAGATTTTCAAGTATTTCCACAGAGATCTAGAGACAGTTCTATGGTCTGTGAGAGAGAGAGAAGGAATGATGTAATATGTGATTTAAAGGTGCAGTATGTAACTTTTCTAGTGGAGGGTCTGCTACCTGCTTGTTTCCATGGAGATGTTGTTGTTTTGCCTGGCATTAAACTTATCTATGGCGCATTTATTTAATTATCAGTGTTTTATCAATCAAAAATACCAGGAAAATCACTACTGTGAGTGGCCTTGGCTCTCCACAGATCTGACCTGGAACTTGGCTTAATAGCAGCGCCTGTTGTCTCCATGGAGATAGACCAGATTATTGCCTTATTGTGAAACATCCCAGGCAAAGCTATAGCATCTCCATGGAGACAAGGTGGTGGACTCTCTTCCTGAAAAGGCTCATAGAGCAACTTTTCCCAAAATTTAATTACTGCAACCACCAAAATTTGTCAACAGATAAAGCACTAAAATAATCAAATAAAAATGATGTTGTGTACATTTTAATGAGAAACCAGGCATACAGTATTTCATTATTACATACACTGTCATATATACATTTAGTCTCATCTGTACTAAAAAAATATACACTACTTAAAGGTGCACTGTGTAACTTGTCTGTTGGAGGGTCCATCACCTGCTTGCCTCCATGGAGATGTGCCTAGAGTGTTCCAAAGTATGCCCATAACCTTAAAAATCTCCACGGAGACTTGCTAGCGAATCACAGATTGCATTTGTGGAGAGGCGAGCCCTCTCACAGTAAGAATGGATGTTTTTAAGGTATTTTTGAGCAATACATAACACCTGTAGTTGAATACAAGCAAGACACCATACTGTGGACAATGTAAACCAAAGCATTAACATCTCCATGGAGACAAACTGTTGCGGATCTCCTCCAGAAAAGTTACACTGTGCACCTTTAAGATCAACAGAATAACTTTATAATAATAATTCAACTTTAAAATGTAACTTCTCAGTACAACTCTACAACAAGACAGTGAAGGATTGGCTCTTCTCATGTCTGTGCAGTGTAGTGTGAAACTGCAAAGGGGAGTATAGAGGGCAGGCTTCTTTTCAAAACAACGCCAAGAATAGACACTCAGCGTACTTCTCTCACCAGTGCCATGGGAGAAAATAAACTGCCGTAACACCCCCACACTGATCAAAACCCGCGATAAGAGCTGTGTTAAGCTGCAGACATCCACCACTGCCTGAGCACACTTCCAGAGCCAAAGGGGGGAGCACTGTTGGGAAAACTTATGGCAATGGTCCAGGGGAGGCCAGTACAGGGGATGCTGAAGAGGAGGGAGGTAGAGAGGTAGAGGAGTGAGATAAAAGTCAAACACACAGAGGTGAAAGAGCAGCCGATTTACATAAGGAGCTCTGGAGTTCACTGCGGACTACAGGATTATAATATTGGATAATGTATGGAGTTTATATAGCTACCATTTAAGCGTTTGAATCCATAATTGGGCATATTACTCAGACCTGAATTGAGAGTTAATGGGGAATACTGTAAACATGGATGAATAAAATGCTTCTAGGAATACACTCAAGTCAGAACCAAGTAAGGACATTTCTGGGCTTGATTTTAAATAGCTTGCGTTGTCATTGGAGGTCAATCATACTATTGTCCTAGAACTTTTTATTGATTTTAAGAATAAACTAAAACTAGCTGCTATTTCTGTTAATACATACGTCACTGTGATTGGTTAAATCCCCCTGTCACTCATAACATAACAGAGGCTGATGTTATAATGTTGATACCTGGAGTTGTGTTTTGTTTCATTCACACATGTTTGAGTAATCCTTTATTATTAGTCTGTCTACATTTCCAAAACTCAAAACACTCTGTTCCACCTCATGATGTCATGAAGTAGTAGTATTCAACAGCTACCTTTTACCTTTAGTAAAGTAGTAGAGATTGGCAGTTCTCAGTCTGAAAGTATCTAAATGATTCTAATAAAGGTAGAGGGAGTTTCAAACACAGTTGAGCACTTCCTTTATTACCGCATGGCATCACAAAGTGGAACAAAGTGTTTTCTTTTTAAGAGAGGGCTCAGAATGGAGCCTAAATATGCATGATTTGTGCGTTAAGTGTGAATGAAACATACCATAGATCAAAAAAGAGCATACTATGGACCCTTTAAACTAATATATGTGTGAATTTGAAGCTTTAGATTCTTGTATGGTCTCTTAACTGTGTTCATAGGCACGTTCTGTTGCCGCCATGGAAACGCCATCTCAAAGAGTCCAGAATAATTATGAACAGATTGTCTGGCTCAGATGACCACCAGTGACATTTTATATGAACTGAAGCTGAAAATGCTATCATCAGTTTTCAGTATCAGTCTCCCTCCGAACATGAGGCATTGGCCAGGCTCTAGAAGGCATTTGAGGTTACAACAGAAGATAATTAAACTCACTGGTGTTATGCCAGAAACACTAGAAAATGTTCTAAATTTACACTCAGAACAAATATAGCATCTTCTTGTGCTCAACAGTGAGGCTCTTCTAGTCTTTTAATACCAGTCCCTTGATCTCCTCACAGTTGTACAGGACTTTTTTGGTCTATATTTATTTTATAGTCCCATTTCCATCTGGCAGTGCTTGTGCTTACAGTAACACTTTAATCCAGTAATTTAGAGTCACTCAGTAACACTCAGAGTTTGACAAAGCTAAAGTCTACAAAAGTCTATAACAGGAGGTAGAGTTGTTTTCTCTGCTGTAGGTCCGGCCCTGATCTGATAGAGCCCCACACTGCCATCTTGGCAGAAAATGCTGAATTTTTGCATTTACTGAGCAGCTTTGCGTGAGTGTGTCAAAGCCAGAACCTTTCATCAGAAACAACCTTGTGAGCCTGAACTGTCAACCACCCACTAAAAGAGCAAGGCTTCTATTTTAGAGGTAGACCATACAACAGTGTATTTATATATCTATAAGAGAAAGACGCAGGGAGTGTTCAAGTCTAATCAGAAGTTTTCATCATGATAAAGTTGGTCTAATAACATGACTTATTGCATTAAGTGGAAAGATTGCCGACTCAGCAAATGTAAAAGACGAAGTATAATACTGCTCTAGTTTAGAGGCAAGCTGCCCTGCATCAGTGGTGGAAGAAGTACTCAGTTTTGTTATTTAAGTAAAAGTACAGATGCTGGAGCAAAAAATACTCAAGTAAAAATACAAGCTTCACATGAAAAAAATCAACTTAAGTAAAAGTATTGAAGTACCTGTTTAAAAGTATACTTAAAGAGTAAAAAGTAAAAGTATTTCAAGCTGATACTGAAATCTAATAAAGCTTCAAACGTAGTGATTTTGATACAGATTTGTGCTGAATTTTGTTCAACAGATTTTTTTCAATTTAATAGCTAGAGATAGAACAAAAACTCTTTTCTAGTCTATCTGTTTTTATTTAACCTCAGCCTTTTCAGCATGCCTCAAACTATCATAAAAATACTTTTATTTTTCAGTTCAGTTCCAAAACGTTGTGAAAGCACAGATACCTGCTCTCATGTAGTGAAGTAAAAGTAAAAAGTATCCATTTTAAAATGTACTTAAATAAAGTACAGATACCTAAAATGTATACTTAGGTACAGTACTTAACTACTTTTACTTCATTACGTTCCACCACCGGCCTACGTGTACTGTTTGACTTGTAGAGCCTATAGCACAAACTCTCTTTGGTGTCAGTGGCTACGGGGTTATATGTATGTTATATGTGAAGATTAATTCCCATAAAATCCATTTAAACTTGCATAGAAAAGTAGATTTCATGACATAAAAAGCTTAAAAGGGGAAAGCATTTTGTTTTGGACTCATGTTGTTGAAATGTTAAACGCAGCATATTTCCACCAAACCAAACAGAGCACAAAATAAACATCAGATCAAGACGAGTACTGTATACCGTCACTGCCGGCCGCACTTCCACCACACATCCTTGGACTTTAAATCCTTCACCTTAAAGGGAAATACCACTGAGCTGCAACTTACAAACCACTCATTATCCTTAAAGGGCCTATATTGCATTACTTTCTGATCTACATTATAATGTTGTTTCTGCATCAAAAACATACCTGGACTTGTGTTTTGTTTCAGTCACACATGTTTAACACACAAATCCTGCAAATTTAGGCTTCTGAGTTCATCTCTCAAGCGGAAAAACACACAAATTGTGATGTCATGTGTTAATACAGGAAATGCTCCACTGTGTTTTTAAACTCCATGCACCTTCACTAGAATCATTTGGATGATTTCAGCTCTGGAATCTTTGAGCTTGCTGTTGTTGTGAGCTTTAACGTGTGAATGAAATAAAACACAACTCAAGTATATTTTTGAGGAGCTAACAGCATTATAACATGGCTTAAAACTCACAAGAATCCATTTTGTGTAATAAAAATGTTTGCCCCGTGAGCCTGATCTGTCTTTTCTGAAAAATAAAGTAGGAAGCAGATGATTTGGTTGTGCTTCGACTGTGGGATGTCACTGTGATGTACAGCTCCACAGAACGAACGCCGGGCTGGAAAAGAGAAGGAAAAAAATACCGTGACAGAGTCCAGAGTGTTTTATTTTCTCGGCAATTGGGGGGACATTTTCCACCGTGGAATCCATCACTCTGTCACAATAAAGAAGAGAAGTCTGAACAAAGATACAGCTTCAAAGTCTTCTTCTTGGAGAGTTCGGGGACAGAGCATTAATTATGGAACAGCAGCTTTGGAGAAAAAGTGGATTCTAACAGACCAATACTTGTCTGGGTTCTTTGGTCGTGTGATATTCCCCTTTAGGCTACCTCAATAAAGTGCTATAGTAATATATGTTGAATACATCACTGATATTAATGCTACTAACATAATTTTAAAGGTGCACTGCGTAACTTTACTGAAAGAGTTGCCAGAGAAGTCAAGAATGATCTCTTTGTATTTTTTATACAAGGCCAGGCTTAAACTTGACTTTCCAATCAGATTTGTTTATTTCAGAGACACATGTGAAACAAAGGAGCTAATTGGTCACTAATTATTTTGAACAAATTTCAGTTTTTCTCACCTTCACTCATTGATTCTGCAGAAATTGGCAATGTTTTACAGTCCCCTGTGATTTTTATTTTTCTTTCTTTTTTTTCCCTCCTAAATAGCTATATTTGTTTTGGTATGGACACCCTTGGGAGATTCGAGAGTCAGACTCAAATCTTTGTAAAGTATTAGAGAAATATGTATTCTCAATCCCAGGCAAGTCGAAAAGGGTATGCCAACTGCCATGGAGATGTTATTGCTTTGCCTGCCATTTTATTATTACTGTTTTAATTGCCTTCAAAAATGCACGCATTCTTACTGTGAGTGGGGTTGCCTCTCCACAGATCTGATTTATAACTTTGTTATAGCAATAACAACCAAGCATACAAGGAAAATGTAGTATAAAGTTACATATTGCACCTTTAAATCTCTGCTACAAAACATAGGAATGCCACAATTAAAGTCAGAGGTGATGAACACTGATTTTTCATATAATGCCAAGTCATCCAAAAAGTGAAATTATTGCAGTTTTGAGGACTTGTGTGAGGTCTCGGTGCACAAATGGTTGCTTGTGTGAGAGAGGGAGAGCCGAAGGAGTGGACAGTGGAGGAATGAGGGAGTGCAGGGTCAGAGCCAGGGACAGCCTTGTTCACTCTGTCAGCCCCATGAAGAATTGATCCACTGGGAAATCTCTTTGGAGGCAGAAACACCAAAAAGCCTCCAAAAATAGGTGATGGAGAGAATCTTATAATAAAAGTATATTTGGTTCATTTTGAGATGTGAAATTGCGATGTTTTTTTCATGAATATTGCCTTTTCCTTGCTTGGAGGAGCTGAGTGTAGCTTTGCTTCACCCCCTCCTTCCGCCTCACACACATCATTAAAGCTTGGGGCCTGTACTTCACTCCTCTTTTCTCGTTCTCTCAGCTTTGGATTGCTTGTTTTTTTCTTTTTTTTCACAGATCAAAGTGCTGCCACTCCTTCTGTTGATAACTTCCTCCGGCGACGCTCTCCTCTTGTCTGTACTATTCACCTTTTATTCCTTACATTCCTGTCATGTCAAAGTGCTCCATCCTTGAGTCGTTTTTGGAAATTTACTTTGTCCGACTACATTCAGGTTTCAATCAAATACGTCCTCCCTTTTAAGTTGGCTTTTGCATGCTTTTACATTCCTGAATGGTCAGGGTCTCTTTGGTCGTCCATTGCGTGGCAGATTCTCTACGGTGTTGCTAAGGCGATATTTCACTATGATGCTGTGGACCGTGGACTTGGGCATCCTCAGTTCTAACCCTATGGCGCCCTCTGACTTGCCGTCCTTCCATAGGTCCACCACGCGCTGCCTCTGCCCCACGCCGTGCTCCTTGGTCTTGGGGCAAACCGCTCCCGTAGATCCGCCACCAGCTTCTGTGGGGGCAGACAAGCGGCAGACTGTAGTGGCGACTCGCAGTGACACTTAGCGCCCCGTAGGGACTTTAGATAACCTCTTTGCGAAGGTCAGAGGTCAAGGAGTGTGTACGCGGCAGCTGTGTGGTTCTCCGAGTGGCGTAATGGTGGCTGAAACAGTTTTTCCAAAAAAATATGATTCACAGTTTACACAGCTACCATCTAGAAACACAAAACAGTCCTTCATTTGCGAGGCGGGCTTGTTCAAAGTTCAGACACTGGAGCTAAAACAGTAAAAGCGCCCAGGGCATATTTATATATTTGTTTTGTGTACTCAAGTGCAGATGAGAACCTCTCTCAGGAGACGCTTAAGGAGGTCTCTCAATCAGAGCATTTGTTATTCTAACCCCAGAAAATGTCTGTATTTCTGACTCGGCCTTAAATGGTCAAGCACCAGTGTGATCCCAATCAAGTCCATAAACGTGGTCTCGTTTGCTGCCAGAGTTCAGGACGCTAACCTCCGCACAGAGAGGCCCCTCAGAGCGAATGGACACGCGACTATTTCAGCTCAACCCAACCCTCGGCCGCTTTGCAAGTCACAACATGGCGTTTACACAACCAAACTCCTTCTGTGGTTTCTCTTCCTCTCAAAATACTTTCGGCACCAAGTCCGAATGTTTTCTTGGCATGGCCAGACTCAGACAGGCTGAGCATAATGACATTTTCAGAGATAGGCCCAGGCTTTCCAAAATGCAATGTCTTTGACAGATGTTTCAGTCTACAATTACATAAATCACGATAGAGCGAGGGGGGCCACCGCTGCACTGGGAGAGCTGGCTGCTGTGGTTTCAGGGTAAGGCTATTGGGGAATATCGGGTTTTACTAGTTATCTCTGCAACATCTCTGCTATCTAAACATCTGCAAACACTGACACACAAGCACAGTCTGTTGACCATATGCTGTTATCAAACTAAATTTAAGAAAATAAGTTGCACTGAAGTTTTGACAGACCACAGAGGCGTACAATTGAATAAACTAATGACCTCTGGATAATATGTAGTATTTACCAAGACAAGTGAAAGCTACAGTAGCACTTCACACGAGAAAAGAGCCATGATAACGCAAGCATGTAGTAGACAGGTTTGAGGAGGTTTGACAGGCCCTCCAGACAGCCCCTCACTGTTGCACAATGTGTCTGTGTGTCTGTGTTATGTGCTGTGCGAGTTATACTCTGGACGTGTAATGAGATGAAGAGCCTCAACGCACCGGGGGCAGTTTGCGCTGGGTTCTGATAATGTCTATTTCAGGTGTTGATCTGGCAGTGACTTCAGAGCGCCCGCTGCAGATGGTTTTCTTGATTATGGGGCTTCTCTGGACTTTGAGGTTTTCACAACTAAACTACACCGGGGAGCAGAAGTGTCGACTCAAGGTGTTTAAATAAGGCTACTTTGGAAGCTGTCAGATAAATGCATTCTCCACACGTCTGGCTATTGAAATGAAACCTAAGTACACTTAATACCACTTTTCCATTGTCTGTCTTTCAGTTTTTGTTTCTTCCACAACAATATGACCATATAAAGGCGAAAGGACTCGGTTTAAAGCTTCAAAAAGAAGCAACAATTTGGATCGATTTAGCTCACAATCACATGCCAAGTAATCAAGTCCAGACAGTTTTCCTCTGTGTACTGTCAAATGTAATGAAGGCTCACTATGGCAAGCTGACTGACATGTAGCCCCCAAATCTTTCAAGGCTATTGGTCGGGATTCTTTCTCTAGCCATAGCTGCTTCTAAGAGGTTGACCTTAAAGTGTACATATTTTTGCACCACCACGTTTTCCTGAAAAAAATACTATAAGTACTTTGTTTTTCAAGTTCTAGTCCTTCACAAGACTGGTCTGGTCATATATGTTGTAATCTTATGTTATGCTTGTGGTGATGATGTTGGATATTATTAGCCATTTAGCATTCCTTTCACTTGATACAATTCAAAATGTAACAGTAAATATAGTAATTATACATTGTGGCTGGATTTATGGCACCCAGTTGTAGTATTAAACCCTTTGACCTACTGTGCCAAAGCTCAGGTATACGCAATAAGAATCTAGACAGGCTGATTTTAGCTACTGCATCTTTGAAAATCAGACTGCAAACCAAAATTATTAGCATTACAATATATTTTCCAAGATACATGAGACAGATAGCACATACAGTATGTGTTGAAATAACTGTAAAAGCATGATTTATATGGGTAACTTCTATTATGTACAAAATGCTTCAGTCATGGTTCTTTCTAGCCCCCTAATTTTGTTAATAGACATAGACATTTCAAACGCCATAATATCAAGTTGAATGCTACGTATTCAAATGACAGATAATGAGGTAAACTCTGTGCCCTCGTAAATCAGTTCTGTTGCCAGACACAATAATAGTTATCTGCCATAACTCTTTAAGAAAGAAACATAAATCTAGGGCTGTCAAATGCCAAGACAATCAAACAACGCTCATGTTGTTATCTTTGAATGATTGTGTTAGTTAAACATGGTGAAGTTTATTATAACTACCAACTGTAGCAGAGTTTAAACTTGCCTTTTTGCAGAAATGCCCCTTAAAAGACACAAACACATGCATACAGAATATAAACAAAGCATACATTTTATAAACTTCAAAAGTAAGAACTCCAGATGTGTGCTGCCTGATGCTGCAGATAAGCGCATTTAGATTTTAAATAGATTGTTGGCAGAACTTTCCAATTATTTATGGTCCACGGACTACTGCCTCTGACTGACCTGATATGAAAGATCCGGGCGGCATCTGGCTGTAGTTGGCCCCTCCGAGGTGCAGGGCGCTGGGGGGTGCAGGGGTGAAAGGTGCTCCGTAGTTTTGGGGGGTGGCGTAGGGTCCAGGAGGGATGGGCTGTCAAAGAGAGTAGTGCTAATTATTTTTGGAAGAAGAGTTATATAAGCTGGCAGATGAATTATACCAAATAAGTCAAGCGTTTAGTGACAATATAACAAAGTATAATGAGCTCTGTTTTGGTTGGCAGTTGGCACAGGTTTGATCTAGAGATCCAGCTTTTTCTATCCCAATACTGATGCTGATACTTTATATCTGCCATTAACTGATATCAACTGATAGTCGGGCAGGGAGTAAATAAAGTAAAACTATAACATGGTGTATGATAAAATGTGTTTTGTAACTGTTATTTATCATTTTAAGTAACTACAGAACAACTTTGTCCACAAATGTATAGACCAAAATAGACCATCGACAATCAACTGAACAGATATCTGATCCATCAAAACAGTTGGTGCCGAGATATGATACACTGTTTTCTCCTTACAACCTGTTTATAGTTGAGAGATATATTTCTATATATATATTTTTTTTATTTGCACATTTACATATATTTATATAATTATGCTTTATTTGACACCAGTCTCCACCAGTATGCTTGCTACATATTTTGGATTTATTATTACCATTTATATTTTTGCTCTTTGTTGTTTAACATAATAAAACAACTGACCTCCCTCTAATATAAAATGATAGAGGGAAAGTCCAGGTCTGGGCCCCTAAGACTCTGAGGCCCGGGACAACAGACCCCTTTCCCCCATCCCCTGTCGACTCCCCTGGTCTAAGTATTGGTGCATCACTGGGATTAGAGGGTTATATAATTATCCCTTATTTGACATCAGTCTCTTGTTATTTTTGCTACTTATTAAAATGTATTATTACCACTTATATGTTTGCTCTTTGTTATTATATTTGTTGGAATGTGTGAGATACTGCATCCAAATAATTTCTCTTGTGGATCAATAAAGTTTGTTTAAGTCAGGCCCGTCAACACAAATTTGGGGGGCCAGGGCAAGAAACCTCACATGGGACCCCCTTCTAATATAATTTGATATTCAATTCCCCTGGTCTAAGTTTAAATGTAAGTATCGGTGCATCCGGTGTTTGAACTGAGATTACATTAGACAAACTTTATTGATCCACAAGGGAAATTCTTTGGACACAGTATCTCACACATCACAATATAATATAATAATATAATAACAAAGAAAAAAAATATAAATGGTAATAATACATTCTAAATAAGTAGCAAAAATAGCAAGAGACTGGTGTCAAATAAGGCATAATAGTATAAATATGTATGTAAAGTAAAAAATAGAAATATAGTACTATAAATACAGTATATCACAATTATACTACAGAGATCGTAATGACTACTGACCGGAGCAGCGTGGGTTTCCGTGCCTTTGCTCGCCAGTCTGCTCAGGATGCTCCTCTCGGACATCTGTAACCGTGCAGCGATGGGGGGGACGCGGGACAGGGTGGCAGGTAACCGGGTAACATCTGCCTTCATGTCGCTCAACAGCTCCTCCAACTGGTTTAGCACTGAAACAACAATTAAACTGATGAGGCAGATGTGGAGCACAATTCATACATAAAGTACAGTTGTCTAGGCCTGTCACGATACTTACTATATAACTTTATTGTTCAATATATGAAAGCTGGAACTATATATTCTGGGTCTCAGTATTGATCATGTGTACATTTTCTTTGCAATAATTGGGAGATTTTTGTTATTTTAGTTGTAATACAATACAATCTAAGCTGTAGAGGGTTGAAAAAATAACTTATATGGCTAATTATTGGTCCATTCAGCTATTTATCTGTTGCAACTTGTGCTTCTAAATCTTTATTGCTTTTGTGTCAGTGGTGTTTTCAGTATTATCATTTATCGTTATATTTCTCTTTAGCAATATCGTGCTTCAGACGTTGTTATCGTGGCAGGCCTACTGTTGTCATGATGCTAAAATTTCAGACTTGAATTTGATACTAAGAAATTTACTCAGTACTCATTACTATACCAAAATCAAGATAAAATGTAGTCCTTTTTAGTAACAGAATGTCATTTTCATAACAAAATAATAGTACTTTCTTTTTGTTACCATGAGATCTTATACTTGTCCTGATAAAGCTACTTGAAACTTGAATTTGATACTAAGGAATTGGCAAAATACTCAATACTGACTAAGATACCACAATGAAATATATTCCTTTTTCATTATACATTGTAATTTCATAATAAAACAATAGTACTTTTTATCTTACCATGAGATCTTATACTTCTGATAAAGCTATTCAAGAAAGCTCAATCAAAGTACATGTTATCGATACTCAAATACCTAGTTTAGATATTATTTTTAATAGGAATAGTTTTGGATATTTGATACTTTTGACCAGGGGCGGTCCTAGGCACAGGTGGACAGGGCAGCCGCTGCTTTTGACAACACTAATTCATTCACAAAGTAATTTCAATTTAATTTCAATGTACAGACCAAGAAAGGTGCATTAAAATCAAAATACAAACAAATAATACAATAAAAGCATCAGCTGTACAGAACTGTTTTGAACCTAGATTTGAACATTGTCAGAGGCCCATCTCACATCTTCAGGAAGATTGTCCCATATTTTAGCTGCAGTAAATGTTAACATTGTTTAGTTAATTTTTACTTAAAACTGTTTAAATGGATCTGGTGTTTTTACAATGCGAAATCTGTACAAGAGAGTTGTCAAAGTTTGGCATTGTTTCCAGACAGCAGACGCAAAATGAGCTACTATGGCAGGGAAACACACAATCAAATCAAGACTAAGGGTTAAAATTACAGTAAACTACTTTTGAATATCATAGTTAGCATAGTTGTCAAAATGATTTTTTGTGTTTTAGTTAAATGTTCTATATTACGCAAAATCGACTCTTGTGAGCTTTCAGCCATATCAAAAACATACCTGAAGTTGTGTTTGTTTCATTCACACATGTTCAAGTAACTCTTTATTATTAATCTGTCCACATTTCCAAATCTCAAAATGCTCTGTTCCACCTTGTGATGTCATGAAACAGTAGTTTTCAAGTTAACAGCTACCATTTACCTTTAGATTGGCAATTCCAGGGCTGAAATTATCCAAATTATTCTAGTTTCTAAAGAAGGTGTATGGTGTTTAAAAACAAAATGGAGCACTTCCTATATTACCATATGACATCACAAGGTGGAACAGAGTGTTTTCTGATTGAGAAAAGAACTCCATAGCCTAAATATGCAAGATTTGTGTGTTAAACATGTGGGAATGAAACAAAACACTCAAAAACACAAAAAACAACAAACTCCAGGCATGTTTCTGAACATTATAATAGAGATCAGAAAACAGCATAATATCGGGCCTTTAACAAAAGAAAATACAAAATCTTCATGTTGTTAAACTGTATTTTTAAATAAAATGTAGTCTATGATGTAATCGCAAATCCATAGAAGTAAAGGCAGCGTGGTATGTTTTCTATACGTCCTCGCTAGTCTTACAAATGTTTGAGTGAAAAAATACATATAAGCATTTTTCCTTTTATTTAATGTTCTCTTCTATTTCCACACATTCTGTTCCATTCTATTTTGGCAAAGAACTATGTCCCCATCATTTATTATTCTGTCTTTCTATCATCGTCGCCTTTCATCAAACACAACACTGATTACAGACTAGTGGAGTCTCGCTACAATTCGATAATGATGTTTATAGCCATTTATGAGGTTTAATGTGCAGAAATACAAGCACAGTAGTGTTTGAGCGCATAATCCTTTCAAACAACAGAAACATGCCAAGGCTCGCTGAGGAGTTTGTGAGGAAGTATTTTGGAGCAATCTCTTAACAGTCTGTAAGATTATCTGAGCTTTGAGAAATGGATCTGCTGTAGTTTTGTGTGAACCTCTGATGGATTCAATTAAAGTACTTTTTGGGGATAAATTTAGATAAGGGGGCTATATTTAAAGGTGCGCTATGTAACTTTTTGGTTGAAGGTCCGTCACCTGCATGTTTCTATGGATATGCATTGCTCTACCTGGAATGTTCCACAGTATGACATTAAACAGCTCTACTTAACATCAAATACAGGTGGTTTTATAGCTCAAAAATACAGAGAAAAACAGGTATTCTGAGTGCGAGCGGGGTTGCCTCTCCAGGGATCTGACCTGTAACTTGGTCTGGTTTGGTCTTCATGAAGGTTTAATACCATACTGTGAAACATTCCAAACAAAGCAATAACATCTCCATGAAGAAAAGCATTCGAAGCATAGACCCTCCACCAGAAATGTTACACAATGCACCTTTAACAGTGTATTACTTCCCTGCTTACTTCTGAGCATTAGGTGGAGGAACAACTTCACAATTTAGTCAAGAAATAAGAGATTTATGCAACAACAAAAATACTCCTCATTTCGTAAATAAAAAAAATCAGCCAAGAAGATCAAACTGCTGCCATATTTTTCTACACCTCTTCCCCAGAGCTCACTTGCATCTCAGTCTCGACTACTCCTCCCTGCTGCACATTGTATCTTTAAAAAAAAATTATGTTATTTTCTGAACTGTGTTATAATGTTGTTTCCTCATCACAAACATACCTGGAGTTGTTTTGTTTCATTCACACGTTTAACACACAAACCCTGCATATTTAGGTTGAGTTTTTCTCCAAAATGGAAAACACTCTGTTCCACCTAGTGATGTCATGTGGTAAAACAAGAAGTGCTCCACTGTGTTCTTAAACTTCATACAGCTTCACTAGAATCATCTGGATAATTTCAGCGCTGGAATTGCCAATCTCTATGGAAGTTTCAAGTTAGGTGCATTGTGAACTTTGGAGATTTAGACAGACTAATAACAAAGGGCGACTCAAACTTGTGAATAAAACAAAACACAACTTCAGGTATGTTTTTGATGAGGTAACAACATTATAACATGACTTAAAACTCATAAGAGTCAATTTTGCGTAATACTAGATCTAGAGCTTTACAGTCAGAAACACACATAGCTGGAGAAACAGTCCATTGTGCAGATTATGAATCAAACAGCTTATAGTTTCAATGTGATTATAACAAAGTAGGGAATCATGTGCTAATATGTGGGCTGTGATAACTGACCTTTGTGTAGGACGGCGTTGGCAGGCTTGTTCCCCGACAGAGACTCTTTGCTGAGGTGCTGGTGGGATTCAGCGAGGCACTCCACTTCGGTGAAGCGAGCGTTCAGGGCCATGGCTGGGTGACTGGGGTCCTGCGTCATGTTCAGATACGCCGCCCGCCGCAACTGCTCCTCGATCACAAGAGCCTGCTCCAACAGCTGAAAAACCACAGGGTCAGACAAATGTTTGAAAGTACCACTGGTGGAAGGTAACGAAGTACAAAATTAAAAGTACAATACTTCAGTACAATTAGGCATTTGTACTTAAGTGCATTTTAAAGAGGATACTTTTTACTTTTACTTCACTACATTTGAGAGCATGTATCTGTACTTTCTACTCCACTACATTTTTGAACTGGCCTGAAAAGTAAAAAGTACTTTTATTTATGGTTTGAGACCTGCTGAAATGGCTGAGACTTATTTTTAGCACATTTAATTTGAGTTAATGTCCCAACTTTGAGCAAACCAAATACACAAAAATGGCTAGAAAAATTAAGAAATCTATTGAATTACTTAAAATCAGCTACGTTCTTTGTCAAAATCACTACATTTGATACTTTAATTGTGCTATAAATCTCAGCAAAATACTTTTACTTTTTACTCTTAAAGTACATTTTTAAACAGGTAGTTCAATAGTTTTACTTTAGTCAGTTTTTTCATTTAATACTTTTACTTGAGTAATTTTCTACCCCTGTATCGGTACTTTTACTTAAGTAACAAAATTGAGTGAAGTACTCAATCCACCACTCGAAAGTACACAAATGTCTTGATAAGAACTATGGGCCAGCCATCTCAAACTGGAAAGAAGATAATGCCGAGAAGGTAGCAGAGAAAAGGAATCATTTGTGCTTTATGTCGACAGAAACTTCGGTCAAAAAACGTCTGTTCAGTTGACAGAATTTCATTTCTCCTTTGCTATGTTTGACAGTATTAGTGAGGATTAGGGGTGTGCAAAAATATCAATATATCGTATTTGGTGATACAGTATCGATATAGTGGGCTGCTGTATTGATATATTACCAAGAGTATTATTTTGTGACAGCGCTACAATTTTTGTTGCTTGTTTAGAGGAAGGACACTTGTTTATGCATTATATTTGACATATTCACTGATTATTTAAATAGGTGTGTCTCATATAATAGTGGTTTAAAAGACTTTTTTTATTACAGCCTTGTTTTAGTGGTTATGTAGAGAGCCTTTAGAGCATTTAAACTGCATTTAGGTACAAGTAAATGTTGAGTCCGTATAAGCTATGAATAGACAATGACCAATGCTACAGTTTTATGTGTTCTTCTCGTTAGTAACATGCACTAAACAAAATGCACTTTGTAAATCTTTAATAATGCCGTTTATAAGGGGTTGTAAGAAGCCAAAAGCCTTTATTTTTTACTGAACCGCATTGAATCACTTGAAATAAATTGTATAGAATAGTCCTGAATCGTATCGTATCATGGCCTATGTATTGAGGTATGTATCGTATCGGCAACTACTAAACGATACTCAACCCTAGTCAGAATAAATACTTTAACAACTCAAATGGCTCAATATAATGTTATATACAGAGGATCTAAAATATGGAACAGCCTGCTCTCCTTCTTTATAGTGCTTTCACCAGGTCAGTTTAAAAGCTATTTAAAAATGTCTGCTTCTGAACAACTTCACTTTTCCATATGGTATTTCCTGTTAAACTTCATGTGTAACTCTGGTTGTATGAATGAATCTTATCATCTCTTATAAACTACAAATACAAATAGCGTCCTTAGGGTTTTTGGGAATCATCCTTCACATTCTTTCATTCATTGTGATCGCAGGTACTTTGAAGTTTTTGTTATTTTCCTGTACTTTTGAATTATTTTTTTATTATTTTAAAATTTTATTATTATTTTTTTATTTAAGATTTGAGCTACAGAGGGTTAAATAAATAACTTTTATGACTCATTATAGATAAAAAGTAAAACTAAATCTTAAAATGGTACATTTGTATTCATCAAATATCAAATATCTGGACCAAAAAAATTGACACATTGGGAAAAAATGTTTACAAGTTTTATTAAAATATTAAATATAATGATCTTAACTGTGTTTTAGGCATAGGCACGTTAAATAAATATTTTTTATGACTCATTATAGATCAAAATTAACTACTAAAATGTTTAATTTTGGTGCGATTCATTCCAGCTCATGTTTGTAACAATATTGTACATTTAGAATAGTTTTGGGGGATAATAGTGCTTCAGCATTATTATGTCAGTGGCATAAATTAGTTTAGGTATTATTGTTTATTGTCTTTATTTTATTTTCTCTTTCCTTTTATTTTGACAATACCGTACTTCAAAATATGATATCACGACAGATCCAGTTTTAGTCCATGTGTGAACCTTTCTTCTACAGTTAGACGAAAATCAGGTGCTAAACAGATAAATACCAGAATAATCTTCAAATAAAACAAATAAATGCTCTTGACAACATTGTTTATGCAGCAGAAACTGGGGGAAGACTTGAACGAGTGACCGCAATTTTTCCCAGAATTTTACTGCCTTAAAATCAAACACACAGGCTGATACCTTGAGTCATTCTCGTTAGCTCATCACTGGTCTTTTCTTAGCCAAATCTAGGGAGTGAGTGACAAAGCAATACGGTAAATGAGGATCTAGAGGCAGGATCCGAAACATGATAGATTCTGAAAAACAGGATGAGCACTCCTTGAGAAATGCAGCTGTCAGCATTACCCATAAGTCTAAATGTAGGTTTAGGGGCAACTCATCAGTAAGTTGGAAATACCATGTAAAATGGCTTTCTTAGATCCTCTCCTATTTTGAGTATTTTTAGCTTGCCAGTAATCATACCTTAAATCGCCGGGCCAAAAACTTGTTCTTCATCTCCAGGAAGTTTCCTTTATTTGCCTGTGATTTAAAGGGCTCGTTGACAATGGCGAACTGGGGGTCATTCTGGATGTCCTGCCACCGAGCATAGCCATGTCTGGGGCTATTGTCAAGGGCAGATAATACTCATTTAGACATCATAGGTAAAGATATAAGGATGCTATATTATATTAACCCTGGAAAGTCATTTGGAGCTCAAATAAGGTGGGGGTGCTTTCTTCAGGGTCCTATATTACGCAAAATTGACTGTTGTGAGCTTTTAGTCATATTGCAATGTTACCTCATCAAAAATATACCTGGAGTTGTGTTTCATTCACACATGTTTGAGTAATCCCTGCATTATTACTCTGTCTACATCTCCAAATCTCACAATGCTCTGTTCAACCTTGTGATGTCATGAAGCGATAGTTTTCAAGTTAACAGCTACCTTTGACCTTTAGTTCAGTAGAGATTGAAAATTCCAGAGCTGAAATTATCCAGATGGTTATAGCGAGGGTATATGGAGTTTAAAAACACAGTGGAGCACTTCCTGTATTACCATGTGAGATGACAAGGTGGAACATTGTTTTCAGTTTGAGAGAAGCACTCTAGGTATGTTTTTGATGAGTAAACAACATTAAAAGATAAAGATTAAAGATTAAAAGATTAAAGATAAGAAAATAAAGTGGCCTCTAACATTTAAAAAAAGTCTAAACTAAATCAATATGTGACTAACCAGGAGGCAGATTTGATATACAAGTATCAACAAGAGATAGCGTTCCCAGCTTTTTCTCTATCCCCACCATAGCTCTTAGCATTATAATTAGACGTATTAGCAGAATAAATCGGATTATAATAAAGAAGTATAATATTAGTGTATTGTAAACTAGTAAAAACACTTGACTTTCTGTGAAAAAAAATCATCAGGTCATTGGTCATAATTCCCACCATAGTGAGAACAAGATGCACCTTCTTCATTGACTTCCAACAGTTAGCTGTTTATTGAGCTGTGGTTGGGTCTGTTGACTTATTACACCGGGCTTCTGCCGCCTGATAGGAAAATAAACAGAACGGGGGTCATCTCCTGGGCAACCGCTGTCAAGGATACACCACAATCCCCGCCAACAGCCAGAAGTCGTGTCGCCGGTGCCAGATCTCGTTCATCTTCCCAGAGGAGATAGCGGCGCGCTCCTCGTTCTGCCAAAGAGTGTGGAGCTCTGAGGAGAGACGGAGGGCAAGAGAGGGACGAAGAGAGGGGGAGAGAGAGAGGGACAGAGGGAGGAGGAGGAAGAGAGAGAGAGACAGAGGGAGAGAGAGAAAGAGGGAGGAGGAGAAAGAGAGAGAGAGACAGAGGGAGAGAGAGAGCGAGAGGGACAGAGGGAGGAGGAGGAAGAGAGAGAGAGACAGAGGGAGAGAGAGAGAGAGAGAGGGAGAGAGAGAGACAGAGGGAGGAGGAGAGAGAGAGAGAGAGAGAGAGAGAGGAGAGAGAGGGACAGAGGGAGGAGAGAGAGAGAGAGAGAGAGGGAGGGGGAGAGAGAGAGGAGAGAGAGAGAGAGGGACAGAGGGAGGAGGAGAGAGAGAGAGAGCGAGAGAGAGAGGGAAAGAGGGAGGAGGAGAAAGAGAGAGAGAGAGAGAGAGCGAGAGAGGGACAGAGGGAGGAGGAGAGAGAGAGAGAGAGAGAGGAGGGGGAGAGAGAGAGGGACAGAGGGAGAGAGACAGAGGGAGGAGTAGAAAGAGAGAGAGAGAGAGAGACAGAGGGAGGGCGGGAGAGGGGGAGAGAGTAGGATTATCAAAAATCAGATACTAAATGATACTAAGACTAGTATTGAAACTAGATGCTCGTTTGAGCAGGTATCAGCGCTAAAAAGTCATATTGACAGGACAGAAATGAACCTTTCCTGAAAAATATTAGAATGATCTTGAACTGTACCCAAGCAAGTGTAAGACCACATAGATCACTTTGGCACCTACCTGGACAACTGAGGGATTACACAGATAAAAGGCCACATGTGAATATAAAAGTACTATGATTTAATGTTAAAAATCACATTTTATTATCTAAATAAAGAGTGTTTTATTATCATTATGGTACTGGAATTGATAAGCTCAGTCAGAAGATAACGGCTTTTTTTCTTCATTTATTGTTTGTATTTTTTCTATTTCTATTTTAATTTATTCATGTAAAGCGCTTTGTGATTTTTATCTGTGAAAAGTGCTTACTTTCAAGTGGTCAAGTCTATTCTTTAGTAGAGAAATCGAGTTTGAAATATTCGTATCGTGGCAACACTGAGAGAGAGAAGTGCTTAGCTCATCAAACCTGGCTGCAGGTGTTTCCACTGCACACGCACAAAGCTTTTCTGGGTTTGTGATCAAGGAGCAGATAGTTCTGGATCAGCGCTTTGGTATGGAGGCTCACTTAGGCCTTGGCTCTGAATGTAATGTACAAAACGGACCTGCCATTTGTCATTTGTTTTTGTAATTTCATGTTTCATCGCTAAATCAGTTTTTCTTTTCTGCACAATCAACATTTAGCTGATTAAAAAGTCCAGAGTGAGGTGATTACCATTGTTTCATCTGCTACAATTGTAAGGGCATAATGTTTTACCTCTGCTGTGAGAAAATGTTTTGGGACGTTTTTTTTTTTTTATTTAAAGGCACAATATGTAAGTTTTTGAAGGTCACACATGGAAATAGAAAGTTAAAAGCATATTTCGGTAAATTCTCCATGGAGATAGATATGTTTTATGTCACATTGTGGAAGATTATAGCCAAAAGTACAACAATTTTATGAAAACAAGCAGGAGGTTAAGGTTTGTGGAGATGCAAGCCTGCTCAGAGTTAGGATGCATGTTTTTCTATTTTTCAGAAGCATAAACAGAACCAAAAAGACATGCTTTTATTTTAGTATATTTTTAGCTAAAAAGTTACACACTGTGGCTTTAACTTAATCCTTAAAGTGAGAAATAAAAATCTGTAAAGCCCGATGTCTACAAAACTACTGATCCTCATAATTAAATGTATTTAGCTAAAAAGTTGCACCTTTACACAGGCTTTAAAGGTGCACTGTGTAACTTTTCTGGTGGAGGGTCTGCCATCTGCTTGTCTCCATGATGATGTTATCGCTTTGCCTGGGATGTTCTATAGTATGGCATTAAACAAATATATCTTGTATTTATGTAATAAAACGTGTTTTTATTTTTCAAAACCACTGCAAAAACATGCATTATTATTGTGAGCAAGTCCGCCTCTCCACAGATCTGACCTGTAACTTGGCCCGGTGATATGGCCTGCTTGTCTCCATGGAGATAGTTAAATTAAATGCCATACTGTAGATCATTTCAGGAAAAAAACAACATGAAGTCGATGTGGTGGCCCCTGTACCATAAAAGTTACACACCATGGCTTTAACTTAATCATTAAAGTGAGAAATCAGACCCTCTAAATCCCAATTTCCAGAAAACTACTGATCCTGATAATTAAAGGTTAACTCACCAGTGAAACCTCCATCAGCGATGTTAAACATAAAGCGAGGCCTTTCTGTGGGAGGCTTCCCGTTCCCTTTCGGTGCATCTTCTTTTGATGCTTTCACAGCATCCCTTTCACCTTTAACCTCTTCTGTGTGGGAGAAAATATAATCAACTGTCTTACTTTTTTTATATAACTTTTTTAATAATGTAAGCAGTGTTAAACCTTTCTTTGTGTCCAATGCCTCAGTTTTGGTTTTGGCATCAGCAGCCTCTGTTGAAGAACTCTCCTCTGTCTTCTCTTTTTCTTCTTTTGCTTCTTTCCTTTTGTTTTCTTCATCTAAAAACAAAGCATAGGCTCATTACATGTTTTTAGGTCTAAAATATTGCTTTATATTTCTATTAATGGAGGTACTTTAATTGTATTGCATTATCAGTCAAATTTTAAAACAACCACTTGACTCTCAACTGGCTGTTGTTCTTACTCCCAAGTATGCAGTTACTGACAACAAAAACTGCTAAATTGCTTTTATAATGGTGATACCTGTCTTCTCGTCTTTGACATCTTGTTTTGCTGTGGGTTTAGTGTCATCTTTACTTTCCTCCTGGAGTTTTTTCTCTTCGTTTGACGCAGCCTTTGTGTCATCCTTTTTTTCAGCCTCTTTTACTTCACCGTCTTCTTTGCCTTCAGGCTTCTGACTAGGTGATCCAGTGTGTGGTGTGTGGTGTGTCTTTGGAGAAGCGTACCAAAATAAACAGTATTAGTAGTGATAAATAGATATAAACTGGAAATTATATATTACCATTAAGAATGTTTTACAAGATAATGATCATAACAGATGCATGCATTGTGCTGCTTATTATCCTGCATATTTATTATTTGATTTCTTCTCTTAAATGGAAAACATTCTGTTCCACCTTGTGATATCACGTGGTAATACAGGAAGTGCTCCACTGTGGTTTTAAACTACACCTTCACTAGAATCATTTGGAAGATTTTAGCCCTGGAATTGGTAGTTTTTACTCAACTAAAGGTAAAAGGTAGCTGTTTAACTTAAAAACTACTGCTTCATGACATCCACCGAGCATTTTGAGCTTGTTGTTTTGACTTCAGACATGTGTGAATAAAACATAACACAACTCCTGCTATGTTTTGGATAAGGTAACAATACTGTAACGTGGCTTAAAGCGCACAGGAATCAATTTTGTGTAATATAGTATCTTTAAATAAAATGGACTCAACCTGGACTCAAATCAGGCCTTATCTGGGTTAGGGATAACGATTTTGTTCTTACTGGCTCACCCCCAAGTCCATATGCTTGGCACATCTCACAATGAACAAATTATCTTATCCTTTAACTGAGTAAATCTAATTCCCTTTGTCACTTCCTCAATTATCTAAAATATAAATGAAAAATGAATCACACTATCAGGAAAATAAATACAAAGACTACATATAATTGTCACCTCCTCTGCTTCAGTGCTGTTGCTGCTTTCCTGTTTCCCATCATCCTTCTCTTTCTCTGGCGCCTCTTCCTCCTTCTCCTCCTCCTCCTTCTCCACATCTTTTCCATTCTTCTCACTTTTGTCCAATGGAGCTGGAGTAGCTGCAAATGTTTATCAAGCACAGATACATAAAATCAGTGTTGAACTGTGTTGACCTTAGCACAGAGCTCCCCCTGCTGGACACATGTGACTGCCTGTTTTGTTACCTGGCTTTGAGGTGCATGGGGTGTTGTTGTAGCTGGCGTCTGGTGTGGGCGTGGCAGTTTTCATGGCAGGAGAGGATGCCCGTGAGGAAGATTTGTCCACAGTGACTTCAGGTTTGAGCTCTGGAATACTCCATCGCCCGTTGATGTGCTCAAATTCTTGAATCTGCACACGAAATAAGAGAACTATAAAACCTTGGCTCCATTGCCCATTCCTAATTGCTCACTATTAAAGTTGCCACCCGCACATTTTGCAGCTTGGCAGAGTATCTTTCACTTCATTATGTGGCACAAGTGTGGCCTGTTTTAACAAGATGAACTGTTAGGATAATTTCAAATAAACGAGCAACATAATAGCAACAGGATTACTGGCATCTGGGATTTTATCTACTATTAGCTTTGAGGCATTATATATGTAATTTTAAAATTAAGTATGGCCCATTGAGTAGGTTATTCAAGGTGATTACAAAAATAACAGCTAGAAATTCAATTTAAAAATCGTTCATCAAAATCAGACCAGTCATACTAACTACACACAATAAAACAAAGCGTGAAGGCATTAAAGGTCCTATATTACGCAAAATTGACTCGTAAGTTTGTAGCCATGTTATAATGTTGTTACCTCCTCAAAAACATGTGCTTTGTTTCATTCACGCATGTTTGAGTAATCATTTATTATTAGTCTGTCTACATCTCCAAAGATTAAAATACTCTGTTCCACCTTGAGATGTCATGTCAAGTTCGTTTTCAAGTTAACAGCTACCTTTTACTTTTTGTTCAGCAGAGATTGGCAATTCCAGGGTTGAAATTATCCAAATGATTCTAGTGAAGGTGTATGGAGTGGAGCACTTCATGTATTACCACATGACAACACAAGGTGAAACAGTGCTTTCCATTTGTGTGTTAAACATGCGTGAATGAAACAAAATAAAACTCCGGATATGTTTTTGATGAGGAAACAACATTATAACATAGATCAGAAAATAGCGTAATATGAGCCCTTTAATGTTGATTACCAAAATCAAAGCAAAATGCTCACTCCAAACACTGAAAAGGTCTGGTCAGCAGGAAATATATCGAAACATTCACTTTAGTGCATTAAATGGGTCTTACTCTTGGGCCATGTGATTTAAAGGAAGCAGTAGAGTGCTTGCCTTCTTTTTGACCAGTGACATGACCCCGATCCGTGTGAGGACGGGCTGTCGACAGAGGCCTTCTCTGGGAACGCCATCAGCAAAAGTCTCCGCTCCGTCTGCCACTGGCTCGCACAGGTGACGCATGAAGAGGGATACGTATGCCCTGGACAACACAAATGAAGAGTGTAGAGAGAGAGAGATATTTTATTGATCCCAAGGGAAATTCAAGTTTTGCTGCAACATTTCCACTGCACGTCTACTAGTCTTAGGCATTTTCAAATCTAAATTAAAAACACATTTATATAGAAAGATACAGATATTATTATTATTAATGTTAGGCGGGTCATGATCTTTTGTTTGTATTATTTGGCTCTTGTAACTCCAATTCATAGACTGTATAAAGAAGTGAACTAAGGGAGTGTGACGTCGCCCATAGCGCTCGGCTCCAGTCAAATGAAGCTCACCGAAACTAGGAGTTATAGGGGCAAATTTGGAGCCAGTTATATATTAGGAATAGGAATTAATTTACAGACAAAACAGCGAAATAAAAACACTTTAAAACACTTTCAAATTTGTAATAGAAAATAAAATAAATAAAACATAGTCAGGGGCACACACGATTCTCACAGCGGGTTAAGTCCCAGTGAGTAAAAGTGTATTTTTAAACACAACTTAAAAGCATCTACTGAATGTTTTTAATGTGAGGGGGCCAACTCTACTCACTTGAATTCTTTCTCAGTTTTGCCCTTGAGATCTCTGACCAGCCACTGAGACGAGAAAGCGTCCTGAGATGGCATCCCCCAGCGCATCACAGCGTTCAGGAAAGCCTTGCGCTGTCGAGTGTTGAACCCCAAAACCTTCAAATCAAAATAATGACACAAGATTATAGCTAAAATCGTATTTTATCTCAACCCCATTGTTCAAATACTCAGCTATTCCAAGTATGACTCCTTATTACTGTTCAAATAAACTCTAATTCAGCAGAGACCATTAATGTCACATCCCAATTATCTTGATGATAAATGATCTGGGAAGGCTTGGGCTAGTAGAACATATAATAGCTCTGTTGTCATTCAAATCAGAAATTATTAAATTGTTAGAGAAAGATCTTGGAGGGCAGATTTGCCATAAAACAAAGCTGACAGGTCGCTGTAATATCATAGAAAACTATCCTGATTAGAAACAATGAATGGACCTCAAGATTGCCTCCCACTCGAGCCAAGAGAGGAGGGAGGGGCTTATCTTTATCATTCCGAAGCTGCCGACGTGACTGCCTCCGACCTGTAAAGATGGAAGTTTTGAGGTTACATTTTTTAAGTTAAAGGTCCTATATTACCAAAATTGACACTTGTGAGCTTTGAGCCATGTTATAATGTTGTTACCTAATCTGAAACATGCATGGAGTTGTGTTTTGTTTCATTCACACATGTTTGAGTAAGCCTTTATTATTAGTTTATCTACATCTCCAAACCTCAAAAAGCTCTGTTCAACCTTGTGATGTCATGAAGTGGTAGTTTTCAAGTTAGTAGCTACCTTTTAGTTTTAGTTCAGTACAGATAGGCAGTTCCAGGGCTGAAATCATCCAAATGATTTTAGTGAAGTTGCATGGAGTTTAAAACCACAGTGGAGCACTTCCTGTATTACCACATGACATCACAAGGTGGTGAATGAAACAAAACACACATCCAGGTATGTTTTTGATGAGCGTAATATGGGCCCTTTTATAGTTGGTGCTAGATAGTAAGCTCCAGAGAGACAAACTGCTGTGATTAGTCAGTCAGTATGATTGAAGTTTAGAAATTATGTTGTTATTATTAGTTATAATTAAATTTAAGAAATTAGTTATAGTTCAGGTAAGGGTCAGGAAAATAGCTAAGGTACATTACATTAGGAACATCCATTGGTGTATGGCTAACTTATTATCAACAGCAAATTTGTCACCTTCTAGCAAAATGCAAATCTATCTACCACTAACATATGAAAGAAAGTAAAAGTTAATTTAGAACATATTTACTTTAATGGGACATTTCTGCAAGGCTTGTTGTAAGTGTTATTTGAGATAAATTAAATAATGGCACCTAATCCTGCTTCATTCTGCAACAAAACAATGGAGTACGTTTGCCAGAAAGGTATTTTTACTAGTCCTTCTTTGGCTGTTTTCTGTAGGCTAGATGATGGTTGCATGCATTCTTGGCTTCTGTCTTGTAACTCTATGCCAGACATCTATAACAACTAGATCAATATGGTGCTGTAATTCAGGCCAGCCAGCTGTCCCTCTGGTTGATGGTTCACTCTTTTTAATGGCATCCTTACCTTCTGGTCTGTCATCAAAATCTTCGTCCTCTTCTTCAGACCCCACTGAGTACTCGGACTGATTGTCTGAAATGTCTGCGTGCCACTCTGCAAAAAGACAGTAAAAAAGTGCATATGGCAGGTTTTTCTGATTCTCTAATTTTGAGTCAATTTGGTGTGATAATACCTAATAAATATAAGTTATAGTTTTACACCAATCAAGAAGCAGTTTGTGAAGAAAAGTTGAAAAATATATTGAAAATGACAGGAAGTAGAGATATTGATGACTATAGGGAGAATTCTGTCCAAAAGTTCAAAGTTTTTTATGATACTTTAAACATGCTCTCACCAAAATAAAGGAAAGGTGCTTTTTTATATTTTTATTTGTCAAAAATCTCTGTGTATAGTAGAAGAGTTCTGGTTGCTAGGTAATAGTTATGGAAATAAGTAATAACTAAACTTTGAAACCTAAAAAATACACACAATACACAAACTGGGAAAAGAATTGTAACTTTTTAAAATCTGAAATATAATGTTATAGGTACTTTAAAGTGTTTCTCATTAACAGAATAGACTATGGTGCTTTTGTGGTGGCGGGTCCGTCAAATGCCTTTCTCCATGGAGATGTTATTGATTTGTCTTGAATGTTTCACAGTATGGTAAACTTTTCTATCTTCAAGCCAAAACTAAGTTACAGGTCAGATGTATTGAGAGGCAACTCGACTCACAGTCAGAATGCCTGTTTTGCTAGATATTTTGAGCTATAAAACTAACTGCAATATGAATGTCATACTGTGGAACATTCCAGGCAGAACATATCCATAGAAATAAGCAGGTGATGGACCCCCAACTAAAAGGTTACACACATAATACACGATATACACAATAATATTGAAACCAAACCATAAAGTAGAACTTTTCCTCTAAAAACTATTCTAAATGTACAATGTTGTTAAAAAACATGAGCTTCAATAAATAAATAAATAACAGAGAGCAACACTTAAATACTTGTGTCTATTATGAGTGATAGAAGTTCATAGTTCAACCTTCTATAGCTCAAATCTTATCATAGCACATAAAAATAACTAACATTTTCCTACTAGTACATAGAAAAAGTCCCCACGATAAATATTAACCCCCAAAATTATTGTTCCATCTTCCGTCGTGACAGGCCTACCCACACAGTCTAAAATTAACCCCCATAGTCCAAAAAGAACATGGACTAGACAGTGGCATAACAAAATCTTACTTTGTTGTTCCATACATGACATAAAACATAACTGAACTGTTAAAAAATACTACTAAAATATGAAATACAGGCATTAAGTGACATTCAATCTCCACAAATAGGATGAAAGAATATTAATAATATAAAAAGTAGTTATGCCACCATAGTCTGAATAAAACCTATGGGAACAACGGCAGTAGTGGAGAGCTATTGGACCACTGCCATTCATTCTAACTGCACATTTTCTTAGCAAACTGTGGGGGATCGTGGCTGTCATAAATCCTAATAGTAAACCAAATGGCTGAAAAGTAAGGCTTGACTTTTAAATCCTTGGCCGCTCTGAAGAATTTTAAACTGCTCTTTTACGACAGACATCATGTTATAACACACTGTAAGTCAAACGTTAGCTCAAAAACTTTTATACTCAAATCACTTTTCAAGATTGTTGCGTCCAAACCAAACGGAGTCCTTACCTTGATCCTCCTGTGCAGCGTCGTTGTAGTTGACGGGTTTGCGGTTTCGTTTGCCTTTGCCCAGTTTGCTCGCCAGGTCTTCTTGTTGCTGCTCATAGTGATGCCGTAACAGCTTCTCCCAATAATCTGGATCCACATTCTCCTCCTGTTTGATGATCTCCCGCTCGATCTCTTCAATCTACAGAATAGACTGTTTAGTTATTGAGTTCTTAAGGAGTCCAAGAATTTAAAACAACAAAACTGGGTTCAATTTTTTTGAGGAATAATGGCAATAAAAACTTTTCTGATTATGAAATTACACTTCATTTTAATTGTTACCATTAAAATCAAGTTCAAGTTTATTACAACTGTTTTAATAGTTTTCATCAATTACATTTTACAGCATGGTCCAACTCAGTTATAATTTTATTTTTACAGTGGGAGCTCTACACGAGTATTCAACATATTTTGTTTGTGCACATCTTTTCTTGGCTAGGCAAAAGGAAACTGTGTTTCCCATTAATAAAGGGGACTCCGGTCATAGTAAAAACAAAACAGTCGGTAAAACAAATTATGTCATGCTTGTTATTGTCAACATATAGGAGCAACCATTTTTTATGTTTAACCAGTGCTTTTTTGTTCAGTAGAGGCAACAAGTGGCATTTATACACCAAAATATTGTATTACATAAAATGATTCAAATATGGATCATTTATGCCACCATAGCCTCAGTATAAATCTGTGGGAAACACTGAGCAATGATAATGTGCCACAGTAGCCTGTCCTCACCTTGTCTTCCTCTCGAACCATGTACTGGGCCACTTTGAAGGAGCTCAGGTACTCGTTCATGTTCTGGACATCAGTGTCGTCGGTGGCGTCTTGACTTCGGTCCAGCAGACGCTCGATGGCAGTGCTGTCGTAGTGAATCACGTTCCCCTCATCCTCAGCTTTATCTGCAGAGGGTTTCTTCATACCTGCCACAGTATTTGTCCAAAGAAATATTGCCAAGTAATTTATAATATAGTCACAAGAGTGGAAAATCTAAAGACCAACATATTTAAATAATCTTGAATGACTAAATAAGTTGATACGAACAGAAGAGTGCTGGATATGATTAACTGTTACATAATGATTTGTGGAAATACTGCAACTTGTGTCACCTTCTCCGTCATCCTTGAAGAGCTCCTCTGTTCCAAATTTGAGGATGTCGTCCAGTTCCTGTTTGGACATGGATCCTGCTTTGGATCCCAGCCCCGGCCGCACCACCAGGTGGGTCAGCATCATCTTCCTCTTGGCCACCTGTGTGATGCGCTCCTCCACACTTGCACGCGTCACAAAGCGGTAAATCATCACCTTGTTGGCCTGACCAATCCGGTGAGCTCGACTGAACGCCTTTGGGAGGAGGAAGGAAGGTAAAAACAGAGGATTAAGTCAAAACAACTAGATCACCTTTAATTATTGATTCATTAAAGAAACCACAGTCTTACCTGTATGTCATTGTGAGGATTCCAATCAGAGTCAAAGATGACAACAGTGTCAGCAGTGGCCAAGTTGATACCTAAACCTCCGGCTCTGGTTGACAGCAAGAAGCAAAACTGACAAGCACCAGGAGCTGGGGGGAAAATAAACATGTAATTAAACAAGAAAAAAAAATTTGTTCAAGTGGAACACTCTAACACAGTTAAACTCAATGCAGTGGAATTTGCACTAATGCTGTCAGTATCTCACCATTAAAACGATCAATGGCCTCCTGTCTCAGAGCTCCTGTAATGCCTCCATCAATCCTCTCATACTTGTAACCTTCATGGTCCAGAAAGTCTTCCAACAAGTCCAGCATTTTAGTCATCTATAAACAAATAAACACAACAGCGTGATGCTTTTCCTCTAACTGTGACAATCCACTACAGCTGTATTCCAGTCTGCAGCTGAGCCCGTGGGGTTGTCATGGGAATAACTGAACATCTGTGGTGAGAGGTGGCCATCTGGTGAGTATGTGTAGTACAACCTGTGGCCATGCACAGTTGTGTTTGTAGATTGGGCAGTACCTGAGAGAAAACCAGCACTCGGTGGCCCTGCTCTTTTAGTTTCCTCAACATTTTCTGCAACAGCATCAGTTTCCCAGAGGCCTTAACAAGAGCAGACCCCTCGTAAGCACCATTGGGAGTTTTTTGGGCTTCCTATAAAAAATGAACAAGACGAAGAAAATTTGAACACTACCAATTTCCACCACAGGGTGTCACTGCAATCAGTGTTATTCACCGGAAATGTCAGCGTATCAAATGTAGTAGAATGGAGTTGAGCTCACCATGGAAGCACTGGGAAAGAGGTAGGGGTGGTTGCAGCACTTCTTTAGGTCCATCATAATGTTGAGCAGGGAGACCTGGTTTCCTCCGCCTTTTGAGTTCAGAGCCTCAAAATTCTTGGTCAAAATAAGCTTGTAATATTTCCTAAGTAAAAAAAAGTTACTTACTCTGTCATATGTATTTATTCTAAACTGTGCTTTAATAGTATCTTTGTTATTGTCTATATTGGTCAGTGTCATACTTTTGCATGGGGCTGAGCTCCACCCTGACGATCAGCTCTGTTTTCGCCGGCATGTTTTTAAAGACATCAGCCTTGAGTCGCCGTAGCATGTGAGGTCCCAGCAGGTCGTGGAGCTTCTTGATCTGGTCCTCTTTGGAGATGTCGGCAAACTCTTCGAGGAAGCCCTCGAGATTACTAGAAAAGCACAGTCAAATGAATGATATTTACAGTAGTGGCAGAGATAGTAAAACTCTGAGCTGGGACACACTTGAAGCGGTTGGGAGTGAGGAAGTTAAGCAGGTGAAACAACTCCTCCAGGTTGTTCTGCAGGGGAGTTCCTGTCAGCAACAGCTTATGGTCGATTTTATAGTCATTCAAACGCCTGAAAAACTGCAAGACAAAGAGAAATTACAAAACATCCAAATGTTGATAAATGTAATTAATCCTTGCACGTCACGTACCTTGGACTGGTTATTCTTCAGGCGATGGGCCTCGTCCACCACCAGACATGCCCAGTCGATTGACTTGAGAGCTGTTTGGTCGATAGTCACTAGTTCATAGGAAGTCAGCAGCACATGGAATTTGATAGGAGCTTCTCTCTGCAGGATGTACAAATAAAATAATGAATTAGATCCACACTGCTCTATTTATGCCACATGAGCAAAAATATATTTCAGTACTCACTCTTACTTTGAATGTCTTTTTTCCTCCTTTGACTGCGTTATCATCAAATGAAAACTCATTTTCCCTGATTATTGCTCGACTGTCCTTATCTCCTGTGTATGTGACCACATAAAAGTCAGGAGCCCACATTTCAAACTCTCTCTCCCAGTTGATGATGGTGGACAGTGGGGCGCTTACAAGGAATGGACCCTTTGTATGGCCCTAAACCACAAACAACAGTTAACATCCTAAATCTTTTGATGAACTTGTTTCTTCCTCAGTTTTACTACCTCCTTAAAAAGTGAGTAAAGGAAGACAATGGTCTGGATGGTTTTGCCGAGGCCCATTTCATCGGCCAGGATGGTGTCTGTGCCCTGAGCCCACGAGAACCGCAGCCAGTTCAGACCCTCCAGCTGGTACAGGTGCAGAGTGCCCCCTGTTGATGTGACAAAGTCTGGCTGTTCCTCATATTTTATTGTTGGCTAAAATAGAAAGGGTATTAATTGAGAGGACTGGTAAATGTTGGCAGTTAATTGTATTTGTTGCAAAGCTATTGTGCACTCACATCATTGACTGGAGAAGGAATAGAACCATCCTCCCCGTCTTCATTCTGATTTCGGTTTCTCATTTTCCTGGGCTTGTCTGGGTCCTCCTCTTTCATTATGTTATCCCTGAAAGACAAAACTCAAGTGAACAAACATACAACACTTCAGTGTATTTTAAAACAATGATGACTTTTTATATGACCTATCTAACAGTAGATGTACAGAAAGATGAAATATAAATTATATTATACATATGTACATAACACACACAACACAAACTGGCAGGACTGCATGTAACACAATGCAAAACGCTGATATAGTGCAATCACATCAGGACATGTGGTGTAAAACAAAAGCAACCCCTGCAAATTTAGGCTGTGTTCTTCCCTCAAACAGAAAACACTGATATGTGGTTATACATGAAGTGCTCCACTGTGTTTTTAAACTTCATAAACCCTAACTAGAATCATATGGATAATTTCGGACCTGGACTTGCCAATCTCTACTGAACTAAAGGTAAAAGGACTTGAAAACTACCACTACATGACATTACAAGGTGGACCAGAGAATTTAGAGCTTTGGAGCTGTAGACAGACTAATAATAAAGGGTTACTCAAGCATTTGTGAATGAAACAAAACACAACTCTGAAGGGGGTTTTTAAAGATTGTGTTGTAATGGTCATGAAAGAGTCAGTGTTTTTTTAGAAATGAAAAACAAACTGGGACTAAACTTTATTTAACCGAAACAAAATTCATGTGCAAAACAAATTACTTTTTGTGTAGTAAAATGTACCTATGTCTCCAGTATGCAGCTTTGTAAATTTCAAAGTCGGGGATATCCATGTCATCCCTCTCCCAGGTGCACTGGTCATACGTCAGGTCTCTCCATTTCACCAGGTAGTGGTACATGCCCTTCTTATCCACACTGGAAGATACAAAAAACAAGCAATATATCGCACTTCAGAATTTGTTATCACAACAGGTGTAATGACACTTTGCACAACTTGTTTTATTATTGTTTTACCCTAACTGTTTAATGTTTTGCTATTTTTTTATTATTATTAAATGTTCAGAGCTGTAGCCTAAATCATTAAGCCAATACAATGAACTCCTAACTTATCACATATAGACTACATTAAAGCAGCAGGCTAATAGTGTTATTTTATTTATGAGTTTATGTTCTGTTTTATTTAGTTTTTGGTCTTCTGAGGCCCAACAAAAATAACAATAAAACTGAATCATGACCCATGTATCAAAATAAGAATCAAATAATCACAAAACCCGAATCGTTCCACCCCTAATATGTAGAGTAACAAAGACGTGTTACCTGTGGTTTATGATGCGGTGTATGATCATCCATTCTGGCTTGATGCCGTATTTGTAGTATTTATCTTCCAACATGGCATACTGAGGATCTTTGGCCCTTCTCTTCTCACTCTTAACTACACCGTTCTCGTCCTCATTCCCTGAACCATAATCCAGACTGGGAGGCTCATCCATGTCCGTCTTCCTCTGGTAGTTTCTGTACATCACTGAGTGGAAGATCTCCAACTGGAAAAATACACCAAATAGAAATTAAGCAATTAAAGTCAAAAGCATAAAGGTGTGACAAACAAGGAGTATTCTGATCATAAACTCAATTTAAAGGTGCACTGTGTAACGTTTTTGGTGGAGGGTCCATCAAATGGTTTTTATCCTCTAAAAAATATTGCCAGAGTCAGACCATTTCTTTCTCAAGCCGTTGCAAAGACTTTAATACATGCTTTTATAACAAACCGTGTTGACCACTGTAATGCTCTCCTTTCTGGTCTTCCAAAGAAAATTACAGCTCCACTGCCGCTACTATAAAACACTGCAGCATGGCTGCTGACAAGGACCAGGAAGAGAGCGCATATCACACCAGTACTCAAGTCTCTGCACTGACTTCCTGAGAGCTTCAGGATAGATTTTAAAGTTCTTGTATTGGTTTATAAAGTTCTTAATGGTCTTAGTCCTATTTATTTATCTGCTTTTATCATATGAGACCACTCGGACTCTCAGGTCCTCAGGTAATCATCTTTTAACTGTCCAAGAGTCCAAACTCACGGTGAGGCGTCATTCAGTTTTTATGGCCCCTGTCTATAGAACAGTCTACCTGAGGATCTAAAGTCCGCTGCGAGTGTTTATATTTTTAAAAGTAAACTCAAAATTAATTTAGTTAATTTAATTGAAACTTTTACTTGTTTTAAATTATTATTATTATTATTTTACTTAGTCTTCATCTAATTTTAGCTCTCCATTATTTTAATTTTTTTTTTCTATAACCTTTAGGAACTTTATGTTTTATGTTTCTGTCTAAATTGCTGCATATATGGAAGAAACAATGGGGTGGGGGTGGTGTTGCTGTTGCTTTTAATAATTGTAATTTTTCTGTTGCATGTGAAGCACTTTGTGCTACATTTCAAATGTATGAAAAGTGCTATATAAATAAAGTCTGATTGATTGATTGATTGATTGATTGATTGAAATGTTTCTCCATGGAGGTGTGTTTGCTTTGTCTGGAATGTTTCACAGTATGGCATTAAACCTTTCTATCTTCATGGAAATCAGCAATGACATATCCAAAGAAACAAGCAATTGACGGACCCCCAACCAAATGTTGCATAGTGCACCTTTAAAGAGGCTTTGTTAATTAGACAGTCATTAAGATTCATCCAAATGGTTAAAGAGGGGGCATTTTACTTCTATGGGTTATTAACTGCAAACATATAACATAGTTAGATCACCATGTTACCTTTTATTGTTTTGAAAATTCTAAGTGCAAGTCACTTCCCCTTCACAACATAATCAGCGTGCATCCCGCTAATAAGACTACTGCACATCGCACTATCGCATCAGGTTTGTCAAATTGGGCTGAACATTGCACAGAATCTTACAGTTAACCGTATGGAGGGTTGCATGGATGACATCAGTTGAGAATATGCCCTCTTTAAAGGTGCATTGTGTAACTTTTCTCGTGGAGGGTCTGCTACCTGCTTGTCTTCATAATAAGTATTTTATTGCTTTATTGAATGTTCCACAGCATTGATCTTTTCTATTTCCATGGAGATAAGAATGCCACTAGGCCAAGTCATAGGTTAAATCTGGGCAAACCTGCTTTTTTTCAGTGTATTTTTGAGCAATAAAAACACATGTAATTGAATAATATTTGATAGATAAATTTAATACCATAGTGTGGAACAGGGCGAAAAGTCTAACCCAGGCACCTTTAAAGTGCATTGATAATGTAGTAATAATCTATTTGTTTCACAGCGCCTGAACCTTGTACAGGACTGCAGTACAGCTGGACTTTCTCACCTGTAGTTCTGTGATCCATGTGCAGTGCCAGTAGGACTGACCAGCCAACTTCACAAAGAACTCCCGCTCAGCTCTGCCTTTCATGGGGGGTGGAGGGGGGGCATCTGGGGGGGCATCAGGAGCAGGTGGCACAGGGATGGGCGGAGGCGGCTCACCCCACCGCCAATGGAGAATTTTCTGAACACGACCTTTGATGGGTGGACACTAAAAAGATGATAACAACAGTGGAATAAATGTTTTTTGTGGAACATTTCATCATAAAACTAGGCCTGTCGTGACAATTATTATCTTTTTACTTATCGTTCGATATATGTACATTTGGTCAATATTTAACAGGGTATTTTTTCTTTGCGCCAGTGGGGAACTTTTTGTTATGTTTGTTAAATAAGATCAAAGATCTTAAGATCTGTAGAAGGTTGAGTAAATCATTTCTGTGACTCATTATAGATACAAACTAAGCACTTATGTTTTATTCTACTGTTTATTTATTGCTATGAGCACTTTTTTTTTTTTTACCTCATTGTACATTTTAAATATTTTTATGGAGATAATTCTGCTGTAGGGTTCTTGTGTCAGTGGCATAAATTAGTTTCAATATTATCGTTTATCATCTATATTTACTTCTGTATGATATCACACTTTAAAATTTGTTATTGTGACAGGCCTAGTTACATAGATTATGTTTCTTTAAACAAATCTTTGCATGGGGAATTTAGTTATAGCATATAAAAATAGGTCCCACATAAAATATGTATCTTGTAAAATAAAACCGTATCCTAGTGAAATACCATAAAAGTCAAAATGATAAGATTAAGGCAGCTTAGTCATATAGTCTATTTTTATTGTACATATAAAGTATACCCTATTCTTAAAACCCAGCCTGAACACAACCAAATGATATCTGCTTCCATCATAAATCCATTAGAAGACCATAAATTCTACATTTGGAGCTCTAAGTATCACTAAATAAGCTCCAGTGAAGCAGCAGAACACTTAAACTAGAGGAGAAAGTACGGCGAGTCCTGAATAAGACATAAACAGTAATGAAATTAAAGGAAGAGGAGCAGCTCACAGTGCATCTGGGACACAGCCATTCTCCGTTGGGGATCTCCGGCAGTGGTGGGTTGAGACAGTGGATGTGGTAAGAGGAGGTACACGTATCACAGCATAAGAGTTCTCCGCCATCTTTACAAACTCGACAGAACTCCATGTGGTCATCCTCCTCCTCCTCGTTGCCGGTTACCATGCCGATGCTCACCTCCGAAATCACCCGGTCCTCACTGTCCTCCTCAAAGTCCTCAAAGTCATCATCTTTAGCCTCCCATTGGATGCCCTCTTTTTCCTGGAAAAGGGGGACATACAAGTTAGAATAATCAGAGCAGTAAGTTAGTCTGAAGGAGAAAAGTCAGCAGTGAGACAATTAAAGATTGTTTTATATTAAGACTGGTTGTTTCTGTAGGGTAGTCAGATTGTAAAAAGACAGGACAGTTAATTGATACTTTGCAGTTGGTCTGAAGCCGTTACTTAAGTTAGACTTAAATCTGACCTGAAAGATCTAACTTGGCTGGAACTACACCACAAGGTGAGCTCACTGTTAAGTCTGTCAGACATGACATGACAGTCACAAAACTAGCATTAGCCAACTGTTTTACAGTTAGTCACTTGCATTTTGTTGAAACGCAAACAGATAAACAGGACCATAAATGCTCGTATTGATCACAGACTACAGAAAATATGTTGTTTAAATCCATTTTGTATTTTTTCTTGGGTTTTCAGACAATTGTAAAACGTTTTTGTCTGTGTTTGCTAAAGTGTGCATTATGGTAATTTCTAAACATTCTGCCACGCACATACAGTATATGCTGAACACCCCCAGCGTGATGTCGTTGCAAAGTATCTATAGGCAGAAGCATGCTGAAGTTAAAAAGCTTCCGGAAAGGTCAGGTCTGTCAGTCAGATCAGGGAAGTGATAAGCTTGGTGGATGTGAGAGGATGAAGATCATAGAGATACTGTAGATTGAGACAAATAATACTTTAAAATGTAATTATGAATGTATTTATCTTTTACATTACTTTACAAACTTATTTAAATAGGGCAGATTGTAATTAAACACTGGCTATGAAGGGACACACTGCTGTCTGTACACAATGATGAAAATAGGTCAGAGGATGAGATCATGTTACAATAACAAGGTCATTTTATTTATAATTCATAGACAACTTTTATGGAATTGTAAAAATCATAAAAATAAAATATGAAATTTGTGTATCATCTGCAACATATGTATTATAATTGAAAAACAACTTCACAGTTTAGTCAAAAATACAAACAAAGTACCTACCTACTACCTAAAGGTCCTATATTACGCAAAATTTACTCTTGTTAGAATGTTGTTACCTCATCAAAAACATACCTGGAGTTGTGTTTTGTTTCACTCACATGTTTGAGTAACTCTTTATTTTTAGTCTGTCTACATCTCTGAAGCTCAAAAAGCTCTGTTCCACCTTGTGATGTCATGAAATGGTAGTTTTCAAGTTAACAACTACCTTTTACCTTTAGTTCAGTTGAGACTGGCAATTCAAGGGCTGACTTTATCAAAATGATTCTACTGAAGGTGTATGGAGTTTAAAAACACAGTGGGGCACTTCCTGTATTAACACATGACATCACAAGGTGGAACACTGTGCTTTCCGTTTGAACGAAGAACTCAGCCTAAATATGCAGGATTTGTGTGTTAAACATGTGTGAATGAAACAAAACACAACTCCAGGTATGTTTGTGATGAGGAAACAACATACAACTACACTGATCAGAAAACAGCGTAATAAGAGTCTTTAACTTAATTTATTCAGTCCAGTTCTGTCCAGTAGCTTGATATTCACCAACTACAAGAAATCTACCAAAATGAATCACTTGCACACGTGCCACTACCACTACACAGTATCTGTCCAACGAATAACTGTAATCTGCTGTTCAATGTAAAAACCTTTATATTTTCTCCTAAATTTACACAATACAGCAGAAGAATTATGGTGGCATTGATACTTTGCAGCTGATGTCATTAACATTCTAATGGTAGTTGAAGCTAACCGAAGGCACTGCTCTGTCTCAAGGTCTGTTACTCAAGTTCTTTCTCTGTTTCTCTGGATTTCTCTGTTACTCAAGACTTTGATCTGAGCTTTCTTTTAACATAATCTCACCAGAGAGAAGTGACTTAGCTGGAACTACAACAGGTGAGATGACACCTAGCTAGCATTAGCCAACAGTTTTTTTTCAGTTAGTCACTCTCACCTTTTTTGTTGAAAAAAACAAAACAAAACACCTAAACAGGACTATGAATATTCTTGTATTGATCACTCCTGAAATGTGCTTTAAATCCATTTTCTAATTTTCTGGTGTTTCAGACTATTTAAAATCCTATCTGACTGCTTTCTCTAATGTGTGCATTGTGTCACTATGGTAACTGCTGAACATTCTACCACAGACATACATGCTTACACTTTAATGCTTATACTTACACAGTGTGGACAGCTCCATTTGCCCTCGGGGGCCTTGTCCAGCTCGGGCTCCAGACAGACTAGATGATAGGCCCTGGGACAAGTATCACAGAGGATGATTTCGCCACCCTGCTGGCAGACCTCGCAATAGTCCTGGTGGTCTGTCTCGTACCCATCTGCCTCCTCATCGCCAGGGACAGGAAGCAGGTCTATGTGTGGAAAGTTTATATTAATAGATCATTTTACTTTGTCATGGATGGTAACATACAGTTGTGCATATCCATAATTGACCTGTGGCTTTATGCTTACTAGTCTTCTTCTTCTTCTTTGCAGGCCGTCCACGCTTGTTCTTTTTGACCCGTGCGGAGGAGTCAGATCGGACAGAGGAGCTGTGAACACTGGAGTCCTCTTGCTCAGACTCATCCTCTTCCATATCATCACTCTGAAAGGAAAAACATGGGAGGTTTAAAGCAGACCTGAATGTGTGGCTTTGAATGTTTTTATATTGTGTTGGTTTTATTGGAAATCACTTTGGTCACCTTGAGTTTTGTAAAGGGCTCTATAAATAAAGTGTGATTGATTGACTGATTGACCTATTATGCAAAATCGGCTTTTTAGAGCTTTTAACCCTGTTACAGCTATTTCACCTTTCACCTCATCTTTACCCTCTTAAGTTGTATTTAGCGTGATTCATGCATGTTCGGGTAATCTTTAATATTCAAGGTTGCCATTTTGCAGTATTCAGGAGCTACTGGAGCTACTTACATATTTTCTCTTTGTTATTTGTGATGTGTTAGCTACTGTGCCTTAGTAATTTCCCTTGTGGATCAATAAAGTTTGTCTAAGTCTAAGTCTAAGTCTAAGAGTGATACGTGTAGGATTTAGTAGCATCTCATAGTCCTTTTGGTACAAATGAAAAAAAAAATCCAGGACTCACTAGCTTCACTTGCAACTATCCATAGGAGGTGCCCACAACTGCGCGGCTGTGTTTAAGGTCATCTCCCATTGGGCACAGCAGTTTCTTTCAGTCAGCGGACTTGTTTCTTTTATTAAGTCGTTTGGGATCAATATTGCAATTTAAAATGTGTAAATTATAACAGAATGATCCACAGGTGTCATAGATTATACTATACAGCAGAAAAAAGCTAAATATATCTTCTTTAAGAGACATGGTTAGTACAAACCTATTAAATTATGTGTTAATGATACTCACAGAGCAGCTCCTTTTCCTCTTGGCTCCAATAGGTGATAACTTGATACGAATCGGCGCCATCTTTTTAGCCTTAGCAAGAGCTTTTTTCTTATCTGGGACACGTGGACTTTTGCTGCGCTTCTTATAGCCTGGCCCTGGAGAATATAACATAAGGGAACACATAGAATAAATGAGGTGTGTTCTGTGTACTGCTAAAAATAAGGTTCAACGAATATTGTGTCACACCAGAAAGAATCCATTGTATTAATTTAGTGTCTAAAACAATGTGCATTAGTCCTTTAGTTGGTCAATGGTATCTTAGCTGACCAAATTTTGTATTAATAAGATAATCATTATATTTGGATTTATATGAGACAACAGCAGAAGTGAGTGAATGAGTTAGTTAAAGATTTTTTTTTTTTGGTATTTATAAGTAAAACCAGACAGGAGAGCACTTTTGGGACAGGCTCTGGTCCCTGTCCTGCTTGATGGACTCCACAGACTATCTATCCAAAAATGCAGAGTAAACTTAAATTAAAAATAGTCACAAGTTTAATCTCTCTTTAAATAAAAACATTGTCTTCTAGTTATTTTTCTGTATAAATGCTGTGAGTACAGTCAGATACTCAATAATGTGTGAGTTTTAAGAGCTTTTGCAATGCCCCCTTTTTAGTCGTCAGTCACTATTTCATCCTTGTTTTCTCCTATGGCCTCTTGTATATAGCTGAGCGATATATCTGTATGATACTATATTATATATTTTTTATTTGTACTTGTACTTACACATATATTATATAATTATGCCTTATTTGATACCAGTCTCTTGTTATTTTTGCTACTTATTTTATTTTTTTATAATTATTAATTATAAAAAATATATACATTATATATAAAATATATAATAATTATTATAATTATTTTATTTATTATTACCATTTACCATTTTTGCTTTTTGTTATTATATTATATTGTGATGTGTAAGCTACTGTGTCCAAATAATTTCTCTTGTGGATCAATAAAGTTTAAAGTCTAAGTCAAATCAATTCACAGGACATGTCTACAGCCTCCTTGCTCCAGTACACTGGAAGTGTTTGAGCAGTTCACCTTTGCCCTCTTTGGTCTTGGCTTTGCGGATGGGCGGAGGCTGTGGAGGGGGCTCTGGAGAAGCGGTTGCTGCAGAGACCTGCTCGGCAACAGCGATGGCGGCGGCAGCGGCCGCAGCGGCGACAGCAGCAGCGTTTCCTTTGAAGGGGTTGTTTGAGCTGAATTCCCTCCACTTGGCTCCCAGGATAGTCATCATCTTTGACATAGGGATCTTCGGATTCTTCTTTGCAATCATTGGCCTGAACATCACAAACACAGAAACATAGACGGAAATGCAGATGGATCGGTACTTAATTTTGTTACTGAAGTAAAAGTACAGATAACTGTGTTTTATATTGTTATCACAATATAAAACACAGTTATCAAAAATCACATATTTTTCTCATATCGTGCAGCCCTACTACATATGTGGCCAAGCAGTTCAATCTGAAATCCAAAATAAGGAAGCGCTATTAAGATATTCAGCTTGTGCAAAAAGCATAGCACAAAAGCATAATGTTCAAGGATGTACGTACATGCCTCAAGCAGTTTTATCATAAATGTAAGATTATATGGAAGGATCCTGATATACAGTATAAGGCCTCTTTGTCTCACAGTAAGATGAGAGACTACAGACTGCAAAATACAGGACTATGGGAGCGAGGAAAAGTTATTATATTAATCTGTGCTTTAAAAACACATAGCATTGACTGAAAAAAATGTATTTGATTTGTTCACACTTTCAATCTGCATGAGATCTGGTCAAATACAATGTTATATTTTCAACAGCAATATAAGAATTTCAATGGCAAATAAAATGATGGAAATTAGCAAATTGCTGATAAATTTATGTGGCATAAATAAAACTATTTGCAAACAACAAAATATCTTGCCAAGTTGTTTTATTCTCTATACATATTCAGAAAGGCATGAGATTCTTGCATTAGCTCAACAGGTTGTATTTCAGTGTCCTAGTTCATATTTCAATTATGTTAGTCTAAAATCTAAAATAATCTAAAATGTGCACTTGAGCTGTATGTTAGTGTCAATTGCTACATATACATTTACATATTTACTTTTTAATTAATCAGCGCCACTTTCAAACAATATAAGAGAATTACCTCATGAACTGGCTGAAGGCTTTGTAGTTAGTGAGTTCTCTGTAGTCCTCCTCTGTGAAGGTATGATCAACATCCTCCAGACCCCACTCTTTAGCCAGTTGGGCTGAGGTTTTCTGCTCAATGGGTTGCTTTAGGACAAACAAAACAAGAATCATGATGAAAATTATGATAATGCTGGTCCGCAAAGCTCAAAATGCTCTGTTCTACCTTCTGATGACATGAAGCGGTAGTTTTCAAGTTAACAGCTACCATTTAAATTTTGTTCAGTAGACATTAGCAATTCCAGGGCTGACATTATCCAAATGATTCAAGTGAAGGTGTATGGAGTTTAAAAACACAGTGGAGCAATTCCTGTATACCACATGACATCACAAGGTGGAACAGAGTGTTTTCAGTTTGAGAGAAGAACTCAGGCTAAATATGCAGGGTTTGTGTGTTAAACATGAGTGAATGAAACAAAATACAACTCCGTGTTTGTGATGAAAAAACATTATAACATAGATAGAGAGCGTAATATGGGCCCTTGAAATAAAAATATAGGGGGTCATCAGTTACCACATGGCTCATTAGCCCTGAGCAAGCTTCCAAACTTTAAATATATAGATTTTTGAAAGTCTATGGGAAAAATTAATGGGAAATTTACTTCCAGAGGCAGTGAGTGGGCTCCATTGACTTGGGTAGAAAAAAACATGTACCTTTGTAGTCTCTTCTTGACTGCTATCCCGGTCTCCATCATCTTTTTTCTTCTTTTTTGTTTTCTTTTCTTTGCGTTCTTTATGTTTCTTCTTTTTCTTTTTCTCCCCAGATCCATAATCACTGGCTATACTGTCCGAATTGTTCCCAAAGTCCCTGTCTCTTTCTCTATCTGACTCTCGTTCTATATCACTGTCCTAGAAAAACACAATACAGGCTCAGCTCTTAATACAGTTGGATCTAAAACAACACATAAATTATCAAATAAAGGAGCACAAACAAACGCACAATTTTTTTTCGCTTTTTGGTTTTTACTGGTTTGCCATCTTTCTCTTTCTTCTTGATGTCTTTCTTTTTTTTCGGACGGCCTTTTTTCTTTGTGGGAATCTCTCTGTCTGATAAATCACACTCATCACCTGAAAGGGAGAGCAGAGGGTTAAGGAAACAAACCAGGACTCTGATTTATGGACAATTCATCCACAACAAAAGTCTGACCTTTGACCTTATCTGAATGATGACACTTGTTAAATTAGATACAGTTTGTTTGATAAACGCATATAGCAGCACATGGCATTTCAATACAACAGACACAACAGTCTTATAAAGAAAAAGGTTAGATCAAAAAATCTATTCCTTTTTATAAGTAGCCAACACAAATTGTTCAAATTATTTAAAAAATAGAACAAATGTATAATTATCAGCATAGCCTATACCCTGTAGCTTAACTTTTCTGGTTGAGGGTCTGTCACCCGCTTGTTTCCATAAGTAGGTGACTTTGCTTTGCTTGGAATGTTACGTAGTAGGTCTTTAAACTTATATATCTCCATGAGGATATGCAGGTGACACCACCAGGCCAAGTTACAGGTCAGAGCTATGGCTAGACAAGCTCTAACGCTCAGTCACAGTGAGTAGCCTATGTAGGGTTTTTTTTTTTTTTTTTTTTTCAAGTTTAATGTCATACTGTGGAACATTCCAGGGAAAGCACCTCCACCAGAAAAGTTAAATAGTTCACCTTTAAATGCATAGAGCCAGACTCCTCGATGTATCACTGCAATTCTAATATTGAATACTGAAAATAGTGAACGTCTGAGTGAGCAAAGGAGTAACTAACCACATTCCCTTGGTGCAATATCATAACCGCAGGGAAGGCAATTAAACTTGCAACCTGACCTAAGTAAAAACGCGACATACACAAGAAGCACGAGAGATAGTAGTGCCGTCTCAGCTTCAGAGAAATGCAGTAAAGCATAAAGCAGAACCCAAATACGGGCAGCGTTTCGCTGTTCGCTCAGCCTGTTCGCTACAGGCTGCGTTTTGTCGGTTTTATTGTTTGCCTTTGTCGGTGCGCGCTCCCACCACCAGCACCGACTGACTCCCCCTCCCTCCCTCACCCCGTTAAACAGGCAGCCCCGCTTCCTCGCGCCTCTCCGTGCAGCGCTGCCGCTCCACGCAGGCCGGGGGCGGCAGCAGCGTGCACGCAGGAGTCGGTGATGCAGAGGCCGCTCGTGCCGTGATGTGATGAACTGGAACGACTTCCTCTCTCTTCTCGCGCTTTAATTCCCACTACGGGACAGTAACCACTGATGTGGCCGCTGCGAGGGGTCGCGGGAGGGTGAAGGCCCTCAACGGGAAGCCAGACACTAATTCATCTGTCGTGCACGGCGGCGTGTCTCTGGCCAATTAACTTGAGTTTAAAACATGGAATGGTTGCTTGCTATTGCACTTTGCACAATGCACAATGGAAATGCACTATCGATCCAATAGTAGGGCTATTTATTTTAGTTTCATTGGGCACTTTCACTGTAACTTCTTCTGCCAGAAACTTCCAGAACGTCACATGTATTCAATCATCTGCTGCAGGTCAATATGGCACCACGCAAGGAGAGGTCCAGTACCTCGCAGAAAGCAGTGACAAGCTGAAAACTACAGTTTGACATGATTTGGTGTGCGCTACTTCAGATGGAGCGCTAAGCTGCTACAAAGGAGAGTGGAGTCTCTACATATGAGAACAGACTCTTGCCTACAGAACAGAAAGCATGAAACCACATTGTCTCATATTGACCCGTCAAAGAGGAACAGAGACGAGGGGGGTAGACTTCATGTCTCACGCCGTGATTTCACACTAGTCTTTATGTGTGCACAGCTAAACTAGACATCATCTCCATGAAGGAGTAGCCTATACAGCCCGGGGCAGTGGGAGTCCATGTTGGTGCCAGTCTTTCATGCCGAGAGCATTTTACCCTTCAGGGCGACCTTATTACCCCGCACACGGGCTCATTTACATAGATGACATGCATGTCTGCGAACTGCCAAAGGCTAGAGACAATAAAGGAACTAGGAGGAACCTAAAGCGGACGGAGTTAGTTTGAACTTTGTAGAGATGAGCTGCGTGGTATGAGGAAGTCATTTGAAGAACTTGGATATAAAAACACAGAAACACATGTGTCTAATATTAGTCATCTGACAAATTGCACGAAGTGGTTTGTCATGCATGCATCCTTTTGCAAGAGATCCGACTCGCGAGTATCACTGCCGAGGAACCTATGAATGATGTTAATGGGGAGAAACTTCGTGCATCTTTTGGAAACATTCTTGCACAAATGCAAAGGGATTTCTGATTTCCCTGTACCAACTCGGGTCCTGCTTGGGTCTACGAGCCACATCGCACAGGGGAGCTCACACACGGACACAAATTTAAGCCTTGCCGCTACTTTTAGCGGAGCATTTAGCGGAATGGGCAGTGTTTTTATTTGTTGTGCGCGCCCCCGGCTGCTCGGCCAGCTTTCGTACTGTACCTGGCGCGCCAGTGGCGGTCGTTGCAGTTTCCCGAAGCGCTGCCGGTGAGTTTATGTCGCTCGTGTTTTCGTCTAGATCTCCCTCGTCGTCTTCTTCATCAAAATCCCCTCCCTCGGAATTAACCACCATGCCCTCTTCTTCCTCACAGGAGCGGAGAGGAGATGACATTATATTCCTGTCATTGGCGCCGTCCTTGTATTCAAAAAGCGAATTCTTGTCCGATTATATGATATTTATTTAATATTCAAATCGGCACAGAAAAAAGTGGGGGGCGTTTTGGAATATTTTACACTAGGCAGAGCAACAAAGATGGCCGCCCTCTTATATTTATTTTTTAACAACCCCCCCAATAAGAAAAAATCCCCTTACATAAAAAATGGCTGACTATATTATTTCAGAACGTACCCCCTCCTCCTTTCTCTATCTCTCCCCGTCTCTCTTTCTCACTCTGCGCGCCCCCTCCCTCCATAAAAACGTACACATTGTTACAAGAAAAAAGGGGTGTGTGGCTGCATGTAAGTTATATTGTTAGTTGTTTGTTTCTCTTCCCGTTTGCCCCCTCCCTCTCTGGATGGCTCCCCCCTCAAAGTCCAGATCAGTCACGAACCCGGCCGCCGACTTGCCTCGCCTGGTGTCACTGTCACTTGCAAGATCACAACACGCAACACCTCTCGCTTTCTGCATTGCACAAATCTATCAAATATGGCCACCGTACAGTCTCCGGAGCCCCCACCGCTGTAAAAAGAATTATTTTGGAGCAGCGGGGTTGTGCGCGAGTGCTGGGGAGGGAATGAGCGTGAGGGGGGTTGGGAAAATCTGCCGCAGCCATGCCCAGACTTACATCAGATTGTATTGCTTAAAAATTAACTACTTGTGGTGGGGAACAAAACAAGACAAGGTATACAAACTCCCATTCTCCCTTTTCAAATCCTAACATTAACCAACTCACAGGGCACAAAGCGTTCCCCAAATGCAGGTGTAAAAATCCAGTCAGTGAAATGGTAAGTACTTGCTGTATTAGAAGCCTCTCCAAAGCAGAAGCCTGTGTCAACTGGCAGTAAGGCCATGGGAATCCCTAGACCCCAGCCAGCCCGAGGTGGCTGCACAGGGCACCCTTGTTTTGACAAAAGGGATTGCAATTTGCATGTCATATTTCACATCCAAAGCTCACTGCATCATCAGGGTCAGACACAATGGAGCAACTGTGGGCTATACATACTTTTATTTTCATTTGCATTGGGAGTCGTGTGTAGCCAAGTGCTATAGGTTTTCACAGGCATATTCAATGTACCACTGCAATATGCATAAACGTGCATTAAATAAGGCAGCTGACTGTACACTTTAGCATACACATATACATGGTGTGGTTCATTATGCTAATTAAAAACACCCAATATCTGAAAGACCGTGTGTATTCAGTGTTGTATAGGTTTGAGTATTCTGTTGTTACAGTGTATTCGGCTACAGCTTTAAGATTAATTAAATAGAATCGCTCATTACTATTTAAACTGATATTAGGTCAAATATTATGACTGCAGTTAAAATGTAATAATCTATGGTGATAAAGTTACCTATACTCTTGAGAATGCTGAATCCTGGTCACTGGTTTGCCCTCAGTAACTACACATCATGTAGACCAGCTTCTGAGACAGCCTGGCCCACTTCCATGTATCCTGCTCGGCTGCAACAGGTGTCGACATCCTGCTGCCACAACAGAGAGGAGAGGAATTTGTTAGTGCCTGATCCAATGGCCACATCTGCCAAGACTCTCACACAGACAGAGAAGATGCTGTGTGTGTGAGGCTGGAGACCCCCGCTAAGCCTCTGGCCACAGAGGAGACGATGGCTGCCAAAGGCTGGCTAGACAGCTTCAGAAATACCCCCGGTGTCAGTGAAGCTCGGTACATGACTGTGCTCAAGTGTCTTACTATGTCTGTGCGAAAAATGAAGCTGTGTTCTTCTCATAAGCCGCAGGCCCTGACACAGTGCTCCAGTGAGAAGCAGTGACTCTCTCCCAGCACCCCGTGTCCGTTTGGCAGAGAGACATGCTGAGGATGAGAGGGAAAAGCGCCTCCCCTGGGTGCTGCACACTCGCTAACCCAGATTTTATTCAGTGTGACACAGAGGAAGACACAGCTCCTGTGCACCATTCAGAGCCGAGCTGTCTGAACTGAGGTAACCCAGAGAGAAGAGGAGACAGTCACAGTACAGGCCAGTGAAGGGACCATGGGTATGCCTGTCACCATAACTAATTTTGTGTGTGATATATTGTTGAAGTAAATATAGATGATAGATTGTAATATTGAAACTCACTGGTGCCAATGACACAATAAATACAACACAATTTAAATCACAAAAATCTAAAATATTGTTAACAAACCATGAACTGCAATAAATACATAGCAGAATGAAAATAGTTTGCATCTGTAATGAAGTTATTCATTCAACCTTTCATTCAATCTTATTGTATAACCAAAAATAGCCCAAAATTTCCCAGGAGAGCTGCAAAGAATTGACCCAAAAAATATTGTTCCCGCTTCATATATTGAAGCCAATTTAAGTACTTATCATGACAGGTACAGCCATGGGGAGTTCATATAATATTATTTACAAAGACTTCACCAGGATCATTTTTATGAGATGTAAAAGTGCAACAAAAATTACAACAAAAATGTTGTGCATTATTTAATGATTTACTTCCAATTACATTAACTTTAATAAATCAGATGTTTATGTCCAGTTAGTTGGGTCCATTTTAGGGTACACACCTCTGCAAATGTTTTTACAATAACTGCGTTAGTAGATTTTTTTTTTTCACTCTAAATTCTGCTCCATAGATATTTGCATTCATGTCCTGCCGTTGATGAAGATAAAAAGATATAGGTTTTTTAGAAGATTGTATTTTTCAGACACAGTTAGTAGTTAGCACTAAATAGTCTTCCTCTTTGGTTGGTTTTATCTTATAATATATAGTTAAACAGAATGACTAAAAAGAGCATTTCAATTAGCATCTGATATTGAATTTTAGACCCCCTAAAGCAATAATTTGTCTATAATTTAATATACAAAATATTAACCAAATAATTTATAATAATTACAAGTAAAAATACAAACATATATATATATTTTTTTTTCTATTCTTAATACATCGATTATTGTTTTTCTTATAATTAGCTAAATAAGCTAAATTATATGTACAACATCCGGTTTCTAAGGTCCGTCAGAGAAATGCTTCCGTCAGCCAAATCAAGCGAAGGAGAAGGACAGGAATGGCAGCAATGTTTGAAGAAAATGGTCCTTCGATGCACGTAAGCCACAGTTTATTTGTGAAATTAAATTCACTGTGACACCGATAACTTACTAGGAATTTGTTATTCAATACGTTCATCAATACAATGTTTGAAATAAGTACAGTATTTGTGTTAGCCACTTGCTTGGCTACTTGCTAACTAGCTGTAAAATATTTTTCCCATATTTTACTTTACGATGAATGAGATGTGAATTCTCCATATGAAGCCTACTTCTCCATATGAAACCTAATTAATTAACCAGGATTATCAGAAAATACCTTATTTTGCTTTGTTGCAGCAACATAGCACAGGAAGTAAGTGTGTCATACATGCATATTAGCCTACATAATACATATTTTGCTTTATATTTTGTATTGTATCTGAGATTTATTTATTAGAAAGTAGGTGTGTCACAGTATATTTTTCCTCTGATTCGGCAGCCAGTAGTGTCCTCACCGTCCCAGGCCAGACAAAAACTAGAAGGACTTCTCAACAAGAATATGAGGATCCGAATGACAGATGGACGGACTTTGGTTGGACTTTTCCTTTGCACAGATAGAGACTGTAATGTCATTCTTGGATCAGCACAGGAATTCCTTAAATCTACAGGCAAGTGTTCTCCAACGACCACATACACATAAATGACCAGTAATGCAATTCCCATTTACATTTGCTTTCATTAGCTTTATGACACAGTACTTGCTCTGCAATCAAAAAGTCACATGAAAACCCTTCGCTATCTACTGATTAAAATCAGGTTAACGTTTGTTTTCTTTCCCTTCTTAGACACATTTTCCCAAGGTGAACCTCGAGTCTTAGGATTGGCTATGATTCCAGGGCACCATGTTGTTTCTATTGAAGTGGAGGCAGACAGTCTTGAGGACACGCAAGGCTTTGGAGTCAATCACTGACACATCTTTTCCTGTTGGGATGACATTAGGCTTGTTGAAGATGAGCAAGGTGACCTCCTTCACCCACCTTCATGGACTAAGTCTAAAGGCATGATGGGAAATGCAGTGCTGTCACTATGTGAGTCTGACTGTGGACTAACAGCTGATTGGGCCTGATATGTTTTGATCAGAAACATGGCGCCCTGCAGCTTGACAGTGTTCCTTACCCCTCTTTCTTAATCTCAACTCTCTTTTATATCATCATAAATGCGTTAAATGGGACAGATAATTGTGTTGTATAATACAGACAACATGATTAATATATGATCTTGATGAGCTAAAAGTCGTTTTCAGCACAGATTAGGCCTAAGCGCATAAATTCTATTGTGAGCTTTGTATTTTTCTGGTGCTCTGGTGGTATGTGGGGAAACTGGATAATGCATTTAAAGTTTTATGTAGTTTTATTCAGTGCAACACTTGAAATAAACACAAATTATGTCCTTACAATGTGACTCTGTATGATCTGAGGCTCCCTTGCTCTTCTTGGTCTTATGGAGTGTCCAAACTGACTTCATCCTTCTCCTCCCCTCAGCTCCAGGTGAAGATTTCAGCTGCTTAAACACCTTGTCTGGGCAGCAGTCTGTGGCTGACAGATACCAGACAGAAAGGTCAACTGGACTTGGTTTCATTTTTTCATAACTCACATCAATTTAAAATTGTCAACAGTTGATGCATATTGTGTATGTTTAACGTGCGTAAGATTTTATTTTTCAGTCTACTGGAAAAACAGTTGTTTGTAAAACATTTTATTTAGTTTACTTGAGCTTACCAGCCCAGTTATATGTGGCATAGTGAGTTTATTGCCACTATAGTACCCACCCAACAATAAAAACAATGTCAAGGATTTAAATATACATCACATAGGGATCACACAGTCGAACAGTTGATACTTATTTTAAAGCGTTTCAACAGCTTCTACAATGTAGAGCTGACAAAATAACTTACAATTTGCCTTTTCATTTAAATATACCTTTAAAAGTGTATGATTTGCATCACATAACAGTATGTTTATAGATGTGCTCAATTCAAGATCAGTAACACTGACTAACCTGAGTGCAGAGATCTGTTTGACCTTTACATGAATGAGGCTCTGAGCCACTGGAGTCACACAATCTGCTGGGTAATTCAAAGGCTTTTATAAAACCTACAGTAACAGCTGAAGAAAAAAAAAAGAAAAAGGAGTGATTTTGTTTTCATGAATGCAGCGGTGTAATCAGTCTGTAAATGGCATCATGCTGAAAGTGAGAAACCTTTACATTGTTTTCATGACGTTTGAATGTGCCCCTTGTTTTATTTATAAATAAGTACTTCATCAGATGTTTATGTTCTAATAGATCACTTAAATTACTTCCCAAGAAGTAACACATAATATTGAGTGTATTGAAAACATGACTTAAAGTAAGGGATTAATGAAACCACCCAGGATTTCCAGAATCCTCTTTGCCATCATAGAGACAAATGTTGAGTCATCAAAAGTGCCGGACAGCAAACTGAAAATTCCACTTTTTGGAATACTGTAAGCAGAAAGCTTATGGCAATGCAAACAATGCAGAAAACTCCTCAGAAATGCACCTTTAAATGGCACAAACAAATTGGTAAAACCTGTAAAATGGTACATAGTCTTGAATAACACCAAGGCTTGATTTTCTTCAACCACAAACCTTGGTCAGTTCAACGCTTGCTTTGAAAGTCCTTTGTTTTTGTAGCCAGTTGTCTGTTTTTTTGGGGGGAAAAAAAAAAAAAAAAACCCAACAACTTTGATCCAGAGTGAGTAGAAGTCCAAACTCCATTAAAGGCATGTAAATCAAACGTCCCATAAACTCAATAAAAAAAAGTCTGCACAGAGCTCATCTCTAATTGTATTGGAACTTAAAATGGAAGCTGCCGCCGGACTCGAACGGGTTGAAATGGAAAGGCCAGCCTTGTCCACCGTGTCCACCCCCTCCACCCTGCTGGTTCTCTGGATCAAGAGGATCTTCGCCCTGGTCAAACTTCTGCCTCATTTCTGAAAAAAATATAGAATATCCAATCAATTTCTAATATAAATGCCATATGATAAAGTGAAATTTAAAAGGGCCCATATTATGTTATTTCCTGATCTGTTATAATGTTGTTTCCTCATCACAAACAAACCTGGAGTAGTGTTTTGTTTCATTCAGAAAACACTCTTTTCCACCTTGTGATGTCATATGATAATGCAGGAAGTGCTCCACTGTGTTTTTAAGCTCCACTGTGTTTTTAAACTCCACACACCTTCACTAGAACCATTTGGATAATTTCAGCCCTGGAATTGTCATTTTCTACAGAACAAAAGGTAAAGTGTAGCTGTTAACTTGAAAACGACCACTTCATGACATTACAGGATGGAAGAGGGCTTTTTGAGCTTTAGAGATATAAGCAGACTAATAATAAAGGGTTACTCAAACATGTGAATGAAACAAAACAATTGTTTTTAATGAAGAAACAACATTCTAACATGGCTTAAAGATCACAGCAGTCAGTTTTGTGTAATATAGGACCTTTAGTGACGTCTCTTACCTGGGTCTGTAAGCACCTCCTTAGCAGATGCAATATCAATGAATTTCTTTTCTGCTTCCTTCTTCTCTGATTCTGATTGAAAGTTATCAGGATGCCACTGTTGAGCCAACTTTCTGTAGGCTTTAGTAATTTCCTGCTTATTAGCATTTCTAGGGGGAAAAATTACTTGAGTTAAATTTTCTTTCCAACATGCTAAGATTCTTATAGTTTAGGATAACTTAGCTTCTTTACCTGCCAACGCCAAGAATTTTATAGTAGTCTCTTTTGCGTGAAAGTTTCAGTAGTTTCTGTGCTTTTTCCAGCCCTTCCCGAATTTCATTACTGTCACCATCAAACTCCCTTGCCTCTTGATAATCGTCCACAGCTAAAGGTTATAAAGGAGAATATTCCACACAATTATACAAAATTGATCATTTAAAGGCACACTGTGCCACTTTTCTGGTGGAAGGTCTGCTATCTGCTTGTCTCCATGGAGATGTTATGACTCTGCCTGGATGTTATGATTTTAAACATAAACATCTAGAATTCATTATGGGTGTTTTTATTGCTCAGAAATACAATAATTCCTTCTGTGAATAGGGGCGACTCTCCACAGATCTGAATTGTAATGTAGCGTAGTGCTGTAAACTGCTTGTCTCCCTCGTGATAGATAGGTTTAAGCTATACTGTGGAACATTCTAGACAAAGTAATAGCATTTCCATGGAGACAAGCAGGTGGATGACCCTTCACTAGAAATGTTTCATAGTGCACCTTTAGCAGTGTACATTGCTCTACATCTCTCTGGTTTTACCTTTTTCATATTCTTGATTGAGAATGTAAGCTTCAGCTCGATCTCTAAGAATATGAGCATTGCGCGGATCTCTCTCGTGAGCTTCTGAACACTCCTCAATGGCTTCTTGCGCCAATTTTTCCTGGGAAAGAAAGACAATTGTTATCACATTTTATTTTGAATAATGCATAAATAAAATATTTACCTTTACTAGGCAGAAACAAATCCTCTCTTTTGCAAGGTTGGTGTAGTACATGACATTTGGCTCAGTCTTCATCACTGATTCATATTTTTCAATAGCTTCGTGAAACCTAAGAGCCACACCCAGAGTCAGACAACTTTGAACAAAGAAGTACAAAAATATAAATTGTGGGAGAACAGACCTCTGCTCCTGAATGAGCTCTTCTGCTGAATCGAGCTGCTTGCTGAGTTTTTTCACCTGTCTGTAGTGGCTCAAACACTCTTTATCATCTTGGTCCAACTTTAAGCACTCTCTAATCTGACTGCACAGAAACAATATGTAAAATAGTGAATGGCAAGGCAAGTTTATTTGTATAGCACAATCTGTACACAAATTAATTCAAAGTGCTGAGTGAGAGTTAAAGCAACATCCAAATCAAAATGAGGCACTTCGCATGGCTTAGTTTGTTAATTCGTGTAATTTACTTCAAAGAGTCGTGGTGTTCTCCAAGACTGTAGTGCAGCAGGCTCAACTTCAGGTACGCAGCACGGTTGTCATTGCGAAGCCTTGTGGTGGGGGCCAGATCCTGGATGGCTTTCTGTGGATCTCCCATACGGATGTAACATTCAGCTCGAAGTTCACGCGATTCAGGATCCCAGGGTGAAATCTTAAGGAGCGAGACACTTTTGGTAATTTGTTGGACCTCCACAACACATTTTGTACTAGACCTACACAGGTTAAAGGTGCACTGTGTAACTTTTCACCTGTTTTTTTCTATGGAGATGTCACTTATCTGCCTGGAATGTTCCACAGTATGACATTAAACAGCTCTACCTCACATTAATTCAATTACAGGTGGTTTTAAAATTATCAAAATGCCTCGAAAAACAGGCATTCTCCACCGATCTGACCTGTAACTTGGTCTGGTTTGGTTTCCATAAAGATAGAAAGATTTAATACCATACTGTGAAACATTCCAGACAAATCAATAACATCTCCATGGAGAAAAGCATTTGTCAAACACTCCAACAAACTTGCACAATGCACCTCTAATTATGTAATAAAGTAATATTTTTATATTTTACAAAGTAATACTGTACAACCAAAATATGAACACACACCTCTATAACTCGTTCAAGCAGGTGAACTGTGGTGCTGTAGTCGCCTTGGTGATACGCAGCATGTGCCTCCTCTTGTAGCTCCTCCAACTCCTTCGTCTTCTTCAACTGATCATGAGCTTCTTCACTTTCTGCATTGCGCTGTAACTGCAAGTGGAGAACAGAAAATACCTTCAGAAATATTTCTTCAGACTATCATTGACAGTAGACAAGAGCGGTCTCATGTTGGGAAACCAGTTGTCCCTTAAAAACGTGTCCTCTTTCATGCTCCATGTGAAAGCTTATATATATATATAAAAAAAAAAAAAAACATACCACAATCTCAAAGTCCTCTTGGGCTTCCTGAGTGTTCCCCTGTTTCAGTAGTATATTCCCTCTTTGCAGCCTTGCCTAGGAAACAGAAGATTAATTATAGGAACATAGCAGAAAAAGATTGGTCTTTAATCTCGTGAAGTATAGTGGATTTGTACATACGGCTAAAAAGTCTGGCTTGAGCTGAATGGCTCTGGTCAGGTCTGGCAGTGCAGATTTGGACTTCCCCATAGCGAGGAACACTGCTGCCCGTTTGTAATAAGTCAAGTAATTTTTAGAATCCCCTTCTAACAAAGCACAAAGACATAATTGTAAAAGAGGTTATTAGCACCAGTTAGTAAATGACCTGTGGGAAACGTGCATGCTGTGAAATCTTACCCACTGCAGAGTGGTAGTGGGACAGGGCTTCAGCCAGCTGACCAGCGGCCAGGAGTTTGCGGCCCATTTCCAAGTGGTGCTCAATCTCAACTTGTGTTGCTCCTAGGACACCTACAATACAAAAAAAGATTATAGCCATCTCATTATATTATTTATATTCATCAATGTGAAACCTTATACCTTGCAGTAATATGAGGTTAAATGTATTCCATTTCTTATTGCTATGAGTTAACTCCCCAAGTGCTAGTATGAACAATTAGTAGCTCAATCATTGAATAAAATGTTAAAACGCATAAAGACATACAAAATGAGCCCCATCTCAGAGATACATTCCAACACTGTGCATGTGTGCAGTTTCCTCATGATGATAATCCCAAGGGGACATATTGTGGCAGCTCAAAGGACCTTAAAAGTGTACAAACAAAGAAACTCTTCACCCACCAACTGCTCAAATAGCAATATCCTTTTTTTAACATGTTGGTAACTCGAAACCGGACTCACCGTCCAGCTGGAGGTCCAGGACGACACAGAGCAGTGACAGGGAGCAAAGGATTCCGCTGACTCCAGCCCGCCGACAAGCCTCCATTACCGGCTTTAACCGCACCGTGACACCAAAGCAACCCTCTCTACCGATCAACTAAAGATTTATGTCATTTACCCTGATGTTCTTTCTAGCAATTCATCCTGCTTTCAGTAAGACCATCAGGAACAACAACGGCAGAATAAGAAACGACGGTGTATTTACAGTCCGCTGTGCCAAAGGTCCGTGTGGAAAAGCCTCTCAGCGAAAAGGTTCCTCTGGTTGTGATGTTTGTATTTTTAAATGTTTGTCTAATTAACTAAACTTCACTTGACTTTTGACACATTATAACAGAGAGCCTAAACAGATCAGCGCCTTCAAGAAACCTTTAGGTATTGAGCGCACCGGACACCAACACCGCCACCCTCTCTTTCTGTCCTACATTCCCAGGATTGGTCCGCCCGCAGCACGTCCGGGTTTGTCTCAAAACGTGGGCTGCTCTTATTGGAGGGATTTTTTTAACTCGCGCTTTCGCTTGCGGAGGGTTATCTGTTATCGCTTATATGATGTACAGTCAATGATTATCGCTATAAGCATCAGAGCTCAATTGTAAATGTACATCAAGTCAACCTTATCATTATTACTATGTTATTTATTATAAAAGTAATAATAATAAAAAAGTAAAAATAGAAAATAGTAATAATTACTGTAGATTTGTGTTTTTCAGACTACATAAACAATATTATATAAACAGTCTATGGCAATTACCCAGTGGTGAAATAATGAATCAGAAACATGCCTATTGTGATCTTTAAAGGGTTATTTTTGGATATGAAGCTATATTTAGAGTTGTTTTTAAAGAGTAGGCCAGCCAGTTTATTTATTTATGTAGTTTATACTTGACATGTGACTTAGCCTGTAGTACTGAGTTGACCACTTGACTAGATATAGATGTAATGAAATATCCACAATAAAAAATAAAAAATAAATACAAATCTTAAGCTGATTAATGGATTTCCAGAATAGTTTGGACCTGTTTATTGTGTGCACTTGTAAAAAAAAAAGAAAAGAAGAAATAAAACATTCTCGTTTAACAAACTAGAAAACTGTACAGCACAAATACGCATGTCATGTGCATGCTGACGTGATTAGAGTAAAAAAATCAAATATAATACAAACATATTAGGTTCAAAATCATCTCAACTTTGTACAACATTTTACAAGATCTTCTCCAAAGCAGCAGCCACCCAAAGTTCCACCTTGATCCTTCTTTCAGACATAGGCGTTGCGTCCGTAAGTACTGGCAGCCGCACTCCGGGCAGCCCCAGAATAGACAGTCCCCCTGCTGTGATATGGCAATGGACTGAACAAAACAAACACACACATACAAGATTGTGTTACATGGGAATAAGTAAGTAAGTAATCAGTAATAATAATAATGTAATCCCTTGTAGGCCCAGGTGGAAACAGACTACATGGGCTATTGTAATTTCACTGTGCAGATGATTCAGACACTACATTTCTATATTTTATTTTTACTTGTTCATGTACCTTTATATAATTATGCCTTATTTGTTTTTTTTCTTGCTAGTTTTGCAACTTATTTTGAATTTATCATTACCATTTATATTAATGTTCTTTGTTATTATATTATATTGTGATGTGTGAGCTACTGTGTCCAAATAATTTCCCTTGTGGATCAATAAAGTTTGTCTAAGTCTAAGACGCAGATAATGTATTTAGAGTACTTTTATTTATTTTCATGAATCTCTAACTGTATATTTTTTGTGTTGGTGTGGGGTAAAGGGCAGAGAAACACAAACATAAGAATGTACACCTAGAAGCAATTAATGACACTAATGTAATTTGTATTAGGCTACATGTAATTTTCCTCCAAAAAAAAAAAAAAAAAAAAAAAAAAAAAAAAGAATAAAAGTAGACCATAAGTATGTTATGATAAATCTAAAAAGTACAAATGTAAATGAGTACACTGGGAAGTCCTACAATTCCAAAAAGATCTGTGTTTGCTTTATGTGCCTGATGCTTAGTTACAGTTCTCATAAGCACCACTAAGAGGCGCTAAAGAATTAGAACTGGTCACAACAATAATCCCAATTGATTTTTTTTTTTTTTTAATGTTAGTGGGTTATAATTTGGTTAGATGAATACCTATGGGTCTTTGTTTTAACTTACTGCTATGGAGCCAGAAATCACATTTATTGAGGTTGGTTTTGCCTGGTTAGCAATAAGTCCTTTGTGACTATGCAAGATAATCCCAGTAAACAAATTTCCAAATGTACAGTATCATTACAAAGCATTATGTTTACTTATATATATACATCTATATAATTATGCCTTATTTGATACCAATCTCTTGCTATTTTTGCTACTTATTTAGAATTATTATTACCATTTTCTATTGTTGCTCTTTGTTATTATATTATATTGCGATGTGTGAGCTACTGTGTCCAAATAATTTCTCTTGTGGATCCATAGAGTTTGTCTAAGTCTAAGTCTAATTCAACAAATTAATGTAGAATGAACCAATAATTAGCCATAGCAGTTATGTATTCTACCCTCTACAGCTCAAATCTTTATAACTTTATAACATAAAAATGGCAAAAATCTCCCCACTATTATAAAGAAAGTGACACAAGATAAACACAGAGTCCCAAAATATATTCTTCCAGCTTTCATATTTTGAACAGTAAGTCAAGACAGGCCTATTATGAAGTTAGGTTTACTGAGGAAAGGTCTAAGGCTAATACATCTTATGCAGCCGAGTGGCTATTTCACCAGATGTGAATGATTAACAGTTTTTAAGGCAAAAAAAAAGATGACTAAGAACAGCATAGAAGATAGGCTATTAATCATTCCAATAATACTTAATAACATTATAAAGCAATAAAAACAATACAAACCACATAAGAGATGAGTTAATCCAGATTCTTGTTAATCATTAGGTATTTTATCATTTGTACTTGGATTCATATTTTAAACTGCATTATTTTGTGTTTTGTTTTTTTTAGATTTAGACAAACTTTAGTGATCCACAAGGGAAATTACTTGGGCACAGTAACTCACACATCACAATATATTATAATAAGAAAAAGTAAATGGTAAAAATGGTAATAATAAAGGTATAATAATATATAGTATAATATAATAATAATAATAATAATAATACATAGCAAAAACGATAGCAATGGTGGTTTAATTGTTTACCACAAAGTTAGGATAGAACTGAAATCAATGCAACAATACAACAAAAGCCCTCCCTTCTTTTGTATTGCTGTGTTGCCTAGTGTATCATGTGCAGACTTATCAACTAGACTGGTTGAGACAGAGATAAACTGGACGCAGATTAGACAATTGGAATGGTTGAACTCACCGTTTCTCATCTGATCCCAGTTTGCAGGAGCAGGTAAGACACGCCCCGCCCGCAATGGCCAATACCGCAGAGCACCAGCCGATGTACAGACCCTCTCCTATTTCATACCTGCCACATAAGACCCATATCAGCTGGAAGTCCCATACTGTATGCATCCTACAACAGATCAGATCAAAAAACTTACTTTGTTCCAACAAAGAGAGGATTAAAGAAGTCTTGGGTGATGTTGAAAGCATACCATGACACAGACACCAGTGTGCACAAACCTTAAGATAAGATAAGATAAGATAATCCTTTATTTGTCCCACAGTGGGGAAATTGCAGTGTCACAACGCAAGTTTCAGAAACAGTAGGAAAATAAGAGCATGCATCAAAATACCATACACTGAAATATTGGAGTAAAAAGAAAAAAAAAAAAAAGTGTCAATTTCTTTTGGCTTTTTATTTGTAATTTCATACAAAAACAAAACACTGTGGTCAGGTCTTGGTTGTCAACAGCAAAGGTAGAAAAATAGAACAATAAATTCAAGAAGGCTTACCACTAAAATGCAGTAATGATTTAACAAGACTTTTACACCAGAAGTTCTTTCCACGGTTTCTATGAGACTGAGATCGGTGTACATTGGTTATTTAAGTCTATAGGTAAATAACACACCAGCTGAAGTTGTGTTTTAATTATCACTCTTGTATTGTGTTGTTGCTATGTTCTTAGGACATAGAAAATTCATAACTTTAAAGGTGCATTGTGTAACTTTTCTGTTGGAGGGGCAGTCAAATGTTTTCTTCATGTCTGGAATATTTCAGTGTATGGTATTAAACCTTTCTATCTTCATGGAGACCAAACCAGCCCAAGTTACAGGTCAGCTCTGTGGAGAGGCGACCCTGCTCACAGTCAGAATGTTTTTCTACGTATTTTTGAGCTATAAAACCACTTCTAATTGAATAAATTTTAAAGAGGATAAAAGTCTGCTCAAATTTTAAACAAATGCATTGCTGCTGAAAAGAAAATTTGGATCTAAAACGTTGTCCTTACCTTGTAAAATGAACAGAACTCCAGCCGTCCCCGCAATTCTTCCTTTGAGCACATAGTTTTCTCCTCCAGCTTTAGAGCACTGGATCCCAATCAGAGCAGCCACCAGCCCAAAGGACCCCAACACTATGGACGTGATCATCAAAGCACGAGATGCCTGGATGTAACCTGGATACGACATGAAAACCCAACAACACAAAGGGAAGATACTGGTTATCTTCTTTACAAGTCCTGGCAGGTAACGTCACTTAAGAAGGTACAAGAGCTGTCTCGTGATGTGCATGTGGTAAGTGCAAATATCCCAAGGACTTCTACAGCTATGTAAGACAATTTGTATTAGCAATTTTTCTTTTTACATTATTTTATGAGGTGGGGATAATGGCAGAGTGGGTGTTCGCCTAGTGCCCACTGTTAAAGCTCTTGTGTGACTGGGTAACTCTTCACCCACACTGCCACCTCCACTCAGACTATACTGTAAGTGAAAGGTTGTGTTAGGAAGGGCATCTGGCATAATAAATAAATCAACCAAATCAATCAAATACATGGTGTAAATGATTTAATAGAGGATTAAAATGTAAAAAAAAAAAAAAATGCTGAAGGTGCACATTATTCTCCAACTGCTCGTCTCCATCGAGTTTTCAACTTTAAACATATCCATATTTCTTTTATTAATTTACATGTGTTTAAATCAATTACAGTTTTTTAATACCCTGAAAAACATTCTTACTGTGCTCAATCTTGCTTCTCCATAGATCTGACCTGTAAATGTAATGGGCCTGGTGGTGAAACTTGTAGAACTTTACATACAAAGCAGTAACATCTCCATGGAGACAAGCAGGTGTAGTGTACCCTCCACAAGAAAAGTTTCACGGTCCGTCTTTAAAATGAACATTTAACATACCGCTCAGTGCCAGCAGAGAAGGAAACTCCCTGCAGTTGTGGACCCCAGTTGAGTCAGTTGCACAGGACATCCACAGGTTCTCGTAGATGGTGGAGGTGGTGATCACATTCCCATCCACAGTTGAGGTCCTCCAGTAGCGATTGGGCAGCGCCACCCCCACCATGACCCATCCAATGAACCCCAAAATCACAGCTACCACTTCCACGATTGGATCCATGACCCCCTTAGGTCTAGTAATCACAGAAGATAATCCAGGTCTTGGTTTCTAATTTTGCAAAATAAGGCAAAAATGTAGTAAAATAGGCCAGTGTGGTTGGGGTGAAGTTTTCAGCCAGTCTCCCTCGTGATGGTGTGAGATGTGTCCACCTCGACAGATATGTATAATCATTTATATGAGAACACTCCTCCCCTCTTGCTCACAGTGCGGTTTTTCTTTGAATTTTTACACCCCTGAAACTCAGCAGGTGTTTATCGGCACACTTGGGTCCAATGGTCATGTATTGGTCCCAATTACACCATGCTTACAGTGTTTAGTGTTGCTTTATTTGAAATCAATCAGGATTTTGTCTTCTTTTTTATTCTAAAATGTGAGTTATTTGAAATTTAAAAAAAACATATTTGATAAGACTGACATTTACACATTACTCTTGTGCGTAAAAATTCTGTGTCCCTGTCCCACTTGTTGGCAGCCCGTTTTATCATATTTTATCACCCGTTTTGTATAATAGGAAATGGGAAACAAGCTCAAACAATGTGTCAAACAATAGTGAACAAATGTGCTGGATGGGGGGTCTCACATTAACCCTACAGTGGCTGGATATGTGATCATAAAAGTATACGCTGCAAAAAATAATATCTAGGGAAGTTTAAATTACTCAGTTTAAGAGCATTTAACTTGAGTTCAGTACATTTGACTTTATATCTACCAATGAAATAAGCTATCTTTTTCTTGATTCTAGCTAAATAAGATTCTTATTTAGTTCTTATTTTTCTTATCTTTTATGTAACAAGATGTACTTTGATATTTCAAGTACAACAAGTCTTGTTCCATTGGTAGATAATTTAAATTTTCTTAATTCAAGTAACTGTAACTTGGTAAGATTTTAGTTTTTGCAGTGTGAAAGTTAAAGTTCCAGACTGTTAATTTATGAATTACTTCTACTAGTTTGAAGTCATTGTTCACTACTGATATTTACTATATTGAAAACCTGTTAAGAATGAAATCAATGAAAAATTAAATTCTGAATACAAAGCAGATCTTATTCATTGACAGCCACTACAACCATCAATAAAACAGAGGGAACAATGTGTTTCAATAGGGAGAAGTCCTGTTACATAGATTATGTATTTCTGTTGATATGAAGGGCAATTACAATCAATGTTTTATGGTACTGATTTGTCCTCTCCAAGGCTAGAAATATAAGGTCACTGTGACTAAGCACCACTCCCTGGTTTTAGTAATATTATTTTGGAGAGGTGTCAACATGCATCAGCTTTAACAAAAATCCAAAAAAGATAAGGACTGGAGATAGCCGGTGGGTTCACTAAGCTGTGTCTATGTTAATTACCCAACTGATAGCCAAGTCAACAGTGTTGCTAAACCTGGGCCATTCACAGATAATGCTAACATAAATCTTGGCTCTGGGACTTGGAAAAAAGTGGTGAACCTGTGAACACAATTTGGATTAAAGGTGAGGACACCAAGTATAGGGAAATACAGTGTTGTGTAGGATTGGCTGCAGTTTAAATTGCTTTAAATTTTGAAATACATTTACCGAATGAATATATCAATTACAAATATTTACTTTCTGAGTAGTGTAATTGATCAGGTCATAACATGAATTTGCCCTGTGCAAGTCCCAGTATCTTACACCTGAAGGAAGGGTCAGAAAGGGCATCTATTTATACATTTACAGCATAAAAAGAATTTTTGTCATTTTTTTCCATATGCAGTTTAGTTTGTTAATATTTGCCTAATTTATGCAACATCATATTATAAAGAAGTGCTCTGTATAATTCTTTATAACAATAGTGGAAGTTTACTAGCCCCATGAAAATATATTTATGGCCCCCTGTTTGAAGAGTCTTGTTTTACAGCTCACCTGTCCGCTGTGAGTTTGATGAGGACAATCTATCTGAAAAAAATAAGTCTTTATGTGACACCTGTAAAAATGCTTTCTAAGAAAAGTCCACCAGAGACAAAAGGGGAAGGAAACATTGCGTAGAATAGACTCAATTTAAAACACATTTGAGTTGAGTACAAGCTGGTCTCACAATGTTGTTGAGTATAAACAGGTTTAAAATTAGCCTGGCTATTAATATAGAAACTATAATGGATTTACATTTTAATATTTATATGATATTAGTGGATATTTTGCCAACAAGTACAGAGAGTGTACAAATGACAAAGATAACAACAGCCACAGTGTCATTAATTACGTGTAATCTGATCTAATCTGATAATATTAATATAAACCACACTGCCATGTTCACTTACGTTAAGTGATAAGTGTTATAAATATTCATATTTATATTGTCTATATATACATGAAACAATATAACAGGCAGTACAAAAATCTGAGCCCAAATATTATGCTCAAACCCATATGAATTTTTATATATATATATATATATATATATATATATATATATATATATATATATATATATATATATATATATATATATATATATATATATATAATAGCACTGTAAAATTGAATTGAAGCTGTAAAATTGAATTGAAGCTAAAAAAAAATATAGAAATGAATTAGATAGATGCAAAGTCTCCCTGTCTGCAGTAACTCTGGGTTATAGTTCAACCTCCAATTGTCCTGACGACATCCATACAGGCTGTAATTTAACCAGTGCTGCTCTTTCACATATTCCTTCGTTCAAAAAGTGCTTACTGTCCCTGTCATGATGGAGTCTAGTGCACATTGGCCCCTGTAACCCACCCAAGCACATCCAAATTAACACATGTTTATAGAAATCATTGCACAGTCAGTACTAGTAACAGTGTGGACAGGTTGATTAAATATTATCTTATGAATTGGAGTTTATTTTTGGATGCCACTATACACCTCTGTATCTTTCTTATTTCAATCAACAGACTTTTTCTCAGTCATTCGTTCTGTGCCAGTTTCGGTGCTGTCACATGGGTTAATGTGTAACACTGATAACAAAGCCTGTGATAGTCTCCATAAGCCTTCCTATTGTAAAACACAGCTCTTGATTCACTGCTGGGGTCAAAACAAGAACATTTTTACAAGTGTCCCTATAAGAGTTAAACTAGGCCAGGCATGTTTTTTTTTTTAAATGTAAATGTCTGTGACTAAAAACAATTGGCTTACATTAAAGGTGCATTGTGTAACTTTTCTGGTGAAGGGTCCGTCAAATGCTTTTCTCCATGGAGATGTTTTGTCTGAAATGTTTCACATTATGGTATTAAATCTTCATGGAGTTTAAGTTCAAGTTAGATCTGGGGAGAGGCAGCCCCGCTCACAGTTCGAATACCTGTTTTTTAGTTAGTTTGTTTTTTTTTTCTTTTTGAGCAATAAAACCACTTAGAATTTAATAAATGTAAAGTAAAGCTGTTTAATGTCATACTGTGGAACATTCCAGGCAGAGCAATAACATATCCATTGAAAAAAGAAGGTGATGGACCCCCAACCAAAAAGTTACATAGTGCACCTTTAATCTTCTCCATAGAGATATTATTGCTACGCTTATGTTTCTCAGCATGGCATTAAACACATTTTGCATTTCAATAATTTTAATCCAAAATAAAAATAAAACATGAACTGGTTGCATCACTGTTTAAAACTGCGGTTCCAAAACTTCTTGTGGACTTTGGAAGAAGGCTCCGATGGACTTGATAAAAATGTCTGTAGATGCTAAACACATTATCAAATATGTAACTGATGTATGTATAGCTCTGTGCACGGTAGCATGCTAGCTAACTCACTGTGTCTCAACGCTAACAGTCATTAAAATTGTTGGCCTAGAATATAAAATAAACAACCTATTCAAATTCAAATGAATTAAAATAAAGACTTCCATTAAAAAAGTAGATTACTTCAATTTGTGTCGTTATTTTAGTATTTATTATGCCTCAAAATTAGCATTAGCATTAGCATTGAGACACAAACATCTCTCTTTATTTTTTTTTATTACTTTTGGCACGATTCGGCAAAAAACAATGAGATAATAAAACTCGACAGGAAGTAGTGACGCTAACAGTGAGGCTGCCCAGCGCTTGTGCACAGAGCCTATTTACACCCTGGTCAGTGAGAGTTCTAACTGTATAACCGCACAGGTAGTTCTGGCAACAGTTAATCACAGTTCTATATCACTACGCTGGGAGCATCACCATAGCAACAGGTAAACAAATTAATTACTGTTAGGAGGGGCTAGCTTCAACTAAAACAGAAATAACTAATGCTTTGAACATCCATGGACAGCATGAATGGACCTGTGTGAAATTCCCGCGGACTCAAGCTGAATAAACTCTACTCTCCTTGCAAATGCACTTTTATGTTATTTCAAACTGCACATAATGAGTGAGAAAATAGAAAACACTCTTGTAGTGCATGCAAGTGTGATTTTTCCTTCTCCATTTAGTGAAAAAAAATACATAACAAAAAACATAAAGCTGTTTTTAATCATATGTTGAGTTTTTTCTCTATACTTTAAATGCAAGTCAATGTAAAAGTATTCTAAGTATTTGGAATACAGTACTCTGACTGGACCATGTATCAGAATACATTACAAAATACATTTTCATTTGGATATTCAGTATAAATACATTTTGTGTTCTTCCCATCACTGGCGTTAAGTCACTCTGTGCACCCCTTTGGATACTTGTACCAGTTTAGGAACCAGAGTTGTAGGAAGTCCTAACAACAGCATGTCCATGGAGATGAGCAGGTGGCAAACCCTCCACCAGAAAAGTTAATAAATGAGTTCTATCATTAGATATTAAAAATATTTAGATGGAAATATTTGGTAATTTATGATAATAGAAATAATTCCAATTGTAAATAGAATGTAAGGTTGCCAAAAGTATAAAAAAAATTAGATACTAATAAATAAAACAAATATCCAAACTAGATACTTTTTTTGATTTTTTTGAAGTATCGAAATAAAAAAGTACATGAACAGGAAAAAATATGACCTAAGGATAACAAAGAAAGTATTATTTTGTGTTGAAAATGACATTCTATTGTCTAAGAAGGAGCATTTTTCTTGTTTGTAATTATCACTGTGTTATCGAAATACAGCATTAACTAATTAGTATTAATTGGCATTTTTTATCCAATGACAACATGCCATAAATGTATGTATATGTTTGTTTCCAGGGCAGGAACTCAACTAGGGCACTAAATGATAAATACACTACAGATTTTCACTAAGTAGAACATAAAATGTCATGTACTGTAAATCAGCCTAGAAACTATTCATGAAACACCATAAATGTACACCATGATAAATAACACAGGGGAACACTAACATTTTAACTTTCTGTTGCATTGGATATTTTAACTGATTCTGAAGGATTTTTAGGCGCTGATTTCAAATCTGAAATTAGTTTTTCTCCGTAAGCTCTAGTTTTCATGCAATTTGAGATAGATGTACTAGTACGTAAGTACATAGTTACGTAACCCAAATCTAAGCGTTTTGAGATTATATACATAGATAGATTCTAATATTTTTATCATGCTTCTTTTTTCCAGATCAAACATGGCTTCCTCATCGAGACATTACTGTAGAAACAAGCCTGATTGCATAAAATCAATTGCAAAATTGCAAAATTGCATAAAAGATTGCATAAAGAAAGACTTTTTTTTTAGTCAATTTAAGTGTGCTGAGTTCAAATCTGACGTTAGTTTATTTCTGCAAGCTACAGATTTTATAAGATAAGATAAGATAAGATATGCCTTTATGGGACTAATAAAGGCATATCTTATCTTATCTTATAAAATCTGTAGCTTGCAGAAATAAACTAACGTCAGATTTGAACTCAGCACACTTAAATTGACTAAAAACAAGTCTTTCTTTAAATGCAACATATAGAGTGTTCCCCAGTGTAATTAACTCAAATACATATACAAAATCAGAATACAGTGTAATTTAAAATTGCTAATGACATGGACAGAAACTAATGACTCATTAATGACATGGACAGAAAATGTATCTAAACTTGTAGCAGGGATTCTGGTGGGGCAAATACGTCTTCATTGCTTCTTTTATCTATCAATTGAAGGCTGGATTTCAAATGTAAACTCCTGACCCTCCTGAGTTTATTCTCCTTATTTATCTCTCGTACCAGATCCAAACCTCCTTTCTACTCTCTATACAACATCCACCAATGTTATAGGACATGCAGATTTAAACATAGATAGACTAGACTTCCTGTAGATAGTGTTTGGGTTTTTACAGCTTTTGGATTACTTTGCCCTTAAACAAATAGTTGACAATAGAGCACTAGTGTTGGGCTTGGTTGTTGCTGTCACAGATTCCATAAACAGGGCAGATGTTTTTGTGTATACCCACAATGTAATCTCTTGGCATCTACCACTATTGTCTTTGAGTGCCAAGGAAAAAAGCAAAATACATTATGGGAATTTCAAAGACTTTTCAAATATAGAGAGGCGGTTTCCTTTTTTTGAGACATTGTTTGCTTTTTGTTTCCAACTTCAAACTCAAAAACAGCTTTACCTCTTCCTAAAGGTGCACTGCATAACTTTTCTGGTGGAGGAACCATCACCTGCTTGTTTCCACGGAAATGTTATAGCTTTGCCTGGAATGTTCCATAATATGACATTAAACACATCTTTTATCCATTATGGTTGTTTCTAGTGCTCAAAAATATAATAATTATCTGTGAGTAGGGTTGCCTCTCCACAGTTGTCTCCCTTGAGATAGATTTAGAGTTTAATCTCTACTGTGGAACATTCTAGACAAAGCAATTACTTCTCCACGAAGAAAAGCAAGTGAAGCTCCCTCCACCTGAAAAGTTGCACAGTGCACCTTAATGCCTGTGTGGAATGTGGAAATACATTTCCACTACCGCAAATACAATAATATTAATTTCTATGTGGGTGTATTAGAGTCTATGGAGGGAGACAAAAGCCTGGATTCAACAAAAGCCATCTTTGTTAAGAGTCCCACAAGAGCTCCAGTGTTGTTTGGTGGGTTTTGACTCTAACAGTAGCCTATTTATTGAAACTCTGCAGCTGATGGAATCAACATTCCCTGAGGGTTTGATGCTAGCTGAGAGCTCTCCTGTGTCTGAGGTCTGTTAGACTTTAATCTGAGTTTTGTTTTTTTTAACACAATCTAGGTGAGCTGATTTGTGCTCTTAATAAACAAGTCTCGCTCACTTTTTTTGTTGTACATCAAACTCCTAAACAGGACCTTGAACGCTACTGATCAGAGTCCAGAAAATGTGTTGTTTAAACTAATTTTCCTTGGGTTTTCAAAATGATCTTCAAATTTATTTGGCAGTGTTTGCTAATGTCTCCATGGTAACTGGTGAATATTCCACAATTGCACATACATGCAGAACAACCCCAGCATGATGTCACTGCAAAGTATCAATATTGAATCAATGTAATTATAATTTCCAAACCCAATACTTTATAAATAAAAAGTACTAGTACTTATACTTAACTTATGGCACAGCAGATTTATTAATGTAAATAAACATGAACTAAATTAGATGAAACACAGACAGTCAAATGACTAGTCATTTAAGAGTAATTCCAAAAATTAAACATTCAAGATTATCAATTTATACTCTCCATAGCACTTACTATGACTTTGGACATCACATTCTAATACCACCTCTATATCAACAGGCTAAATATTTACGGTGCATGCAAACTTGGCTGTACCATCTCTTCTTATGTACACAAATAAACAGGAAGTGCAAAATTATTAAAGTAACTTGTAATATAAGTCAATTATAGACATCCTGGCCCCACCATGGTATGTTCACTGGCATTATTAGGTTGCAGTACAAGCAAACCACACAAACTTTCTCTTCAGGAAGTTATTTTATAAGCAGCAGAATAGGCCAGTCACTGTGTAAGTCCAGCAAAACTTAAACACTTCAACAAAAACTCCATGTTACGATTTGGCGGCTCCTTTTGACACTGCCAGCCCGATGAGGCCTGCCAGACCGGCCACGCCCAGTCCAATCCCACCGACAATTGCCATTCCCACCAGCCCATCTACAGAAGAGGAGGAACATAGATTGTAGCCCATTATAGTCAATCGATTTCATAAAATGTTAGGTGTATTCAACAACATCAGCTGTTACCTTTCTTTAAAGCTTTATCAATGAGTTTTTCCAGATCAAGAGCCTGCTTATTTCCAGGCTCATTTCGCAGAAGGGTCCGGATGTATTTCAACGCGCGCTCATATTCCTAAGAGAGGAAGGGAGACAAATGGATGCAATCAATGACAGGAAATGTATACCACTTTACAAGGATAACAGCTTTACTATTAATTGTAGTGAATCTAATAATCAAACCCGTTTATCACGTAGACACTGACGTACATATGGGACTTACTTTGAGTCTGTAGTTGGCCACTGCAAGGTAAAACAGGAAGTCCCTAGAATCGTCCTTGGAAGATTTCTGAACGAGTTCTGAGGAAGAAAAACAAAGGCTCATTATTATTATGGTTAGTACAAAGACAAGGTTACTATGGCTACTAAAACAACATTATTATGTTCTCAAACTCTCACTCCTTATAGATATTTCAGTCAATCTAATAGTAAACCAATAGTAGGGATGCACCGATCCAGCTTTTTCAGTTCCGATATCGACAGTGCAGAGACTGAAAATGGCATTTATTTCCTTTAAACAAAAATGAAAAGAAGACAAAATATGTTATGTAATTGTCATTTAGCTCTTAAGTAACTACAGAACAACTCTGTATATACAGAAGTTCAAACATAATGAGACTTTCTGGGCCAATAATGATCAGTAAATAGTCTTATTACATCAATTATTTGTCCAACCTGGATATCTGCTGAACTGGTATTTGGAAGCCGTTATTCGATCCAGCAAATTTTTCAGTATCAGCGCTGATATGCAATACCAGTACTGGATCGGTGCATCACTAATCAGTAGAGATTTTAAGTATTTTAAATAGTTAACTTTATCAATGGTATTCTGACACAGGCTGTTTACATACACACCAACAATGTCTTTATTAACTGCTTTCCAGAGATATCAGATCATTGAAATGTCATAGAAACTGTTACATCTGATGCTGATGAGTAATTGGAGGAGTGATTTGATTTCTTTCTGATTGTTCACAGCTGTTCAAGTTTTGACAAGGTAAAATTGAGTAAAAAAGGACAGATTAATGTGGCAAAGACAAAACTGAAAATCTCAATTATTTTACTAATTATTAATGACTTAATTATTTTAAAATTCATTGTATTTCATCTTCAACGCAGCAACAGTAACTCTAAAAGTCAACTGACTTACTGACTCATGTCAAAACTTTTTTTTCCAGATGCAGAATCTTTATGGCCACACAAACAATTTGATGGAATTTGTTTTTGGTACAGTATTGAAAAGGAAGCTTATATCAACTGTGTTGACAACTTAAACAATGCAATAAAAAGTCACATTCAGTCTAGAGCTTCATTAAGTGTCCTTATAGCAGGAGGGATGAAACCATTTTTGAATCAGATTAACTTTACACTCTTGCATCAAACACTGCAGATTTGGGATTTTGCCATTAATTTGTGTTTTTTTATGATAGATTCTAAACAAGAGATTAGTGTTGTCACAATACTAAAACTTCAAACTCTATTTCAATACTAAGGAACAGACGTGATACTCAATACAGATTCTGATACCACAATGATAATTAAAAACAATCTTTAGACAATATAATGTGATTTAACTTAAAATTAATTTTATATCGCCATGTGGTGTTACATCTGTCCAGGTTGGTTTCACAGTGGACCATGGGCATATACTGATCTATGTGGTTTCATACTTGTTCTGATACAGCTCAAGACCATTCTAAAGCTATACAGGAAAGGTTCATTTCTGTCCTGTAAATGTGACTTTTTTAGTTTCAATACCTTCTCAAATTAATATCTAGATTCGATTCTAGTTTCAGTATCGCTTCGTATCTGATTTTCGATACTTTGAACAACCCAATTAGAGATGAACTCATAAACTGACCCTCCAAGAGCACGGTGCCCTTTTTGATGTCGTCCGTGTATTTGCTTCTGATCAGGCACCACGCGTACTCAAACTTGGTCTCCTTCGAAACTGCTCCTTTCACCAGCTCGTTGTTGTACTTCTTCTCAAATTTCTGTCAAAAATAAAAGTCAGTAGTCTCAAACGGAGACATCACTAACCCTGTCTATAAAAGCAAACATATATAATTCACAAGAAATAGAATTTCAACTATAAGACAACACCAAAATCATAGACGTCATGGAAAACACCTATTAGCTTGAGCTAGCTTTGATCTGTACACGGGAAGTCATGACAGTCTGTATTTCACCAAGGTATTTTTCTGAACCACAGATAAAAAAAAATTCCATACTCATTTCTTAGAGAACTGTGTAATAAACAAAAGTTTCAAAAATAAAAGGAATACTTACTAAAAGATCCTCGGGAGCGACGACATCACTCACAACAGCCTCCATGTTTCCGGAAGTAAATTCAAAACACGCCCATCTTTTGGTCACGTGAGGAGTTGCACCGTGTTACACGAAATTTTCGGAAAATGACATATAAAGCCATAATTAAACCACTTTTTAGTTTAATCTGATAGTAAAGCGATACTTTGGTTTAAAGTACTGAAATAAAACTAAAACAAACTGCTATGTGAAATCAAACAGTAGAGATACTCATCTATAAAATAAATTATAAACACACTTTTATATCTGGTCTGACTTTATTATCGTCATATAATTTATTTATTTACTTATTTATTTATTTATTTTACAGATTTGTCAGTTGGATTGAGAAAAATATTAGAGTTACATTTACAAAACATGCATACCAAGACAAAATAGTGAGAGTGTTATTTCTTTGTGAGGTGAGCTGGAGAAAATGCATAGGGTAGAAGCTCACTGAGGGTAGTTTCTTTGTAAGAGCCATCAGGTTTGCTCAAATACACTGCCCATTCTGATCCAAACTGAGAAAGAAAAACAGCTGTTAAGGCTTTCTATGTGAGGTCAATATTGGTTATAATGTCAGAACATGTCTCTTACCTCCATGAGAACCTGGCGGCATGCTCCACAAGGCCCAACAAAGCTGTCCTCAATGTCACTGAAACAGGATGGTAAAAACACTGTACTCACTTTGTATCATGAACTGTATCACTACCATCAGTATACTGACCATGTCACTGCTATAGCTGTAAACTGTCTGTGTCCTTCTGCCACTGCTCTCTGGATGGCTGTCCGCTCTGCACACACTGTTAGGCCAAAGGAGGCATTCTCCACATTACAACCTAAAACATATTCAAATTAGTCAAATTAAGAATTATGCATTGTATTCTATAGGCCTTAATTTATCCTAGAATTATAGTCTACTCTCAATTGCATGAGCTTTCATTGTGACTACATGAATGGCTTGATTTTTGAAAATTAAATGTATAGCCTAATCCTAGTTTAAATTTAAGATAGAGGCCTATCAGTTGCAGGCACAATTTTTACCTGTAATTATGGCGCCATCTGCTGTTAATAACGCAGCACCAACAGGGAACTTGCTGTATGGGCAGTATGCCATAGTTCTTGCCTGTTGGCATTTTAAAACGAGCTCTTTTATTTTATCTGCAAAAACAGCAGACAATTAGAAACAGCGATAGGTAAAGAACTTACTTTGGTGGACACCAAGGATTGCACTTGCCTGGGTTCATTCATTCACAAACTGAACAGTATTTCCTCAGAGAAACGGGACTCACCTGTCATCCTGAGTGATAGATACGTGGGGACAGACTGTACGCTCCGGGTTTTGAAGTAGAGACCACCACTAAAGTTTAGGACCACCGCCCACGAACAGCGTGCTGACAGCAGCGAGGCTGTTTTGTTTACCTTCACCTTATTGGCTGGTTAAGCTCCAGCGTCACAAACCTCTTTATGTGGCCGGACTGTAAGGGCCAGCTGAACTATGGACCTGGCCCATGATCGGACCCCACGCCTGGACCATCATTTTTTAACCAGACCAAACATATCGCGAGAACTGTCAAGATCGTTTTCTTTTTTCTTTTCTTTTCTTTTTCTTTTTTTAACCAGAAGGATTTGTTTCACGCGTGATAATCTTGAAATCTATCCCTGGAGTTTTGACCAACGATGATATAAGTAAAAAAATATATATATAATAAATAAAAGTCACCAAATGGGCCTACATCAAAAGGCAGTAAACTAAAATGCAGTAGGCCTTGATGGTGGCCTACCTCCAACCAAACTGTTCGGTTCAAAATCTGCCATTAAAATAACGCTAGTGATAGTAAGCAGCACTCAAAGTTGCTTTCAGATTTCTTGTATTTTTAATAATAATTCTCCACAATTGCTGGTTGTAAGATGCTGCCCTGGGGTAGACTGTCAGTTTGCACCATCTGTCCTCCTGACCATCACTAACGACCCACGCCACATACAAACCCGGCGGAAAAGCCTTGGTCGATGCATTGGTCGTGCAGGGATTAAACTACAGAACTTTGGGTTTATTTGTCAGTGCAAATGCTCAATCACCGAGACGCCCTTCAGACTAGAGTTGCAACCAATGATTATTTTAGTAGTTGACTAGTCAGTGTTTCTGTTTTGTTTTATTTTGTTTGTTTTTTTTCCATTAGTTAACTAGTCCAGTGATTCATTTTATTGTGTTAAGTGTTTTCTATATGATATTTATGAGTAAAATGTATTGAAAAAAAAACAGAAATTGTTATTCGTTTTTGACATTTTATTAAACAATGCCGCTGTCTTTATTGTGGAAGGTCTTTTGTCATTGTTTTAGCATGTATAGTGCAGATATCAATTACGATTATCAAACACGACTATGATTATTTTTATAGTCGATTAGTCGATTAATCATTGCAGCCCTTCACTATACAGCCTGCTCCTCTTTATACATTCCTGTTACAAGGAAGTCTCCACAATGTGATGTATGAGCTACTGATAATGACTAGCCTACTGCAATACACCACATCAATATTGTCCCCCATAAATGTGTCACTTTTTAAACAAAACTACAATCTTTTCTATTTGCTTTTGTCTGAAATAAAGACCAATGTCCACATTATCAGTAGGAATGAAAGAGCATTTACCTCTGTGGCCTAGACCTTCACTGACCAAATGAACATAAGTTGAGACCAGATGATTTTTTTTCCATTCAAGTGGTGATTTATTGAAGTCATAAATAAATTCCGTTGGCCGATAGCTGCACCGTCATATGGCCTTTGTCCACGCAGTCCTTCCTGATAGAAGATTTGTTTGCGGACGGTTCACAGCTCAACTACTGTTTTATCAGCACCGCTCCACAGTCATCTCCTCTCGTCTTTAGTTCGGATTTTGAGGAGAATCCACCATGTGTTGTACAGGAAAGTGCGCTCGTCTGGTGGGACTGATCCTTCTGCCTTCAGCCTTTGTTTGTGTCATCTCCAATGTGCTGCTATTTTTCCCCAATGGAGAGAAGCTGGAGACTCAACAGGTCACGCTACAAGTCTGGCTCCTGGGGGGGTTCCTTGGGGGTGGACTTTTTGTGAGTAAACCATCATAATTTAAAATATACATATATATAATTAAGCCTATGAATAATCTAAGGAGTTGTAGAATGGTGTGGATAGTTGTTTTACATGGAACATGAGTTTTCAGTTTTCGTTTATAAAATAATCAAATAATCAAAATGTAACTTAAATGCATATGCTGTCGGGTTTATATTAACTTTACAGAACAAAACTACTACATATTTTAAGTACATCTAAGTATTATGATCAACTATTGTGGTTTTCCAAAACACAAATAAATTAATTTTTCCTTACTAACATAGCAATTGATAAGAAGGCAAAAGAAAAGCTGCTATTATTCTGTTATCACACTCTTAGGTATATCTATATTTGTCTATGGGGAAAAGCATTATTAATAAATTGGATATCTTGCTTGTGCGTCACCATTGTGATCAGAGTTCAGTGGGCTTATCTTTTTATTATTATTTTATAACTGTTCAAACCTGCAACCAGGAAGTTTGAGCTGTTCAAGAAGCAAACCTGGGACTCACAAATATTTAAATAAGAGATGAGGAAGACAAGACCTCACTGTATGTAAAATACATTTCAGAAACAAAAAAGAAAAATTTGTTTATTCATGTTATGTAAAGACTGAAAATGATGTCCTGCGTTTTGATTTCCCTGTCATTAATAATGTTTGCTTTCTACTTTCCAGATGCTATGCCCCAGCTGTTCCGCAATCCGAGCCGGGGGCAAGGGTTGCTGTGGAGCTGGTTGCTGTGGGAACCGTTGCCGTGTGAGTACATTGAAATTATTTGAACAAGACTGATGTTAAGTTAGATGTTAAATAGGCATTACAGTGTGGAGATAGCAGTGTTCAGCTGCTCATTTGGAGAGACATGGAAAAATACTAGGCCGCTCAGTCTTTAGTCATTTGGTCGATTAATCACTTGATGGTGATTAGTCGACCAAATTTGTATTAGTTGAGTCATTATTTTATTTAGATTATAAAGATGTACATGGGACAACAACAGAAAAGAGAAACTAGTCAGTGAGTTAGCTGGAGAGTTGGTGTTTTTTGGTATTTATGCGTAAAAAGGCAGATTAAACTCATGATTCATAAATTCCATCTGTTTTTTTTTTATATAAGTACATTGTTTCCTAGTACTTTCTTCTGCATAAATAGTTGTTTATAGTGTTAGTCTTGTGAGCACAGTTTTGGGTCAGATACATAGAGACATGGAATAGTTTTGAGAGCTTTTGCCATTCCCCCTTTCTGGTACTACAAATTGATTGGCAGGACATGTCTTTAGTCCATCAAGAATTTCTTTAGTCGACTATAGCCCTAAAAAGTACACCCAAATATTAAATAGAGGGTTTTACAGCTCACTCTGTTCAAACATCATATAATATAAAGATCTTCATAGGCCTGTAACAATAACAAATTTTGAAGCATGATATACTGCAACAGAGAAATACTGCAATAATTTTGAAACTATTTTATGCCACTGACACAAGAAAAAGAAAGCAAGATAATCCCAGTAAACAATTTTAAATAGACAGTATCATAACCAAAAGGAACCAATAATTAGCCGTAGAAGTTAATGGCAAAAATCTCCCCACTATTGCAAAGAAAATATGTTTTTGGCGAATATAGCATTTTCAAAACAATAAAAGCTAACATAGTGATCTAAATATGTTATGTGTTGCAGTGAATACAACCCATAACCTGTCTTTAATACTCCATAGAAGTAAAATACCCCCTCTTTAATAAATATTGATTCAGCTATAATTTATAATTTATTGAGCGATATAGTTATTATCGTGACAGGCCTGCTTAATACTGCTACTACTTTGACTACAATGATAAAACTATTGTCCTCCTTCTCTTCCACCAGATGCTGAATTCTGTTTTCTGCTCAGTTTTTGGCGTGATAGGAGCCATCTACTGTTTAAGCGTGTCCTCTGCAGCCATGGCTATTGGGCCAAAGTGTCAGGTGTCTACAGGGGATTGGATTTACCCCTTTGAAGACACTGGGAAGTGAGTAATGTGGTCTTAAAGTGCTTATGAACCACTCATTTCACTAAAACACAGTTAAGATGATGACGTTTAAGATTTTACTTTTTACAAAATGGTAAAAAAAAAAAAAAAAATCCAGTTTGGCAGTTTTTTAGATTTACAGATGCACTTCCTGGTTGGAAATCATCACGCTAGGGAATTCCATAACTGTTACCTATAGCAACCATATTGTAGACTGAGCCAAAACTCCTCTAATGTACACAGTATTTAACAAATAAAAATATAAGAAAACAACTTTATCTTGTTTAAATAATCATTTAATCATCGAAAAATGTGTGAAAATTGTGCATAACTTTTGAACAGAATTCTCTCTAGCCTACAAAACTCAACTTCCTGTAATTTTCAGCACATTTTTCAACTTTTCTTCACAAATTGATTCTTGGTTGGTTTAAAACTATCATTTATATTTACACCAAGTATTATGCCACCAAACTGAGTCAAAATTTGAAAATCATAAAAACACACTTTAAACTAAAGCAGGAGCTCATGAGTAAAACTAAATGTAGTACACACAACAACCCACCAGGGGGAAGTACAGACCAATAGCTAATTCTAAATGTAGTTCTATGTTGAATACAAATGTACTTTTAAGAGCTTTTGATATATTTTTTAGTAAATCTTCCTCTTTCAGCAGTAATCTTTCAGAGAAGCATTTCATTAATTGTGTTTACATCTTGAAACTGGACACCAAATGCCTTTGCAATTGCCATGTGTTGTCAATTAGCATATAAAAATATGCAGGGATGCACCAGTCCAGCTTTTTCAAATCCAATACCAATTCTGATTCTATGGATTTAAGTATCTGCCAATACTCATATCAGTGCACCTACTAAAAACTTACTTCCTAAAAACAAAAATTAAAAAAGACAAAACTGATCTAAATGTGTTATGTGGCTGTTACTTATCCCTCATGTAATTACAGAGCAGCTTTGTATAAATGAAAATTTAAGCACTTTTTCCTGTGCCAACTACGGCCAGAAAATGGTTTTAGTACATCAGTTTATGTCCAAACAGGATATCCACTGAATCAATATTTGGAAGACGATGTCCAATTGAGTACATTTTTCAGTATCTGCGCTGATCTGTGATACCAGTATCCAGTGGTGGATGAAGAACTCAATTTTGTTATTTAAGTAAAAGTACAGACACAAAGGAAAAAGGTTACTCAAGTAAAAGTAAAAGTATCATGTGAAAAAATAGACTAGTAAAAGTACCTGTTTAAAAATGCGCTTTAAGAGTAAAAAGTAAAAGTATTTTGCAAAGATTTTTAGAACAATTTAAGGATGAAATGTGTTTTTGTGTATTCTGTTTGCTCAAAGTTGAGACGTTAACTCAAATTAAATGTGTCTCTTTACTTTTCAGTCCAGATCTAAAATGTAGTGGAGTAGGAAGTACAGATACACGTTCTCAAATGTAGTGAAGTAAAAGTGAAAAGTATCCACTGTAAAATTTACTTAAGTAAAGTACAGATATGTCAGATTTGTACTTAAATATTGTACTTTTACTTTTGTACTTCATTACCTTCCACCACTGCCATTATCAGATCCGTCCATCCCAAAACATAATGTAATATAATATTACATGTTGTAAATTTGGGAAAATTATCTCTAATTGACCATTTTACTTTTACTAATTTTACTGACATTTACTTATTACAGATTGAGTTTTTGTAAAAGAAAAATGACTAGTTTTGTTCCTCTTGACAACCCAGATTTCCCCTTTTCCACAATATTGTTCTGCTTTGGTTGAACTGTGATCGAGGTTCAGACAGCAACAGTAACTCTAGTGGCTAAAGGAGTGTTCACCCAAACAATCAAAGGTTGGGAGTTCAATTCCATGCTTCAATGTGCTCTTAGTCAAGACACTTCACCTTACTTATTTACTAGTGTATTAGTAATCAATGAATCTTTACAAGACTGCAGATACCTATAGCCTACACTGATTGAAAGCCCCTGATTGGCTGAAGATTTGCTATAACACTGAATTCAGAGATGGGTCATATTCAGTTACATTTACTTGAGTAACTTTTTAAAGAAATATAGTAAATATAATATAAGAGTAATATTATTTTAGTAACTCTTTTATTAAAGTTTTATTACTCTTACTTCAGTACAATTTCTGGCTACTCTATCCACCTAACTGAATTTGTTTTCCATATTTATAATACATCTTGACCTTCACAGGGGAAATGGCAGTTACCTTGTGAACCAGGATCTATGGACTGAGTGTGTGTTCCCTGAAAACATTGTGATGTGGCACGTGGTCCTCTTCTCCATCCTCCTCTCCATGGGCGCTCTGCAGCTGGTGCTCTGTGGTATCCAGGCTGTAAACGGCTGCATTGGCTGCATCTGTGGGGACTGCAGAGACAGGAAAGAGGTCAATAATAATAATAATAACAATAACAATAATACATTGGTTTTATATAATGCTTTTCACAACTCAAAGACGCTTTACAATAGTTTAAAGGGCCCATATTACCCTATTTTCTGATTTATGATATAATCTTGTTTCCTCAAACAAAAACATAACTTCACTAGAATCATTTGGATGATTTCAGCCCTGGAATTGCCAGTCTCTACTGAACAAACGTTCAAAGTAGCTCTTAACTTGAAAACTATAGCTTCATGACATCACAAACTGGAACAGAGCATTTTGAGCTTTGGAGATGTAGACAGACTAATTATAAAGGATTACTCAAACATGTGTGAATGAAACAAAACACAGTTTTTGATGAGGTAACAACATTCTAACATGATTTAAAGGTCACAAGAGTCAGTTTTGTGTAATAAAGGGCCTTTAACATAAAACAAGCACAGGACAAACAAAGACAACTAGTGAGGAAGCAGTCATTTGTTGGAGTTCACTTTATAAGTGATCAGGGGAGTAAATATTTTTCTCCTACCCTAACCTGAAATATAAAGTTAAAAAGCTGATTCATTCGCTGTAACCATAAGAGATCAGAAAATTAACACTCAGTGAAAGTACATATACATATACTTTGCTGCTGAGTGAGCGGAAATAAAATTCCCACTTTTTACAGGACAGGATCTAAAGTCTGCGACACAAGGCATAATCTGTTTTTAGAGTTGGTTAATTATCTACCTACCCAATCAGGGACTTCAAAACTTTAAGAGATGAAATTTAGTATTATTTGAATATAAAGTTGAAGATGAAAAATCATTGAAACAAGAAAATAGAAATGATAGACAATAACAGATTTATACTTCCAATCCAAATTCTGAACCCCTAAACTTGGATTGGAAGTCCAAACTTATTCCTTACTTTCCTAAGGCATTCCTATAGCGTCCAAATTAATCTGTATGGGCGTTTTATTTTGTCTAAAAAGAAAAAAAGAAAAAGAAAAGAAAAAAATGTGCACACATTAGGGGATAAGACACATTTTAGGCGGTTTTAACCATCTGACACTATAAAGATATGAGCCTGTTAAAATTCCAAGGGGACTGATGAGGGCCCTTGAACTTTTCGTAATTAATTTCTGTTTGTCCAGCTTCTGATAAAAGGGAACTGTCTATCTCTATCTCACGTGTAAAACATTAATGGAAATCTGTAACTTACTTATTTTCAGTCAAATGAGCCATTCTGAGATAAACTGGGACCAGTTTGAACTCCAAAGCCACATATATTAAAAAAAAACACAAAAAAACCAACACAAAAATTCACAAAAATGTAACTTGACTTTTTTTCCCCCACTAGCTATATCTGTTCTTATATTTACCCCAAATAATTCAGGTGGAATTTGAAACATGACTTTCCTCTGTGTAGACCTTGTTCCCTGCTTAAAATGAGAGTAGATCAGACAGCAAAGACCAAAACTACAGAGCCTCAGCTTCACAAAGAGTCTGATTTGTTTGTGCTCCAAAGGGTTCAGAAATAGATTCAGTTTGAATGACTCATTTTAATCAGGCAGTTTAGGGAAAAAAAAGACCAAAACACTAAAGGGCTAGTGTAGTTTTTAAACAGCATCAAGACATAAAGGTTTTGAACTCCCAGTGACTGGACTTGTTTTGAGTGTGATTTGAGTGCATTAGCTGTTCTCGCGGAACAGGAAGAGGAAGGAGTTTTGATCTTATGTTGATACTGTAAATGCGAGGAAGTGGGCAGACATGTTATTAGTGAATTGTTTGGGGGCTCTACTAAAAAGGCTGTGCTCTCTGTAGTGAATGAACCCATGATATAAAGCACAATGGAGCAGCCTGTAAAACAATAATAAGGGACAATGTTACGTAAGCACCAAACCAGGCCTAAAAAAAAACACACTATTGAAGTTGTAGACTGAAATAAATATTTTCACATAGTAAATGGTCTTATTAGATCAATTTATGTCCAAACAGGGAGCTGGACTGAAAAGGCTGTGCTCTCTATATATAGTGAATGAACCCATGATATAAAGCACAATAGAGCAACCTGTAGAACAATAATAAGAGATAATGTTACATAAGCACCAAACCAGCCCTAGATTGAAGATTGAAAGACGAGTTGTGACATAGGGTGAATGTTTAATAGATGTTTTCATGAGCTAAAACTGTGACACATGCTTGTTTTTCCTGGCTATAGGACCTATGAACAAAATGCTGATCCATTAACAGCATTGTGAGCTATTTACTCTGTTAAAACTTAATTGACATGTGACTTTGTTCCATTACAGGACGAAGGCGGACTGTGAAGATAGATGGTGTAATATGAACTCAAAACGACAAGATCTGTTTTCATTATCAAATCTCAAGTAGGCCTGTCACGATAACAAATTTTGAAGCATGAGAAATATTGAGATAAATGATAAAACTGAAACTGCACAAAGCAGGATAATCCCAGTAAATCTATTTTTAAACATAATGCATCATTAAAAAGCCTGAGCTGCAACAAATAAATAGCAGAATGAATTTTATTGTATTACATAAAAATGGCAAAAATCTCCCCAGTTTGCAAAGAAGTTATACACAGGATAAATATTGAGCCCCGAAATATATAGTTCCAGCTTTCATATATTGAACAATAAATCAATATAGTAATTATCATGACAGGCCTAATCTCAAGGGCATATTTCATTTGTTTTGACAGTGAATGTATATTTGATTTTGTGAACCGTATTATGGGGATTTTAAATGAGAAAAACTGTGAAAGTCACTCTCTGTTATCTGCTGTTAAAATTAGGGATGCACTGATCCAGTTTTTTCAGTTCCGATATCGATTCTGATACTACAACTTCTGAAACTAGAGACGGAAAACAGCATTTATTTCCTTAAAAGAAAACAAAATAAGAAAGAACTGAACCAACTGTTTTATGTTTATCTCTCAAGTAACTGCAGAACAACTTTGTATGAATAAAAATTTGAGACTTTCTGGGCCAACTATGAACAGTAAATAGTCTTATTACATCAATGTATATGTCCAACCAGGATATCGACTGAACTGATATTTGGAAGCCGATATTCGATCCAGCAAATTTTTCAGTGTCAGTGCCGTTATCTGATATCAGTATCAAATCGGTACATCCCTAGTTAACATTACTGTAATGTATTTATCTTTGGCATAAATACAACTGCTAACTATTGCATCTTCTTCTTTTGTATGTATTTTAAGTAGTACCAATACATGTCAAAGCAAAGCAAAATGTTCTGTTCTGTGAGTATTGCATTAAGTATCTCTCTGAAATTATTTTCAATCATCTTACATTTGGTTCACAACCATTCAAACATCTCTATACTATAATACTATGTATTATGAATGCTAGCGGGCAGAGCCTTATTTGTTTTATTGTTGATCTTGGCTTGTTTTCAGACTGAATTGTATTTGCACTTAATTACAGCAGCAAAACTTGCAATATTAAAAGATTCTGTTCCTTTTAAGTTTTAGTTTTAGTTTAGTTTGTATGGATTTGACATAGATCCGCTTTACTTTCCCCTCTGTGGTGTCTTTCACTTACCATGATTATCTTTCAGGGAACAGTGAGTAATGCTGTCAATCAGACAGACAGACAGACAGACAGTCCAGACTTAACAGGATTGGAGTGTGTTGACTGCAAAGACAAGGGCTAAACTCCTGCACGCCCCCTGGAGACAATGTGTGTTCACTGCAGCTACTCAGACAGGAAGCAGTTCAAACTAGTCTAACATTGGATTCACGTTAAGCCCGTAATCTTTTGTCGCCAGGAAGCACATTTGCTGTAATTGTTACCTAACTTTCCTCGATTTAGGAAAGGGCTACTACTGGAGGGCTGCCATGTGTTAAATATAAATCCAGTATGACTGCTTAAAGGTACACTCTGTAACTTTTCTGGTGGAGGGTCCGCCACCTGCTTTGCTCCATGGAGATATTACTCTTTTGCCTTGATTATTCTATAGTATGGAAATAAACTTGGTAATCAAATGAAAACAGGTTAATGGTCAGATCTATGGAGAAGCAAGCCTGCACATTGTAAGAATTCATGATTTTTAAGGTATTTTTAGCTATTAAAAAAACTGTAATTGAACAAATGCAAGGGATATGTTTAATGCAGAATATTCCAGGAAAAGAAATAACATCTCCATGGAGACAAGCAAGTAGCAGACCTTCCACCTTCGAAGTTACATACTGCATCTTCAACAAAAGGGCATGGTAAAAATACTACTCAGATAATATTTGGAGAGTTCTTATTTTAAATCACAAAAAAAGGCAAATGTGATCTTATTTTTTACTTAAAGGGCCCATTTTAGACTATTGTCTGATCTACAGTATGTTATAACAGAGTTGTGTTTTGTTTCATTCGTTTAACACACAAGCTCTGTATATTGAGTGAGTTCTTCTCTCAAACAGAAAACACTTTGTTCCACCTTGTGATGTCATGAGGTAATACAGGAAGTGCTCCACTGTGTTTTTAAACTTCACACCTTCACTAGAATCATTTGGTTAATTTCAGCCCTGAAATTGCCAGTCTGAATAAATGGTAAAAGGTAGCTTGAAAACTGCTGCTTCATGACATCACAAGGTGGAACAGAGCATTTTGTGCTTTGGAGACTAATAACACAGGATTACTCAAACACATGTGAATGAAACAACTACGGGTACATTTTTGATGAGATAACATTATAACATGTCCTAAAGAGTCAAGTTTGTGTAATATTGGACCTTTAATGATTTACCTGATCTCTTTTCCAGGCACCTCAACATTAACTGAAGTTGGTGCCAATTCAGCACAGTGTTTTGCCTTTTGTTATTGATTGCATGTGACCCGGAGTGGCACAGGGCTTTTCGCATGCAAATTGCAGCTGCTGTGGAATCCAGAGGGAACTATTTAAGCTTTTGTGTCAATACAGCAGTCATAGAATAGACTAACTAGAATTATAGCCCACACCCTCTTTGGCCCCCTTTTTAGGCTTGATTTAACATGAAAAAAGCAGATGGAGAAGCACTGACCAGTACAAACTGGAGAAATAGCTGGAATAGACTGGATGAAGTTTTGTCCTTTTATTTGGGGTGTCACAAAAACAAACTCAGATATATTTTGGATCCATTTCCTCATTAAATGTTTTTTTTTTCTTTTCTTTACGTCCACTACTTTCTACATTTTATATACATATGTAATAACTCTTTTTCACTTTATTTTCATTTTGGCTGTCTGCCAATGAAACAAAACACAACTCCAGGTATGTTTGTGATGTTTGTGATGAGGAAACAACATTACAACATAGTAGTGTAATATAGACCTTTTAAACCTTGCTTTCTTGTGTTCAGTATTGTTGAACATTTGGAAATAGAAACATGTAGAAAATAAGCAGACCTCATGCCATATTTTGACCACCTGCTCTCCCTACAGTGTGACTAAGCATTTGTGTGTTGTAGTTTAATGTAATCCTCTCATAGTGTGGTTGGTATAATTACATGGTGGTGGACTTGCACATAGCTGACTTATCACTTTGGTCTGTCTGAGGTGAAATGTCTGTTTATCTGTTGGGTGCCAGAGGGATTTTTGCATGACTATGCATTTGTGGATAAAGTACAGTGCTGCAATATATGTAGGTCTGTAACAATAACAAACTTAAAGGTCAAAATTGACTCTTCTGAGCTTTAAGCTATGTTATAATGTTGTTACCACCTCAAAACCATACCCAGAGTTGTGTTTTGTTTTATTCACGTTTGAGTAAGCCTTTATTATTAGTCTGTCTACATCTCCAAAGCTCAAAGTGTTTTCTGTTTGAGAGAAGAATGCAGCCTAATTATGAAGGGTGTGTGTGCTAAGCATGTGTGAATGAAATAAAACAGAACTCCAGGTTTGTTTTTGATAAGGAAACAACATTATAACATAGATCAGAAAATAGCGTAATATGGGCCTTTAAACTGGAAAGCCATTTTTTCTGTTAGCCTGCTCAGAGTAGTCTTATGACCTCCATTATGTACAGCAATTATACGTTCTTCGTCAGTGTTTTTCTTGGAAGCAGCATTCCCATTAATTTGCCGGTTGCCTATTTTCCCATGTATCTCTTTCTCATAAACACAGAGGAATGCCTTCTCAGTAACATCCAGATTAGCTCGAGACAACTGGTACTTTGCAGTGACATCACGCTGGGGGTGTTCTACACGTACGTGTATGGTGGAATGTTCTGCAGTTACGATGGTGACACAATGCACACATTAATGCACACTGTCAAAAAAGTTTTAAGATTGTCTGAAAACTCCAGAAAAGAAAATACAAAATTGATTTAAACAACACATTTTCAGGATCCTGTGATCAATATGAGCAGTCATGGTCCTGTTTAGGTGTTTGATTTTCAAGAAAAAGGTGAGAGTGACTAACTGAAAAACTGTTGGCTAATACTAGCTAGTTTGTGACTGTAATATTATGTGTGAAAGAGTTGTTTAAGAGCACAAAACTTCTCTCTTTTGAATAAATCAGCTCTTTCTGGTTAGATTGTGTTAAAAGAAAGATCAGATTAAAGTCTAATAGAGCTTCTGACAGAGCAGTGCCTACAGTTAGCATCACACCCCCAGGGGATTTTGATGAAGTCAGCTGCATGTATTAAAAAAAAGGACTTGTACAAAATGAGGAAACTGCACCTGCAACCTTAAATGACCCAAACCAGTCCAATGCAGTCTCAATCAACGTGAGCAGTGAGCCAACGTCAACACAAACATCAACAATGCCTGCTGTGGGAACATTTGGAGCTCCGAGGGGGGGAGGTGGTGCCAAGGAGACACGAGGAGCTCAGACTGGCTGGATCCTGCAATAACTTGGACTGGGATTTGAGGGGCGGCTTTACTGCTGTCTTTATTTTGGGGTCAGATTGAAGAACAGACTGCAATGTACTACTTTCTGCATTTAAAAACAAATATTAAAGACATCAGATACATGAAGGAAGATATATGGAATTATGTAGTAAAGAAAAAAGTTCAATAACTCTACTAAATATTTTTCGACAAAGCGAAGGGTTGCTACTGTGAGAATTTGAATATAAAATATATACTATTTTACTTATACTTATTTACCGTTTTTTTCTTAGCTACACAATTCCGTGTTATATCTTGCTTCATATATTTCATGCCTTCTAAATTTAGAAAGTTGTATACATAAGGAAAAAAAAAACAGTGAATGAGAGGGTGTGTCCTTTTGATTGGTAGTGAAGTTCTGAGAAAGGTGACTCAGGGGTGAAACATTATACGTATTATAGTGTTGTCAATATACAAAAGATTTGATTTTGATACTAAGGAACAGACTTAATACTCAATACCGAATCTGACACTACAAATATAGTTCAAAACACATTTCTTTAGACAACAGAATGTGATATTCAATTAACATCTCAACATTAGCAAGTAAATTATTTTATTACATCAGTTCATAGACCAAAATGGGATATCTGCTAAACCGATATCTTGGAAGCTGATATCCGATCCACCAAATCAGCGCCGATATCAGATACCAGTATCGTATTTGTGCATCCCTAATTTAGTGGGTACACCCCGTGCCACACGTGTGACCCATCTTTTTCCACTTCGGTCCCAGCTATTCCTGTTTCTGTGTCGGTTATTCCTGTCTCTGGGCTTGTGGCACAGTGGCTCTCTGGGATTGAGTTACCACACCATCTAAATGCACAATGCACCTGACCCTGCCTCTGTCAGTCAGATGGGTGATTTCACATATTGAATAACAGAGTTCTTCCTTTTTATTGTATTAGCACTGCATCTCATCAAGGGTGGCGGAAACCAGTTGTCACCTTTTAAGGAGAGGAAAGGGTGCTGGAGGGGACAGCGGGGGTGGTCCACTTGACTGTGTGAAGGCATGGTATGGAAGTACTCTTCACAGTGTAGTAGTCAGAAAAACACGAAAGATTTTCAAAGCACCTTTTTGTAGACATGAGCCTATAATGATTTAAAACCAGCTGCATCAGTGTGTCCAAAGAACAAAATCTATATTAATGCATTCTCCGATTATTTGCTGTGGCAATAAAAGGAAAAGTCTATAGCAAGAGAAAATCGATAGTTGGAAGTTGAGAAAGAAGAAAATCGATTCGTGAGTTGTGTGAGCCTTTAAATATGTTAATAAGTAAGCACAATGTTATGAATAGTAACTTCCAGGATTCGTAACTATCTGAAAAACTGTTGGCTAATGCTAGTTTGCGTGTGACTGTATGTTATTTAAGAGGAACTTGTTTAACAGCACAAATCAGATGTTGTAGTTCCAGCTAAGTCAGTTCTATACGGTAAAATTGTGTTAAAATAAAGCACAGATTAAAGTCTGATTTGAGTAATTGAGCTTCAGAAAGAGCAGTGCCTACAGTTAGCTTCATACCCCAGGGAATGTTGATGACAATGACAGTATCAATATAAACTCTGCCAAGTCCCATCAAAATGTCCCTGTCCAATTCAAAAACTCCATATCGAAGGACAAAATGATAATACTTCATAATATGTAAAACAAAACAAAAAAGAACTTTAATTTCTTCAGGTTAATTGTGATGTTGCTAAGTTGCTAAGAGCTTTGGGAACGTGCCTCCGGAGACACAGCGTTCTCCTAGGTGACCACCACTCACCAGCCAATTCACTCCAGCTCTGGGTACATTTCCACCACAACAATCCCTGCAGTACAATAAGCCACTGTGATCAAATCTGTAGCTGCTCACGACAAAAACAACAAGTGAAATACAAAAATAAAGATGTGAATTTGTCTTATTTGGATGTTGTTTTTTTCATAGAGTTAGAATTCAATTTGTTTACGGATCCTTCCTGGTGTGAACCATTAAACCTTCTCACTGCAAAAAGGTACAGAGAGCATTTTTATTAACACATAAACAAAAACATATTCATAAACATTTCTTTTCAGTATTACAGTTATTTTCAATCACTTTGGCACTTTTATCTATGGAAAATCGACATTTGCAAAACTCAAACAATATGCAGTTTTTCATTCAAAACTGATCAATCATCTCCCAGCATCGAAACTCTCAGATTGTGCTCATGTGTTGTTCTGTGCTCTTTCATTCATTTTACAGAGCAGCTCAGAAGTTTTAGTCCTGCTCTCAGTGACCATCACTGGAGAACTCTGGGGTTCACACTTCACACAGGTGTATTTTGGACTGGAAAACCTGTCTGTATTGTATTATGTAAAATATAAAAGTACATTACCAACAGCAAAGTAGATTTTGCAGTATTTGATCAAAAATATTTCTGCAGAAGAAAATTGAAAGATGTTGGAATAACAAATACATCAACATTACTTTTGTACTGTAATATGTAATGTACTACTGAAAATCAAAACAAAACTGTATAAATGTGAAAATGTGTATGTAGTCTATACATGCAGCCTCTCTGCCTGTCTCTACTCAATGATGAGCTTCCTCTTCCTGTTTGACTCATGTGAGAAATCCTTTCTGTTCGATTTTTGGTGCTTACACATTTAGATTGCCATTATGTTTGACTTTCGATATTCAAAGTGAGTTTAGGCCAAAGTCCTTTAGCACGTGAGAACAAGCCTCTAGTGTTAAAAAAACAAGTTCACTTCAGTGATAATGTGTGTTTGTGAATGAGAGCTGTCAAGTGTTCTGAGAAAGAGCCTGAGAACTGTGTGAACTGATGAGAAATGTTCCAAATGATGTGAGCACCTGTGCCTCTGTTCAGATACAGGTTTGAATCAAAGGATCAAACAAAACCAAGTAAAAAAAAATGTGCTAAAATGATTGAGAAAATCTGTAATATATAAATAAACACTCAACATTATTACTGCATCATTGTATAATATATTGTTAATGTTTTTGATTATTTATGGTAACTATTTCAAATTTAGATCTTTTGTTGTCTGGTTTTGTTTTTGCATCTTTTTACTTTATGTATACTTTTTATGTTTATTTATACTTTTATTTACTTTTTTGCATTTTACTAAAAACCTTGTAAGTTCTAGTTTAAATACAAAAGATATACCATAGCATTGCCCAAGGTCTTAAAGCTACGCTGTTACTTTTCTTCATGGTTTTGTTATTACTTTCAACAGTATGAAATTAAATTACATAGATGATAGTGTTGTCAAAAGTATCAAATATCAGATACTAATCGACACTAAGACAAGTATCGAAATTAGATAGTCATTAGAGCAAATATCGATACCAAAAAATCATATTCACAGGACAGAAATTAACCTTTCCCGAATAGCTTTAGAATGACCTTGAGCTGCATCAGAACAAGTATAAGAACACATAGACTAGTACACGCCCATGGACCACTATAGAACCTACCTGGACGACTGAGGGATTACACAGGTATAAAACCTGACAATGACAATTGACAATCTAAAAGAAAGTACTATAATTTAATGCTGAAAATCACACTCTATTGTCTTTTTTAATTATTATTGTGATAACTGAATCAGCACCAGAGTATCCAGTCTATTCCTTACTATCAAATAGAGAGTGGACATGTCATTTGTCCTTCTAGTTATGAATTCAAGGAAAATGCGGATATGTATAGCACTATCCCATGTTTTGACTTTACACAAAAAGTAGCTGTGGCAAAGGCAAAACAGAGGGGGAAGTCATGATTTGAGAGAGAGAGCGAGAGAGAGAGAAAGAGAGAGAAAGAGAGGGAGAGAGAGAGAGAGAGAGAGAGAAAGAGAGAGAAAGAGAGGGAGAGAGAGAGAGAGAGAGAGAAAGAGAGAGGGAGAGGGAGGAGGCGTGTCCACTCACCATGCTCCAGGGATTAGCTATTTAAAGTCCGCTCAGTCTGTGCCACACACATAAACCTTTCCATTTGATTGTTGCCAATAAGGACAATCTCACTGGGGTAAAATATACAAGCAAGAGGAGCTGATTTTATCCATCCAAACTTGAGAAAATCCAGCACCTGGAAGACGGAAATGAAAGTGAATAGCCATCTGGGACACTGACAAACAAGAAAAACAAATCTGATATTGGTGGTGCCTATAGTCTACAGTTACATTTAACAGGTATGTAATGTCTAAATAAATGGAATATTTTAATGATTTTAAGTTTTGTAGCTGGGATTTGGAACAGGGGATGTGTCACAGTAGGAAGGTGCTTGAAAGATAAAAAGGATTTTCTGGTATGCTCTTTTGAGGATTGCTCCACTGTCAACATATTGTCCAACTTTATTTCCAAATGCTTCAGTCGCATTAAAACAAGCCAGTTTACTTCAATTCAATTCAACTGTCTAACTTCTAGAGAGCTTGACGTGTATTTTTATTACAATTCTTATTTTATGACTATGTTTATTCTAGTAGATGGTGAGATAAGACATTGGTGTGGCTCATAATGAAAAGCTCAGATTAGACTTGAGGTGTGAAGATTTCCATTATGAATGTTACACAAAAGTATTACTGTATTACTAGAATACTTACAGTTTATTGTTAATATACGGTCCTGTTTTGAAAAGACAAAGAATTGTTGTGTTTAAGTCTACATAGAGATAAGTAAAGATAAGTTAAATTAAAAAGTAGAGTGACTAGATGTTGCCGTCCACACTACAGAAATGTTGACCCAATAATACTTGGACATGGACTTAAGAGACTGTAGCCCCTGTTGTGTTTTAATATTATTTCTTAACCTCCTAGTTCTAACTGTATTTTATTTATTTAATGTGTCTATATACGGTGTAAATCCAATCCATCTGTCTATTAAAATATCACATTTAAATAATATACATATACATCATCTATGGTTTAAATCCACTTAAGTCAATTAAGAAAATAAATATTTACATATAGCCTTGCAAAATAAACAGTACCCACGCATATTTTCAGAATTAACAAACAAGAAATGTTTTGAGTTTGGAGTTACAGTAAGTAGAGTAGAGAAAGTGCAAGGGAAAGTTTGCTAAACTTGTGCAAATATGATCTCACTTGTGGCAAAATGCTTTCTGGCTCTCAGTAAGCTCAAAGTGTGTGCGTCATGCAGGCTGGCAGGCTTGTGTGGGGCTTTGTGTGCCTGGTGCATGAAGCCCACCTTTGGGAGACAGGAAAGGGGTAGTTAGGAGGCTGGACTGGCTCTGGAGATAGCTATCATGTTTCAGTAAAGTGTACTCTGCTGCCCTGTGACACTGTTTACATAGCTGATAAGACCCAAGCTATGCAGAGGGTTTTAAATGTTCAAAATGTCCATCGTGGCATAGTTTAAACATATGGGGGCGTGACCTGGATCTGCCCATTCAAATTACATCGATAAAACAAAGTAAGAATCAGTAAAATCTTAATACACATCAAAGTCAATTCATGCCAAAGCCCAAAGTCAGGCCTGGGTGCAAACCAAACTGACTGAGGCTGCATTAGAGTTTCAGTGGGGTGGAAATATAATATGCTTCCATTAAGTGGCATTATTTTAGGTGCCTGAAATAGATTTAGGTTAGATTGCCCAAAGTATGCATAAACTCTGTACTATTGTTTGAAAACATGTGGCAGTGCAATTTGAAATACACATGCTATTTGGATGCATTTTTTGTGCAGGAAAACAAATTGATTTCATATTATTTAAATACATACTAATTATCAGGGGTATGCAAGGACATTGACTGAAATATTATGTTGTGACACTAAATTGATTTATTGACTAAATACGATAAAAATGTCCCACAAATGAGTATTGTACACCCTTTTTTATCACAACGAATGATATTATTGTTTATTGTCCAATCCCTACTCGTGACATTATCACATAGTGAGCCACGCCCAGGTTTTTAATGATCATGTATACTAACAATTCCTGACATTGCCTCAGTTCAACTCAACAGGACATGTTGCACAGGATTATTTAAACCTGCATTTTCCTCAAGGGCAGAGCACAAGTTCAAACTAGAAAGCACCTACATTTCTTTGCAGGAAATACCCTTTACACATATCTTGTATGTATTTCTCTAAACCTGAACTGCAATAATAAATAAATAGCAAAATAAAACATGATATTTAATTTTGCTATATTATAGTTTACATCTATAATGAGAGTTATTTATTCAACCCTATCTTAAAGATCACATCTCAAATTGACTCTTGTAAGCTTTAAGCCATATATTTTTGATGAGGAATCATTATAACATTGTAATAGAGAAAACTGTGTACACTAGTATGGCCACGATAAATACTGACCCCCAAACATTATTATTCCATGTATTATTAATTAAACAATGAGTTAATATAGTAATTATCTTGACCTAGTGACTGCTATAGATCCCACATGCTTTGGGCTTAAGTGTGTTCCAGTCTGTCCATGAGAGGTTGTTTTTCTCTCCCTCTCAGACCCCAGAGTCAAACATCATCAGGGCCTGAAATTCCTCTCCACTGACCAGGCCTGTCTTTATTTACCACCAGCACTGTGCTGGTGGTAAATAAAGACAGTATTATGAAAACTTCAGCTCTTACTGCACAGATATTAGTTTCTCAAGAGTGCTGATTGTCACATAAAAGTTTGCTAAGATTTTACACCAGATGCCCTTCCTGATGATCTATGATCTATTAGCAACGTCAATGTTTTAAAGGTCCTGTATTACATAAAATGGATTCTTGCGAGCTTTAACCCATGTTAGAATGTTGTTATGGAGTTGTGTTTTGTTTCATTCAAACATGTTTGAGTAATCCTTTATTATGAGTCTGTCTACATCTCCAAAGCTCAAAATGCTCTGTTGCACCATGTGATGTCATGATGCTGTAGTTTTCAAATAAACACCTACCTTTTATCTTTACTTCAGAAAAGATTGGCAATTCCAGTAATGAAACAATCCAAATGATTCTAATGAAGGTTTATGGAGTTTAAAAACACAGTGGACCACCTCCTGTATTACCACATGACATCACAAGGTGGAACAGAGTGTTTTCTGTGTGAGAGAAGAACTCAGCCTAAATATGCAGGATTTGTGTGTTAAACATGTGTGAATGTGATAAAACACAACTCGAATTATGTTTTTGATGAGGAAACAACATAATAACATATCAAATAGTGTAATATGGGTCACTGGTGTAACAAAAGCTTTATGTAAAATATAGGCTACAGTAATCTATTACTATATGCTTTAATAATTATTATGAAAAATAGCTAGAAAGCTTGAATAAAACAGGTCAGGTTAAAAAACTGCCTTATTCACTATACATCAATGTTGAAAAGGGAACGGACTTGCAACAGACTTGCATCTACAGCTCTATACACTCTGCACTGTGTCTCTGTTAACTGTCACGTCCCCCTGAAACTGCCAACCAGACTGCAGGTATTCTAACACTGAGAGCCACACAGAGGGGAGGGGGCCAAAACACAGCTCCTATGAGACCTGAGTCCCTCTCCTCCTGAGATTAATGAACAATAGGGCTTAGCGGATTAGCACTTTTTATTTTTAGAGAAAATTGCAATTTGTGATGCAGATTGGATTGAGCTCTCCAGATTCATAGCAGTATTAACTATCCAACCCACTTTGTTACATATCATTGATTTAATTTTACTGCAACATAACTGCAAGGCCCATTTAATTCTTTGCATAACCTTACATAAGCAGCTGCTAATATTCAAACCTGTAAGGGGAGACCGGAGGTCTGTGCCCTGATTCTACCTGACCCACTTTAAACCTAGTTAAACACAAGTTAAAGGGCTCATATTACGGTATTTTCTGATCTATATTATAATGTTGTTTACTCATCAAAAACATACCTGGAGTTGTGTTTTGTTTAATTCACACATGTTTAACACACAAACCCTGCTGAATTCTTTTCAAAAAACAAACAAACAATCAAAAAAACACTCTGTTGGCAATACCAGGAGTGCTTCGCTGTGTTTTTAAACTCCATACACCTTCACTAGAATCACTGGATAATTTCAGGCCTGGAATTGCCAATCTCTACAGAACTATAGGTAAAAGGTAACTGTTAACTCGAAAAGTACTGCTTCATGACATCACAAGATGAAACAGAGCATTTTGATATACATATACATATACATCATGGAGACTAATAATAAAACTCAAACATGTGTTAATGAAAAAAACATAACTCCAGGTATGTTTTTGAGGTGGTAACAACATTCTACTGTGGTTTAAAACTCACAAGAGTCAATTTTGCATAATATAGGATCTTTAAGTGCATAAACTCAGTGCAAAATGAGAGCAAGGCAAAGAAAGAAATATTACTAGATTCTTATAGGGTAGCCTTTTGCAGACTACTTTTTAGATCTTCTAATACATCAGCACTCTTTTCAGTAGGTCTTTGTGGGTTTTATTTTTCACTTATGTATAATGTGGAGTCTTGGGCCCTTTTTGGATCATCTTTGCAGTTACTTTCAGGCAGTGGGGCAAATTATACAGGGATCTGTTTGGTTTGTAACTCCGCCTATTGACGTCCACTCCTGAGATTAGACGAGTGCAAGGCGATGATGTATCTGTTGTTACCGAATAGGTCACTGTCCCACATTATCAGCTTACGTAGACTCACCTGTGTATGAACATAACTTAATAAGTGTAACCTGTAGGAAAAGGCAATTGGCAATATAATGTAAAAAGATTAAAGATTTACTGAGGATGTCTGTTTTTTGCAGACTTTCCAACCATGGGAGTGAAAATGTTGCAGTGCTTCCCCTTCTACAGGCGGTGCAAGGAGCGGTGCAAAAGTAGACAGTGCCCCCAAGTGGCAGGTACAAGCAACAAACTGCTTATTTCACAGACCTTCATTTTTTATTAACTTAAAAATTTGTTTATAAAATTGTAACAAAAACACATCAAATTTCAGGTAGAGAGAGTAATGGTCAGTTAATCAAATTATTTCTTCCACAGTTCCCATAGAGGAGATGAAGCCACGTCTGTCCTCCACAACGTCCTGCGGAAGTGACAATGATGGAAGTCTGTCAAGAGGGTCCCAAATATATTTCTCCACCAAGGCCAGGCTGTCCTTCAGGCATCAGCTGGACAGCAACATCAACGCTGTAGACGCCACCTACTGAGCTGAGATAAATGGACCGCAAGAATGGTGTATGGACAATGAATGAGAGTGATACAAGGTTCAGTGTTGCAACAGACAATGAATGAGACCGAGGAGAAGCCACTCATCACTCACTCAAATGAAATGGACATTTAAGGCTAGGAGATGTGTTTACAGTGTTCAGAACCATAACTTGCCATAACCAACCACCAAGTGCTTTTTTTTTGTATTTTAAAAACAGTATATTTTGGAAATAGAAAATTATAAGGCATCATAAAGCTAAAGATATAATTATAACAAGAGTATGTTGGAAGAATGTCTCCGTCTTTATTTTTTAGAAACTGGTGTTCCAAGGCAACATTTCTTTTGGTTTCTGTAAAATACTTACAGAAAGATTACATATTACTTCCCATGTTTAAATGTTTCTGATTTCATTAAATGCTATATATTTTGTGTACTAAGCTTTAACACAGTGTATGATTTTATGTACTATGTCAAAAAAAGAAAGCCACCACAATAGTCCTTGTTATCAATTTATTTAAAAAAGGACATGACATTGCTATAAAAATAGGCACCTCTATCAAGGCATAGTTTTGGGTTTGGAGATCACACCATCTGGATAGCGTTTTTTAAAACGAGCAACCACCTCGGGGTCGAGCAGATGAATGCCATCGAGCTGGTTTCCAAGGGTTACCCTGAAAAAAAATTGATTCATTTGTGAATATGTAGAGCTGGTCTAAGAGACAAAAATACAAAATTAGAGTAACTCACCAGTTTGGCTGGACATTGTGGGGTCGACCAAACAGCTCAATCTTTCTAGTGCCGGGAGAAAGCCTCTCTATCATGCCGTAGATCTCGTCAGGTTTGTGACTGGTGGAACGGACCTATGAGGTTTTCAAAGAGTATCATGCACTGGACCGAGGAAAGCGAGGAAAATGTGTTTAAAAATATACAGTTTCAACTACCTCTGCAACAATGACGTCACAGTCCAAACCTCGATTAAATCCTTGGGTGTTTCCTTTTACGCCCACCTAAAAATTAACAAAAACAACACTCACATTCAATATATTTATGTCTAAAAATTAAATAATGTATATAACAATCATGATCTGGTCATTAAGTAAAATTCTATACCAGACAATGCTCTTTGCCATGGTTCAGCCAATGGCCTGTCCTTCCTGTACGGATAATTCTCTGAAGTTGGTTAGTTTTCACCCAGATAATTTCATCTACTCGCTCATAGCTGTGAGACAAAACAAGCGCAGCCATTTTAGATACATGGGCAAAGTGAAGAAAACTATAGCAAAGGAGGGTAATAGGACATACCCCCAGAGACTCAGACACTCCCGGCCTAACTCCATGGCTCTGTAAGAGAACAAGACAATGCAGAAATCAGTGCCTGAAGAACAGATTTTATGTCCCGATATTAGGGTTGTCAAAAGTATTGGAAAATCTGATACCAACTGATTTTAAAACTAGTACTGAAACTAAATCAATCCATTTGAGCAGTTTAACTATTAAAAAGTCACAGGACAGAAATAAACCTTTCCTGAACAGCTTTAGAATGACCTTGATCTGTATCAGAACAAGACCACATGGACTAGTATATACCCATGGATTACTGTGGAACCTACCTGGACAACTGAGGGTTTACAGATATAAAAAAAAAAACTGCATGGTGATATAAAAAAGTGCTATGATTTAATATTGAAATCACATTCTATTGTCTAAAGAAGAAGTGTTTTTTTTAATTATTATTGTGGTATTGGAAACAGTATTGAGTATCAAGTCTAGTTCTTAGTAGCAAGATCGAGTTTGAAATGTTATTATGTGACAAAAGTACTCGATATCACCCTAAATCAAGGTGTAGTTACCTGCCAGTGACCCAGAGAAAGAGGAAACCATCGTCCTGCAGAGTGGGAATGTTCAGTTTTCTCATCTCATCGTCCGTCAGCGTGCCATAAGGCAGCTCCATGTGGATATCCCAGGGCGGGTCGGCCATGACAACGGCAAACTTACCCAGAATAGACACATCCAAGTAGCGAATGTCACAACAAATCCACTAGCACAGAGAGAAATAACCAGTGTCAAATGTACAGTGATGGAAGAAGTATTGAATTTTGTTAACAGATACCAGAGCAAAAAAATACTCAAGTAAAAGTGAAAGTATCACATGAAAAAGTTTACTTAAGCAAGTATTAAAGTACTTGTTTAAAAAAGTACTTAAAGAGTAAAAAGTATTTCATGCAGATTTTGAGATCTATTAAAGTTTCACATGTAGTGATTTTGATAAAATAAACCCTCAGCCTTTTCAGCAGGTCTCACACAAACATAAAAAAATTATTTACTTTCCAGTCCTGTTGAAAAATGTAGTGGAGTAAAAAACACAGATACAATTTATTGAAGTAAATTAAAGTAAAAGTAAAAAGTATCGACTTTACTAAAATACAGATACCTAAAATGTATACTTAAGTACTTTTACTTCATTATGTTCCATTACTACAAATGTCAACTTTATTTCAGTAGTTGAGTGATCAAGCTCAGACTCTATTGGTCATACCTGAGATGGGAAGAGTTTACCAACGTTGCTGTCGGCATCACCGGTGTGGAGGCTGAGCTCAGTGGTTCCACTTTGGGGCCCCATCAGACCTCCCTCAGCCTCTGGAGGACTGTCTATCTCATAATGGACATATTTACACGTGTCCATGTGAAAACATGTGTTGAGAAAAGAGCAGTCACCAAGGCTCTCATCTGTGTGTTTGTTGATGATGCGACTGGGAAAGTAATAAAGGCAATTTTATTTTTAGACATTCAAACATACACATTATATTTCCTGAACCGCTAATGAATTATTACATAAAAATAATAACTAAGTATGCAACATATTTGTTCAAAATAAGAACACTCACCGGAAGTGGAGCTTTGTGCAGGGCTGTGGTGTATCTCCAGAGCGAATGCACTCCTCTTTTGTCCCATGGTCACAGAACTCCTGAACTTGAGCTCGACCACGAGATCTAAACTTCTCCACTATGGACTGTTCCTTTGCAGTGCTCGCGTTCAAAAGCTCAAGGATCTCTCTGCTCACCTAAATGGAGATTAGGTTATGTTTTATACACCACATGTCTAAATAAAACAGATTTGAAGCATCCTACCTTCTTACTCTGCTGTTCTTTTGTGGATTGTTGATTTAAAAGACTCTCAATCTCCATGTCAACATGAGATGACTGGTTTTTGCTGCTCCTTCCTTTCTTATCAGCCCCACTCCCTGATGATGAGGGTCCTGCTGCTTGTATAGAAGATGCTGGGGTCAGTGAAGATATAGGGGGTATATATGAGGTATGTGGAGGGGACGCAGAGCTCTGAGATGGAGAGAAGCCTGATGCTCTTTTCAGGTGTGTCTGGTCATCTGCTTTTCTCTTCACTCCTGTCCTTTGGGCACCAGCCCCTGTTCCAATCATAGCCCAAAGCTTTGGATGGTCGACAGCAACAACAATTGTGGAGGAGGAAACTGTAGCGGAGGACAAAGATGGCTGTCGAACTTCAATAAGCTCCTGAGCAGCAAATTTCTGCAGCAGACTTTGGATACAGCCATGACTCACAGCTCCTTCTGACTGCACAAAAGAAAAAATGTTAGTTGTACTTAAAACGCCAACTAGCTCTACAACACTTCAACAAAATGGATCACTTACACAGTTCAGGTCATTTGTTATAGCGAGGGAGTCTATAGGCAAAGACAGGCTGAGATCTGATAGGTATGCCAACAGTTTCTTCTCCAACTCCGGGTCTGGGGGCTTTTCGGGCTCCTCTTGAGATGGAACAGTAACAGGGGGAGCAGGACTGTCACTGCATGCCGTGGAGGCATCTGTGCTGCCTGTAGCATCTACAATGATATATAGTTTTAGTAGGTCAATATATTGTTCATGGAATAATTATAACCTGCCCAGGAAGGAAGGAAGTAGGAAAAGTTGGTTGCACAGGCAAGGACATTGTATTATTATAGTTCTGATAAAAGGAAACAATCAGTCTCATGGACTAAAACATTAATAACAACAACAACAACAACAAACAAACAAACAAAAATGCACACAATTTAACAGGACTTTTATATTCATTCCTCCTGGACTTTTTGCCTAATTACAGGTCCCTAAATCTAATTTTAGTGAGAAATGCTTCAGCTTTGACATGGAAATTGTCAAGATCCAACAGATCTACTGTCTATTAGATCGTCCTGTGGGACACCAGTTATACCTATTCTTATATTTACCCCAAATAATCCAGGCTGAACTTGAAATAGCACTTTCCTCAGCTTATTCCCACTTAAATTTAGAGCAGCAGAGGCCAAAACCACAGAGCCTCAGCTTCACAAAGTGTCCAGCCATTTGTTTGTGCTCCAAAGGGACTCAAAAAGAGATTCACTTTGAACTGAGAGTCATTTTACTCAGATGTTTTATGAAAAACAGGCCGGAATAGTAAGGGGTTAAATTGAGAGAAAACCGTAAACGAACTAGGCTTTGACTTGGCCGTACCCGCGGTGAGTTGCCCTGGGTCTTTCCGTCTTCGCTGTAGTCTTTCCCGCAGAGAGTCTAGCTGCTTCTTATGCGCCTGGATATTGCTCCAAGTGTCCGACATGATGTCTTATGACACAAGATATCACAATTTTAAACATGCAGCTTGAACTTAGTTTTACTTTGCCTTGTGCAGAAGAATAACAGAGGATGAATGTATGGTACCACACAGTACACACTCCGTGCATTGAATTTAAATAAATGGTTCCGCTATCCAGATTGTTGTGGGCTACGGATATGGAACTGAAATGGTGATTATATTTAATTGCCAAATAAGTGCAGTAGATTATCCCAAATTTACAATATATTTGTGTTCTCTGTATGAGCAAAGCTTGTGTGGAAGTACAAGGTTGTGTCGGATTTTTTTTAGACACGGACTTACAACTTCCGGTGTGTCTGAAATTAAAAGCCTTTTATTTATCTGTTGATATTTCTGAAACAATATGATTTAAAAACGGAACAGAGGCATTTTGTACCCCCTTTATCCTAGTCTGGGGCTATTTCGGAGCCCAGAGCTTTAAGCGCCTCTCTCAAATTTCTTAAAAAGGGTTCTTTTTAAGTGTAAAGATGGCGGAAGACGAGAAGAGTGGAGACAAAAGCGATCTGCAAATTGTGAAGGTAATTCTGTATTTCTGAATTCATTTTATTATTTAGTTAGATTTAGATGCAGTGGCTAAAATCATCATTGTTAGTTTGTCTCTTATAATTTGAGTACATCACTATACATGCCGAGATTTGCTTACTGCAGTGTAATAGCAGCTTGCATTTATAACTAAGATTAAAAAATATATAATTCTGACTGAATAATCTTTACATTTAGTATTTAGCCAGTCATAGAAACAATCAAACCAATAAATGTTTACACCATCCACCAAAACATGTACACATTAATTGACAAATACAGTATAAATCCCCTCTTGAGAATAGAAATATATTGATATATTAACACATTAACATAACATTGATATTAACATAACATTGATGTCTTGTCTCTTCTTTATCTTCTCTGATACAGGAGCTGGTGGATGAACTTTATAAATTCAGAGACAGCTATTTTGAGACTCACAGTGTGGACGATGCTGGGAAGAAACAAACTGATGTTGCAGAAGCGTTAGAAAAAACATTAAAGAGGCTACAAGAATATGAAGGTAAAGCTTTATTCACTGGTTGTTGAGAACTGATGATGGACCTTGTAAATGACCTAAAATGTGTCTTTGTCCACAGATCGGTATAAGCATAAAGCTGAGTTTTTGCTACAGAAAGGCAGATGTCTGAATGTATCTCCAGATTTTAGTGCCATTGCTGAGGAGTGCCTGTCACGGGCGGTTAAACTAGAACCTACACTGGTGGAGGGCTGGAATATTTTAGGAGAGCAATACTGGAAAAAGGGGGACCTCACTGGTGCCAAGAACTGCTTTACAGGAGCCTTGCAGCAGGTAACATTTGGTGGATGTGTTGTATAATGTCTCTTAATGTCAATTATTAATATTAATTTGGGATGGATGTGTAAACTAGTATTCTTCATTGTTTTTCTAAAGAGCAAAAACAAAGTGTCCCTTCGTAACCTTTCTATGGTGCTGAGGCAACTGCCAGCTACTAACAGTGAAAGTCACAACAAACAGGTGATGGAGAGTGTGGACATGGCTCGGCAAGCAGTCCAGTTAGATGTTACAGATGGGACTTCATGGTGTGAGTAAATCAAGGTTCTCAATTAGAAATTTGACATTTTAAGTGCTCAGCTTGAATACACATTCTGTGCTTTTGTTTTACAGATATTTTGGGGAATGCTTATGTTTCCCTATTTTTTACCTGCGGACAAAACCCCCAGTTGTCTCAGCAAGCCTTAAGCTCCTATGCACAATCAGTAAGCTATTATAGACTGGGTGTGGGATTTGATATGGTTGAAGTGTTCAACTTTTTTTCTGTTTAAAGGAAAAAGTGGACAAAGTTGCGTCCTGTTATCCTGAGCTGCATTTTAATCGAGCCACATTGTTCCAGTACGAGGAGATGTTTGGCTCAGCTTTGGGGGGCTACAGTCGTGCGGCCTCCCTCGATCCAAGCTGGGATAAGCCTCCAGAGAGAGAGAAGCTGCTGCTGGAATACCTGGAGAAAGTGACTGAGCTCCTACAGAACAAGGTAATACAATAACTACTTTTGTCACCATCCACTTATGGCTACTTCATTATAAATATAGTTGCTCCCATAAAGTGTGAACTATATTGTTGTTACAAAGAAAATAACACACACATACCTGTCACAATAATTACTATACAACATTTTTTGGGGCTTAGTATTTAACGTCTGTACAATTTGCAATAGCGGATTTTTGTAGACATTTTTGTCATGTAATAACGTAAGATTTTAGTTGTATGGGTGAGGGAGAATAATTTACTTCTACTGGAATTATCCTATTTTGTTGTTATTGTGTCAGTGACATAAAGTAGTTTTCATATTGTTTATCATACTGTTTATCGCAGTATTTCTATGTAGCATACCAGTACTGCTGGGTTTCAGGTGACATCACAACATTCTATTGGCCAATAATATGTAATACAAATGGGGGGCAGGTAAAATGAATATTGTTAAAAATCCTATTTTTGTTGTAATACAGCGCATTCTTGGGTATAGCCAGTGATAGAAATGATCAGATCCAACATTTGTGGATTTACCTTTTGGATATTTCATGGCAAGTTCAATGTAATCAATAGGGAAATCTGGTTCTTGCCCACATCTGAGAGTATGACATCACATTATAGAATCTGAAAACTACCAATATATTATGCTTCAAATACAGTCCTGTATGGTCTGATTTATACAGAACAGTTTTACCTTCACCTTTATCTTGCTGTAATGTAAGGCTCGTGTGACTTGTATATTTGAAAATTGTATGTGGCTGTCTATTGCCATTGTGTCCACAAGATGGAACCAAAGCACAGTTCTGTCTCTAAAAAGATACCAACTTTTCTCCTATCTTGTCAGGGGAAAGTGAAAGCACGTCGTTTAAGGACAATGCTTTCCAACCTCAGCACTTCAGCACTGGGTCCCTGCTCCTCCCCTCAGTTCCGTTCTCCCAGTGGTCGCGTCGGGAGCCTGGAGGCACGCACCCTGTCCGCCCTGTCCCACGGAAACAACATCGGAGTAGCTGCTCTGGGGAAAGTGGTGTTCAGTTTGGCTTCAGAGGGACGAATGGCTTTGTAAGTAATTCACTTTTGTACATTCCTAATTACTATTAGTGTTGTCAGGATACTAACATTTCAAACTCGATACTAAGGAATAGACTCAATATTCAATACCAATTTTGATACCACAATGATAATAAAAAACACTCTTTCTATAGGTAATAGAATATGGTTTTTAACATAAAATTGTAGTAGTTTTATATTACCATGTGGTGTTATATCTATGTAATCCCTCAGTCAGCCAGGTAGGTTCCATAGTGGTCCATGGACACATAGTAGTCTATGTGGCCTTATTCTAGTTCTGATACAGCTCGACATCATTCGTAAGCTATTCAGGAAAGGTTCATTTCTGTCCTGTGAATGTGACTTTTTTAGTATCAGTACCTGTTAAAATTACTATCTAGTTTCAATACTAGCTTTAGTATCGATTAATATCTGATTTTTTTATACTTTTGACAACCCAAGTCACTATACATATGTCAACAGCTGGTTGTTACAGAAGTATACACTTTCATTTGGCTGAGAAGCAGAAGAAAATTTTACCAGGCAAGGCAAGTTCATTTGTATAGCACAATTTGTATGCAAAGTAATTCAGAATAAGAAATACATTAAAATCACACTACAAACAAATCAAAACATAAATAATGATCCTAAAACTAATAGATAGAGAAAGAGACATTAAATGAAAGAGAATGAGAGAGAAAAGTGCAGAATGAAAACCTTTCAGTCATATGCTCAGCTAAACATAACCGTTTTGAGCCTGGATTTAAACAGAGTCAAAGTAGAGGTCTGTCTCGCATGTTCAGAAAGACTGTTCCAGGTATTGGCTGCGTGTTTAGTCCTGACCTAGTATGCTCATATGTTTTTTCAACTCCTCTGCAGTACTTTTGGCATGGTGGACAGTGAAGAATCATGCATAGTGGTGATGGTGTACAACACTGCTGACAGCTGGGGAGTCCTCATTGGAGACTCTGTTGTCATTCCTGAACCTCACATCAAACGCCACAGTATAACACATAAAGATAAGGTATGTGCTTACAATAACATATAACCCAATACTTTAAGGAGTGTTTTTGTCTGAAATGTCTTTTTTATTTATTTCCCAACAGTCATTTGATTTCAGAAGTATACGAGTGGATTCTCCTCTACTTCTTATTGTAAACGGAAAGAAGCAAAACATTCAAAGTCAAATGGCTGTGTCTGTCAGCTACAAACCCCAAAGTGAATGAGTTCTGCATGATACATGAGATGGACACGAGTGAATAATTATTGTGTGTGTGGAAATATTAAATGTTAATTCCTGTTCTGTGTGTTGTACTGTAAATAGAGGGCTTTATATTGTCTGAGATTGTCTGACAGTTTGCTATATTTATAAATTTTCTACTTTTTGTTTGTTGATGCTTTTTTGCTAAAGAAAGAGCCTACAGTAATGCATTTCCAGTAATGCATTTTTCTTCCCTTTTAAATGTTATTTTTCTCTAGCTTTACTTTCAGTTGTCAGTTGGGTATTTTGTGGTGGTGCATAACAAAACAAAATTAAGTAATTGGTAATTCACTTCAAACTTCAATACAAACATTTCATTTTATTATTCATCTGTAAATATGCCAACTGTATTATTGCATATACATGTGTAGTAAATGACTTAACAACTTTATATTAAATATTCCAAAACTCTATCATATAGTACACCATTAGACAAGATTGATCTCGGACTGTTATGCAATGTTCTAAATGAACACTGAAGAAACATTAAAAAATTCAAGTAATTAAAAGTCCTATATTATGCAAAATTCACTCTTGTAAGCTTTAAGGCATGTTATAATGTTACCTCATCAAAAACAGACCTGGAGTTGTGTTTTGTTTCATTCACAGATGTTTGATTAATCCTGCATTATTAGTCTGTCTACATCTCCAAAGCTCAAAATGCTCTGTTCTACCTTGTGAAGTCATGAATCGGTAGTTTTCAAGTTAACAGCTACCTTTTACCTTTTGTTCAGTAGAGATTGGCAATTCCAAATCTGAAATTATCCAAATGATTCTAGTGAAGATCCATGGAATTTAAAAACACAGTGGAGCATTTTCTATATTGAGAGGAAGAGGAGAAAGAAAAACTCTAACTAAATATGTAGGATTTGTGCATTAAACATGTGTGACTGAAACAAAACACAACTCCAAGTATGTTTTTGATGAGGATACAACATAACATAGACCAGAAAATAGAGTAATATGGGCCCTTTAATGCTCCTCTCAGTGTTTCTTGACTAGCGTGCGGCCCCTGTTCTTTGCAGGGGTGCTGAACTGAAAGAATGACTTTGCTCCTTCCTGCTCCAGACACGAGAAGAACCTGCCGTCTCCATCATGGCGGACAGACAGGAACTGTGGGCTCCTTTGGGGCGTTGTGAGTTGGTCCATCCCTGGAGACACATGGGAGATTGATGATGTCTTTCATTGTTAAATCCCTTACACTGACAATTAGCTCTTCACTTCTAGTTTTCTTTTCTGATGATGAGCTCTTTACTACAAACCACCTACAGCCACCCCCTGTGTTATTTAGATTAGGTTAGGTTCACACAGTCCCTACTTCCTCTACTCAATTAACACTTGATAATCTGTATTTAGTCTAAAATCTGCAATAAATCTTGATTATTCACCAGTTATCAAATAAAGAATAATGGATCAGTTTTATATAGCGCTTTACAGAGCATTATTCATTCACTCCATACCTGGTAAGATACTATTATAGACACAGGGGCCCTGGGGCAGACTGACAATCTGCGCAATCGTCCCCTCCGACCACCACCAACACTAACATTCACACCACATTCATACTAGGCAATGTGGCACCTGATTTTCCCAGCGGTCTCCCATCTGAGTACTAACCAGGCCCAACCTTGCTTACCGTCTGAGTTGGCCATCTCCAATCATTTTAATAGCACCTGCATTTACCTGCATTAAAGTCATGATGTTCGTGGTTAGGCATCTCTCGGTCTCCCAAACCAACCACCATGTTCTTCAGTCTGAGGGAGTCGTAAAGCCCCTGCAGTTTTTGATATTGCCTGTTTCTCTCCATCAGCCTTTCAGACACCTCACTGTACTTTCTCTTGTACTCTTCCATCACCTGGACAGTAAAAGCAACTATATAAGTAATGTAATGCCAGTTTGTTATATACTTGTTATAGACTGATTTAATTGAATTTAACCCTTGAATTAGTTTATTTGCCTATATTAACATATGACCTTTTTCAAGGATGCAATTTCTCCTCTCATGGCAGTGAGCTCCAACTCTCTGCTCTGATTTTGTTGAGTCAAAACCTTCTCCATTTGCTTCAGTTGAGCTTCAGCTCTTGATAAGCTGTATTCCTGATACATGCGCTCCTGGTGAACCTGTAAATGTGCACTTAAAATAAAATTCTTCTTTTTTCATTGTACAGAAGTACAATGTGCATCTCAGTAGACTGTATATATTCTTTATACAGTCTTTCAGGCTGACCTGATAGCTCCAGAAAGCTAGTGCTCGTGCACTGATGTCCAGCACTATATTTGGCCTCAGACCTGCCAGGACCATGGCTTTGTACTCCTCTGAGGGTGACAGCTCAGTGCGAACGATGTCCAGTTTTCCAGACAGAGTGGAGGAGCAGGCCGGGCAGATGACAGGTGAGCGACTGAACTCTCCAGAGCCGTGCTGGTCACAAAATACATGAGAGCAGGCAGTGACCCATGCAAAACCACTGAGCTTTGCCCGGCACTTAGGGAAGTTACAGAGAAGTGTGTCAAAACACAGAGTCATAGCCATGGCTGAAAAATATAACATATCAGAGTCAACTCAGTTATTGAAACATCTACCTAACTACAGCACATTTATCATGTAGGGCCTAGGCAATAAGCCTACAAAATAGAACTAGGGCCTGGTTTACTATCGTTTCATCATAAAAGGCAAGGCACTGCAATATGTAGCCTAGCATTTTAATGAAAAGAAGCAGGTGGTGGACCTTCCTCCAGAAAAGTTCCATAGGGCACCTTTAAAAGTTAATAATAGTTAATATTAATGTTTAATAGACCTAATGAATCAGTTATTACAAGTTGGATACAATTATTGTTGTTAAGAGGCTACTGTTAGATAGTTTTAACTGATGCCCTATAGGCCACACTGTTGAAATGGCTCTTTATTAGCCAATATTAGCTTACAACAGTAACTGTTGTATATGTTGTCATAACCCATTGATAGCCCTACCATTACAATTTACTGACCATCTGCTGGTCAGCATTGTTAAATTTGTAAATGTTTTCATATATTTTTGCCAAATTATAACTCACCGGGTATTAACGTTTCTCTTCACAGGTGGCGCTAAAGAGCCCGCTCATTCGACGCTCTGATTGGCTGTCGCTCAGCAGCCAGGCGTAATCTTTATTAACGAACTTGAGAAAACGTGAGTAAACCACCACTAGCAATACAATGCTGTATGTCCTTTCCCATCTATCTTGTCCTCTTCTTTTTCCCACTTTCTTTTCTCTCTCTCAATTTCCTATATAACAATAATAGTATGATTGATATGTACTCACTTTGTACACCTATGTTGCACTATACTTTTGTACTGCCATCAGCTGTAATAAAAGTTTTTTTTAAAAATGTAAGCCACTGCTAATTCAATTAAAATAAATAACAGCACAGGCTAAATGATTACAAATGATTTCAAATGTAAGACTAAGTTTAGGCTGTATTAGAAATATTGTTAATCTTAAATTATATGTCTATTTAAAAAGTAAGCCTATGATCTCTACAGAAGGCCTAACATTGATTAGGCCTAGGCTATAATAGGCTATAGTTTATTTTTTTCAGCATGTAGCCTACTGTGAAGACCTACTGTGTACTGTGACACCTAGGCTAGGCCTACTTATGACCCCCTCCTCTATACCTCCCACTTTTTTCTCTCTGTCTTTCTCTTTTATCCCTTTTTCCACGTGGTACAGAAGTAAAGGCGGGGGGTGAAAGAGGAGCATTGTGCGGAGCAGCAGTGGATCCGGGGGTTCATAGTGAGCGAGGGGAGATGCTCACTCAACTGTGTCCAGCAAGCCATTGTCAAAGATTCCCATCTATTCTCTACCTTTTAAATAGAGCTCCAGTGTAAGATGCTTTTTGAACAAGGGGGGTAGCTAAGGGTGGAAGGGCATTATGCTTCTGGACGGTGATAACACACGAAATACTACATACGAGCATGGCCCCTCAACGCCACTCAATGCACTTTTGTTCATAATTAGCTCTATGGAAATCAAACCCCTGTGTGATAGCAACTCTAGTCATTTATGACTTTTACACATCTCAAAACACGTTGTACTAATAGTAGGCCTACTCTAATTGGCTACTGTAAAAGCCAGTTGTGAGACATCTAAACTGATAACTTATTCTGTCGTAAAGGCACCTGTTAGACGCGATGTTTTAATTATATAAAACATTTATTTCTGGCTTTTCTTTTTTTAATTGCACATATGGTGTGTTTTGCTGTCAATCACTGTCTTTCACATCCACTTGATATGTTCTATTAGAGATTTATTGCTGCTGAGTGAGTATGTAAGGCCAAATAAAGCTGGGTAGAATAAGAAAAAAGGGGTTCTGGGAGGCTGTGTGTGCGTCGCCATTGAAATGCAAATATCACAGAAGAACAAGGAGTGGTTCTGTGCATGTGAGTGTGTGTGTTCTCTGTATGTGCATGCAGCGGGACAGCAGCGCGAGAGGAGGGGCGCAAATTGGACAAGTTTTTTTTTTTTTTTTTGTCGGGGGGGGTGAGAGAAGAGACTTTAGAAACAACCACACACGCACTCCCAGTATAGCCTATGACACGGAACCGGATTGAGGAAGGACATCTAGACTTTTCCAGACTTCTTAAATCAGGAAAACAAAACGCGTAGTATTTTTTCCTCACAACAAAGTTTCACTGTGGCCTCTATGCGCTACTGTTGAACTTTGGATGCGCCCAGGGGCTCGTCCAGGGCGTCTAATCGTGCCTGTTTCCAGTCCCTCATCTGATGCCCCCCTCTCCGTCTGACTCGCCGTGAATCATGTCACGCCGGAAACAGAAGCGTCCCCAGCATCTCGTTAACGCGGATCCGGGGGGCCCAAAACTACTCGCTCACGGTGAGAAACTTTTCGTAATTATGCATGCGTTTGAGGTCTACTTGGATTTACGCGCAAGTGGCATTTTTTACACACACGGTTTGAGTTTCTTTTTTTTTTTTTTTTTGCAAATGTTTAGTTTACGCGTAACTTTTGGGCAAGTTTATGTGGCCTGGCAGACCTCGGTAGGCTATACAAAGGTTCACAGAGACGCATATCATTTTCGGAATAAAATGTATTATCCGTTTTGTTTTTACGAATAGGCCTATTTATACAGCATGTTTCAATAGAGAGTGAAGCGTAAATGAAATGTTACAGTATAGTCTATATTTAACTTTTTGTTAACAATTTGTATTGGTGCACCTGACGCAATATACCCCTACATTAAATGAAATAAAATCGTTATGCTTTGTCACTGACTATGGGCCCCACTAATGGTCTGACCACTTTTGTTAAGGCCATAAAGGTGTCTCTATATGGTGAATAGATCAGGATTAACTAGCGTATACATCTGTGGCCATTTTCATGCGCTACCCCTCCTCAGAGAAACCAACAGGCCACGATGCACTGACTACTGGAGCTCTTTGATGAGGGTGGAGAAGTCTCCTATTTGTTAACAATAAAGTTGCTGGCTTGGGGGGGAGGGGAGGTTGTGTTTTTGATAAAGATTAATCTTCCACCCTTCTATTATGCTTGTCTTTTGCTGTTTGTGCATGCGTTTCTCTCTCATATGCTCCACTCTTTCCCCATTCTCACCCCACCCCTTTCTTCACCCCCACTTCTATTGACTGTATACTCCTGCACAGTTGGGGGGAGTCGAATGGATGAGAAAAAAGATTGAGTGAGGATTTAGATGTTATTTTGCATTTTGTTTGTTGTCAAGTGCATACTCTGAAATGTGTAGCAACATTTCTAAGTATGTAACCACAAAAAAGTTAATTTATACACACAAATGTGTTTACTTAGAAGTCAACTATAAACTTATGCACAAAGGTACAGTCTTCATTCCATCACTATAACTCTCCAGGAGGGAATAGTTAGTTTGTCTCACCATTGTTGTTACCCTCCCCCCTTCTCCTTCTTTTTACTCTTTCTCACTCTGTGCTCAAGATTTTGAAAGAATTTGACCCCATAGCTGCAGAGGTCAGATAAATTGACCAATCAGAGTGCCTGGACAGTGCCCAGGACCCTTAGTATGGCCTGACCCTTGACCTCTACTGTGACGTAAGGGGGGAAGGGTAAATAGAGAGATGAAAGACGTAACTGCTGTAGGGAGGGGGCGGGTTAAGAGGGGTTATGGGTTGTCGTGGTGATGCCCATTGTCCTCTAAAATGTGTTGCCATAGCAGCAAGGTGGTCTGTGAGCTTTTTGTGTGTGCAAGATGTTTGAGGAGTTTTGCTTGGGAGAGCACAGATTGAGACAAGACATTACAAAGACTCATAGACTCTGCACAGTTCCTCAACTTGTTTATTTGCTTGTTCAGGGCAAGCTCCTAGCAGGGATTTTGTTTGAAGGTGTAAGATGATCTCCTGGTATGTGCACAAATTTGCTTACAGAAATGGTCAAGGATAACTAGAAGCACAGAAATGAACATTTTGTACTTGAAGTAGAAAGTTTTTTGTGGATTTTCAATTGTGGGTACCCAGTTTCACCACATTTAGGAACATGTTTCTATTGCTAAAAGTACTAAAAGTTTGTCTTCATGCTTTATTTTTAGATGACCACCTGGGTATGAAGTCGCCCTCTACGTCTCTTGGCTCCGAAGTGACCTCATCTGGATCATCTTCCTCTTCTCCTACCTCCATTCAGGACTGCCAACCGCCTCTGGCCCCACGCCCGTCCCCTGGTGGGCTCCACGCGCCATCTTTGCCCAGCGAGAGTTCACCTCCTCCCCACTGGCCTAACAACATCGCCCCCTTCACCACATCTTTGCCCAACACGCACTCCTCCCTCTCCCCTGACTTCCCACACCCCTCTCTGTCCTCGCAAACCCACTCACCACCTGCTTTGGGCCAAACCTCCAGTTGTAATCAAGGAAACTCCCATTCATCCATGACGTCTCCACCAATGGCTAACTCTGCTATGACCACAACTTCTTCCTCTTCCTTATCCTCTAATTGTGTGCAATCCCACCGTGACAGCACTAGTCCTGGACCACTACAAGCATCTGACTCCCCAGGGCAGGACCAGCTCCAAGTGCCCCCAACTTTGGCAGTGCTTTTGGAGGAGCTGCGAGTTTTACAACAACGCCAGATCCACCAGATGCAGATAACAGAAGAAATATGTAGACACGTTTTAAGGCTTGGTGGGGCTGTTTTCGGTCAACAAAACGGCACACAAGTTAATGGTTCAGACAGTACCCAGAAATCTACAAGTGAAGCTTCTGTATCACCACCTCACCCCTCAACAACTACTCCTATAACTACAACATCCTCTCTTTTAACTGGGCTTTCATCATCTCTTTTTCCTCAACCGCCAGCATCCAAGCCAAGCAGTGCCAATGGAACTAGAGCTTCATCATCTTCTACCTCTTCATCATCCACTATTAGCTCCTCCGTTGCTTCCTTACACCCACTCTCTCTGTCTTTAGGCCTGCCACCTCACTACCTTCATGAAAAATCACCCAATTCTTTAGCATTCGGGCACAGTAATGGCATAAGTTTTCCAGCTCCTGTACCCACCACTAGCAATTCCCAGGAACACCAACCCAGCTCCTCCTTGGGCTCTGGTTCATCATCTGGGCGCCCCCAACACGTGTGCCGCTTCTGTGGTAAAGTCTTAAGCAGTGATTCCTCTCTTCAGATCCATCTGCGATCACATACAGGAGAAAGGCCCTATCAGTGCCCGGTCTGCCTGAGCCGTTTCACAACCAGGGGAAACCTCAAAGCCCACTTCCTGCGCCACAGAGAACAGAATCCGGAATTGTCCCTCTCTCTGTTGCCACCGGCATTGTCCGAGCAAACGCCAAGTGGGTCTGCTCCCGGCGTCCATAGGAGACGGAAGCGGAGGGCTGAAGATGATGAGGCTTTCAATGGCGTTAAAGGCAGTATTCCCGGGATGACAGATAATATGGCTTTAGGGTTCCTGTCTGGAGGAGCATCACGACCCTCTCCTTCCTCCCTCCCATTGCCACCTTCAGTAGACATGGCACTACTCTCCACAGCGCATTCACTTTTACAGCTGAACCGAGCTTCTGTAGCAGCTAGCGCTTCCACCACCGCCCTGCCTTCATCCTCTTCATCCACGTCTTCTTCGCCTTCAGCAAGGAATGCAAAACAGCAGAGATTTGATGAAAACACCCCTCCACACACCAGCCTGCAGTCCCCATACTCCCAGCTGGCCCAACTTCCCAAAATCCTCTTCCCCGGTGGGACCTCTCCTCACCATCTTGCACTTCTCCGACCACCAGGGCACCTCGCTGGCCCCCACCAACTGCCCTTCCCATTCCCACCTTTCCCCAAACCGTCAACCTCCTCCTCTGGCTCTCCTGCTACCTCTAACCAAACCTCTGACACCTCCAAGTTGCAACGATTGGTTCAGAAATTAGAGAAGCAACCACCAGGGGGCTCCTCTTCATCTTCCCCCTCCACTTCCTCACAAACAGCTGAAGCCAATGGAGATGCAAATGGACAGGATCTGTCTACAAATGCGTATCGGAGAGAGATGTTAGCAGCTCTTGGTCTTAGCCCGAGTGTGAACACTGCCAGTCAGGGAGGTATGAACAATGCGCCATCTCTTCCTACTACGCCCACTCCAAACCAGTGTGGAGTCTGCCTGCGTGTCCTTAGCTGCCCCAGAGCCTTGCGTTTGCATCAAGCCACGCATTTAGGAGAACGTCCATTTCCCTGTAAGCTCTGTGGTCGCTCCTTCTCCACCAAGGGCAGCCTAAGAGCTCACCTCGCCACTCACCGTGCCCGCCCACCAAACGCTCGTGCCCTCAACTCCTGCCCCCTGTGCCCGCGGAAGTTCACAAATGCCTTGGTCCTTCAGCACCACATCCGCCTGCACCTTGGAGGTCAGATCCCACCTGACGAAGAGGTGCCACTTGAAGATAGCCTAGAAACAGAGAATGCTGGTTTGGTTGATGATATGAGTGACATGTCATCTAAAGATCAGGTTCTTCCTCTGGCATTAACTACAGGGCCACGATCTCCAATTACCTCAGGGTCTAAACTGACTGCTGATCTAACATCAGTGAAGGAATGTGAAGGTTCAGTTTTAAGTGTTAACTCACCTCTGACCCAAACCCCCCCCACAGCAGGAGCCGAGGACCCCCCTGTGGATGTTAGAGCTAATACCAGTTCTCCATACTCCGTAGATGAGGCGAATGGTGATGTTAATAGCACTGGTTCAATGAATGCACCTTCAGAAAGCACTAATACAGCCACTGACAATGGAGAAGATGCTCCTCTGTCCCTGTGTGTTTCCAAAACTACTGTCGAGAGAGAAAACATTGTGAAAGAAGTTAGTAATGATGAACTCAGTTCAACAAAAGAGTCCGCCGATGATCCATCACTCACCCCTCCTGCCAGTCCCAGTAACATCCCAGCATCTGAAGAAAAGGTAGAGAAAGATTCAAATGGGCTCAAAGCAGAGGATCAAAAAGCACAAGAGGACAGTCTAGTGGAGGAAGGCAGTAGCAGTGTGGCCCCCCCGTTAACACAGACACCTCGCCAGGACAAACCCTACAGCTGCTCCCAGTGCGGCAAAGCATATGCTAGCAGGAGCGGGCTAAAGGTAAGTGTGTGTTTACGCACAACTTTAAACAACAGAGTTATCTCAAGTTTTTAATCATTTTACTTTTTCAATAACAGGGACACATGAAAAGCCACCCTGGAGTCTCCCTAAGTACCCCTACCAAGGTTCAGCCACTTGAAACTGAAGAGGAGCCCAACAAAGACACAGTGAAACACGGGACCCAGCCTGATGAGAAGCATGTAGAGATGGAAACTCCTAAAGGTGACAACATTAACTCTGTCCCAGCTACCGTGAGCTCAAATGGGACAGAAGAGCCCATGGACAGAACTGTGTAAAAAAGAAAAGTAAGCATAGTTGAATGCTGGAGTTGTTAATGTCCTGACAAGGGAATGTATGTTAAAACACTAGAATGATATTCATTTTTAGGTTTATTCATTTGTAATACGTGTTTAGGTGGATAGAGCTGCAGTATTTGTATCCTAGTTCAATTGGAATAAAAGTGAATGTAGTATTTTTCTAGGTATTTCCGTATTTTCAAGATCACAGTGAGGCCTTATTTTACACTTTTCACACTGAGAGTCGCCTTAGACTAGGGATGTAACAATAACCGAAATATCGTGATATTGTATCGTCAAAAGTTTCACAGTAATATTGTGGACCATCACAATATATCGAATTACAAGTTTCTTCGCTTAAATTAATTGTTATGATGCAGCAAAAACAAAACAGAGGGAACTACATAGACCATAATCCTTTGCTCAGTTTCAGTGCAGACTACATGAAGACATGACTGATAAAAGCACTTTTAAATCCTAGTTCTTTGGATTAAGTCTTGTCAAGGCATTTTAAGAGGACAAAGGTGCATATTCAGTTTTGTTAGCCTCCACAAAAGATCGCAATAAATATGAGATGTACAGTATATAGTGAAAATATTGTACCGAGAGATTCGGATATCGTTACATCCCTGCCTTTTCAACACTTGACTCGGTAACAAGTATAAACTGATGTGATGAAAAGGATCCAGAGTTGTTTGAATGAAGTCAATACCAAATGAGGCCACGTTTGTACGGGTCAAAGTTTTATATTTGTCCTGCATTTTAATGACCTTTCTCTTTTTGTTGCTGCTAAATGCATGTTTTTAATGTGCTGAGTTGCACTGTAGTTGCACTGTCACATGCTGCCAGAATATCGATTGAAACAGAAATGCCCTAAGATAACAAAGTGATGGTGGTGGTTGTATTTTACAGTAATGCTGTGAGCAGTTCTTATGCAGTGATTCCATTAATAGGGGAGACTATGGTGCCCCTCCACTCTAATTTTCACCCCCATTGTCTAAAAACTAGCTGAGCAAAAAATTTGTAAAATAAATGCTTGTGCACTATGTAACTTTTTGGTTAGTGGTCCGTCGCATGCTTGTTTCCATATGTCATCTGGAATGTTCCACAGTATGACATTAAACAGCTCCATTTTACATATATTCAGTTACAAGTGGTTTTATAGCTCATAAACACAGAGAAAAACATACATTCTGACTGTGAGCGGGGTTGCCTTTCCACAGATCTAAGCTGTAACTTGGTCCGGTTTGGTCTCCATGATGATAAAAAGGTTTAACACCATACTGTGAAACATTCCAGACAAAGTAATAACATTTCCATAGAGAAAAGCATTTGACGGACCCTCCATTAGAAAAGTTATATAATGCACCTTTAACATATAGAAGTAACCATTTCTAATCTGTAATCAGTGCTTTTTGATGAGTAGAGGCCATAAGTGACATTTATACACCAAAACATTGTATTAAATAAAATGATTCAAATATGGATCACTTGTGCCACCATAGTCTCAGTATAAACCTGTGGGAAACACTGCTTATGTATTAATATTTCTATAGCAGCAGATTGATTGTAAAAGTTCTTGTTTGACACATTTTCTGGTGTCGACTTGGATTCACGCTGGAACCAGAAGTGTCCCATTATAAATCCCTTTTTATGCCCTCTGCTCCTCTCTCAAAGCACTTGAGAGTTTTCTGCACTCATTCCACATTCCTGCCTAGTCCTGTATAGTATTTGTATGCTTTACCTTTTGTAAACCCTTTTTGTAGCAACAAAACAAAATATGTTCCCATGACGATGTGTAACAGTTAAATAAAACAATGGTGACATGACTAGAGAGCTTGTTTGATCTTTGTTTCATATTCACTGTAAACCAAATCTTCCATTTACCAATTGCATGTTCACGATTGGTCAGTTTTTTTTCTGCTTATTGTCCCAGCTTGGTGCGTCTGGATTTGGGGGTCCTTTGTCTGACTGTGCTCACCCTAATTCAGCATTTTCTTCAGCTAGTGTCCTTTAATATGTTTCAGTTCCTCCACTGTGTGTGCGTATATGTGTGTGAAAAGGATAATCACTGCTTGTATGAGTGCAGCTGTAGAGGCCACCACCTCCATCCCTCCCCTCTCTGTGTCATACTCTTTCAAACGCACCCTCTTTTATTTTCTCTTTCATTTCTCTCACTCACTCTTTTGCCTCACCCCTGGCCACCCCCCTCCCCAAACCTTTCTCCCCATCGCCTTCTCCCCATCCCATGCTCGTGTAATGAGGTGACACACAGGAAGCTCTAATCCATACACAATGCCACCCCCACCAAAGTGACTGGGAGCGGGACAGGGGGCAACAACCTGGCCCAGCTGTCCCCAAAATGTCCGTCTTTAATCCCTGTAGTTTTTTCCCCCCTGCCCCATAACCATGACAACTGGTAACCACAGTAAAGAATGCTCAAGGCAGAGATGGGGAGGACAAAGGAGCCATGTGTGAAAAGTTGGTCCACATGCAATGAGATGTGTCTTCATCCAAAATAGAAAAGTCAGTGATTTTGGAATTACATTTTATACCAGGGGGTGTTGGGGTGAAAAGGTATCTTCAGATGTGAGTGGGAGAAGCTTTGATCACAAAAGACATAACCTTAATCTATGTCTGCATATAATCATTAATCATCACAGAAAGGACCAGTATTTGCATTTGTGATAGGTCATGTGTCATTTATTTTGGGTGAGCTTTTTAAATCCACACAATTCAATTCAAAACATGTATTATTATGACATTTTAATTATATTTGATTGTCTTTACTTGTTATAAAACTCTATTGGATAGTATTATATTGGGCTATCAAAGAATAATCTAACTTGATTTATATTTTTATGTAAGTGTGACCTTTAAATAAACAACATTTAAGCAGAAATCTAAAGAAAATTAAACAACATTTTGATATTTATTGGAAAGTGCACATTGTAGCGACAGGTGAGATATAAAGGGTAAAGGTTTAATACATATGAACTACAATCCTGTCATGTCATACAGGAAGGTTAAAAAGATTTAAGTAGACTACCGATGTCCACAAGAGGGAGCTATTACCTTCCAATTTGGTGAGGAATTACTAACCAAATGTTTATTTTTTATCTGTTGGGGAATAGCGGGATTCTGGTTTGTTTAGTACATTAATATATTTGAACTTATTTTATTGTGTCTATTCAAAAAGGCAGATTCAGTTCCACTTTTGAAGAGAGAAACGATCAGAAATTTGTCTAAAATTGCTGAAAAGCTACATTTGCACCTTTACACTTTGGACTATTTTCTAGATCAAAATAAAAATCATTCAGATTGGCTACAGTAAATAATTAATGAATGGGTCGTATTAATGTGGGATAATTATAAGCTATGACTAAAAAGCTGTCGTTTATGTTCAAAGTGCTCAATGATCTAATTATAGTAAAAGCCCGATTATAAAGTGATGGTGATGAAACTCATTGAGGAAACACAATGCGAGGCCATTACGCGCTCCTCCCTCCGCTCCGGGTCGTCTCCTTGGCAGAGACATAAGTATAAGTACATATAAAAGCCACAGGTCCATCAGCTGAGGCGCGCAGCTGCGTCAAGACGAGAAGAAGCACGAGGACGCATGTGCGCACGGAGAGAGACAAGAGACAAGTTTGAAGTTTTGAACATTTTTGGTTCCTGAAAAACGCTCAGTTACAACTGGAGAGGGTAAGTTAACTCCTAGGCAATCTGACAGTTGTGTATAGATGGTATTTTAAGCTGTGACATAGAAAAATCCGTCTTAAAAAACGGCCACGTTATAGTTGTCCATTAACTTTCACGTGCCATCATAACCATAACAAAATCATAACAAGAGTCCAACTATTTAGTGCCAATCTCTGGAATTGTTTTAGCATTTCACAACATAATTAGTCAAGGTTAACGGAGTAAAAACGTTCACTGTTATTCTTGAAATCACTGTCCCTTTTTGAGGTGGGTAATAAGCCAATATTATTCAAATTGTCAGAAATATTTTCAAAGGTAGTTATCAATAGTAGACTTTATATTACTTTCAAATTTAGCTATATTGTTTAGCGTTAAAATACATTAGGCACTGTCAAATGTGAAAATGTTAAATTGTAATGATGTAGTAGTAGTAGTAGTAGTAGTAGTAGTAGTAGTAGTAGTAGTAGTAAAAGCATGCATTCAGAGTGTGAGCGGGGTTGCCTCTTCACATCTGACCTGTAACTTGGTCTGAGCTGTAACTTTTGGTCTCCGTGTAGACATTCCAGACCCTCCACCAGAAAAGTTACTAGTTTCATCAACAAACACGGCTCTTTGAAAGGACAAGTTTACCTTTACTGTCTGCTGTCTAAGATTATGTGACCTTGTGTAAGGACTTATCAGATTCAGCTTTTGGACCTTGCTCTGCCTTGAGGGCCTCGCCTCTTTCAGTGGTTGGATCTCAGTCATACTCTCTTCTTGTACAGCCTGTTACTGTCACTATCGTCACGTGCCACTACTCCTCAGCTCCAAGGCAAGGTAAGAGATGCTTGACCTGCTCTACAACTGACTTTTATGGGCATATTTAAAGGTGCATTGTGTAACTTTTCTGGTGGAGGGTCCATCAAATGCTTTTCTCCTTGGAGATGTTATTGCTTTGTGTGGAATGTTTCACAGTGTGGTATTAAACCTTTATATCTTCATGAAGTCCAAACCAGACCAAGATATGGGTCAGATCTGTGGAGAGGCAACCCCACTCCCAGTCAGAAAGCCTGTTTTTATGGGTATTTTTGATCTATAAAATCACCTGTAATTGAGCTGTTAGAAACAATTACATTATACATTTAGAATACTTTTTTGGGGATAACCCTGTTGTAGTGTTATTGTGTCAGTGGCATCAATTATTTTAAATAATTTTTATTATATTTTCTTCAACAATATATCATACTTCAAAATGGCCTACCAATAAGGCATTAAACTTATCTGTCCCCATGGAGACAAGCAGGTGACCCCACCAGGTCCAGTTACAGGTCAGATCTGTAGAGAGAAGAGCCTGCCTGGATCCTATAATCACACATAATTAATGTTTTAAAAAAAACACAAAAAAGTTTAATGCCATTCTGTGGAGCATTCTAAGTAAAGCAATAATATCTCCATGGAGACATGCAAGTCGCGGATCCATAAATGACCCTAACCTTAACCCTAATAATAAATTCAAAATAAGTAGCAAAAACACAAACAAATAAGGCATTATTATACAAACGTATATGTACAAGTAAACATAAAACATAGAAATAAAGTAATACAAAATATATCTGGGCTATACACAAGAGGTGGGTAATTACATAAGGTTGAGCTGTTGTACAATTGTATGGAGTATGATATGAATATAGTCTTTTAATCTGTTTTTGTGTCTTGCCTCACTAAGACTTCATACTAGCTGACGAATAATGAACTTTGGATAACATGTGACAGGCACCAATGCTGACATGTAAAAATCCACGCTTATAGGTGAGTCAGTGGATTTTTTTTAGTGGCTAAGCTTTTTCATAGTTAGACCAAGGGTTAGTAACGAAGCTCTGCTAGTATTGTGAAGCATGTGGTGTGTGTTTGCTTCTGAGCCTGTTACTCTGTCAATACACTCAACCTTAAAAGGCCATTCACTGTGTAACTTAATGGCACCGCAATATAGGAAATCCTGTGAGCTCTCTGTGTGTGTGTGTTTTTTTTTTGTTTTTTTTGCATGAGTGGGGCATGTAAATGTGTTTGTGTTTGATTAGCTTTGGGTCTGATTGCATCAACACAACTATTTGCTCTGCTCAGTAACCGTTCCCATGACAACAGCTAATGATGTAGCGATAGGCTATCCAGTCTTATATGCATATACGCATCTCACGGTACAATATTTATGGTGCAATGTTTTGTGAATATGTGACTTTTCTTTTAAAATGCCTTGACAAGTCTTTGGTTTTGTCATAATACAAAGAATTACGGTTTAAAAGTGATATTTAAAAGTCATATTATGCTATTTTGTGATCTATGTTATAATGTTGCTTCCTCATCAAAAATATATCCAGAGTTGTGTTTTGTTTCATTCACACATGCATAACGCACAAATCCTACTTATTTAGGCTGATCTTATCTCAGTTGGAAAACACTGCTCCACTGTGTTTTTAAACTCCATACACCTTCATTAGAATCATTTGGATAAACTCAGCCCTGGAACTGCCAATCTCTACTGAACAAAAGGTAAAAGGTTGCTGTTAACTTGAAAACAAACGGTTCATGACATTGCAAGGGGGAACAGAGCGTTATCAGATTTGGAGATGTAGACAGACACAGGGATATTGAAACGTGTGAATGAAACAAAACATACATCCAGGTATGTTTTTGATAAGGAAACAACATTATAACATGGCTAAAAGTTCACAAGAGTCAATTTTGTGTAATATAGGGCCTTTAATAATTATCTCTTCATGTAGTCTGTACTGAAACAGCAAAGGATGATGGTCTATGTAGGTCCTCCTGCTTTTTTAGCTATTGCCGCACTAAAAGACTGAATTGAAGCAAAGAGACTTGTAATTTTATATATTGTGAAGGCCCACGATATGATTGTATGACTTACGACGTTATTGTTACACCTTTAACCTGACCTTTTTTGCCTCTACAGGTGCCCACACACAATGGCAGATAATCTGGGATAAACCACAAGAGAACTTCAGAATAACATCTAAAACTGACATTTTTGTATATATAACAGTTATAAAATTATTTGAACAATGGTGTCTGACAGCTTGACCTCAAATGGCAGCCCTCAGTCGGTTAAGTCCGAGGGTTCAGACGAGTCAATGAAACTGAAGAAGGAGATTTCCCTTTTAAATGGCGTGTGTCTCATTGTGGGGAACATGATCGGCTCAGGCATTTTCGTTTCTCCAAAAGGAGTCCTGATCCACAGTGCTTCCTATGGCCTCTCTCTGGTGGTATGGACCGTCGGGGGGATCTTCTCTGTATTTGGGGCTTTGTGCTATGCAGAGTTGGGGACCACCATTACCAAATCTGGTGCTTCCTACGCCTATATACTTGAGGCTTTTGGAGGTTTCCTGGCCTTCATCCGGTTGTGGACTTCGCTGTTGATCATTGAACCGACCAGTCAAGCTGTCATTGCCATCACCTTCTCAAACTACATGGTCCAGCCCATCTTTCCCACCTGTATAGCCCCTTACCTCGCAAACAGGCTCCTGGCTGCAGCTTGTATCTGTAAGTACTTTAATCTAGTCACAATAACACATTTTGAAGTGACCGTATAGACCATAAACGCTAATATTGAAACACACACAATGACACTAAAGCAGAGTTATCTCCACAGAACTATTCAAAATGTACACCATTGTTAAAGGTACACTGCTAAACTTTTCTGGTATAGGGTCCGCCACCTGCTTGTCTCCATAGAGATGTCATTGCTTTGCCTGGAATGTCCCATGGTATGACATTAAACACATCCATCAAGCGTTTATTCATTACAGGTGTTTCTATTGCTCAAAAATACATGAATTCCATCTGTGAATAGGGGCGCCTCTCCACAGATCAGAATTGTAATGTAGCGTAGTCTCCCTCGTGATAGATAGATTTAATCAATACTGTGGAACATTCTAGACAAATCGATAACATTTCCATAGCGACAAGCAGGTGGCTGGTGGCTCCACTATAAATGTTATGTAGTGCACCTTTAACAACACGAGCTGCAATAAATAACCAGCAGAATGAAACTCTTTAGTAGTTAGTTTGCATTTGTAATGGCTCATAGAAGTTATTAATTCAACCTTTAATGGCTCAAATCTTATCACATAGCCAAAGTGCAAAGAAAAAGTACACAAAAATATATTGGCCCATTGATTGTATATTGAACCACAAGTTTAATACAGTAATTATCTTAACAGGCCTATTTTCATATTTATTCAATACTAAGAAGACTCACTGGAGTTGAGTCATACTGGGCTTTTGGGAGACGTACTGTAGCACGTGAGCTCTTCTCAGACTAGAGAAGCGAAATATGGTGACAAAGCTGAAGTCAGCAGTCGAAACAGGAACTAAAACCTCCAAGCTATTTGCAATTAGTCCAGCTAAGGGGAAAAATAATCAAATACGTTTTACTCATGGCTTAATTTTTGCTACCAATGCAGATTCACAACTGTTTGCCCAGAAAATAGTTAATATCTGTTAATGAACAACTGATTACAAAAATACCAACTCAATCAACCAGTCACTACCAGTCAAACATTTGGACTCACCATCTCATTCAATGTTTTTTTTCTATATGTTTACTACTTTCTACATTTGACATACACACAGAAGACATCAAATATATGAAAATGTTTAACATTAAAGGGAAAAAAGCCACACTTTGCTTTGTCGAAAAATATTTAGTAGAGTTATTTAAATTTTTTTCTTGCCATAGACCTTACTTGATATATTTAATGTCTTCTGCATGTATATCAAATGTAAACAGTAGTAAATACATAGAAAAAAACATTGAATGAGATGATGAGTTCAAACTTTTAATTGTGTATTACAAGATTAAAGGTGCACTGCGCAACTTTTCTCGTGGAGGGTCAGCTACCTACTTGTCTCCATGGAGAGCTTATTGATTTGCCTGGAATGTTCGATGGTCTGGAACACTTTAAATATTTCTATCTAGCTTTTATTCATTATGGGTATTTCTATTGCTCAAAAATACAATAATTCCTTCTGTGAATAGGAGCGACTCACCACAGATCTGAACTGTAATGTAGCTTAGTTTTATCTCCCTCATGATAGACAGGTTTAATCTGTACTGTGGAACATTCAAGACAAAGCAATAACATTTCCATGGAGACAAGCAGGTGGCTGACCCTCCATTGTTACACAGTGTACCTTTAGGGTTAAGATGCCACAAACCGCTCTTGCTTAGTTTTATTTTTTTCTGGGGTGTGTGTAGATAAACATTGATATGAAGATAAAGTATATTGTACTCACTTGCAATAAATATTCCTCATTCATGCACCCACACACACACTGAAGACTTCCATCAACATTTGTGGAGATAAGAAATACTGGAGAAGGGCTGATAGCTATGAGGTAAAGTCCGAGAAATATGCAGACTCTGACCTAAGCAACCAAGAGCCCAGTAACAGCTAAATAATGACAAATTAATTATATGTAATAAAAAAATATGTGGTCAACTAAAAAGGGAGTGTGGCAAAAGCTTGTGAATCTTGAGTTTAATATTAAAAAACCTACCCTGACCACAGCTCTATCCAGGACCCCAATTAGTTATAAACCAGTTTTCAGTATATGCAATATTAGAATTACCACTTTGACTTCCACTTTTCACTGTCATGCTAGAATTTCCAAAAGTATCTTTCAGTTTCAGATTTCTTTTATTTTGTCCATTCATAGAGGAATTTGGCTTGGAGCAGGGTTCAGCAGCATTAATATACAGATAAACATGACAAAAGATAATAATAATACCCCCACCATGACTAAACATAAGACCTGGAGGGACAGAGCCTTCTCCACTGCTGCCCCCACCCTCTGGAGCTCCCTCTCCAAACACATCAGAGACTCGTCCACACTCCCCATCTTCAAAAAAGCCCTGAAAACTCACCTGTTCAAAACTGCCTTCATTACTGCATCTCCTTTTCATCTCTTTCTTTCATTTGTGTTTCATCTGTTAGGGATGCGCAGATCCATGTTTTTTTCAGTTACAATACCGATGTCGTTACAAGGGCAGAGACTGAAAATATATTTCCAAACAGCATGAGATAATTAGAAAAATAAGAAATGATCCACTAAAAATACAAGTTTAATATTATGAGACATTTGGGGGCAACATTGGCCAGGAAATCATCTTATTGCATAAATAATTTATAAACCAGAATGGTATATTGGCTGAATTGATATCTTGGGAACTGACATCTGCTCCACCAAATTTTTCAATAATGGCATCGTTATCCTATACCAGTATCATGTCTGTCTTGAACTGTGTGAAGCATCTTTGAGTGTCATGAAACGTGCTATACAAGAGATTATTATTATTATTATTATTATTATTATTATTATTATTATTATTATTATTATTATTATTATTATAGGCTGGAGTACAAATTAGTTTTTTACCTGTTACTTGTACATAAGGGAACTGTATATCTCCTCCCAGACTGCGTGAGAAGGAACTGCAATGAGATCATATGGTCATATTAGTCATTTCTCTAATAGAGTCCCACACTCTTTTTATGCTTAACTTCTGCAAGTTACAACTTCCTTGTATTGTCTTCTGGTCTCTTTTATTTGTTTGTTGAGATCTTTTTCAACTGCTTTCCAATCCTTTTTACTGACTGATGTTCTCCCAGAAAGTCTCATAATGTTTGAACTTTTATTCATACAAAGCTGTTCAGTTGTTATGTGAAGGATAAGTAACAGTTACATAACACAATCTAATCAATTTTGTAATAAGTTAACTGTGTTTTTTGTCAGAAAAAAAGGCCATTTTCTGTCCCTACACTTACACTTAAAGCCAGTATCCCATGGATCAGTGCTTTCCAACTCTGTCAGATTTCCTTACCTACACAAAGACATTCTTGTTTTTAAAGTTAGGATTTCAGAACTGAGCAACTAAACAAAACAAATACACCACTTTAAAGGTGCATTGCGTAACTTTTCTGGTAAAGGACCCGCCACCTGTTTGTCTCCATGGAGATGTTATTGTTTTGCCTGGAATGCTCCACAGTGTGACATTAAACTTTTACCTAACTCCATGGAGACAGACAGGTGGCACGATCAAGCAAGTTACAACAAGCAACAAAAACAATAATTTCTATGGAGACAGACCCTACATCAGAAATGTTACACAGTGCACCTTTATATTGTTTTATTTAGTTTATCTTGAAATCCAACTGTATTTCAACCAAAACGAGACCACACGGTTAGTGGTAGTCTCCTTATTCTCCCCCTCACCTATACTTCCTGCTCCCTGCTAAACCTCCAGTCTTATCCTCTCCCCTCTTGAACATCTACATTACAGTGTCCACACAGTATGGCCCTGCTTCTGTGCGGCTGCCTCCCTCCACTGCTGCTGTTTCCCTGAGTTCCCACTGGCTCCTGAGTTGTTTTGATCGTCTCTCTGTCAGTGTAGAACATGATAGTGTTGGCTTAGCCCTAGCTGCTGTTTAGGTGGTCTCTGTGTGTGTGTTTTTAACAAGTCATTTACCAAGTTGAATGAGTACAGTCAAAAATATACTTAAATAAAATATACTTAGCTTACTGCTGTCTTTATCTTCTTGATTTGGTCTAAACAGGATGGGGAGATGGTGAGGGTGCGTGGAGCCGTGTCTGGTGGAAAATTTGTTCACTATCACTAATATAATAATAGTATGTAGGGATGCACTGATGCAGATATTGTATTGAATATTGTTTGCGTGTATTGAAAATTTGCTGGCTCAGTTCCCTGATATCAGGGAACTGAGCCGATATTCTGAGTCGATATTCTGGTTTGACTCTTTACTGACTGTAGGCTCAGATAATCTCATAATGTTTGAACTTTTCTTCATACAAAGCTGTTCAGTTGTTACTGAAGGATACTTACTTGTTTATTCAGGTCACAATATAATCGTAAAAACTAAAATATCATAATCGTGACCATTTTAGAAGCAAAATTAAGGAATCTCTACTCTAAAAGCATAAACCTAAATATATTGTGCTTTTTCATGTGGCCATTTTTTATAACAATAAGTTTACTTTTGCATTAAGACACTTTGGTTTCATAACATCAGCCAAATAGTAGGGAAGTGGTAATGTATTAGAGTGAAAGAAAATTAAAGGTTTGTTTTGAGTCAATAATCAAAAATAATTGTTAAATTATGATGTTTCTTCTCACAAAATCTTAAAACTAAAATCTGATATGATAATAACTCTGCAGTCTCATTAATATCCATTTGGCAGGAATTACAGTCCTTTGTGTAAACTCTGATTAGAAGCTCAGATAAATATGTTTGTCAAGAGAAACAAAAGGGAGTTATCTTTGTAGCCACTGATCAGTCGGGATCAACAAAATCACTGCAGAAGTTTCATAATCATCTCAAGTTTTCAATTATACCTGCAGAGTCGGGTGTGTGTGAAAACTGTTCAGCTGTTTCCTCTGAAAACAACAATCTGCTTGAGTCAGCATCAGAGCTTCCTTAAATCACCGTCGGAAACAGACTGGCACACATGCACTTTACACAGCAAATGTCAGAGCTGAGAATGAAACTGTACAAATATGTCTTCTTTTTTTGCTTTCCATTAATCTATATGGTGTCTCTTTTGTGCTGTAGGCTTGCTGACCTTTGTCAACTGTGCCTATGTGAAATGGGGCACTAGAGTCCAAGACTTCTTCACATACGCCAAAGTTATAGCCCTGATCGCTGTCATCATCACAGGCCTGGTCATGATCGGACAAGGTGCCACTTTGACTTTACATTATTTTAAGTATATTATTTTATAAAATGCCCATATTATGCTGTTTTCTGATCTATGTTTTAATGTTGTTTCCTCATCACAAATATACCTGGAGTTGTGTTTTGTTTCATTCACACATGTTTAACACACAAACCCTGCATATTTAGGCTGAGTTCTTCTCTCAAAATGTCATGTGGTAATACAGTAAACTCCACGTTGTTTTTAAACTCCATACACTGTCACTATAGTAGAACCATTTGGATAATTTCAGCCCTGGAATTTCCAATCTCTACTAAACAAAAGATAATGGGTAGCTGTTGACTTGAAAACTACTGCTTCATGACATCACAAGGTGGAACAGAGCATTTTAAGCTTTGGAGCTGTAGACATACTAATAAAAGGATTACTCAAACATGTGTGAATGAAACAAAACACAACTCCAGGTATGTTTTTGATGTGGTAACATTATAGCATGTCTTAAAGCTCACAAGAGTTAATTTAGCATAATATAGGACTTCTCTAGTGGAATGTCTGCTGCCTGCTTGTCAGCATTGCTTTGTCTGCAATGTTCCACAGTATGGCATTAAATTTATCTAGGAGGACATCACATCTTGAGAGGCAACCAACTGAGCAATAGAAAAACAGAATAAATTACCACTATTGCAACTCCCTCCTCTCTGGCCTCGACAGAACGCAGCAGCTCGGCTCCTCACTGGAGCCTCAGACATCAACACATTACCCCTGTTTTACTTCCCTTCACTGGCTGCCTGTGTGTTTTAGAATTGATTTTAAGATTTTACTGATCACTTTTAAAGCTCGTTTAGGTCTTGCACCAAGTTACATCTCAGAACTTTTAACCCCGTACGAGCCCTCCCGCAGCCTTAGATCCTCAGGCAGGTCCCTCTTAGCTGTTCCATGGTCCAGGCTCCAGACGAAGGTGATCGAGCCTTTTCAGTCCAGGCGCCTCGGCTTTGGAATGACCTGCCTGAGGAAATAAGGCTTGCACCATCAGAATCATCTTTTAAATCACTTCTTAAAACTCATTTTTATTGGTTGGCCTTACTTTAGTTGGTTTTAGCTTGATCTTATTCCTTATTTATTTTTATTCTATTTTATTAACTAAAAAACAGCAGTGAATTAGTGTAAAGTTAAATGTAATGGTGCCATGCTTTATGTTTTCAGGTCACACACAGAACTTCGAGGGGCTCTTTGATGGCTCATCCCAGGACCCCGGGGGAATTGCTCTGGCTTTGTACTCTGCTCTCTTCTCTTACTCTGGATGGGACACACTCAACTTTGTCACAGAGGAAATCAAGAACCCAGAGAGGTGCGTAAACATGATAAAAACTGTATCAACTTATTGTTCAATTAAGTAATCCAATCCACTTTGTTATAAACATGACAGACACAGACAAATTAAAGGTGCATTGTGTAACTTTTCTGGTGGAGGGTCCGTCACCTGCTTGTGTCTATGGATATGTTATTGCTCTACCTGGAATGTTCCACAGTAGGACATTAAACAGCTCTACTGTGCGTTTATTCAATTACAGGTGTTTTTTTTTAGCTCAGAAATACAGAGAAAAACAGGGATTCTGACTGTGAGCGGGGTTGCCTCTGCACAGATCTGACCTGTAACTTGGTCTGGTTTGGTCTCCATGAAGATAGAAAGGTTTAAAACCATACTGTGAAACATTCCAGATAAAGCAATAACATCTCCATGGAGAAAAATACAAAACAATAAATAAAAAGCTTTAAAATATCTAAAGCTAAAACATTGTTAAAACTATAAAATGAATACAGTCTAATTCAAATCAAATAAGATTAAAGAAGGAACAATAATTTGGGGGTGTCAGTACTTTTTTTTGGTTATTTTTTTGCACTACGATAAGATTTGAGCTGGTTCTAACTTACTGTAGATACAAACTGACTATTTAAGTAAACCAGTGACGTTCATCTGGTCTTAAGATAATTTATTTGAATATTTTCTTTTTTCAGACCAAGGTTCAGTTTGTTGGTCTAAAAAAATGTAATTATTGTGTGTTTTCATTCTGTTATTTTTTTATTTTTATTTTTGCAGCTCATGTTTTTTACTGATATAGTACATTTAGAATATTTTTGGGTGAAATCCTGCTTTAAAGTTATTGTGTCAGTGCCATAAATTAGTTTCAATATTATTGTTTATCGTCTATATTTTCTTCATCAATATATCACACTTAAAGGTGCATTGTGGTGGGGGGTTCATCAAATGCTTTTCTCCATGGAGGTGTTATTGCTTTGTCTGGAATGTTTCACAGTATGGCATTAAACCTTTCTATCTTCACTGAGACCAATCCAGACCAAGTTGCAGGTCAGATCTGTGGAGAGGCAACCCCGCTCACAGTGTTTTTCTATGTATTTTTGAGCTATAAAACCACCTGTAATTGAATAAATGTAAAGTATGTCTGTTCATACTGTCAAACATTACAGGCAGAGCAGTGACATATCCAGAGAAACAAGTAGGTGACAGGATGGACCCCCAACCAAAAAGTTACATAGTGCACCTTTAAAAATTGTTCGGACTAATGTGATGTTAAAACTCACATGAATTTACATTAGGCCTAATGAGACTTTTGGAACTGTTATACTTCTGTACGACATAAATAAGCAAAAAACATTTCTTTATCAATGTTATTGCAGCCCTTAAAATTGTACAATGCAAAACAATGTGATGACATATTTCTAGTTTAGTGCACATTATGGAAGGGTGAACTCAGAGGTAGGTAGTATTCAGTTACATTTACTTGAGTAACTTTTTTAAGAAATTGTACTTTTCTAGCAGCATATTGAAGTAACAGTATTGTTGCTTGAGTAAAAGTTTTGGCTACTCTCTCAACTATGAGTAAGTTTACAAGTGACAAAAGCTTTATGTTGACAATATAAAATTATTTGAACATTTTTGTGTTAATCCTCTGAAAATACCAGAAATTTGTGCATTATTTAATGTTTTGTCCTTCCATTTATATTAACTTCAATCAAATTATAAATCAGATGTTATGTTTCAACAGTAACTCTTTAAGTTCTCTTACTTGAGCAGTAGTTTTCCCAAATATTTTTTTACTCTTACTTGAGTAATTTCTTGGACTACTACTTTGTACTTCTGCTTGAGTAATATTATTTTGAAGTTCCATTAATCTTACTTGAGTACTACTCTTCTACTACTACTACTACTACTACTACAACTACAACTACAACTACTACTCGACACAACTTTGGCTGAACTGGACATTATGGTGTTTTATCCTAGAATAATAAGAAATGTAATTGAGAAAATGAACTAACTCCAAATATTCAGGGCACTAAGGATGGAAATTAGCTACACTACTGGCTACAATCCTGCATATTTACAAGTATATGTTTTTATCTTTAGCATTATCTTGTCTTTTAATATGCATTGTCCCTTTAATAAATAAATACAAATACAAAATATTCATAATAGTAAATAAAGTGAAATGAGATCTGTATTTTCCATGACTCCTCATACCGCTCTGTTCTTACAGAGCTTTAGTGACAAACATCCATCTAATCCTAAACCCAACCTTTTGCTCACCTTAAGGAGCCAGTCTCTGACTTTTAGTCTTATGAGGAATCTCTGTTTAAATTGGCTCATTGGCTTCTTCTTCTGGCTGTGTGTTTGAACTACAGGAATCTACCTCTGGCCATTGCTATTTCCATGCCCATAGTGACTGTGATCTACATCTTGACCAATGTGGCCTACTACACTGTACTCCCCATGAACGCCATCTTGGACAGTGATGCAGTAGCAGTGGTAAGATATAAGAAAAAAAGAAGAAAAAAATAAAAGATAAGCCCGAGTAGTTCTGTAGGCTGAATGCAAAGAAGAACTTGCAAAAAATGTTTTTTTTTGTTTTTTTTTTCTTAATTTCCTAGACATTTGCAGATAAAGTGTTTGGCGTCATGAACTGGACTATTCCTTTAGCTGTGGCTCTGTCCTGCTTTGGTGGACTCAATGCCTCAATTTTGGCATCTTCCAGGTGAGAAACTTCAACTTATTTTGATTCTATGCATCATTTACTATTAAAAAATATTAAAGGTCCTATATTACTCGTGAGCTTTAAGCCATGTTATAATGCTGTTACCAAAAACATTCCCGAAGTTGTGTATTGTTTCATTCTCACATTTTGAGTAATCCTTTATTATTAGTCTGTCTACATCTTCAAAGTTCAAAATGCTCTGTTCCACCTTGTGATGTCATGTGGTGGTAGTTTTCAAGTTAACAGCTCCTTTTACCTTTAGTTCAGTAGAGATTGGCAATTCCAGGGCTGTAATCATCCGAATGATTCTAGTGAGGGTGTATGGTGTTTTAAACACAGTGGAGCACTTCCTGTATTAGCATACAACACCACAAGGTGGAGTGTTTTCAGTCTGAGAGAAGAACTCAGCCTAAATATGCAGGATTTGTGTGTTAAACGTGTAAATTAAACAAAACACAACTTCAGGTATGTTTGCGATGAGCAAACAATATTATAACAAATCAGAAAATAGCTTAATATGGGCCCTTTAACTGATTTTTAATTATATGTTTTTTTTTGACAGACTGTTCTTTGTGGGCTCAAGAGAAGGTCACCTACCAGACTATTTGTGTATGATCCATGTTTATCGCTACACTCCAATTCCTGCTCTGCTTTTCAATGTAAGAAAAAAAAAAGGTTAAATTCTAACTTACAATCACGTTTTCTTACTCAGTGTGTTCTGTCCTTATAGGGAGTCATGGCTCTGATATACCTGTGTGTGGAAGACGTCTTTAGGCTCATTAACTACTACAGCTTCAGCTACTGGTTCTTTGTGGGACTCTCCATTTTGGGGCAGCTGTATCTGCGCTGGAAGCAACCGGACCGAAAAAGACCACTAAAGGTAAGAGCTGTCTCTGTGTTTTGCATATGAATGTACGTTAAAAAGTAAGCAAGTAGGAGATGCCATGCAGTAGCGGCTAATTTACTTAAAGGACCCATATTATGCTTTTTTTCTTGATCTACTAATGTTTCCTCATCAAAAACATACCCAGAAATGTGTTTTATTTCATTCACACGTTTAACACACAAACCCTGCATATTTAGGCTGGGTTCTTCTCTCAAAGGGAAAACACTCCACCTTGTTCCACCTTGTGATGTCATGTGGTAACACAGGAAGTGCTACACTGTGTTTTTAAATTCCATACATCTTCACTTGAATCATTTGGATAACCCTGGAATTGCCCATCAAAAGGTGAATGGTGGATGTTATGTTGAAAACTACCAGTACGACATCACAAGGTGGAAAAAAAACATTTTGAGCTTTGGACATGCAGACAGACTAATAATAAAGGGTTACTCAAACGTGTGAATGAAACAATTACAAAACACAACTCCAGGTATGTTTTTGAGGAGGTAACAACATTCTAACACGGCTTAAAGCTCACAAGAGTCATTTTTGTGTAATATAGGACCTTCAATATTGACCTGCTGGTTAACATTAACTTACTGTTTTTATTTTTCCTTCAGCTCAGTCTGTTCTATCCCATTATCTTCTGCCTCCTGACCATCTTCCTGGTCGTGGTGCCCCTTTACAGCGACACAATCAACTCTCTCATTGGTATTGGCATTGCTCTGTCAGGGGTCCCTGTTTACTTCCTCTGCTGCTACACTCCAGCCCACAAGAGGCCACTATGGATTAGAAAATTTATAGGCAAGATTTTTGGTCAATATATTTACAGTTCTAATGTATTTTTGTCTGTGCTTGTCATTTACTCTGTTGTGTTTCCTTTTTCAGCTAAAGCTGGGATTCTGATTCAGAAGGTGTGCTTCTCTGTTTTGACTGAAATGGACAAAGAGGAATAGGACCCAGAGGGACTGAACGCACATAAAAGACTTTCTGTTCTCACCTGGCGTAAATGATGCCGAGTGCATTGCCAGCTGGACTTATAAAGACATATGATTTTGTCACAGTGCTGTACATATTAGTAGAAATTATTTAATTGACAACAAACATGTAGTATTTTATGTAATTAAACTTAGAAATGTGTTCATTTTACCTGAAGAAACACGACAGTGGATAACCTCATGTACTAATGCACTGCAATTTTCATAAATGAACAAAGGGCTATTTTTGATTACACAGTAACTTTTCACACAACTTTTTGTGAATATTACATTACTTTTCTGCTGAAAAATATTTATAATAAATTACTTTAACAATATATTTTTGTGACTTCAGTCTTCAAAGATGTAAGAATACTAAACAAACAGGATGGCTATAACTGTAAATTTTAATTATAATAGTACAGAGACAATTATAAGCCCACTTCCTTGCTCTTTGAGCCATAAATATATACACAATATTAGATCTTAAACTACAAAGCCGAGTTAAGAGTTTTAACCCAAAGTGTCCTTCCATGGCTGTGGCTTGCTGCTGGTCGTCTTGGTTTTGGACGATGCCGCTGCCATTCCTGAATTCTGCTGCAGAGGATTATGGGTAAAGGTCTGTCTCAGTGGACCTGTAAAAATAAAATCTAAATAAATATGGTAAAGATTCCTGTGGATTAATCACAAGTTGCATGAGACTTTTGTATGACACAAAAGGTAATAGATCAGTGACAAAATCAGTTTCCATACAATGTTCTGTTTACTCTGATTTTTTTATTTAAATCAATTGGCCAGCTACATAGACATTAGCCCCATTATCAATGTATCTGCCATATCAATAATTTTATATTAGACAGAAGTCTGAACAGAAAATACCAAACAATATAAAACATAATTGTTTGCATGTGCTTGTGTGTAGATGCTAAACAAGACCACAGAATCATCTCGCACAGAAAAGCAGCTGGTTAAAAGAAGAGCAGGGGCTGTTTGAAAGAACTAAAAGATAAGAGACAAAAAAGGGAAGTTCATAGGGGAAAAATAAATCAAATTAAACTTAAAATTGGTAGTTTTGTGAAATCTGAAATCTATGGAATCACCTTATTTGAATGAATTTTATTGGAATAGGACATTATTCCCAAATTATAATTTTTCATAAGTATGTGTTTGTTTGCTTTTTTGTTGATTGTAGAAAATTAAATGAAGATTGCTTATCCTGTTTTCCACAATCTGGATGGAGACGTTTTAGGGGAATCACTTATTTATAGAACTGACCTCTACTCCTGTTTAATTTGGTCCAACTTTGGGTCCAGGATGATCACTGACATTAAATTATTACAAAAAATTAGTCCTATCATTATTAATACTAGGTGCTCACTGATTTATTTGACATGTCTAATTATCAAAGCAATAATATTTCCTTGAAGACAAGCAGGTGGAGGACCCTTCACTAGAAATGTTACGCAGTGTACCTTTAAGATAAGAGTCAACTGTGATTTGTTGCAACTAGTTGAGGTCATGAGATGAGTGTCCATTTTATGCATGGGATCCTGACGCGTTTTTGGTGGTCATAAAAGTTCAAGAAATTGTTTCATGTCAGTTAAAGCATCCACAGTGGTGAATGAAATTATTATGTTTTGTTAGTTTGTACGTTCTTGTCATGTCTCACCTCTCGCAGCATGTTAAAGAGGGCCTATTATACTTCTATGGGAAATTACTCAACACATAACATATTTGGATAACTATGTGACCTCCAAAAAGTTGCATAATATTCCCTCTTTAAAAGACAACAAGGCATACGATACAAGCATACCTTTAGCAGCAAGGTCAAGGTGATTTTTGATCCTCTTCTCCCTTTCTTCAAGCTGCTGGGCCAGTTGAGCATTCTTCCACCCTATATACACACACACAGTGGTAAAAATGATGAATACAAATGCACTATGTATTTATATGTATTTATTTTTACTTGTTAGTCTCTAATCACCTTTTTTCATGCTTTGAATAAATCCGTCATTTTGGGGCAATGCAGACGGCGGGTGCTGGATCCTCTCTGGGATGTTTAACTTCTTCCTGACAAAAGGATGGCGGAGCAGAGCCACTTGACCCAAAGAGAAACAGTTAGAGGTCATCCAATAAGTGAACACAGCCTAAAATTAAAACAGAACAGAAACATATGAGAATTATCAGTGTTGAGTGTTATTAATGTAACTATAATCTACAAACAGGTGTACAAAGCATTTCAGAAACTTACTGTAGGAAAGTTAATGGTGAGTGGGAGAATGATCAGGGGCATTATTCTAAACACAGTCTTCATGGCTTTCAGATTTGGGTTGTCAACACCTGATTCTGCTCCCAACTGCAAAATGCAAAGACGTTTAAGATTATACCAGACTCGCTTTTTCGAGAGCTTTGAATATCATTGCATCCCTATCTGCTACAGTGCTTGCTCTATTATGCAAATATTTAATATACTTTTATAAAACAACTTTTATTATAATTCACATTCATATTACTATTATTGTTGCCGTTTTGTTTTTGTTTTTCCTTTTTTTGCTGAGATCTCCCGGGGTAAATGTTTGACTGTGTGTTCATAAATGAAAAATATAGAGACTTAATTTTTTTTTTTTTTTAAAGATTATACAAGCCCAAAAACTTCCATAAAATTGCATGAATTAAGTAACAAACTTGCCTCCAGAATAAAGAACATAGTCCCTGTGACAGCAATGGGTAAGATATAGAAAGGATCAGCTATAGTCAGGTCTGGAAACCACAGCGCTCCCCCAGTCTGCATGCTCGGCACTGGGAGATACGCCATCTTCCTCAGTGCAATGAAAAAAGAGATGAAGATTGGTGCCTGTGATGGAAGATTAAAATAAATTAATAACTCAAGAATAGGGTTAGGATTAGGTCATGTTAAAAGTTACAGCTAAACTGACCTGCACCACTGGAATCAAGAAACCACGCAGCGGGTTGACATCGTGCTTTTTCTGGAATAAGTTCAAATCTGAGTAGGCTTTGGCAACTGCAACAAAAACATGCTTTCAAATAAAAAGCAGAGATAATACAGATATTTTAGAAGCAAAAAAACATACAGTCAAATTTGTTTCCACTCTGTTTAGCTTCATTCATTCTGTTGGTGAGTTTGGTCATCTCTGGCAGGACATTATTCAGTTTGGCTGCTTCTCTTTGACCCTTCACAATAACAGGGAAGACCAATAAACGAGCCAGTACAGTGCCTATGGAATAAAAATACATAATTATTATAGTTCCAAGTGCTACAGTCAAATAATGAATTCCCCTGAGTTAAATCATATACATTAAAAGGTCCTATATTACACAAAATGGGATTCATGTGAGCTTTAAGTGAATTTATAATGTTATTACCTCATCAAAAACATACATTCACATACGGACTTGTGTTTTGTTTCATTCACACATTTGAGCAATTTCTTATTATTAGTCTGTCTACATCTCTAAAGCTCAAAATTCTCTGTACCATAATGTGATTTCATGAAGCGGTAGTTAACAGCTATATTTTATCTTTAGTTCCAAATGATTCCAGTGAAGGTGTATGAAGTTAAAAAAAAAAACAGTGGAGCACTTCCTGTATTACCACATGACATCACAAGTGTTTTCCATTGAGTGAAGAACTCAGTCTAAATATGCAGGGTTTGTGCATTAAAACATGTAAGAATGAAACAAAACACAACTCCAGGTATGTTTTTGATGAGGAAACAACATTATAACATAGATCAGAAAATAGCACTTTCAATATGTTTTGACTATTTACCTACAACAATGGCTCCCCACCACGGTAAACCGAGATCCACATGCATGAACTCCAGTAGGTTTTGGACAACCCCCACTGGAGTGTGAGCACACAACCCAAGCTCTGCCAGACTGGGTTCAGTGGTGGCCGCCTGGAGGATGTCGACAGCTGTGGGGACGTCAACCACCTGTTCTGTAATAGGCTGCGTGAGGACAGTCGCAACATGGTCCGAGGCCGATGTAAACACTGTCTGAGAAGCTGGGATATGCACTTCAGTAGGTGCCACAGAAACAGCCTCAACTGTAATCTGAAAGGTATGACAATTTGAATCAGATCTCTCTCCTGTAAAGTTATTGAATAGGGGTGTACCAGTGACTGAAATATTCTGATATTTATTGTGATTTTTTTATATTTTTTATTGTTACTTGTACATATACATTTATATATTTATGCCTTATTTGACACCAGTCAAATTATGCCTTTATTTGTCTTGCTTAAATCCATTGTTATGGTGCAGCAACAGCTTAAAAAACACAGGGAACTACATAGACCATGATCCTTTGCTAAATACAGCGAGATGCATATCGTGTAAATATGTTGTATAGAGACTTGGATATTGTTACATGTCTAGAATTCGGTTGATACTTTGCTGTGACATCAAGCTGGGGGTGTATTTATATGTATTTCTATGGCAGAATATTAATTAGTTACCATGGTGACACAATGTACACATTAGCAATAACTACCAAAAAAAAGTTTTTAGACTGTCTGAAATCTCAAGAAAAAAATACAAAATGGATTTAAATAACACATTTTCAGGAGCCTGTGATCAATACGAGCATTAATGGTCCTGTTAGGTGTTTGAATTTCAACAAAAAGATGAGTGACTAACTAAAATTGTTGCTAATGCTTGCCAGCTATCTTGACTGCTTTGAAAAATGTAAAGATATTTTAGAATAATTTGCTTGGCTTAGAGGTACCTTTATCAACAAATATTGCAGTTGTGTGTTATTGGGTTTCATACGTTACATACCTGTTCGGTTACAGGGGTCTGAATAACTGGAGGACTGTCTGCTGCTTCAAGCACTGGAGCAGAATCCACTGTGTCGACAGGAATCTGGGGATATCAAAACTGAATATGTAAATCTGTACACTTGCCTTTTGATGCATGTTCCCACTGAGTTTACCTGTGTCCCATTGTGTCGTACAGCCACAGAGCCGACCCACAGGAACTTCCCATTGTGTCTTCGACCAAGTAATGTTTTTGTTATAGGACTCTGGCACTCAAGAGCTGTGTGAAGATGAGATTTCAGAAGCAAATGCTAAAGAAAAGAGAGAAAGAAAGGTATTTTATGGTAAAAAAAAAAAAAAAAAAAAGAAATTGTCCTCATTTAACCCATCCATCAATGCTGCTGAGGCATCTCCTCAGCAGCAGTGGGCAGCGCGTGGTGAACCCGGGGACCCACCTCCGTGATCTTGTTGCTAGGCTTGGCAGGACTACCTTAACTGGAGGATTTTTACCTATGGCGCATGTCTTGAGTTGATGAGGGTAAGAGGAGAGCAAACAGGAAACCCACCCAGACACAGGAAGAACATGCAAACACCATACAGAAAGGCCCGGGCGACCCGGGGATCAAATCTTGCTGTGAAGTGAGTGCTAGTCACTCAGCCACCATGCTGCAAGAAAAAATGTGAATGCGCCCAGATTTACTTTTGTAGCCAACAATATTAATAAGTGACAACAATGCATTTTATTTAAAGGCATCTTTTAGGCACTCAAGAACACTGTACAAACCTATAGACAATTCATAATAACAATATTAAAATCAATCAATAGTAACCATATGAAGAAACAAAGTGATGATGAACCAGTGCAGTGGGATGTGAAGCTGTGAGCTATCCCGATACATGAGGCTGAGAGACATGAATGTCAAAGGCAGAGATCTTGTCCAGTAGGATGAGGATGGATAGAAGTCCTTTGTCAGCTGCCAGTAAGAGGTCTTTTGAATTTTTGATTAAATCTAACTATGAACTGTGAAGGGGTCTGAAACCAGACTGGTATTGTTTATTTAATTGGAAAAGGGACGTATGTTACTGAAATCAACTGGATCTGCACCACTTTTTAGTAATGGCTGCAGTTTTGTGTGTGAGGGATCTGTACTGCCGTGAAGGTGATGAGATCAGGGAGGAGAGGCGGGCTTTGACCAGAGAGGTGGAGCAGAGTTTACCGCTACAAGAAGATCACATCAAAACTAAGTAATAATATAGTAGTAATATAGCCTAAGTCTACACATTTTAAGTCAAATGAGATATTCCGAGAAAAAAAATAAGGGAAAAAACTACATCTGGCGATAAAACCACTTTCAAATGAGTATAGTAAACTACATTACCTTTCTAAATGTTAACAAAGATGCTCGTTTTTTTTATACTGCAAAAGGTGCACCACTTTCTCTCAAAGTCACGCACATAGCACGCTTACCACTGCGCACTCGGCGCAGCAGTGAGTAGTCCGAGTAAACCGCTCATTTAAGAGAAGCAGACAAAATCTAATACATATGACACATAATCAGACTTACAGGGTGTACGACATCTGATAATGGACTGATGCCTTTCTTTGATTTCCCACTTTGTCGCAGAAAACATCTCACTATGCAACCCGGAGTCACCCCGCTCCTGATGGCCGCCATGTTGATATTAGGACCGCCCCCCGCTGCTACGGAACGCCAAGAGAGACAAACCTGTGCGTGACTTTTTGATATGCGTGTATTGGCGCACACTGTTGCCATAACAGCGATTCATTTAATTTGCAGCAACGTCGTTGTAAAAAAAAAAAAAAGCTGAAAATCTCATTTGTTCCATTCGGGGACTCAAAGTCAGGCCGTATGGGTTAAGTTTACGGCTGAACTACAGTTACCATGACAACATAGAGGTAAGTTATCTTTATTATGCAGAAGAGAACAAGACAGGAAAATAACTACACATTTATACAACCGGTCAAAGTAAATGCAGCATTTGTAGTACAACACCCGCTACCAAGACAATGAAAGACATCTCAGTTCAGTTACTGGAAGATGCATCATGAATTATCAATTAAAAAAACAAAGAAATTAAAGTTTACATTGTTCTGCATAACTGGTTTTATAATAGTAAGGGTCTTGATGGAAATATCAATCAATAGGTCTATATCAATGTGAAAAGGATTCCACCTAATCGTCATTTCTCAACAGTCTCATTTGCTCTCTTTATTGACGTAGTACGTCCATTAATCTGAGTTGTTGAGCAAGTAAGTCATCGACTCCCCTTACACTTTCCCTTCCCCTTCCTTGTCTAGATTTATTCCACACTGGGATTGAAGTCTGTCTTGGGGCCACTCCACCTTGACACAGAATGAATGGTGTACTGGTCTTATTACATTTCCTTTTAAGTTTTAAACACACAAAACAGAATTCGACATGACAACGAGGACATCTGAGGTTTTTACATTTTTTTCTGCTATGCTCTACTATAGTGCCACACTGAGGACAGGCCCGGATAGAGGGGCAGTTTGTGGCCCCCCGCACTTCAGGCAGGTCGATGGTTTTACAGGTTTGCAGAAGCTCCAGGTTCCTGTTGAAGCAGCCATCATTGTCACAGTGATCTGAGCGCCGAGCTGCTCCTTTCCACAGCTTCTGGCACTGCCAACAGAACTGATAGCTCTTCCCCAGATCAGCAGTGCACACAGGGCACACCACACACAGGTTAGTGAGATCTTTCCTCTCAACATTACTTTTACATCGAGGACACTAAGGAAACAAAAGGAAAAAAAAAAAAAAAAAAGATTAAAAAGCTTACAATAAACTTACAATACAATAAACACAATCTGAACTAAATATATTTGGACACGTACAGGCTGAATCTCACTATACTCCGCGCCAGCCAGACGAGCGATGTTCTCCTCAAAGTACTGCATCTCCTCTACAGATAAATCAGCCAAACGGCGCACCTCCTGATAAGACCAGGGCTTATTGCATCGTCTTGTGCCCTCCACTATTGCAGGGCATTTGAATTTATAATTACCCTGGAAAACAAATATTCAAATTAGGATGTTTACAGTTTGTATGTTGGCATAAAATATATTAAAGGTGCACTGTGTAACTTGTTATTGTTTTGTCTGGAATGCCCCGGGTATGGCATTAAACATACCCATCTTGCATTTTCTCAATAACATGGGTTTTTATTGGCCTAAAAACTTGGCAATATTTCCATGGAGAGAGTTAAACAGTGCACCTTTAAAATCAAATAAACAGTGGAGCCTATGTATTTGTACTGCATCACACGACAAAGTGATAGCAGTAAAATAATAAGAAGAAAAACAAAACAAACAAAAACCAAAGTCAGAGCAGTCATAATTGTTCTGCACACACTTGTCCACTAGATGGCAGGGTATATTTGAAAGTTGGAGTTGCATCACTGAATTGGCTGCTGAGTTACCTGGTCCAGCTGGTGCCGACTCCACTGTGTGAGAGAATCAGGAGTGACCGCGTGACCACAAGACATCTGCGCCCTAAGTTGTCCATTTCCATCTTCTGAGGCTGAACAAGTAAATTAAAGCATGTTTAATCATTCAAATAGTTTGGTCATTTGGTGATGGGGACCTTTTGAAGTATTTTTGACAAAGACAAACTTACAGAATGGATCCAGGTCATCCTTCCTGTCGACAAACACCAAAGTGCTATCAAAGGGGTCATAGCTCTTCTCTGGTGAATCCTCCATGTTTATGGAAAGCCCTGAAGAGTCAAGTGAAGAGCAAAGTGAAACCATAAGAAAGACTGACAAAAACAACTCGGCACTCAGGGGACTTCCACACTCCACCCATAAAAATATTATTGTAATAACTGTTTTACTGCAATAACGTCAGACTTCAAGACTGCCCATGAAGTTTCTATAGGCTAAAAAATAATTGGATGTAGAGCATTCAGGCATTCAGACCTGTTGATTATTATTATATATATACACACACACACACACACACACACACACACACACACACACACAGAGAGAGAGAGAGAGATAAGTTTTATGCCACACTGTGGAAGACTACAGCCAAAGGAACATTTCCTTAGAAACAAGCAGGTTGTCAAAGCCTATATTTTTCTGTACCTGCACTATTTGGATGCTTGGTGCTGTTTGTTTTGTATGTAACAAAAGTTTGAAAATACTCCTAAAATAAAATTTGAAAATGAAAAAATAAATAAATAAATAAATAATACAGATTCAGAAGCCTTACCTTTACGCACTTGCACCGTTTAGTTGAGCTGTTGCCGTCTCTCTTCTCTCTCTTCCTGTAAATCACTTTCTAAATATTGTTATATGCTAAAGCCACACCCCCTAACCTGTTTCTGCTTCCTATTTTGGCACCTTGACGGCACAGAGTCCTTTTTCGCTCTATCGAAAGTGAAACTATCATCACGCTATAAACAGCAGCGGCGGCGGGAACTATTTGCACTTGGCATGGTAAGTGAGCCTTGTTTGGTTGTGGAAATTACCTTATAATTGCTCCAGTTCAACGCCCTTGTTGTTGTGTGATTTTTTATGGAGTGGGGTTGGACTCATCTAATGTTTTTACGGATTTAGTTTTGACTAACTTTTACAAATAAGTTGTCATGACACCCCCAAAATAACATAAGCCTAAATGTGCGCATGCGTAAATGATCCTCTGACCCCTACCATGACTGAACACGGTGTTCTGTCGAAATGGGCTGCCCCGTTGAAATAAACTACCAGCACCCTAAATCGACAGTGACATCTGTCTATTCACACTACCCCATCGAAATAAGATACCTTATGTTTTTTCGTTTATAGCTGTATAGATCCAATAAAGCTAATCTCCCCAGTTTTACAACATATTTCTTTGGATTAGAGACAGTGGGTTTTATACTGTTTGCACACAGTGATCATACTTTATACCGTAGTTATGTCAAATTTCAACTCATTTATATGAATATGCGTAGGTGGTTCATTTCGACAGTCGTAATATGCTATCAAATAGGGCTCCGACTAAAGGTAGCACATATTGACAGGCCAGTTTAGCCATCGAATAATGCTCCCACTGTATAATCACCATTATTTACTCATTTATATGAATTTGGGTAGAGGTAGCTCATTTTGACAGGCCTATATCTTCTATCAAATCAATCAATCAATCAATCAATCAATCAATCAATACCTCACCTTTGTGATACCGGGGACACAGAAGATGGGACAATTCCATGCAATTCAATTTTATTTATACAGCGCCAATAACAATGGACTTGTCTCTTAGTCATGATGGATGAGGATGGAAAAAGGGACAACAGAAGAAACATTATAACAAACATTTATTTTAAAAAATATATATGTTCCAGGGAGAGAAATTTATCCCATCTGTGATGCCTGTAGGAGGGCACATGCGACCTCCAGTCGAGCCTTTAACACCTCTTCAGGGTGTGTCTTGATAGACGTGATGTTTCCATTCTTCAGAAATTGTTCTGTAAACTTCAAAATGCAATTTTTGACATTCAGTTACAAATGACTGGATAAATATAAGAGAAAGAAACTACTGGAAACACTGAAATCTTTATATTAAATAGCGTTAAATATATAATATTTAATTACATGGCTTACATGCTTAATTGGTCAAAACATACAATCAAGCCAATACACTTTCAAAATGTTACTTACTTGCGTCGTTAGTGTTGAACCCAATTCCACTTCTGCCTCGGGTAGCTCAAATCAATGGGCATTTAAACTGTAATGGCGCTTGGGTGTTGTGCGAGTGCGCAGTAGCGCTAAGTAGCTCAAATCGACAGGTAGGCTATTTCAACAGGATAACTGATCTATTATAAAATCTGAGCCAGGGTGGTCATATTTCTTCCACTGCTTGCATTACCGTGGCATGGTACGGCTGAACTACACTTACCATGACAACATAGAGGCAACTTATTTTTATTATGCAGAAGAGAACAAGACAGGAAAATAACTACACATTTACATTTTACAACACCCGCTTCCAAGACAATGAAAGACATCTCAGTTCAGTCACTGGAAAAAATATTAGGCTACATCTTGAATTATCAATTCAAAAAACAAAGAAATCAAAGTTTACATTATTCTGCTGAACTGGTTTTATAATAGCAAGTGTCTTGATGGAAATATCAATTAATAAGCCTATATCAATCTGAAAAGGACTTTAGTGGATTCCATCTAATACATCTCGCAGTTGTCTGACATGTTCAGCAATTAAGTTATTGACTTCCCCCACACTTCCCCTCCCTTGTGTAGATTTGTTCCACACTGGGATTGAAGTCTGTCTTGGGGCCACTCCACCTTGACACAGGATGAATGGAGTACTGGTCTTATTACATTTCCTTTTAAGTTTTAAACACACAAAACAGAATTCGACGTGACAACGAGGAATCAGAAGCTTTACCTTAAAAGCCTTAGCGCACTTGCACCGTGTAGTTGAGCTGTTGCAGTCCCGTCTCCTCTTTCTTTCTGTAAAACGCTTCTTAAATATTGTTATAAGCTAAAGCCACGCCCTCTACCTGTTCCTACCACCTCGTTTGAGCACTTGGTGGCACAGTGTCCTTTTTTCACTGTCGAAAGTGAAACTATCATTGTAAGAGTCAGGAAAAAAGCTATACATTTATACAACAGGTCAAAGTGAAGGGAGCATTTGTATTACAACACCCGGTAACAATACAATAAAATATATCTGTGGTTCAGACACTGGATTGAAGACTGGGCTACATATTGTATTTAGACTATGTGATCTTATATTATCAATTACAAAAACAAAGAAACCAAAGTTTGCATTATTCTACAGAACTGGTTTTACAAATATTAAATGTCATGATGGAAATTTCAGTCATTTTATTAATCTGACAAGGGTTTTAGGGAATTTCAGTCTCAGCCATCTCCGTCGCTTTTTGGGTCCAGGTAGGTCTAGTTCTTCTGGCTCTGCAGGCAATAAGTCATCAACTTCCTCCACACTTTCCCTCCCTTGTGTAAATTTGTTCCACACTGGGATTGAAGTCTGTCTTGGGGCCACTCCACCTTGACACAGGGTGTATGGTGTACTGGTCTTATTACATGTCTCTTTAAGTTTTAAACACACAAAACAAAATTCGGCGTGACAGCGAGGACAGCTGAGGTTTTTACAGTATTTTCTGCTATGCTCTACTATAGCGCCACACTGAGGACAGGCCCGGATAGAGGGGCAGTTTGTGGCCCCCTGCACTTCAGGCAGGTCGATGGTTTTACAGGTTTGCAGAAGCTCCAGATTCTTGTTGAAGCAGCCATCATTGTCACAGTGATCTGAGCGTTCAGCTGCTCCTTTCCACATCTTCTGGCACTGCCAACAGAACTGATAGCTCTTCCCCAGATCAGCAGTGCACACAGGGCACACCACACACAGGTTAGTGAGATCTTTCCTCTCAACATTACTTTTACATCGAGGACACTAAGGGGAAAAAAGCAAAAAAAAAAGATGAAAAAGCTTACAATAAACTTACAATACAATAAACACAATCTGAACTAAATATATTTGGACACGTACAGGCTGAATCTCACTATACTCCGCGCCAGCCAGACGAGCGATGTTCTCCTCAAAGTACTGCATCTCCTCTACAGATAAATCAGCCAAATGGCGCACCTCCTGATAAGACCAGGGCTTATTGCATCGTCTTGTGCCCTCCACTATTGCAGGGCACTTGAATTTATAATTACCCTGGAAAACAAATATTCAAATTAGTTAGGTTGTGGGGGGTCACAAATATTTTGTTTGTGTGGGGGGTTCACTACTACCATATGAATATATGATCAACGCAAAGCAAGGTGCCTTGCATTTGAGAAACAGCCCCTGAATTGGCTGCTGAGTTACCTGGTCCAGCTGGTGCCGACTCCACTGTGTGAGAGAATCAGGAGTGACCGCGTGACCACAAGACATCTGCGCCCTAAGTTGTCCATTTCCATCTTCTGAGGCTGAACAAGTAAATTAAAGCATGTTTAATCATTCAAATAGTTTGGTCATTTGGTGATGGGGACCTTTTGAAGTATTTTTGACAAAGACAAACTTACAGAATGGATCCAGGTCATCCTTCCTGTCGACAAACACCAAAGTGCTATCAAAGGGGTCATAGCTCTTCTCTGGTGAATCCTCCATGTTTATGGAAAGCCCTGAAGAGTAAAGTGAGGTGAAAGCATAAAAAAGATTATAAAACAGTTTAATCAACGGCACTCAGGGGACTTCCACACTCCACCCATAAAAAAGATAGATTATGGCAGTTATAAAAAGTTACTACACTAATTGCAATTAGTGTTGTAACTGTTTATAACTGCCATAATCTCATAATCTGAAATCACAGCCTGTTCAGTATTAACATTTAAAACATTACCATTAAAATAAACCAACTTAATAATAAATTAACCTCCCAAAACAAGGTCAAACTTCCATGACTGGCAGTGTGCATGGAGTTTCTATAGGCTAAATAAGAACTGGATGTAGGCTTTGCAGACCTTGTAGAGCATTCAGGCATTCAGACCTGTACGTTTTACGCCAAACTGTGGAAGACTATAGCCAAAGGAACAACATTTCATGGAAACAAGAAGGCGGCTCTCCTACAGGCCAAATTAAGGGTCGGGTTTGTGGAGATGCAAGGACATATGTTTTTATTAGTTTTTCAGTGCAAAGACAACCAAAATGAAAAATGCTTTTATGTTAGTTTATTTTCAGCTAAAAAGTTACATACAGTTTTTTGTGTATTTGTTAATATACAAACCTACTTTAGTCTATATTTTTTTCTGTTGTAAATGCTCTGTACTGTTTGTGGTCTGCTTTAGTTGTTTGTTTTTTTGTTTGTGACAAAAGTTTGAAAACACTCCTAAAATAAAGTTTGAAAATGAAAATAATAGGCTACTGTGTTACAGAATCAAAAGCCTTACCTTAAAAGCCTTTGCGCACTTGCACCTGTTGCCGTCCTTCTCTCTTTCTGTAAATCACTTGTTAAATGTTGTTGTTATAGGCTAAAGCCACGCCCACCCTGTTTCTGCTCTCTCCTTCTTCCTCCTACTTCCTCCTCTTGGCGCTTGTCCAATGTGGGCGGAAGTACCTGATGTGGGGCTCTGTGTGTACTGCACATGCGCACAATGACGTATAATGACGTATCAGGAAACATCAGGAAGAAGGAGGGTTTTCCTGCCCGATTCGGGCTTTTTTTTTATTTTATTTTTTTATTTATTTTATTTAAGACAGACACGTATTTTGACAACGAAGGCAATTTTCGGCATTTTGGATAGATAGATAGATAGATGGATAGATGGACAGATGGATAGATGGATGGATAGATAGATATAGATGATATAGATAGATAGATAGATGGATAGAGATAGACAGATAGACAGACACGGATTATACGTAGCCAGTTTAATAACGTTGACATCCCCAGACCATCTACCCAGAGACAGTGCACTGTCACTGGGCTAGGTCTGGGGAAAAGCCCCAGTCTCTGGAGCTCCGGGACAACCGGGGGACATCCCCAGACCGTCTACCCAGCCACAGTGCACCGTCACTGGGATAGATCTGCGGAGAAGTCCCGGTCCCGGTCTGGAGCTCCTCAGCTCCGGGACAATCGGGGGACATCCCCAGACCACCTACCCAGAGACAGTGCACTGTCACTGGGCTAGGTCCGCGGAGAGACCCCGGTCCATGTCTTAGCTTCTTTATTTTCACCACAGTGGACCTTTTTCTTGTGGACATGTAGTCCAGCAGTGCAGCATAAAATTGAAAATCCTCGCTCATCGACATCGCGTACAGTAAAACCGACGACAGTCACCTACGCATAATGCAGACATAAACAAACTGCAAGAGCCGTAAACCAACTGCAAAGGACGAATCGGGCACTGTCGTGAAACCCGTACAACAATACACAAACTGCACATGCGCGAACACAGAGCCCACATCAGGTACTTCCGCCCACATTGGGTACCGACAACGGCACAGTGTCCTTTTTTCGCTCTGTCGAAAGTGAAACTATCGTCGCACTCACTTTTAAGCAGCGGCGGCGGGAAGTGTTTGCGCTTGGCATGGTAAGTGAGCCTTGTTTGGTTGTGGAAATTACCTTATCATTGCTCCAGTTCAACGCCCTTGTTGTTGTGTGTGTTTTTTAAGGAGTGGGGTTGGACTCATCTAATGTTTTTACGGATTTAGTTTTTACTTCTTGAGCTACAGATTTTGACGTGTACTAGTTGTCATAACACCCCCAAATAACACAGGCCTAAATGTGCGCATGCGTAAATGCTCCCCCGACCCCTACATTGACTGAACAGGGATCTATTATAAAATCTAAGTCAGGGTGGTCTTATTTCTTACACTGTTCGGATTACCGTGGCAGTTAAGGGGGTAGATGTTGATGTAGGTCTACATTAAGTCGGATGTATGCCTTATACTAGGCTATTATACTATTATAATCTAGCAGTTCCATACTACTCCACTTGCATTTTCTAATCTAGGACTAGAAACACTGTAGTGAGACCACCTAACAACAATGTTTTCATCTGTGTCTTAACGTTACTTTTTAAACAGCTCAAACACAACAGACCAGTTTTGGTTGGTTGAAAATGTCATCAGTATGAGTCATGGCATTTTAGACAAACTTAGGAAGAGATTAGATAAACTTCCTATTGCAGGTAAGAGAATGCTTTTATACTGTACTTTCATAATTACACAAAAAATATGTGATTCATTTTTGTGTTTGTGTTCAGATTTCTATGGGCTTGTCAGTCCAGGCCTTACCTGCTATTTAAACAGTGTCCTTCAGGTGCTTTTCATGACAGAAGAATTTAGAGACAGAATTAAAAGGTTGGTAAATAGCGATAGACCAAACTGACAGATTGGCTGATATTTGCACTTATTTAGTGAATCAACTGTAAAAAGCTCCAGCATAGACTGATTTGAGTTTTTGGGTCTAACCACAGACTGTATATGGTCTAATATGATCCAAACTAAAGGAAATAAATATGTTTTTCTGGCAAAAGCCTCCACCTTCAAGCCTGTATTGGACTTCTATGTGTTACAGTGTGTGTCTGCTCCTTTCAAATAAACAAAAATGCACTGCTCTTTTCAAGTTTTTTTTTAGTGAAACAGGATTTTTTTTTTTTATCTATTATAATTTGCTTACGAAGAGCAGTGCAATAAGGCAGGAATTCTAATACAATATAATTTGGAGAAAATTATGAAATACATTTTTTAAAACATTCAATCTTCTTCAATGGAAAAAGAAATCAGGTATATTTTCATAAATGGAATTCATCACTATGTCCCCTGTGTCCTAGATGCTGTGAGAATCCGACAACTCTTGACTTACATCTGAAGGACTTGTTCACCTCTTTGGAGACATGCACGGCCAGAACACACACAGTCGCTCAGATATTAGGCATTACAGATGGTAACGCTGGACAGTTGTGACATGGATTGTTGCAAGAAGGCTTAACTTGTCCCATGAGCTTTACACATATTTATTTATTGCAGTTTATGAGCAACGAGATGCTGCTGAATATTTTGAAAAGATTTTGCGTCTGACTTGTCCACAAGCATCTAAGGTATAATTATTCTTTTCTTAAGAAAGATATTTCAGTAACTATGCAGTTACGGCAGTGGACCACAGAGATTGTAATAATGCCCAAGATCTTTATGAACCTCAGTATACAGATGACATAAAATGTGATATTGTATCACCAAATTCTCTTATCATCAAATCTAACTTGATTGATTTTCAGATTTTCAAAGGAGAGCTGAGTCACATGACCACATGCTGCAAGTGTAAAACCAGAAATAATGCGCCAGGCTTTTTCTGGATCCTCCCATTGTCAATAAAAGACCCACATCAAACCTACAGAGTGGTACTTCACATGAACTTCATAAATATAATTATATCATAATGTTTATTGTGTGAAAATGAATGGATCTTATTTTTTGTAGGACAAAGGTTTTGAGGATTTCTTTAGCAAAGAAAAAGTCAGTGGGGAAAACCAAATGTACTGTGCCCATTGTGATAAAAATGAAGATGCAATAGTTGTAAGTATTTGTGTGTTTTGATGCACAAAGATCATTTCGTGTGAAGAATACTTAAAACAGTTTGTTGTTAGATGTGTGAGATGACACAGCCCCCGGAAGTATTGACTCTTCTATTGAAGAGGTTTCACTACGACTCTGAGCTTAAGTGTAACGTCAAAGTAAACTGTGAAGCCGAGGTGCCCCTCATGTTAGAGATAAAGGTAATTTGAATTTGAAAACCTACACATTAAAAGGTTATTCATAAATATGTCTTATTTCAGGATTGTAGCTACGAACTTTATGCAATGGTCAAACACTATGGGAATCTAACTGGAGGCCATTACATTGCATTTATTTACTCCTTTCAAACCAAAGAGTGGTATGGTTTCAATGATGGAAGAGTTAACCTGGTAAACTACATCTCAAGAAAACCATATATGAGGTAAATGGCATTATCATTGACTTATGTCTGTGAAAAAACTGTATTGTTGGTCAAAGTACTCTATATTGTATTGTAATTATAAAGTATCATTTTAGTGTTTAATGTATTTTCCAGTATATTGACTGTGTAAACAATAAGACCTCTCTTGTTTCATAGATCACGCTCATCTTATCTTCTCATGTACATGAAAAGTAAGTTCATAACTGAATCATAGTAGTGTTGTTCTAAAGTTATCCCAAAAGGGTGTAGGCTGGTCCTCTTCCTACTTAAATATTTTATCACTCAAATAATCCTAAACAGGATTTCACTTTTATTTTAACAAAAAAGTAAGGGAATTTCATAGGGTTTTTTTGTTTTTCCTTAAATAAACAGTGACTGCCTTTCCTTTGGTTCTGGAAGTAAATCTTCCATTTATTTATCCCATAGACTTTCAGAAAAGAAATTAATATTAAAAGTTTGAAACCTCAGGGCTAATCATCTATGTGGTAATGTATTTTATGTGAAGTCTGTTTCTGAAACTTTATAAATCGCTAAGTTATTACAACATTGCGCCGAATCATGTGTTTTAAATGTGCGTTTTAGATTTAAAATGACCATGTTATACACATTAGTCACCACATAGCTGGTTAGCCTCCATGTTAACTTTCGAGAAGTCTATGAGAGCTTTACGTCCAGAACCAGAGCGGACTTCGAAATGGTGACGGGCTGTTAAACTCCACTCAGTAATAATTCTGTACTGCACTGGGCAGTGTCCCATCAGGAAACACATGGCGGTATGGCTCTAGCTAACAGGTGCTTTCCCAATACACAGTTTGAATGGTAATAATACATCACTGCTAATAAGTAAATTTGAAAAAATTGTACTGCGAGTGTAGTTTTTGAAATATTAAGGTATATTTTTTGTAATAAGTAGTGTTACATTTATTATATTGTATTTATTCTATCCATATTATTGTATGTATGTATATATTTTTATTGTTGGTGTATTTATACTTGTGTTTAAATTTTCAGGGAGCAGAAATCCTGAAAACTTCAGTGAAACTTCAGATGTTGAGGCTGTGGAGACTCAGGTTGCTATGGCAAATGAAATGATGGAGAAAAGTTGTAACAGAGAGAGTGATATTCATGAAGATGACAACATTTTACCATATAACAAGACCTGTACCATTGAAACTGTCATGGGCACAGTTAATTTCCCCCCATTAAAAAGTCCCGTGAACTCAAGGCTAAAAGGAAACCAGAAATCCTCAAGTCTTCAGGACAGGCACCCAAAGAAAGACATCTGCCACACTAAAAATATGAAAACAGCAAGCACATTTGACAGTCAAAAGAGTTATTGGACATCCCTCAGAAATTCTCCCAAAACCAGCAAAAGATCACAGCTGCCAAAAGCAAATGTTAAACAAAGTACATCAATGAAAACCACAATATCATGGAAATAATAGAAAGGATGCAAATATACTGTACTCAGGTTTAACAACAGTTACCTTTTTTGTTTTTTTGTTAATTTATTTTTGTGGTGTTTGTTTTTTTTAATGCCTGGGGTTCTCAAAACTTTTAGACTGCAACTCTCAAAGTAACCAGCCAAAAAAAAAAAAAAAAAACACTGTAAAAAGTATTGAAAATCAGGTACTAATCAATATTAAAACGAGCTCATTTGAGCAGTTATTGATACTAAAAAAGTCAGAACGTGTCAGCACAAGTATAAGACTAGTATACGCCCATGGACCACTGTGGAACCTACCTGGACGATGACTGAGGAATTACACAGACATAAGACCACACGGTAATGTAAAAAAAAGTACTATGATTTAATGTTGAAAATTGCATTCTGTTGTATTATTAAATGTATTATCGTTGTGGTATCTGTATATTCCTTATCTTTGAAATCAAGTTTGAAATGTTAGTATTGTGTACTTTTTACATTAAATTAAGTTTTTTCAAATGTATTGTAGACAAACACAAAACTGGTAATTTCAGGTCAAACTTTATTTGAATATTTAAACTTTCCAACACCAACAGAAAGAGTTAACCATAAACTTCACTATACACTAAAACAAAAATTGACAGTTTGTGTTAGATTTCGGAAAGCAGTGCAAAGTAGCAAAAAACCCCCCAAATGAACAGTATATTTATTACTGTATATTTATTACTTCAGATGGTACTGAAGGCCTTGTGCAGACTCAGGTCCTGTTCCACACTGGGATGGAGGTCTGTCTGGGGGCCACTCCAGCGCTGCAGGGGAGGTAGTAGGAGCTAGTCTTCAGACACTCAGGAGTGAGCTTCAGACACACGAAGCAGAATTCCTTCTGGCAGCGAGGGCAGATGACGTTCTTGCATCCCGTTTTGTTGTGCTCCACCTTCTGCCCACAGGTGGGACAGGCCCGGATGGAGGGGACTTCTTGTGCCCCCTCGACCTCATAGAGGTTGGTCATCTTACAATTCATGAGCAGTGTCAGCTCAAGGTTGGTGCAGCCGTCATTTTCACAGCGGTCGGAGCGAGGGGCACGGCCTTTCCAAGGTTTGAGGCACTGCCAGCAGAACTGACTGCTCTTGTTCTCCGCTTGACAAACTGTACACTCCACGTTAAGGTTGGTCAGGTCCTTCCTCTCAACATATGTTTTACACCCAGGACACTGAAAGAGAGGAACAGAGGAAGTTATATTAAATTGATATTAATAACGTATAATCATTGCCAGTACGCACACTCTTGTACTCAAAATATGTTGAAGCAGCTAAACGGGCCAAATTCTCCTCAAAGTACTGCATCTCCTCAGGTGTAAGCACAGCCAGTCTGCGCACCTCCTGATAGGGCCACTCTTGGTTGCATCTCTGAAGAGTGCCCGCCTTCAGAGCGGGGCACTTAAACTTAAACTGGCCCTGCAAAGTTAAATTGTGTTGAGGGTTAGTTTTTGTACCAAGTACAAGTACACGTATGCATACTGTTTGAGAAAAAACAAAAAAAAAAACAAAAAAACAAAACTTTCCTGGTCCAGGAGACTGCGGCACCACGCGGTCAGGGACTGTGGGGTGACTGCGTGGCCACAGGACATCTCAGCCCGGAGGCACAGATCTTCATCGTCTGGAGCTGAACAGAATACAATAAGCACGTAACACATCAATGATAGAGGAGTCAATTTATAGCACAATTAGCAGACTACACAAAGTAATTCAATGTGCTTCAAATCCCACAATAATAAAGGATCACATCTGAACCACTTACGCAGAGGGTCCAGGTCATCCGGTCTGTTGACAAACTTCAGAGTCGTATCTTTGGGATCATATCGTTTCTCCTCTTGACCACGGTCTCCCATTTTGTTGCTTTTTCTTTGACTGCTCTCTTTACGAATCAAACCAGTCCTGTTATAATGTTATTGGTGAAACTAACTTTCACTTTTGCCTTTAGCAGAAGTCACGTGAATAAAGCAAAGCAAACAAGCTCAAAGCAGGCGTCAGGTAAAATAATTAAGATAACAATTAAAATCCTACAGTCCTTTGAAAGTTTGTGTTTCAAAATGATTGACAAAAAATAAAGACTAGCTCATACGAAACCAATGAGATCCCTCCAGTAAGTCAAATGTAGGCTATAAAATAGGATACCTGCAGAAAAATATTAGTTAAAAATTGCTTAATGTGAAAGCGAAACTTGTTCTGTGACATTGGGGTAATTCCGCAGGCTGAAGAGCTGCATTGGCACACGCGATCGCGCAAAAGACGCACGGGAGCGGACAGGTAGCCGAAACTTTTGACGGAGCCGAACCAAAGCACTGGGCTTCTATCAGGATGGGCAGACTGTACCAAGTGGTGGTGACCGGGTTCAGAGGAGAAAGAATGACGGTGGACCTGTGCAATACCGACGAACAAATGAGGAGCATGACGGTGGAGCAGCTCAAAAACAAGATAGCAGCCAAACTCCCTTCAAACACTGGTAATTTCAATAATCTATGCACAGGGGTGGAAAGCAACTTATATACAAAGGTGCGTTACTGTAATTAAGTAGCCTAGATTTTGTAGGCATTGTAGGGTATTTTGGAGTAGATTTTAAACCAGGACTGAACCAGAACTAAACCGGGTCTGAACCAGGACTGAGCCAGGACCGAATCTATAAATTAGACGACTACAAATTTGCAGTACGGAACTCTTTCCACTACTGTCTGTGAAAATGTAACTTACTGACCCAGCTCAGTTTGACCTGTTTATTTATAATGTCTTTGTGACCTTGTTATAGAACCGGATCGGATAAGTTTGATCTTTGCAGACGAGAGACTGGATGTAGAGACCAAACTGTTGACGGACTACGGCATCCAGCACATGTCTGTGGTCCAGCTGGTCCTGCAGGTGGACGGAGGACTGGCCCTTTAAACTGTACTGTACTCCCGCTGCTGCCCTGCTCCTGACGCACGCACTTTGACATCCCTCTAGATTGTTTACCTCATTGTTATGTTCATCATGTAACTGCGTTGAGTTACGTGAAGGTTTTCCCCCCCCCCCCCCCAACGTTAATAAAACTATGTTACCTACTCAATCTTGATTGTTTTTATTCTTGAAGGTGCACTATGTAACTTTTTTGGTTGGGGGTCCGTCACCTGCCTGTTTCTTTGAATGTCATTGCTCTGCCTGAAATGTTCCACTGTATGACATTAAACAGCTCTATCTTACATTTATTCAATAACAGTTGGTTTTATAACTCAAAAATACCTAGAAAAACAGGCATTCTGACTGGGAGTGGGGTTGCCTCTCCACAGATCTGACGTCTAACTTGGTCTGGTTTGGTCTCCATGAAGATAGAAACGTTTAATGCCTTACTGTGAAACATTCCAGACAAAGCAATAACGTAATCTCCATGGCGAAAAGCATATGACAGACCCTCCACCAGAAAAGTTACACAGTGCAACATAATAATAATAATAATAATAATAATAATAATAATAATAATAATAAGAAGAAGAAGAAGAAGAAGAAGAAGAAGAATGAAAATATTAGTTTGGCCAGGTTCAATGCATGAATAGTCTACATGGTCTAAAGGTAAAGGTAATAATAAGCACCCTAACAAATACGGTCAGGGTGACAATAGGCCTGTTGACAATGAGAAAGTGAAATCTCTTGTAGGTTTAGAACTATTTAGATTGCTATTGTGATTTGAATATGTTTGATAAGAAATGTGAGCCTACATAATGCCCTAATAAAAACATATACAGCCTAAATAATATGACATTAATGGTGTTATTGCTTCTGTTAACGTGTGAAATACATGGCCGCCATGTCACGCCTCTACGAACTACAGTAGCTTATCGATTGGTGCTTGAAATTCCTGTGCAGCCTGAACGCGACCTGTTTGGTTGTGTGTGTTTTTTCCTCCTCCTCCGCTGCAGGATGTGAAAAAGAAACTTATCTGATACAGGCACAATTCGTGAGGCTTAAGTCTTTTAACCATAGACTGTATAGATATTCATTATCACGTCTATGCTTTTAACATGAAGAAGATGTTACGCACTTTGTTTGGGGGAAATAAGGATCGGCCGTCAGAGGTCTGTGGGCCTGGAGGTAAGATGAGTTAATTAGCAGGGGTGAAAAGTAACTAATTACAACTAGGCCTACGTTACTGTAATTGAGTAGATTTTTGGGTAGGCCTGCTGTAATTGTAGGCTACTTTTTTTTAGCCTGCACTTGTAAGTCAGTATTCTTCTTACCATGTCATTGTAATTAGTTACTGCATACTGGACAAGTCCGAATTGTAGGCTGTACCATTTCACAGTTGTCTCAAACTCACATAACAGCATCGCCTGCTCTGATTGGCCAGAGCTCAGAGAATATGTGGATTGTGATTTAAAACGACTAAATCTAGTTTTACTCTTTTTGATTTATTAGTACTCTGAGTAATATTTTTCATGCATACTTTTTACTTTTACTTAAGTACAGTTTTACTTGTAAAACTGAGTACATTTTCAGCCATGTACAGATTTTCAGTACTCACCAGTATCACTGCCAATTACTCTAACATTAGTGTGTAAATTCTAACATTTTTGCAGATAAATACTATGGCTTACAGAACCAAGGAGCTACATCCTACCTGAACAGTGTCCTTCAGGTGCTCTACATGAATAAATACTTCAGAGAAAGAGTCACAAAGTTTGTTACACTCACAAACCTGTTGTTAATCATTTTAGTCTATAATTTCACTCATGAAATCTTTTATGTTGTTTTCATAGCCACACCAGAAGCAATCCAGAGACAGGGTACATTGATAGAGAGCTGAGTGATCTGTTTCTTGAGTTAGAAGGAAAAGCTGCTTGTCCTTTTAATATCACAAACAAGCTGAGGATCAACAATGGTAAAGTACTCCAAGTAACTAAAAGGTACATTGTTTAACTTTTTGGTGGAGTGTCCGTATCTGTGTAATGTTATTATTCTGACTGGAATGTTTCACAGTATGGCATCATGGAGACCAAACCAGACCAAGTTACAGGTCAGATCTGTGGAACGGCAACCCCGCTCACAGTCAGAATGCCTGTTTTTCTACGTACTTTTGAGCTATAATAAATGTTTAATGTCATACTGTGGAACATTCCAGGCAGAGCAATGACATATCCATAGAAACAAACAGGTGACGGACTCACAACTAAAAAGTTACACAGTGGACCTTTAAAACTATGGACGCACAAATCCAGCCTTTTCAGTTCAGATGCCGATTTCAATACTGTACCCGATATCAAACAATACCAGTGCAGAGAATGAAAACAGCACATTTTCTTGAACAAAAATATAAGACCTGGAGTTGTGTTTTGTTTCATTCACACATGTTTGAGTAATCCTTTATTATTATTCTGTCTACATCTCCAAAGTTTAAAATGCTCTGTTCCACTTTGTGACGTCATGTGGTGGGAGTTTTCAAGTTGATAGTGACCTCTACCTTTAATTCAATAGAGATTGGCAATTCCAGGGCTAAAATTACATAAATGATTCTAGAGAAGGTGTATGGAGTTTAAGAACCTAAATATGCAGGGTTTGTGTGTTAAGATCTGTGAAGGAAACAAAACACAACTCCAGGTATGTTTTTGATGAGGAAACAACATTATAACATACAGTAGATCAGAAATTCGCATAATAAGGGCCCTTTAATACTAATTTACCCATTAAGCTGTTGTAATATTTCTGTCCCTTAGTGAATGTGCAGCATGATGCAGCAGAGCTCTATGAGAAGATTTTACATCTGACCAGTCCAGAGGCGTCCCAGGTACAGACTTCATCAACACCAGTGATCGGTATTTTAGCTCATGTAGTTGTTTGTCTCCTTAGATCTTCCATGGAAAACTGATTAATAAGAATACTTGTCTGAAGTGTCACACTCAAATCAAGACTGAGACGGGATTCTGGCACCTTCCTCTTCCTCTCGGCAATGGTGATGACTACAGTGTGGTGAGAAGAATACTAAAATTTCAAACTCCATTTTTATTAAGGAATAGACTTGATATTCAGTACAGATTCCGATGCCACAATGACAATAAAAAACTCTTTATTTAGGCAATAGAATGTCATTTTCAACATTAAACCATGTGGTGTTGTATCTGTGTAATCCCTCAGTCGTCCAGGTATGTTCCACAGTGGTCCATGGGCGTATACCAGTCTATGTGCTCTTATACTTGTTTTGATACAGCTCAAGATCATATTCAGGAAAGGTTAATTTCTGTTCCATGACATTTTTAGTATTGATACTTGCTCAAATGAGTATCTAGTTCAAAACTGGTTTTAGTATTGATTACTTGAATCTGATTTTTGATACTACTGACAATCCTAGTGAGAACAGATCAAAAATTAAGTGACACAAGTATGCCAACCCTGTTATATTGTCTAAAATATATTTGGCCAGCAGACCTAAACCAAGATTACATTTGGTCTAAACAAAGCTAAATCCAGTTTAAAATAGAACTATGTCACTGAAGAAGTTCAAAACAAGACCTAACCCAAAGGGAGGGAAAATATGGCAATGATTCAAACATTCAAAATGGAGTGGGAACTGAAGGAACTGAAGTCATCTGGGTTGGAGACCCCTGAATGAAAGAGGCAGCTGAAAGAGAGTATCCATCCTCTGCTTATACTGTTTTTAGCATTTGGTTTTCAATAATAACAGACAATTGCTCAGTTAACTTGTACCAGAATCTCAAGATGACAAACAGTTAGTCATCATGTTACACACACAATGTTTGTCAGTAGGCCTGTCACAAAACAGAAAATATCACAATAAATTATAACATTAAAAAATGTAAATTAAAGCTAAATACAGTCAGCTTATCCATGGGTCTCAGAAAGATGAAAAATGAGGGCCGTTGCTATAGCACTTAATAATTTAAAACAAAATACATCTCTTGATTGGGAAAAAGCCCTTACAATGTTGCATGTTTATTTTTTTTTGTTTTTCTTTATTTGATAGGGACAGTGTGCATTAGTGTAACGGGAAGCTGAAACCTATGAATGATTTTGCAGGAAAGGGGCATTTTGGATTTTTTCCGTCCTTCAGAGATCAGTGGAGATGATCAGATGTACTGTGAAACCTGTGATGAAAAATGTGATGCTATTCTGGTGAGTAACAGTGAAGATCTTGAAGAACACAAGACAATAAAACATGAACCTTTACTCTTTTACTTAGGAGTGTGAAATTATGCATCCTCCAGAGGTCTTAGTGCTTCTGATAAAGAGCTTTGAGTTTGACCACACTCTTGGGAAATATTTAAAAAGTTTTGTGGATGTGCCCTTAGTGGTAAACATTCAGGTAAATTAAATAATATTGTTTTTGTAAAAGACTATACATGCTTCTGTCACATGATCCTAACTGGGATTTTCTGTTGCTTTTAGAATCAGACCTATGAGCTGCATGCTTTTGTTGAGCACTTTGGAGAGCCTGGATCTAGTCGTTATTTAGCTACAATCAAGGGCCATGATGGAAGATGGTATACGTTTGAGGACTTACATGTCACAGTGGTAAGCTTAAATATTTTATTTAAAATATATTTAAAATGTATTGAATATATTTATATAAATACATTACAAATCACCTTATTCAACAGTCTAGGAATCAGTATTTCCAGTCATGTCCAACAGAAAGGTAAGTCCCAAATATATCTCCACCTTTGATTCAGTCTTAAAATGGCTTCAGTCTGATTTCCTGTGGTACATAGGTCCCAGACTGCGTATCTACTGTTTTATCAAAAACGGAAAGGTGAGAGTATAATTGTTTCTGCTTTATTAAACAAAACATAAAAATGTATACTACAGATACTCTGTGAGGGCCCTGGGAGTCAAATGTAGAAAGACATTTCTGAGTTATGTCGTCAACAAACATTAGAATATGAAATATGCAACTGGAAAGGACGATAAAGGTTAAAGAACAAGCCAAACAACCCCTGCTTATGCAAACTCACACTTTCAGTGTTAGTGTGCAGCAGTACACTTATATTAGCTCTAAGCAGATAAAGCCAAAGAGATTTTCTCATCCAAGTTCCTTGTTCTTTACTGACAGTGTCGTCAGCACTCGGGTATTTCTAACACTCCCTGAGATAAATCATCAACAACTAATGATAACTACATTACATCAAACAACCCTGTAGCGCAAACATTTCGTAGAAACAGAACAGTCCACTAAAACCTGGTAAAATCATGTTAAGGTTTGACTATTAACACATTTTACTTCAAATTTTTAGCTACTAAATACAATGGCCTACAGAACATAGGAGCTACATGTTACCTGAACAGCATTTTGCAGGTACTGTTTATGACTGAAGACTTCAGAGAGACTGTCAAAAAGTATGTGGGAAGACAGACTTTTATTTACTCCATACCCAGTGTTTTTTTTTTTAATGTGTGTTAATCCTTATATAGACATGTCAGGAACAACCCTGGGACAGAGCACATTGACCGTGAGCTGAGAGACCTGTTCAGTGAATTAGAAGAATGTTGGACTTACACATATAACATCACTAAGAAGCTGAAGATAAACAATGGTTCTTAACACACAAAAACACACTATATGTCTTGTATGAAGTACATGTATGTACAGTATATAACTGATACAAAACATTCATGTGTTTTAATGCAGTGTTTGAGCAGCGCGATGCTGCAGAGTTCTATGAGAAGATCCTACGTCTGACTAGTCCAGAGGCGTCCCAGGTTCACACTACAACAACACATGTTTAACTCTTTGAATCTTTACTCAGATTAATGTCTCCATAGATTTTCCATGGAGAACTGACCAACAGTGTTACATGTCACCACTGTAAAGAAGAGACCAAAAGCACAACAGGATTCTGGCATCTTCCTCTTTCTCTGATGGACTCAGATTACTCTGTGGTATGAGTCTGACTAGATCATAGACTGTATATATAAATAGACACAGCTTGGAGCTCCGTGGCTTACACTGAAATATTCTCACCCCTCTTTCTGTAACTGCTGGTGTGAGCCTCATCATTTTGGTCTTAAAATGTTTGTATTAATCCGCTCTACATGATCCTGGTATTTTTTTTGCTATTTTTTGGATCGACAAACCACCAAAAAATCCTATTCATAAAATAGAGCCTGGCTCCAAATTCACCCCTGTAACTGTTAGCATCACAAGCTTCATTTGAGTGGAGCCGAACGCCATGGGTGACATCACACTCTCTTAGCCCACTTTTTTACAGTTTACAGTCTATGGACTAGATCCAACTGAAATGAATGAATGAATGTTGTATAAAGGTTTTCACAAAAACATAAATCACATCTTATACTTTTCAGCACAGAAGTCTTCACGACTTCATCCAGAGGGACGTTCAGATGTACTGTGTGAAATGTGATAAAACACGTGATGTTTCTTTAGTGAGTAACCATAATATGTTTAATATTATCTGAGCATAATTAATACAGATGCAGACTGGCAGCCTCAGTGAGTGTTGAGATAATGCATAATGCACTGTAAAGCTCTTCGGGTGTCTTGACGGGTGCTGTATGAATCCACTGCATTGTTTTCATTATTTTGACGTTAATCATGCCATTTTCTCTAGTATTGTGAACTGAAGCATCATCCTAATGTCTTGGTTCTTCTGATGAAGCGCTTTGAGTACGACAGACAGATGAAATATGTCAAAAACAACTGTGTGGTGGAGGTGCCCCACACTCTTCACATGCCACAGGTAGAGTATCTCTGTGTCTATTGAACATACATACACATACATACATACATACATACATACATACATACATACATACATACATACATACATACATATAGTGACAGGGTTCAGGTACTGACTTGTGTTTTTTAGGTCTATGAGCTGTATGCCTCTGTGGAGCACTATGGAGAACTCAGATTTGGACATTACATTGCAAGAATCAAGTCCAAGGAAAAGGGGGAATGGTACATTTTTGATGACCTCTCAGTGGTAAGTTCAAAGATTTAATGTTTTATGAAAATAGTCTTAATATTTTTACATCTGTCCACAGATTCCTAATATTTTCCAGGAGCATCCTACAGTGAGGTACATTTACCAATATTCTACACAGGGGCTCCCTAAATTCTCAGCATTTCGTCCAGGGGCGGGGCATAGCGTTCAATGTCAATATCAAAGCGAGTGAGTTCATTTCATAATCAGCAGATGTAATTACAGCAAATATTAAAGTTAACCAACATTGGCAGTATTTTGTGATCACTTAAATGTAGTTAACTAATACCCTCAATTATAAGTTTCTTTTGTCTACAAAATGACAGCTCAGCTTTGTCAAAACCTGGTTAGCAAACCTAACCAAAAAACTCAAACTTATGGGTTCCAAAACCTAACCTAACCTAATCTTGATTGTGAAAAAATACAGTATATTGACAAAAATCAACATTTGCCGGCCTAACCACTAACACCAAGTGGCTGTTGTTTGGCATAACTGTGTTTGGGGGAAAATGGTGCTTCTGATGTGTCAACAGAAAGTAAAAGAAAAACTGAATGTGTATTTGGTACAATTTTAGGTCATAGGTCTTGTCAAAAAGTCTGGTTTTCAGACTTGGCAGCTCAGGTGAACTGTTGTGGTGCACTGTTTAAAAGTGGGTTGTCATGGTTGCAATAGAATGTTAAGCCCCGCCCCTGGATGAAATGCTGATCTTATCTTATCACTCATTCTCCATTACAAATATTTAACCTGTACCTCAAATGTCACCAGTGATTAATTTACAGTAAATTACCATCATAACTACCTTTGTTGTTCTGTGTGTGCAGATCCCAGGCAGCCTATTTACTATTTTACCAAAAACAAAAAGGTATGAACCATGATCTATAGGCACTTAAATACTTAATACTCTTTGGGATTTCCAATGATCAAATATGTTGAAATAAAAGGAGCCTAAAAAAAACATTTACAGGTCTAATTGACTACTAAGTCCAGGACAGAATTAAATTAATGTAATCAAAAATAAATAAAACATAAATAAATAAAGCTTAATCTGCAAAAATCAAATATTGCAATTAGTGGAACCACTCATAGACTGTATGGTACCACTAGAATAAGTCCCTTTACCACAGTTTGGGAATTGGACAGGAAAGTATAGGAAATACAAAATGTAGTCACTTGTTATTTTAATTCATTTTTCGACTTGCAGATTCCTTCCCCAGAGATGTCAGACTGGATTCCACTCCAGAAACTCCACAAGAAAAAGATGAGGAACAAAACACTAATGACAACCAACAGAATGAGGGGGATAAAGAAAGTTTTAGTTATGCAACGGCTAGGCCTGAAATGAAGGAGGACCGTGCGCTCACACCAAATATTTTAATACCAGAAACGGACACTCAAAATAAGGAGAGAGAAGAAGAACAAGAGTTACACCTTGAAACTTCAGACAGTAAAGAAACATGCCCCTCTGATCTGGACCAGTTGGTTGATTCCTTTAGTAAAATGACATTAACAGATTGTAAGGATTTGGTATTACAACAATTTGACAATACCAGAGGCAACCAATCGTTAAATGAGAGATTTGAGGAAATGCAGTCAGATAAAATAGTACAAAATTACAAAGGGACCCCAGATCAGAATTGGGCATCTTCAAATTACTGGGACCAATTGGAGAGTTTGATGGATAGTGGAGGTGACCTGATTGATAGTTCATTTGAATCTGGTCCATGTGAGATGCCTGCTGACTTGAAGGACTATAGACTAAAAATCACATTACTGCTAAAAGAGGTGGGGACACATGAAAAAACAATAGGAGGAAATAGTTTAGAGGCAAAGGTAACAACGGAAGGATCAGTGGAGAATCGCCAGCCATATCGTGTACATTATCCAGACGATGAAGAAGACAAGAGGTAGTAGGACGTATGATGGAGTTGAAAATTTGGGTGTGGTCAAAGAAAGAGATACAAAAATAATCAGGTTTAAAATAAAGAAAAGACAGGACACTGATGGAGCAGAGGGCAGAACAAGAGCAAAATGAGAGTGACTTGAGTTATAGCAAAACAGGAATAATGTGACACTAGTTTAACTTGTAACACAATGCAGGCAATGCAGAAAGCTGGTGTTAAAAGTGTGACATGAGGTGCCATGTGTAGGCTAAAGTATTGACTATCAGATACTAATCGATTCTAAAACTAGTATTGAAACTAGGCACTCATACGCCCATGGACTACTGCCTGGATGACTGACGGATTACACAGATATACATGGTAATATCAAAGAAAGTACTGTAATTTAATGTTAAAAATGGCATTTTATTGTCTAAATAAAGAGTGTTTTTATCATCATCGTGGTATCGAGTCTATTCCTTAGCATTGAAATCAAGTTTGAAATTTTGGTATCATGCCAACACTAGAACATATGACATTGACTGTTCAGCTACAGAAACTCTAGGAGAAATATTTGAGATTGCAATGGGTAGATGTGGCACCACTGTTCTTACAACTAGTAATGCTATTCTATTTACATTCTATCTCTAAAAGGGTTTTTAATCACTGTTTTATGATTACAATTTATGTTTTGAATGCATTAAATGTTTAGTCACTAGAAAAAGCTGGAAACTGGTAAGTTTTTGTGGCTTGCTTCCATCCCTTATTATTGGTTTCACTTGAAGAAAGGCTGTTTACAACTTCAGTGAGTTTGGACACTCCCTGAGATTTTACAGCTGAGCCATTATTTACAGGAAAAGAAAAGTGAAATTTGAATTTACAAGAAATCATTTGAGATAAAATAAGTAGGACTGTAGTTTAGACTTCACACTTATTCTGAAATACATATAGAATTAGTTTATCAGCTGAGATTTCAGTCTTCTCTCAAATTAATGCTCCTGGAGTTGTTTTTTATTCACCAAATTGTGCAACCTATGTTGGCCTATTTGTTTGTTTGGCACGTAACTAGGCTTTACTGCAGGTTACATAATTGTACCTTTGGATTCTTACTCCTTTATGGGTATAATGTCATAATAAGGGTCTGCAGATAAAATAGAGCTTCACCTTGAGGACACACATATAATTCCCTCTTTAATTTAATGCGTTACCAGACATTTTAAATGGTCAAAAATAATATAGAAAAGTTATTTTATTATGATTTTATTTTATCTATCTAGCAAGGCAATACCATAAACTGTATATGAGCAATAGGTTAGTCATTAAATCAAATCTGCCTCAGGGTTATATTTTTTCCGAGGCACCTTGAACGCTTCGACGATTAGTTTCGCGTCAGTTTGAAAAAGAAAGTAACCTGCGATCTTGGGCTAGCGGTGTTTGCTGTTCAACTATTACATTGACAAAGTGACAAGGCGGCTGTAATGAAAATCGTTAAACGTAAAGCGTTTTTCCAAATTTTGCATTGTTAAAGAATAAACATGAGTCAGTTTCAGAGAGGACGACAAGGTAAGAGCCGATCATTTTATACACAAAAACAGCAGGTCACGTGCATTAGCCAATTTCTAATTTATCTGCAGCCAAATACCATGGGTTGGTGAACCAAGGAGCTACATGCTACCTGAACAGCGTCCTACAGGTGCTGTTTATGACCAAAAACTTCAGAGAAAGAGTCGCAAGGTTTGTAGCTATTTCACTTATTTTAAAGGTGTTCTGTGTAGCTTCTCGTGGAGGTTTCGCCATCTACTTGTCTCTATAATGATGTTATAGCTTTGACTATAATGTTTCCACAACACTGCATTAAAATTGTCTGTCTCCATGGACATGTGCAAACTGCACACAAGAAACACATATTACACTATACATAGATTCATTACGCCTTATTCGTTTTATGTTAGAGCAATGATGTTTTAAGGTCCTGTATTATGCAAAATTGACTGTGAGCTTTTCGTTATAATGCTGTTACCGCTTCAAAAACATACCTGCAGTTGTGTTTTAGTTCATTCACACGTGAGTAACGCTACATTACACAACTTTTTACTGTTTAGTAGAGATTGGCAATTCCAGGGGTGAAATTATCCGAATTATTCTAGTGAAGGTGAATGTAGTTTTAAAAACTCAGTGGAGCACTTCCTGTATTACCACATGAGATCACTAGATGGAAGAGAGTGTTTTCTGTTTGAGAGAAGAACTTCTAAATATGCAGAACATGTCGGTTAAACATGTGTGAATGAAACAAAACACAACTCCCAAGTATGGTTTTGATGAGGTAATAACATCATGACAGATCTGAATATAGCGTAATATTGGCCCTTTAAAGTTTACTAACTGTTGTATTAACAATTTTATCCAGCCATAGCCATATCGAGAATGATGCAAAGAAGGGTAATGTTGAAACTGAACTGAGTGATCTGTTCAACACTTTGGAAAAACATCAGGCTGACACACACAGTCTCACAAAGAAGCTGAAGATCAACAATGGTAAAACACAATGTGAATTTTACGGTTGTTGCCTCAACTGTTGAAATAACTGTTTTAACTGTGAAAGAACTGTTTTTTTCTTAGTCTCTGAGCAACGTGATGCTGCAGAGCACTATGAGAAGATATTACGCAATATCAGTCCAAAGTTGTCCAAGGTAGTGTTGTCATAACACTAAAATTTCAAACTCAGTTTTGATAGTTAGGAGACTCGATACTCAGTACCAATGATAATAAACATTTTTTAGACAATAGAATGTGATTAAATAATTAAATAAAGTGCTTTCTTTTATGTGGCCTTGTATCTGAATATGACTGTTTTAGTATTGATACCTGCTCAAATGAGTATCTAGTTTCGATACTAGTTTTAGTGTTGATTAGTATCTGATTTTTGATACTTTTGTTTTATCAAATTGTCACGGAGTATTTTGATTAGACAATTATATTTTGTCTTTGTCCACAGATCTTCCATGGAGAATTGATAAACAGAAATATATGTCAAGAGTGTAATGCTAAAACTGAGACTGCAGCAGGATTCTGGAGCCTCCCTCTTCCTCTGTTGAACGACAACAATGAATATAGTGTGGTGAGAATCTTTGCTGCTATAAATCAAAATATGTGTTTTTGATTTTTTACTATAAATAATCCATCCATTTTCTTCCGCTTATCCGGGGCTGGGTCGTGGGGGCAGCAGTCTAAGCAGAGACTCCCAGACTTTCTTCAAACTGGACACTTCCTCCAGCTCCTCTGGGAGCTTTCCCAGGCCAGCCGAGAGAAATAGTTCCTCCAGTGTGTTCTGGGTGCCAGGGCCTTCCGGTGGGTCATGCCTGGAACGCCTCCTTAGGAAGGCGTCCAGGAGGCATTCGGAATAGATACCCGAGCCACCTCAGCTGGCTCCTCTTAACATGGAGGAGCAGTGGCTCTACTCTGAGCTCCTCCTAACCCTTGTGCTTGAACATGGTCTTCATTCTGGAAAAGTTGTGATTAGCACAGAAGTCCAATAACAGAACACCACTTGGGTTCAGATCAGGGAGGCTATTCTTCCCGATCACCCCTCCAGGTGTAACTGTCATTGCCTATGTGGGCGCTGAGATTCCCCAGTAGAAAAACAGAGTACCTGGTCGGTGCACTGTCTAGTACCCCTCCCAGGAACTCCAAGAAGGCCGGGTACTCATAGTTGTACTCAGGTACTCGGCCCGTAGGCCGACACAACAGTGAGAGACCTGACCCCAACCCGAAGGCGCTGGGACGCAACCCTCTCGTTTACTCGGGTGAACGTAGCTTTTTTTTTTGTAATTGTACCACCCACCTCTGGATACATATTCCTGAGGGTTGTTGCAAAAATAAGTATACATTTCAACTCCCTGACAGTCCCTTTAAGGGGACTAACATCGAGCTTTAGTTTAAATAAATTTATAGTTTAGAAGAGACTTTTAATTTTTAGACACTTAGGCCTGTTTTTGTGTGTCCAGGAGAAGGGCATTAAGGACTTCTTCCGTCCTTCAAAGATCAGTGGAGATGACCAGATGTACTGTGAGAAGTGTGATAAAAAATGTGACGCCGTTCTGGTGAGTGCAAATGTAAAATCTTTGGTTTTCAATAGGGTGGTCAAAAGTATCAAAAATCTGATAATAATTGATATTAAAACAAGTATCAAAACCAAATACCCATTTGAGAAGGTATCGATACAAAAAAAATCACATTTACAGGACAGAAATTAACCTTTCCTGAATGCCTTTAGAATGATCTTGAGTTGTAAGACAACATAGACCACTATGGAACATACCTGGACGACTGAGGGATTACACAGATACAAGACACATGGTAATATAAAAGAAAGTACTACAATTTGTAAAAATGTTGAAAAATACATTCTCCTGGGGTTTTTTATTATCTTCGTGTTATCAGAATTGGTATTGAGTATTTAGTCTAAGTATCGAAATTAAGTTTGAAATTTTAGAATCATGACAACACTAGTTTTCAGCATATTGACAACATATGACTTGTATTTTTCTTAGGATTGTGAGGTGACACATTATCCAAAAGTCTTAGTGCTCCTGTTGAAGCGATTTGAACTGGCATGTGTTGGAAATGTTTGGGAAAAAGTAAAAATCAATTGCCCAGTGAAGATGCCGGACACACTGCAAATGGAACAGGTGAAGTAGAGCATTTAAAGTACTGTACATTTAAAGGGCTATATTAAACTATTTTCTAATTTCTGTTAAAATGTTGTTTTCTCATCACAAACACAGAACCCTGCATATTTAGGCTGAGTTCTTTTCTCAGAAAACACTCTGTTGCACCTTGTGATGTCATGTGGTAATACAGGAAGTGCTCCACTGTGTTTTAAACTCCACCTTCACTATTATCATTTCGATAATTTAAGCCCTGAAATTTCCCATCTCTATTGAATTAAAGGTAAAAGGTAGCAGTTAACTTGAAAACTACCTGCTTCACAAGGTGGGCCAAAGCATTTTGAGCTTTGAGATGTAGACAGACTAATAATAAAAGATTACTCAAATGTGTGACTGAAACAAAACAAAACTCCAGATATGTTTTTGAGGAGGTAACAGCATTCTGACATGGCTTAAACCTCACAAGTGTTAGTTTTGTGTAATGTAGGACCTTTAACATTGGGATTGCACTTAAATGTTGTTGTAAGTGTTTTTTTGTTTTTTTTAGAATAATACATATACTCAGTACAAACTCTATGCCTATGTGAAGCATTATGGAAGTCTGCGACATGGACATTACACTGCAACAATCAAGTCACAGGATGACGGCCAATGGTACATTTTTAACGACTTAAATGTTGAAGTGGTAAGTTTAAATCATCAGGATTTTGTTTTGATTAAACAAAACCGATCTCTAAAATCTTTCTTTCAACAGTCAAGCTATAACTATTTTCAGTTGGATCCCACAGAGACGTATGTTACATTACTTTTTATTGCTATGTCAACTTACTTTTAGTTTTTTTCTAATATAAAATCACTTTTGTTTCTTCTGTCAAGGTCCAAAAGTGTTTATCTTCTGTTTTACCAGAAAGAGAAAGGTATGTGCAAAATATAATATCCAAGAACCTAAAAAGTCACATTAGCAGTCAAACCACAAATCTTTGGACTAGTGGTTGAATGCTAGTATTTCCATAGTGTACACATAGTAGACACTTAAGAGGGGGTATTATGCAAAATCAACCTTTTGGAGCTTTCTACCATGTTATAATGTTGTTACCTGTTGTTGGAGGTCGGATCGTCAAAAATTAAAGTGAAGCTTATTATGTTTTTGGCGATTATAGCATTTACAAAACAATAAAAGGTAACATGGTGGTCTAAATACGTTATGTGTAAGGTATGAATCTAGCCACTATATATTTAGGGCCTACATGTGTGATCTGTGATTTTGTTGTTTCCTAAGCACAACCCAAACTATTTTCTAGTTGCGGTTTCCTTTTAGGCCGCGTTTCATAGCTTTAGATTTATAAATGTTTCTACTACTTTTTTTTTTTTTTTTTACACAGACACAAGTGTGGACAGACATAACACACCAGACACTTTACCAGCAACAACACTGCTTAAAGGGATTGAAGATCATCACAGCTCCTCAAAGGAACCAGTTACCCCAGTATCAAAAAGAAATATGAAGGAGGATAGACCTAGAAATGATGAACAAAATGAACGAAAGAGAAGGAAAACAAATAAAAAACATGAGTTAGGTCCAGAAGAATGCAGCGAAAGGTCTCAAGTGCTTGAAGATAGACACAAGGAAACTGGTCAAAACTTTGATTTAGGAAAACAATCAAAACATAGAGAACCAAATGTAAAAGGCTCATATAGAGCCTCCAGGGATTTCAATGAGAAGCCCAAAATGCATAATAAACATAAAGAAGGGGAAGACCTGGCAATGACTAAGATGCAGCAACCAGAATATTTATTATATGAGTGGAGCCCACAGAAAGCCAGATGCGACACACGACATGTCAGTCAGCAAGACAGTAGACAGCAGAACTTTGATTCAGTGAGACAATCAAAACATACAGAACAAAACGTCGAAAGCTCATACAGAGACTCCAGCACTGTCCATGAGAAGGCCAAAATGCATAATAAACGTAATGAAGGGGAAGACCAAGCAATGGCTGAGATGCAGCAATTTAGGAAACCAGATGAGTGCAGCAGTAATAGTTATGCTTCAAGTCAAAATGAGAAGCAGTGGGAATTGATCAAGAGGCAGCAGTCAAAACCAGTGGAAAATTTCTCAGATCACTACAGTCAGTCAAACAACACATGGGACAAACAAAATGTCAGTCAACAATTTACTGGAACTGCACTAAATGGGCAAGATGTTCAAAGTTTTGAAAATAAACGTAGACGCTACAGACAAGTTAGACGCTCTAAAAGTAGTGCTCCAAGTCGAAATAGGGCAGTTACGAATATAAATTGGCAACCCTACACGAATAATCCTGGGAGTTTGAGAGGAGAAAGGGGAAAGTCTTTAGTCAGAAATGAAACTGATCAAATTATGAGACATAGTTTTCATGAATCACACAGGCAGTATTGTTCACACGATAACCAATTAGAAAACTCGAGTAAAGAATTCCAGAATAATAAAACGAGAAATGATGGACTAAAGAAAAACTCAAGAGACGGACAGAATGACAACTTCCAAAAGCCTTTGGAGAAACTGTCACAAGTACCTCATTACAAAGAACAGAAACCTCAGCAAACCAACCCTCAACAATGCTTGGCAAGATGGGAGTCACGTCAGTCAAATTATAGACAAAATCTGCAAACAGGTCATTCACAAAACCCAAAAGGCACATGTGATGATATGAGTAAAATTAAAGATAGAAAAAAACTATGTCAAAACACTGCAAAACCTGAGGCAGAATTAACCCATGACAATTTAACCGAAGAGATGAAACGTTTATCACTGAGCAGTCCCCCCAGAAAATCAGAAGAGGAGCTTGAAACAAATTGTCGCCAAAGCAGGAAGAGGAACAAATGTTTGCTGAGGTGTCGTTTGCGTGGTTGGCGTCGTTATTTTTGTTTTTTATCATGTAAGAAGAAAACACACCAAATGACTAGGCATGCACACATATAAGGAATGGTTTATAAATATGGTTCTGGATTTTCTCATTCTACATTCTTTGTTGTTTTTGTTTGTTAAAAAAAACCGAGTGTATATTGTGTTTGCACCTAAGGTTAATAAAATTTGCACTTTTAAATGATCTGTTATGTGTTTTAAAGTTTATGGTTCTTAATCTGTTGTAAACTGTAATTTCACTATGACGACTGTAACAAATGATGTACTATTGTATATATGGTTAAAAATAAATAAGCAGAAATGACACATATACACATTGTGGTTATGTTATTACAGTTTTAGCACATTTTTTAAACTTAGTTTAGTTTGATCATTTGATTCAAATCTACCTGAACAGGGGCATAGGTGGTCAAATCATGTGGAACATTTCTTATCATTTCCCACAATTTTCAGGGTCTTTCTCAGAACACTTAACTCTCATTCACAAATACACATTATCATTCAATTCAACTTGTTTTTTTTTCCAATACTACAGGTCAGTTCTCACGTGGTAAAAGAATTTGACTCTAACTCAGTCACTTTCATTTTAGAAATTCAAACAATGGCAAAAAATAAAATAAAATAAAATAAAATAAAATAAAATAAAATACAGTTTACCTAAAATCTATCAACAAAGGATTTCATACATGAATTAAACAAGAAGAAGTGCCTCAGAGAGTACGCTACAGAATGTATGAATATAGAGACATACTACCTACAGTAAACTGTAAACCCAGTGTGCAAATGTATGATTTTCAAGAACACATTACATATCGCAAAAGCACTGTTGTGATGTATTTGCTATTCCAATATTTTCCATTTTTCTTCATCATATTTAGACAATCTTTGGTCATATGGTCAAAATCTAGTTTGTGATTGGTAATGTGTAGGTTTATTTTTAAATTATAGTTTTTACAAAATACAATACATTTTTCCAGACCCAAATTCGTATGTGTAAAGAGTAAAGTGCTCAGCTGCTGTTTTTCCGGTGTACCTTGCACACATCACACTCAAATGTGTTAAATGAAATAGAAAGTATAGCGTCCTGTGACTGTCACAGAACAACATTATTATTACTGAATGGTTAGACATACCTAGTCATGGATTTGCGTAAACCAGGTAAGATTATTATTAGTAAACAAAATGTCGCATCTGTGGTGAAGTGGAGGATATCTGAAATGTATGTCTGAACCTTTGCAGCCAAATACCATGGGTTAGAGAACCAGGGAGCTACGGGTTACCTGAACAGTGTCCTGCAGGTGCTGTTCATGACCGAAGACTTCAGAGAAAGCATCAAAAAGTGTGTTGCTACTTTGAAGTGGGCTGTAGGCTTTTCAGAAATCAACGTGCACTTACAACAAATGTAATAATATCTGTTAATCCCATCAGGAGCAACGCAGGGAACAAACGCATTGACACAGAACTGAAGGAACTGTTTGAAGACTTGGAAAAATATGATGCTTTTACATACAAAATTACAAATAAACTCAAGATCAAAAATGGTACAGTACTTGTACCTTACAGCCACACAACTAAATTCATTCATTTAAATTAAATATAATAAATGTATTAAAGGTAGCCTATTATAATAAATGGCTATCTCTCACTAGTGCATGAGCAGGGTGATGCAGCAGAGCACTATGAGAAGATTTTACATCTGGCCAGCCCAGAGGCGTCACAGGTACTAATAGTATTAATAATATGAGGGTTTCATTTTATTTATTTTTATTAATTAATAATTAGATTTTTTTCTTTGTCCACAGATCATCCATGGAAAATCGATAAACAGAAATACATGTCAGGAGTGTAATGCTAAAACTAAGACTGCAGCAGGATTCTGGAGCCTCCCTCTTTCTTTGGTGAACGACAACAATGAATACAGTGTGGTAAGCCCAGCTATAAAGCCTTATTCATACAGACACTTAACATACTTTGAGATATGTCAATAAGAAAATTCTGTTGTTTTTTTTAAATAACCGGTGCTTCTCCAGGAAAAGGGCATTGAGGACTTCTTCCGTCCATCTGTGGTCACTGGAGATGACCAGATGTACTGTGAGATCTGTGATAAAAATGTGATGCTGTTCTGGTGAGTTTTACACCGTTGTTCTGCCCATACTGTTTATTTTGTATATATACAGTTGAAGGTATATTTTTCTTTTTAATGCACACATGCCCTTATTTTTATTTTATTATAGCTTATATTTACTAGTAATTTTTATTGTTTTATGTTGCACCATAACGCCAAAGCAAGTTCCTACTTGAATTCTGTTCATTGATAATGGCAAAAAGACTTATTCTGATTCTAATGTGACATGTACCTGTGTTTGTTACAGGGTTGTGAGGTGAATCATCATCCAGAGGTCTTGGTGCTGTTGTTAAAGCGCTTTGAGTTTGACTACAGTTCCATGACTTATGTCAAAATCAACCAGCCTGTGAATGTGCCCCAAACTCTGCAGATATCAGGGGTAAAGTAGAAATAATAATTGGTTGTAATGCAAAAGCACAGTGCAGTTACTGTCTGGGTTATTTTTACAGAAACACCTTTATAACCTGATATGAACTGATATGATTAAGAGTTTGTTATGACCACATCCTGAGTCTTCCTATCAATTCTTTTAACAACTTTTGACCCCAGATAATTCTTGATGATACTGCTTCAGTTTGGAGTACGTGGCATAAAAACCCTAGGCCAACTTTGTTAAGGTACAAGGACTAGATTTTGGATGACTCAACTTTAATATACCTTAGTTACATTTTACCAAATCATCTTTCAATATTCTTTCTCTGGGTCTTCACTGAAAATTCGAGCTCACCGAGTTCTACCTTTTGATACTAATCACATATATAGGATATTTGTCGTTGTTTACTGCTTGACTTTTGTCAAGTTATTTTCTCATTCTGTACAATACTAACGTACGGTGGCGTATTGCCATCACTCCCCAAGAAATATTTCGGCTCAGTATCACGTAATTACGTGAAAAGCTTCATATCATTATATCACGAAATAACGTGATCATTTCATATCATGTAATAACGTGATAATTTCACGTTATAACATGAAAATACTACATCATGAAATAACGTGATAATTTCATATCACGAAATAACGTGATAATCTCACGTTATAACGTGATAAATATCATGTTATAACGTGAAATTTTTCACGTAATTACGTGATACTGAGCCGAAATATTTTTGGGGGAGTGATAGCAGTACGCCACCGTACTAATGTAATTGTGTGTAAAAAAAAAACAAAACGTGGGGACAGTGGTGCACTTAAGGTTAATTAAATTTGCATTTTTTCCTTATTTGTTATGGTTTGTGTGGTATTGAATCTATTCTAGACTGTAATTTCACTATAGGCCCAAAGTTTTAGTAAAACAAAAGCGCTACTGTTGTATGTCTTATAAAAAATAAATAAATACATAAAACACGTATCTTACACATTGTGGTTATATTATGTTTTAACTAAATTACTCAGTCGACGGTGTGTTTCTGTAACGTATCTGCTGCTCTACCCCTATCCAAATCTGTGTTCCTGTTTTACCGGTGCACCTTGAACACAACACACGCAAATGTGTCAAATGAAAGAGAAACTATATAGTACAACTCCTGGGACATGATTATCCCTGAATGGTCGAACAAACATAGTCATGGATTTACGTAAACCGGGTAAGATTATTTTTATTAAACAAAATGTCTAATCTGTGGTGAAATGGTGTGTATCTGCAACGCTGTCTCAACTTTTGCAGCCAAATACCATGGGTTAGAGAACCAGGGAGCTACGTGTTACCTAAACAGTGTCCTGCAGGTGCTGTTTATGACCGAAGACTTCAGAGAAAGCATCAAAAAGTGTGTTGCTACTTTGAAGTGGGCTGTAGGCTTTTCAGAAATCAACGTGCACTTTCAACTAATGTAATAATATCTGTTAATCCCATCAGGAGCAACGCAGGGAACAAACGCATTGACACAGAACTGAAGGAACTGTTTGAAGACTTGGAAAATTATGATGCTTTTACATACAAAATTACAAATAAACTCAAGATCAAAAATGGTACAGTACTTGTACCTTACAGCTACATAAAAACATTAATTTAATTTAATAAAATATAATATAATTTAATGGCTATCTCTCGCTAGTGTATGAGCAGCGTGATGCAGCAGAGCACTATGAGAAGATTATGCGTCTGACCAGTCCAGAGGCATCCCAGGTACAAATTGTAATAAACCCTAATAAATGAGGGCTTAATTTATACACACACACACGCACACACGCACACACACACACACACACACAAACATATATATATATATATATATATATATATATATATATATATATATATATATATATATATATATATATATATATTCCTTTCTTTGTTCACAGATCTTCCATGGAGAATTGATAAACTATAATACATGTCAGGAGTGTAATGCTGAAACTGGGACTGCAGCAGGATTCTGGAGCCTCCCTCTTCCTCTGGTGAAAGACAACAATGAATACAGTGTGGTAAGTCCAGTTATAAAGCCTTATTCATACAGACACTTAATTGCACAAAATGGATTCTTGTGTGAGCTTTAAGCCATGTTATAATGCTGCTACCTCTTAGGGTAGTTGTTTTGTTTCATTCACAGATGTTTGAATAGTCCTGGATTGTTAGGCTGTCTACATTTACAAAGCACAAAATACTGTTTCACTTTGTGATGTTTTGTAGTGGTAGTTTTCAAGTTATCAGCTCCCTTTTATCTTTTGTTCAGTAGAGATGCTGAAATCATCCAAATAATTCTAGTGAAGGTGTATGGAGTTCAGAGTGGAGCACTTCCTGTATTACCACGTGATATCATAAGGCTTTCCGTTTGAGAGAAGAACTAAAAATTCATGGTTTGTGTGTTAAACGTGTGAATGAAACAAAACTAAATTTCATTTATGTTTTGATGAGGAAACAACATTATAAGATAGATCAGAAAATAGAGTGATACGGGCCTTTTAATAACCGGTGCTTCTCTAGGAAAAGGGCATTGAGGACTTCTTCTGTCCTTCTGTGATCACTGGAGATGACCAGATGTACTGTGAGATCTGTGACAAAAAATGCGATGCTGTTCTGGTGAGTAACAGACACATGTGAGTTTTACACTGTTGTTCTGCCCATACTGTATATTTTGTATATATTCAGTCAAAGTCAACTTTTTATTTTTGTCTACCTTATTTTTACTACATGCCAGGGCTGCAGTCACCTAAAGAAATTTTTGCTTCACTAAAGACATGTCTTGCCGATTGACTGACTGAGAGGGTGAAAAGATCTCAAAACTATTGCATATCTCTATGTATCTGACCCAAACTGCACACCTTTAATCTGCCTTTTTACATATTTACACACCAAATAACTTGCTCACTAACTTGCATGCCCTTATTTTTATTTGATCATAGCTTATATTTACTAGTATTATTCATTGTTTTATATTGCACCATAACACCGAAGCAAGTTCCTAGTTTGTGAATTCTGTTCATTGATGGAGGTCAACAGTCAGCTTGTCTAGAATGTTCCACAGTATAGATTAAACCTATCTATCGCAAGAAAGACATTACAGTTCATATTAAATTTTTGAGCAATAAAAACACCTGTAATGAATAAATGCTAAATGTATGTTTAATGTCATACCATGGAACATTCCAGGGAAAAGCAATAGCATCTCCATGGAGACAAGCAGGATGCTGACCCTGCACTAGAAACATTGCACAAGATTCACATCTTTAAAGATTCTGCTATATGCCTTTAATAACTTTGTGGTTTATGTTTCAGAAACAGAATTTAAATAAAATGATAGATTTTGTGCTCATTAGTCACAACATTGCTGATTATGCCTGAGCAAGCGTTCAAACTTTTCATATACATATTTTTCAGAAAGTCTATGATAAAAAATGAGAAATTTACTTTCAGAACTGTGGGGTGGGCAGTCACTGTTGAGCTCCATGGCATTAAGACTTATTCTGATTCTGACAGGTGGTTATTCTGTTTTGACCTGTGTTTGTTACAGGGTTGTGAGGTGAATCATCATCCAGAGGTCTTGGTGCTGTTGTTAAAGCGCTTTGAGTTTGACTACAGTTCCATGACTTATGTCAAAATCAACCAGCCTGTGAATGTGCCCCAAACTCTGCAGATATCAGAGGTAAAGTAGAAATAATAATGTAATGCAAAAGTACCATGCAGTTACCGTATGTGTTATTTTCACAGAAACACTTTTATAACCTGTATGCCATTGTGGAACATTCTGGAGACCTGAGATATGGACATTATGTTTCCATTATCAGGTCCCAGAACGATGATGAATGGTATATGTTTAATGATTCTATGGTAAGTCTAAATGTAAAGAATCTCTATGTAATTCTTTAAAACATAAATTAATAATTTGAAAATAACTATTTACGTAAATTGATTTGTTTAAAAACATTTTTGTTCCTTATGTAGGCTCCACATACTGTTTCACCAACATTGGAAAGGTATGAATCATCAAGAATAATTTACATTGGCTGCTTACAGGCTAACATAAGGGATACCATGATGATTATTTAGACAATAGATGTTTGTACTTTCTTTTATTATTACCATGTGGCCTTATATCTGTGCAATACCTCAGCCGTTCAGGTAGGTTCCCTAGTGGTCCATCGGTGTATACTAGTCTATGTCCGCTTATACTTCTTCTGATTCAGCTCAAGAACATTCTAAAGTTATTCAGGAAAGATTCATTTCTGTCCTGTGAAAGGTACTTTTTAGTATTGATATCTCAAATGAGTATCTAGTTTTGATACAAATTTTAATATTGATTAGTATCTGATTTTCAATACTTTTAACAACTCTATTAAAGGCGTTGATGAAAACTAATGTATATTATGTAACTATGTGTTTTATTTAGTATCTATCTCCCAACAACCAATAATTAACAACTAACCCATTATTATTTTATCCATATAGATCCCAAAGAGCTTATTTACTTTTTTACAGAAAACAACAAAAAGGTGAGAGAAATATATGAAACAAAGACATTTCAACCAAAAATACATTGTAACATGTATATTTATAATTATCCATCCTAGAAACTCGAGACAATATCTCCAGTGGAATCAACCAAACGCCTGAAAAGCAGCAAGGTCCAACTGAGACCAACCAAGAAGATGAAGGAGCATCAGCCAAGGGTACACGGAAGAGGCATGCGCCACTTGACAATGACAAAGAAAAAGACAATAAGAAACCAAAAGAGGAGCTGAGTGTGCACCAAGGAAATGAAACTAGAGAAAGTGATTGTAAAGGGTTTGGCAGATATAAGGGTCTGCCATGCTCGAAAACAACAATGGGTAATAATAAGCAAGTGAGAGCAAAAAGAACAAAAGAATCTGATAATACCGGACAGTTAACTCAAATGTATCCAAATCAGGATAATGGAGGTGAGGACAGATTTAAGTTTACCCCTGATTTCACATTGGGGTTTAGTGACCAAAATGAACAGACAGAATTGCAGATTCAAATTACTCAGGTACAAAATAAATCACTTACAGAAACACTAGAAGCATCTGAAAATACAGGACAGTTAAGTCAACTGTACCCAAATCAGGATCATTTAGGAATGGAAACTATAGTGAATGCAGATAGTAAAGGTGTTGGTGAGGATGAATCTGAGTTTATTCCTGGTTTCCCACTGGAGTTTAGTAACCAAAATGAACAGATAGTTGAAATAATGCAGACTGAAATTACTCAGGTACAAAAAAGTGGTCAGGTAGAAAGCCAGGGATGTAAACAAAAAAATGAAAATTGTTGTGATGAGGTTCCACAGTTATGTCCAGATGTTACCATGACAACAGAAAAACAAGAGCAGGGAAGTGACCAAACAGAATTTTTTTTACATATGGATAGAACAGTTGGGTGGACCAGTGAAAATGTTTACGATAAAAGGCAAGGCTTAGGTGCTGGAGGTAGTCCTGCTGAAATAAACAATGTAATAGATAAAAATGTGCATAAGATTGATTATAGCACAGATGACACGAAATCTAGTGAACTTGATGCACTTTCAACGACGAGGCAACCAGACAGTACAGCATATATGAAGTTAGACGAAATTAAAATGAACAAATCGTTGGCACTAGGGGAAAGCAGTTGTAAAAATGCCTATCAGAAGGTAGAAAAAGGTTCAGATTCAGATTTAGATTGTACAGGTGATGGAATTTCCCACAGAGTCCATGTTGAATTATCTAAGGACAGTGAGTTTATTTGTGGTAGTGAACCTTCGCACAATACTCAATCAATGGAAAGACTCATATCAGTGGAGGGAGATAAAGAGAAGACGGGTAGTTACTGGAAGCATAATGTAGGTGCGGATGTCCATCAAAGCAGTGACATAAATGCTTTATATAAAAAGAATGATCCTGGCTATAGTCCATCTGTGAACCAAAACAATCTCAGACAATCTTTTTTAACAATACAGAAAGATGAGGCAGAAGTAGAGGAAGAGAAAAATAATCCAAGCATTTGTTTTGAAAAACTGAAAATTACTGAAAAACCAGAGTTGAGTTTTGAGGGTCCGCAAAAAGCAGGGTACCAAATAGACGCCGATTCTTCACACGTGAAACCGAAGAAGATGTTGACAAAATACGATCTTTACCTGGACAGTATTCAAAACAAAAGCCAAACAGGTAGATTGGAGAGAGGAAAACATATAATTGAAAATCCACCAACTCAGTTTCTATCAGTTACAGAACCAGAATGCTATCGTGGTGGGGAGTACAGAGAAAGACTTAAACAGGAAAGATTAGAAGATGATTCATGTAATGTCCAAAAATATGAAAATAAAGAAATGACAGATAATTTAAATAGGCAAGTCATGTTTAGGAGAATGCTGGTTGAGAGTTGTGTTGTGACCAGAGAAGAAGATACAGAAATATACAGGATTACACCTGTAAAGAAAAGCTAAAAAAAGACAACTACTGAATGCAAGGATGTTAGCATGATAGAAATTCAGGAAACAACAAACAACAATATATATTTTAGCCTACTAAGTTTAAGAATAAACAGAGGATATGAAACAGAGGAAGGAGAACTGTAGTATTTTCTGATCTGTGTTGTAATGGTCATCATACCCGGAGTTTTGTTTTGTTTCATTCATACATGTTTAACCATAGACTGTATAAATAATATATGTGTCTATGTGTTTAACACACAAACTCTGTATATTTAGGCTGAGTTCTTCTCTCAAACTGAAAACTCCCTGTTCCACCTCATGATGTCAAGTGATAATACAGGAAGTACATGTTTTTAAACTCCAGACACCTTCACTGGAATCATTTGGATAATTTCATGCCTGAATTGTCAGACTTTCCTGAACAAAAGGTAAAAGGTAGCTGTAACCATGAAAACTACCACTACATGACACTGCAAGGTGGAACAGAGCATTTTGAGGTTTGGAGGTGTAGACAGACTAAAAATAAAGAGTAATTCAATCATGTGTGAATGAAACAAAACACAGGTATGTTTTTGAGATCGTAACATGGCTTAAAGCTCACAAGAGTAAATTTTGTGTAATATAGGACCTTTAAAAATGCATTAGACTTATTGGCGTGAATGCAGAGATTTAACTACTGTGGGTTAACAGAAATAGTATTTTTATATAGCTCATGAAAAAGAAAATGAAATATATATTTTTGTGTATTTGTGTAATTTAAGAGTTGTGAAATACATAAAAGATATAACAATTTGTTGGGTAATAAAATTATAACATTGTATTTTATCTCCTACTTCTTACTATGAAACCTCAACAAACTAAAATGCTTAAGTTGTATTTCGATGCACATACTCCCTCCCTTACTTTCTTTTTTAAGAGGCAAAGGTTAGATGATAAAAGGGGATGGCAAAACAAATAACAGCAGACAATACAGCATTTAGACTACTAGAGATAAATTAATATTAAGATTTATATGTTAGGTTAGGTTGCTTTATTCGTACCCGTAGGTAAATTTGTTTTGCAGATTTGAGAGGCTGGTCCCACATTTCACATTTCATTCATCCACACTATACACAATAAACATATATAAAAACACAGTTACAAATAACTGTGTAGCTCCAGTGTAGAATGGTTTTGTTCCATAAATAATTAATTCATCCAACATGTTTGGCTAGAAATCACAATAAATATTAAATATATAAAAAACATGATTTTCCAAGACAAGGTACTAACATCCATAGATAAATAGATTACAATTTATTCATAAGTGCAATAGCAGTTGGAACGAAGCTCCTTTTAAAACAATTCATTCTAGATCTTGAGATTAAAAGCCTCTGACCAGAGGGAAGCAGTTGAAACTCTGAGTTTAGAGGATGATGCACGTCTTTTAGAACACTCTGGGACATTCGCTGTAACTGTCTTGAGTACAGGGAGTCCAGGCTGCTCTGAGGATGGACAATCACTTTACTCGCCTATTTAATCAGCTGATTCAGGGAGCTCTTGTTTTTAGCAGAGATGCTCCCAAACCATGACACCAGTGAAAAAGTTCAAACTGATTCCTTAAACGTTTTATAGAACATCATGGTTCTATCTACATAGTAGAAAGACAGTTTCCTCAGACAATGATGGTGCTGGTGCATGGGGTCAAGCGCACTCACAGTTTTACTCAAAATTTCTGACCTTATCAGTTTTTCAAAGTTTTTCATAACCATTGACGTTAGTGCGACAGGCCTTAAGTCATTAAGATTTTTGGGTCTGCTCGCCTTAGGGACTGGAACAATCACAGAGTGTTGTTGTGTTATGTTTTGTATTAAAGTGATGGTATGTAACTTTCTCGGGGGAAAGTCAACTGCATGACTCAGTGGAAACAGAAAGTTAAAACCTGCTGAACATTCTCTATGGAGATAGACCGGTTTTATACCATACTATGGAATTATAAACAATGGAACAAGATTTCCATGTAAACAAGCAGAAGGAGGCCCTCCTTCAGGCCAAATAAGAATTAGGTTTGTGGAGATACAAGCCTAACTCAGAGTAAGGATGCATGTTTTTCTATGTTTTTCAGTGTAATAAAAACATCCATAATGAAAAAAGTATTTTGGTCTAATTATTTTGTCAAAAAAGTTACATACTGGGACTTTAAGGATGTTATTGTTAGGTTATTGGTCTAGTTTCTTTCACTTTTGATATTGGCCTGCGCTGCTGTTTTCAGGAAAGACTAGGTAAGTATAAGAGATTATGAGAGATTTTATGTTTAAGCCTATAATCAGCAAGTTAACTAAAGATTTTTGGAGGCAAGCTTCTTCTATATTACATAAGTTATGATAATTTACTTTCCTAAAACAGCCACTAAATATATCACAGCATGTAGGTCCTTGTAAAATGATTTGTGGAGTCAGGTGTTTTCCTGTAAGTCATAAGAGAAATCTCTGATAGTCCGTGTCACGTGATGTGTTTACTGATAAGGTATGGGTTTAGCCTTCACACGAAAGACATTTCTTCTTCTCATAATTCTGCTATACTTTCCATTTGTTGTTGCAAAGAGTTGACAAAATGAGCTTTGAGGAAAGTGAGCCAGAAAAGAGCTTCGATCCGTTGGACAGTACGCTCCCGCTGGCGGACGGAAAGGATGACTTGGATCCTTATTGTAAGTCTCATCACTTTTATAAATACTACACATTATACAATTGTCCTAAAGTTGTGGTTTTGTTATTACTAGCATCGGAAGATGGTGTCTTAAAAGCACGTCTTTCCTGTGGGCACCTTGTTTCTCCTGACACTCTCACTGCTGCCTGTCGCGCCCAACTAGATGAGGTAAACTAATACATTTTTACCAATACAAATGCAGCAGCCATTAGCAGACCATTATAGTTCTATGATTAGACACCTGTAGATCATGATGCTGTTTATGAAAGCTCCAGAGTGACACCTACTGGTAGCCTAATATATACAGCGTAAATGTTTTTTGTATTTTTGTCTTTTGTTTCAAAGGGTAAATACAAATTCAAATGCCCTGCCCTTGTTGAAGGAAGGCTCTGTAACAGTCCCTTGTCATACCGAGATGTGCGCAAACTGGGAGATTTGACTATACAGGAGATGCAGTATTTTGAGGAGAACATCGCACGCCTGGCTGCAGTGAACTACAGTGATATTCAGAGGGTAAGTGTCTTTAACATATATATTCAATGTGCAATAAAATAATATATACACATATACTAGAAAAGTAAGCAGTTGTAGTCTCATTTTTATATGGTTTTGTCTGCTGCAGTGTCCTAAATGTAAGACGAACATTGAGAGGAAGGACATGACTAACCTGTGTGTGGAGTGTAGCGTATGTTCAGCTGGCCAGAGCGAGCCGTACTACCTGTGCTGGCAGTGTCTGAAGATGTGGACAGGCCCTGCCCCTCGCTCCGATCGTTGTCAAAACTCAGGCTGCAAGAACTTCGAGCTGGAGCTGCTCCGGACCTGCACACTCACCAACCTGCCCCAGGTGCGTGGGGCCAATGCAGTCCCCTCCATCCGGGCCTGTCCCACCTGTGGACAAAGAATAGAGCATGATAATACAGGCTGCAAGAATGTCATCTGCCCTCGCTGCCAGAAGGAGTTCTGCTTCGTGTGTCTAAAGCTCACTCCTGAGTGTCTGAAGACCAGCTCCTACTTTATCCCCTGCAGCGATGGAGTGGCTCCCAGACAGACCTTCATCCCAGTGTGGCATAGGACCTGAGGGGCCTCTCTGTGCCATTACCAAATACTATTATAAACATTCAACTTAAATAGGCTATATAACAGCAACATTTAAGTTTAGGGTATTCTATTTGTTCTAATCTTGCACTGCCAATATTTTTCATTGCGTCATGGTATTTTGTGCCATTATACATAAAAATTTGTAAAATAGGCAAGGTTGTGAAATGTCTGAATAAATAAACTGAACAGAATCTATAGAGACTGTAATTCATGTGGAATTTTAGTTTTAGCTGCCTGTGTTTTTTTTAGACACATGAATGCTGTTTGACTGGCTTCACATCATGTGATAACAGACCCGTAGCAGAACAATAGAAGTACAATATATTGTTGCGCTCACAAAGGATATTGTTACTACAACATTTCATAAAAATGCAAAATCATTGTTGTCACTGTTGGTACTGAAGATAGTTAGGACTGTTATGTGATGTACTGAGACACTTCATCCGAACAGTACTCCAGTAAGAGAGTGAAGGACACTTGGATAGTTTTATGGAGCTTAATGTCCTTTCTTCTATCTATAAGAACATTTCAATAATTTTACTAACTGAAATAACTGTATCAGAGTAGTAATAGCACATAGAAAGTTATAATCATAACATCATAGACACAGCCTCATTCGAGCTCCACGTTCACGGCTGAGGCTGACGTCACTAACGAGTGAGCGCGCGCTGCGCTCTCTGAACACGTGCAACTCCAGAGCAGAGCACAGAGATGTCTTTGGACTACTATGTCGTGTTAGGACAGTTCTACAATATTATCCTCATTTTGGATCTGTGGACGTTGAATTGGAACATTTACTGTTTGCACAGGAAGCTTCACGTTTACTTTTTACTGACGATAGAAAGAAAAATGAGTAGCACATGGTGCAAGCTAGCGCCAGTTCATGTTTAGACCAGTAGATCTGGGCGTGATAGTTTAGCACAATTTAAAACAAAAAAGAGACAGGTTTGAGATTTTAAAGATGATCACCTGCGTTTTTTGTAAAAAGCAATTGGAAACATTAAGAGGCAATGTATTACATTGCAGAGTGCATTGTTTGAGTTACTGAAAAATGTTCTGCAATAATGAGGGATCTTCAAACTTGGATTCAGTCAAATATGTGGTTTCTTTGCATGCAATTTTTGTTCTATATACTGAAAAAAAAATCTAATTGTTTACAACTTCATACTATATTAAGACCTAAATAAATTTTCTTAAGTGATATATTTCTCTCAGGTTTAACAAGTAATTTTTACAGTACAACTGTATTATTTAAACAAAAATACTGCATTTATGAGTAGATTTTATGTAAAATTTACAGAAAAGCTTAACTTAAAATACAAACTGTTACTGTGTTTTTACCAGTTTAAACTAGTTTTTTGTGAAATATCCATCCATCCATCTTCTTCCGCTTAATCTGGCTGGGTCGCGGGCCCATTACTCTGTGCACCAGACCCAGACCCCTATGAACCCCTCTGCAGGTGGTGAGCCACAGGAGGGAGGAATTCCTTGACGGTCCTTGATTGTATACTGTTCATAGGGGTGTTGCATGTTTTTGGTTGATGGGGGGAAACCGGAGTACCCGGAGGAAACCCATCCAGACACGGGGAGGAAACATGCAAACTCCACACAGAAAGGCCCGGGAGACCCGGGGATCGAACCCGTAACCTTCTTGATGTGAAGCATGAGTGTTGCCACTCAGCCACCAACTGTTTTTGTGAAATATTTCCCTGTTAATTTGACCAGAAATCAGTGCACAAAAACATTTATTTCATGTAGAAAATACAGGAAAGGGTGTATAATAAGCATTTTTTTCATGTTAAAAATACAGGAAAGTGTCTGTTTATTATTATTATTATTTACAACACAGTTATGCAAAATTAACTATTTTTTTGTGTAGATTTCAGATTTTAAATGTGATTCAACTGTGATTTCAGAAACTGATTTACATTGTAAACTGATTTACATTGCTCTCAGTAAAGTTATTTACTGTATTACTGTATTTTTTACTAGAAAACTGGTAACCCCAGCTGCCAGCGTTTTCTTGTAAAAACGACTTTTTTTTTTTACAGTGCAGACAGGTCAAATTGACTCAATTTGCATTTTAATGCACCACATCTCTTCACCTCCCAGACACTCAAACCAGTCCTCACCACAGACAACTCCTGCATTGTGCCAGTGCCCAAAAAGCCTATTCCATTTGGACTTTATGACTTCAGACCAGTTGCTTTGACGTCTCATGTGATGAAAGTGTTTGAAAGATTTGTTCTGGCCCAGCTCAGACCTCTGCTCAATTTGCCTATCGGTGCCATCCTCTATGAGGATATTGTTTTTCGATTTCTCCAGTGCCTTTAACACAATCCCACCCTTTCTGATGAGTGAGAAGCTGCTCAGGATGGGTATCAGCTCCTCCATCATCTCTTGGATTACTGACTACCTGTCAGGCAGGACTCAGTACGTCCGACTGGGAAGCAACCTTTCTGATACTGTGGTCAGTAATGTAGGAGCTCCCCAGGGTACAGTCCTGTCTCTGTTCCTGTTCACTCTGTACATCTCTGATTTCCAGTACAGCTCTGGGTCCTGCCACCAGCAGAAGATTCTGCAGTGGTGGGGTGTATCAGAGATGGACAGGAGCTGGAGTACAGGACAGTGATTGCAAATTTTGTGGAGTGGTCCCAGGCAAACCATCTACTCATGAACATTGACAAGACTAAAGAACTGGTGATTGACTTCAAGAGAAAGAGGACACCAGTGGCCATGACATGGAAATAGTGGATCGCTACAAGTGACTTGGAGTCCATGTAAACAGCAGGCTGGACTGGAGGGTCAACAGCAATGCTCTGTACAAGAAGAGCATGAGCAGACTCTACTTCCTGAGAAAGCTCACGTCTTTCAGTGTGTGCAGAAAGTTACTGGAGATCTTCTACCAGTCTGTGGTGGCCAGCGCCCTGTACTTCGCTGTGGTCTGCTGGGGGAGCGGCACCAGTAAAAGGGACATTTGGCAGATTGACAAACTGATTCGTAAAGCTGGTCACATGATCGGCTGTGAGCTGAAGACATTTGTCACAGTGAGGGACAGGAGGACACTGGACAAACTGCTCTCCATCAAGGACACTCCTGCTCACCCACTGCACCAGACTATAGAGGGACAGAGGAGCTCATTCTCCAACAGGCTCCTACAGCTCCGCTCAAACAGTGAGATATTCAGGACTACATTCATATCATACGCCATACAGCTGTACAACAACTCACCCTTATGTAACAGAGCCTATGTTTCTGTCAATCATCATATCATCATCAGCACTGTTTCGTTATGACCTCTTGTATATAACTGTGATATACTGTATTTATATTATGATATATGTACTTACTGTACATTTATATAATTTATGTCTTATTCATACCAATCTCTTGCTATTTTTTATTGCTACTTATTTAGAAGTTTATTACCAAGTTTATTTACTAAAGGTAAAAGGAAGCCGTTAATTTGCCCACTACCACTGCATGACATCACAAGGTGGAACAGAGCATTTTGAGCTTTAGAGATGTACTAGTAGACAGAGGGTAGGGTTACTCAAATATGTGTGAATGAAACAAAACACAACTCCATGTATGTTTTTGATGAGGTAATATAGGTATTTTAACATGGCTTAAGCTCACAAGAGTCAATTTTGTGTAATATCGGACCTTTAAATCATTCCCACTCTCATACTTGATCTTCTTTCTGTTTTAGTGTCCTGGTTGCAAGTGTCGCATTGTGAGGGATAATTTCAATGACCTGTGTGTAAAGTGTCCAAAATGCACCACCAATAATAATAATAAATCCTATAAATTCTGCTGGCAGTGTTTGAAGGAATGGAAAGGTCTAATTCCAGCTCCAGAATGCTGTGAAAATGAAGATTGGTGCGATGAGCAACTAAAGACCCTGAAAAACTTATTTTTATAATTTTTAAGAATGTAGGCCTATTTGGGATCAAAGTCTTGTGTGGTAAACTACTGGAGCACATTGGGATGAAATGTAAATTTGTTATTTGTAAGAGATGTAAGACTAAGTTCTGTTTTGTGTGCTTAAAGTTATTTCCAGAATGTCAGAATTATTTTGAACTATGTAAAAGTGGAGTCTCCCCTCGAAAGACAGCTATACCCATGTGGGATGGGAAAATAACCAACAATGACAATATCAATGCAGAAGAGTGAAAAATTATAATGTTGAGTGATAAAACTTAAATATTTTCTGATAAATCTGATTTCAATCAATGAATAATTTATTTCAAGCTTGGTCTGTCTTCACACATTACTGTCATGGAAGTCAATTAACTTAGCTTAATTTAGAACACAACTTTTCGGTATCATTTGTACACTTACAGTAATGACAAAAAAATAATAAGTATAAGGTTTTGTTATGGTGACCTATTTTATCAAATACAAAGGTTTTTGTATCGTTTTTTAGAATATGACAAGACTGATCTGTTGTACTGTACAGAGTAATGCATTTTCTTGTATACAGTATTTAAAGACATTTTCCATTGAGCATACTTACCATGTCATAATGTGTCAGCAATCAAAATCTTAAGGAAGTTAATAATCTGATGATAATAATAATAAACATCTTTATGGAAGTGTTTGGTGCAGATTGTGTTCGTGCTGGAGGCTGTGAACTCTGACCTTGCAGCAGCGACAGGAAATGGTCACAAGCAGAACCAGGGAGAAGGTCAAAGCAATGACTACAGCAGAGGTCTTCCAAAATGACCAAACTACTCTCTTTGATTTGCTGTGATTACAAGGCAAAAATGGCCACTAAGATTAGAACCAAAACTGAAAAATAATACACTAACATATTAGTTTATTTAGGTGTACCTCCTTGTGTTATGAGACAAAAACTGAGCAGGAGCAACTCCAGGCACACACAGTCTCTTGTCCGGGCACCAAACGAAGCCCTGATATCCTTTGATCTGACAGAATAAGAGAACAACAATTAAAAAGATAAAGAAAATTGTTTACATTTGATGCTTAAATTTAAAAGTGCACTATGGAACTTTTATAGTTGGGGATCTACTGCCTCTTCTCCATGGAGATGTTATTGCTTTGAATGGAATTTTCCAATTTATGGTTGCATTTATTGAATTACACGTATTTTTATAGGTTGCATTCTTATTGTGCCTCTCAACAGATCTGACATGTAACTCGGTCATGTCGCATCACTTTCTTGTCTCCAAGGTGTTAAGTTTAATGCCATACTGTGAAACATTCTGGTCAAAGCAATAACATCTCCATGGAGACAAGCACCTCCACCTGAAAGTTTAACTTAGTCTAGTCTAACTTAATTATGGTACCGAAAGCGTAGCCTTATTACTACCTGAATAGCGCCTCCTGCTGGACAGTCCATCCAGTCAGAACCATGTGCCTGTATCTGGTACGTGTTAAGTCCAATACATCGGTGTTTGTAACACCGACCCTCCACTGAAGAGTTCATCACGTGATCCTGAGCACACCACATATAAATCAAGGGACAATATTTAAAGTGGAACTAAACACTAAATCAACTTTTTTCGCTACTGAACTGTGTATATGATGTTTTAAAAGTATTATCTTCAGTTCCTACTCATTATTTCTGGCAACTTTAGTGTGCTAGTTTAATTTATTTGCAGCTTTCTGATCAAAAATTCCTAAATCTACATTTGTGCTGCCTTCAGTGGTCTCTGCAATTTGCAGTAGTTGGTGTCATCACAAAAGACTGCCCTGATTACAGCCGAAGGCATGGAGTTTGAAGTGTGGAGAACTGTTAGACCAATCACACTGCTCCTGATACCCCTAGACTCCGGCCCTTCTCCTCTCTCATTCTCCCCTTTAGTCCACAGGTAGTACCCAGTTTAGCAGCTCTATTTGAAATGGGGTTGTGGGTGTTTAGGCGTTTAGTCCCACTTTAAAGCTTTAAAAAACACAAATGTATACAATATGAACACAAACCTGTTTATTGAGAGTTGAAAAGAAACAACGGCTGTCAGATCCAAACATTTCATCTTGAGCAGCCTGTTGGGCATTTCCAGTCAGCCAACACTCACTCTGGAAACAAATGCAATTGTCAATGCAAAATAGTAACTACTAATAACTAATCAACCAAGTACACCACTCACTCCGTTTAGAATTGGTTTATAAATGTGGCATCCATCCAGGTAAGGATCAGAATGGCACTGCCCCTTGTGAAGGTGAAGGTAATGACACCCAAAACCACTGAAATAAACAGAATTCATTATAATTACTCGATTGTGCAAGAATTCAGCAATATAAAGATACCAACCTGCCAGAGCAAAAGAAAGCAGAGTTGTTTTTACAAGTTGAGGGTGATCCAAACAGATTTCCTTCCCCTAATAAAACACATAAGCATCAGGTTGTATGTCTTTTAATCATCCCTATATACTGTGAGATTTCCAGACCTTCTCCCCAGACCAGAGGCTGTGCCCGCTCCAGGTCAGTCGTGTACCAGCCAGTGTCTTGCAGTGCACACAGGGTCACTGGGTCAATCCGAACAACAGAGGGCTCGTCGAGCACAGCGGCCATGACAGACCCCTGCATCACCCGGGACTCCCAGTGTGAAGAGACCCCACTAGGGCCAGCATCCTGAGTGACAGTAAAAGCAATAGATCTGATCTGATCATAGTTAGGCTTAACCTTGGCAGCAAAATACCAACGCTGACAGATATACTTCTGCTTATTTTAGAGAAAATACAGACTATTTTGTTTGTGAAAAATATGCAGAAGGTAAGCACTTTGTGCATTTGTAGACAGGGAAGATGTCTGTGCTTTTCTCTCAACTGGTGTAACAAAAGTTTGATTTTTCCGCTTGTTCCACTGTTGTGATGCTTGGACCAATCAGATTGAAATATTTGTCACTTTCTACCTTTTTCCAGCACTTTCTTTTGTAAAATTGTTATTTTTATCATTATATATCTAATCATTAGTTAAAAAAACACATTGGACTTTTTTTTATCATTGCGGTCTATATAAACCCAATTCAAAGAAAATGGGTAAGATTCAAGAGATTCAAGATTTTACGCCATTGTTATAGAAAACAATGAAACTGCATTTAGAGCATCAGAGACGTGAATACTGGTTTAGGAGAGAAGGTAATGCTGTGTGTTATGCAATGTGTTTTTCATTAATAAATTAGGTAAATGTCTAGAAAGTCATACTGACAAATTATTACTGAAAATGGGGATTTGAATGGTTGGACATAAGCCTTGACTAAGTTCAGTATAAGGCCTGGTGATTGTACCTTATTTTCTAGAGGCCCTCCTATGTCTGGATCAGTGGTCCTCAGATGCTTCTGAAGGGCTGAGGTCACAGATGGGCTGTAAATTCTCATCTGACCCGAAGCATCTGGACGAATCATTCTGGATCGAAGGGAACAACCTGTAGCAGAACAGCTAAGAATAAAATACATGATAAAACAGTTTAAGGGCCCATATTACGCCATTATATGTTGTTTTCTTGTAAAACCCATACCTGGAAATTTGTTTTGTTTCATTCACACGTTTAACACACAAACTCATATTGCATATTTAGGCTGAGTTCTTCTCTCAAATGGAAAAAAACTCTGTTCCACTTTGTGATGTCATGTGGTAACACAGGGAGTGCACCATTGTGTTTTTTAACTCCATACATCCTCACTAGAACCATTTTAATAATTTCATCTCTACTGAACAAAGATAAAATGTAGCTGTTAGCTTGAAAACTACCACTACATGACATCACATGGTGGAACAGAGCATTTTGAGCTTTGGAGATGTAGAAAAACTAATATTAAAGGATTCCTCAAACAAAACAAAACTCTTGGTATGTTTTTGATGAGACAACATTATAACATGACTTAAAGCTCTCAAGAAATACTTTGTGTGATACAGACCCAGACGAGAGGAGGTGGAACAGTCTCTCCAAGAACCAAACAGTGTCTTTGAGAAACCAAGAGCATGAAACAGCTCATGGATTATGGTCTACATGAAATATAGAAATATATATAATAATAGTGAAATTTAAGATAACAGTTGTAAAATCTGCAATAATATAGTATTTTGTGTATCGTACCAGAACTGTGTCGTGGTGGTTGTACACAGCTCCAGCCTGCCTTTCTCTGCAGATAATAACAACTCCAGCCAAAGGACGCCCATCACTCCCAGTTTGACAATGAGCAGCATACGCCTGTACATTTGGCTGAGTTAAAAATAAAAAAAATGTAAGAATAGATATACTGAATAACTGGATATGTTACTTTTCCAAGGTTTTTATGGCATTGCATTAATCTCGATTTTGATACCAGGAATTTCTTCAATACTCTATACAGATTATGATACCACAGTGAAGATATGTGATCTGAATCCCTCAGTCGTCCAGGCAGAATCCATGGCAAAAGGAGAAATTTAATTTGTCAACTGGACAAACGTTTATTTGGTCGAATACGTTTCGCAGCTCATCCAAGCTGCTTCTGCAGTTCTGAGAACTGAGAACTGAAGAAGCAGCTTGGATGAGCTGCGAAACGTACCTCTGATCTGCACTTGTCAGTGGCTCGCACATGAAGGTACAGCAGGAAGTCTGTATCAGGGAATCCGGCTCCTTCAGGCCTCAGCATGATCTTTAGAGCTGAATTTATCCCTGGGTAAATGACACACCCCTTCAGGTGCTCGTCTGGGATCTACATAAACAAATATACATGAGTCTTTTATGTACATATTCAGTTAACTTACTGAATACTTACTGTCACATCTAGGCAGGTCTCATTTCTGTAGGCTTTATTAGCTCGACCACACCTTGAGGAGGAAGACAATTTAATTAACCATCTCTATATACTCTTTATATTTATCTCTATGTAAACATTTTAATACACTGCTATGTTGCACCCAAAAGAGCATATTTGATTTAAAATGTATATATCAAGAGATTATGCTCTTTATTCACGTTATAATAGACTTTATAACAATATAATCAACATGGACGCTCTATGATCTACATGATGGTGAATGGTTAAAAAAGGCACCTGTTGTAGTTCAAAGAACTGGAGTTCCTCCAAATGAACTTGCAGTATTTGTTGATGTCTCGCTTCAGGAGTAAAGGGCCAGATACTCTGTTAACTACTGAAAGTTCATAACATGAAGTGTGCAAATATGTCAATCAGTACATATATTGTATATGAACTAGGGTTGTCAAAAGTATCGAAAATCAGACCGATATTCAATACTAAAACAAATACTGAAACTAGATATTCCTTTAAGCAAGTGTCAATACTGCAAAAGTTACATTAACAGGACAAAAACTGAGCTTACCTGAACAGTTTTAGTCTGATTTTGAGCTTTAACAGAAGGAATATAAGACCTTATGCTAAAATAAAGAAAGTATTACTCTTTTGTGTATGAAAATTACATTCCATTACTAAAAAAGGAGCATTTTTTAAAATCTTAATTGTGGTATCATAATCTGTATCAAGTATTGAGTGAATTCTTAGTATTGAAATCGATCTTGAAATTTTAGTATCATGACAACACTAAAATGAGTAATGAATATACGTAATTTGTTCACTTGAAATTATGTAAAACGTTTACAGCTGGTCACCTGAGAGCAGAGATGACACTGCACTGACGGCCTCCTCCACAGCTGTCTCCAGTCTCCCTCGCTCCTCTTCTGATTGGAAATGGCTCTCCTCTGGGAACCATGTTTTAATCCTGATTGGCTGTGGGCTGTCTGGGTTCCTGGTACTTCTCTGTTTGGTAGGCGTTTGGTTGTGTAGATCCTTAGACTGCTCTTGCCCGGTGTAGAGAGGAGCAGCTCTGACTGGCCTGACATGAGCCTGAACCTCATCAAAGATACATTTTGGTCTAGAAACAGAAAGTTCAGCCCACAGAAACAACCACCACCAAAAAAGTCTATAGGAATAAGGTAGGGCCATTATATAGCGACCTTTTCTTAAACTGGGGGTTGTAACAAGGGTTGTAAAATATTATTACTTTTAAATGTTATAAATGTTCCATGTGAATTAAGGAAATGCTATCAGAACAAATAGCGAATTAACACAGTTAAAGGATGTTTCTTAGAAAGGGGTGAAGGGCAGAAGCATAAAATCCAAACCATCCTCATTCTGAATAACATTTGAGCACAGCTGATCATTTGTTCTGCCCCTGTAACAGACAATGAAAAAGAAAAATTGTATGAGCGCATTTTAGAAGTTTGTTTTTAGAACACCACCACATTTATACTTAAAGTCCCAATATGTAACTTTTTTGTCAAGAAAATTACTCAATTGCGGATGTATTTATTGCACTGAAAAACATGCACGATTACTCTGAGTGTGCTTGCATCTCCACTAAATGGAGTCGTATTTGTCTTGGAAATAGGCCTGTTCTCATGAAAATGTTCCTTTGGCTTTAATTTTCCACAATATGGCATAAAACAAATATCTCTATGGAGATGTATGGTTTTAACTTTCTATATTCATAGAATCATGCAGTTGACTTTCCACCCCCAGAAAGTTACATCTATGACTTTAACTCTCAATTGTTACTCTGCAGTGACATCACGCTGGGGGTGTTCTACATGTATCTCTATTGGCAGAATGTTCATTGGTTACCATGGTGACACAATGGAAACATTAGCAAACACAAACAAAAAAGTTTTAAGATAGTCTGAAAACCCAAGAAAAAAAAGTGTTTTTAACAAAAAGGTTAGCGTGACTAACTGAAAAACTGTTGGCTAATGCTAGCTAGCTTGTGACTGTAACTGTCTGTGTGAGACTTATGTTACAGCACTAATCAGCTCCGCTGTTGTAGTTCCAGCTAGGTCAGCTCTTTCTAGTCTGATTAAAATAAAGCTTAGATCAAAGTCTAACAGAACCTTTAGAGTCACATGTCCATGGGAATGTCGATGAAATCAGCTGCAAAATATCAATAACTAAATGTTCTTTGAAATTACCTGTTGCCCCTCTCAGTCCTTTGGTGTAATCTTGCTCATGCTGTCGACTGGAGTGAAGCTCTCTCTGCTAACAGTGCAGTGTGTTTCTTCTAAAGCTCATTTGAATACAAAGAAAGAAAGCAATAATGAATATAAAAGCTTCCATTCATTAAAGACTTTCAGTTCACACCTGAGCACTGTAAGTGTCAGACCTCTTCAGTAACATAATTATTAAAAACACGATACCCAAACATTAAAAGTGCAAATTGTTTAATCTCAGCCACATATTTACTTATATACAGTGAAGATGACCCAAATAAATCAAATTATTTTCTCTCATTATTATCATATTATAAATTTAAATCTCCTCCATTAAACCTAATACATTCAACAAAGCAACAATAGAAAAAAATTCTAAAATAAAAACATCATAGAAGTAAAATGATACAATGGCACATCACAAGTCTGCTATGTCAGAATGTGAGAGAGTGATCCTAGCTGAGGTTGAGTTTAATTTAGAGCCCCTGGGAACACCAAACTTCTCCATCTTCACACCATAGCAAAGCACACCTTATCTCAGGCATCAGAGATTGTCTTATGTCGTTTTATACATTCAAGTGGGAAGATTGGATATGCACAAGAACCGGGTCTCAAAGATTATTGCCAACTTTATGTAGAGACATGCATTAGTTTCAGTACCCAGTGGGATGTCAATGCATACAGTGGTGAGTGAAGTCAGTATAAGCATGTGCCTGTTTTGGTGTGCACTGTGCAGAGTGAAGCTTCGAAACTGATAAACCACTTTTACACCTCAAAAAAAGCCCCCTAAAATCAATAACATATATTGTTTTACTATTACATTTAAAGTTTTATTAAGATTGTTGGATTGAATACGAGCGAGTACTGCACAATTTCACCCACTAAAGTTTAATGTCAAACTATTTAGGTATAACATTGGGCATTGAAACAGATGGGACAGTTTTTAAAATGTTTACGGTCACTGTGAAGACCTGAAGTGATCTTGATTTGGCTTCTCAGATGATTCTACATGAATCTAAAGGCACTTTCATTGGAAAACCATATGGCCAGAGAGCTATGAGTCAGGACGATGCAGAGCGCGCCATCTCTACAATGCTCCATTGTCTTTATAAGACTTAATCCAAATGCATTCACTCAGTTGCACTCATACCAAAAATAAAAAAATGGACAATTCTAAAAGGAAATCACTCAAATTGACAGTAGTCTGCCTTAATATCTATATAGGGAAGAAATTTCTGTGCAAAATATTACTTCAATGTGCACCCTAGCATTAAGTGCACATTAATACTCACCACCAACATACTCTCAAAACATAGGTCAGCCATGTTTTTTGTCTAAAACACATGAGTTTGTTTTCAATGATAAAATACTTTCAACAACTCAAAGAAATTCAAAAGGCACCAGACTTGCACAGCAAGGGTAAGGCTCACCCCTCCTATGCTTCAGTTCAAACATCTGTGGAAAGACCATTTTACTTAAAGACGGACGTGAGCAATATAATCAAGTAAGCATGGGCACATCGTCCTCTGAGGCGGTGGAGGAGGTGTCCTCTGACAGAGGGATGAGCAGAACGTCATCATCAGAGGAGGACAAAGAGAATGAGGGCGATGCTGACAGGGCCATGGAGTTGTTGGAGGGAGAGGCCCTGAAGAGAGAGATACTCAGGCCCAATGTGTGGAAGATAGAGGACAGAGAGGGGCTGCTGGGAGGGACAGTGACTGGAGGAGTGTGGGGAGTGTCTGGAAGAGGGGCTGGGGGGGCGTATGGAGGAGGTGGGGGGGACGCAGGGGGTGAGGATGGAGGGGGCAGTGGGGGAGGAGCTCCTTGTTGCTGCTCTGTTTGAGCCAAGCCCAGTTTCTGAGGCACGGGCTGGTTAACTGCCTCTACAGCTGAAGAGGAACTGGTGGCTATGGGCTGAAGGGTTCCCTGGGGGGCGGAGACTGCTTCTGCCTGTGGGGCACTGGAGCTGGAGGTCTGAGACGGTCTGGAAGAAGTTCTGGGAATCAGACCCCACCTCCTCATCCTCCGCACAGCCCGTCGCACAAACCTGGGCCTGCGTCTGCGGTGTGGGGAGTTAGCTGCATCCTGACGAAGAAGCTGGAGGATTCCTCTCAAAGACAGAGAAGATGTCTACAGAGAAAGACAAAATGATCACAGGTTAAAGTTGATGTGATTTTAATTCAGCACATTTGGTTTTGTTTTTGCTATCTGACCTCGTTAGGGTTTTCAGTTGGAAAGTCCTCCACTGGGGGAATTATACCCTGGGCGATCAGTTGGCCGTACGAGGGAGGGGCCTGCTGCTGAATCAGCTCCGCCTCCAGTCGACTGATAGGTGCAAACATGCTGCAGGTACAGAAGATATTACAATGTTAGAACTCCTTTAAAGGGCCAATATTATGCAATTTTCTGATCTATGTCATGTTGTTTCCTCATCAAAAACATACCCAAAGTTCTGTTTTGTTTCGTTCACACATTTAACACAGAATCATTCAGATAATTTCAGACCTGGAATTGCCAATCTCTACTGAACTAAAGGTAAAATGTAGCTGTTAACTTGAAAACTAGCACTCCATGACATCATAAGGTGAAACAGAGCATTTTAAACTTTGGAGATGTAGACAGACTAATAACATGGTATAACATTACATAAACAAAATACAACTCCAAGTATTTTTTTGAAGAGGTAACAACACGATAACTTGGCTCAAAGCTCATAAAAGTAAATTTTGCGTAAGATAGGACCTTGAAAAGACCTAAACAATTGAAGAAGACACAGGCGAGCCTCCATACCTGTACTCTCTGGTTCTGAGGGAGTAGAGTTTGCAGGTACAGCCCATAGCGATCACCAGCAGCAGCCCACACACCAGGCTTCCCACTGTTGCAGCTGTAATAACTTTGCGCGGAAGGATGACAGTGCAGTTCATCTCATCAGTGCCGTCCTTACAGTCCACCTGACCATCACAACGCCATGTCTCAAACACACACCTGTAACCACAGAGTAATATATAGGTTTCAGTTACTCAGATAGTGACCACATTCAACTGTAAGGACAATATAGGCAGGAAAATACAATACTAATGTAAAACAATTCTTGGATGACAAATTCTCCATCAGAGCTGTAGGCCTTTAGTTGTATATTCAATTAATCAGTTGACCAGAATTTGTATTAGTCGACTAATTCTTTAGATTATAAGGATTTATATGGAACAACAGCCTAAAGGAGAAATTAGTGAGTGAGTGAACTAGTGATCTGGCATTTTTTGATATTCACATATAAAAAGGACGATTAAACTCACGATTCACAAGTTTAATCTGTCTTTCCATAAATACTTTGTTTCCTAGTACTTTTTTCTGCATAAATGGTTGTTTTTGCATGTGGGGGCAGTTTGGGTCAGAGATACATAATAGTTTTGAGTGTTTTTGCCCCTTTTTAGTCGATCATCAATCAATCAACAGGACATGTCATTAGTTGACCAAGAATTTCTTTAGTCGACTACAGCTCTAGTAAAGATTAGGATGCACTAATATCGATACTGGTATAGCCGCAGATCCAGGAAATTGTACTGGACATGGGTTAAACTGATATCCTGGTTGGGCCTTTTAATTGTGTAAGCACAAGTATCAATATCGGTGTCGGTGCTGAAGAAGCTGGATTGGTGCATCCCTAGTAAAGATGTGTACTGACCTGTCGCTGTCACAGTGAAAAGTTCCAGGCTGACACACAGTGCAGTCCTTCTCATCACTCCCATCGGCGCAGTACAGCTGGTAGTTGCATCTCTCTGTGACGGGGTAACACACCGGTCTGCCTGTAAAATGGTTGGACGCCACTGACCTCTGACCTGCAACCCCACAGGCAAACTGATTGCGACTACAGCCCCGGCAGCCCTCCTCGTCCCGGCCCGTCTCCGGACAGTCCCATTTGCCATCACAGCGCTGTTCCTGTGTGAAGCATCCACCAGCAGCTCCTCCACATCGGCCTTCCCATGGTGGACAGTAGGTTCCAACTCGGAAAGTAGCGTTGAAACCGCTCCCCTCTGACCCCGGAATAGTTTGGTATGTCAGAGAAAGCACGCCAGTGTGAGACTCGACTTGGACCGATTTGTAATTAGAGCTGCTTGTGATCTGAAAAACAACAAGAACAATAATTGTTTTCGAGGTCAAACACCAGCCAAGAGATAGAAATGTGCATTCCAGTGTTTCCCATTAATAGAAGAGACTGTGGCCCCCCATAGTCTAATTGTTGCCAACAGAGTCAAAAAAGAAGCTGAATTATTTTTTTCATAAGCTGTGGCCACTGCTGTAAACATGGCTGTAAACAAGAAGGAAAACAATTTGTACGAAACTGAGAAGTCCCGGCTGGAGGAGGTGGGCCAAAGCACAGCATGGCCGCAGATGCACACGAACACGCACGACTTCACCACACAAGCCCTGTGCGCGCCGATGCCACCCACACAAGGAAAACACGAAACAAAGTCCGCTCCAAAACATACGGCAAATCCACACCCACCCCCGACAAGGACCGCGGATAGCGATAGAAGCCCCGAAGCCTTTCTCCCCTGGCCGCACCCCCTCCCCCGCACCTCTACTACATCCACAAAAGCGCGCACGACAGCAGGACCCACATCGGTCCCACCACTCAATAAACACCCCATGCCCCCGGACCCCCCCTCTCCATCAAAAGCGCCAGCTCCGCCGTGCGACATGCAAACAAACAGTGCCGTGCAACGACGCCATTGGCCACAGCCTCGCCTGGCCGCGCAGGTGCAAACGCGAGCCACAGACAGGCAACCACGCCCGAGCACGGCACGGCCCAAAAGTCCCAACGCGAGTGCGCCCCTAGTACAGCAGGCGATGGAGCAGACAAACCGTGGTGCTAAATGGAGATTACTGGACGTCCCTCAGTAATGAGAACTACCTCAGGGTCACAGCACATTATTTCACCCACAGTGGGAACTTCAGTCACTTTGACTGTTATGAAGACAGAAGAGAAGCACTTCACTCACACTGCTGCAGAGCACTTCATGAAAGTGGAACATGAGAGTGGAACATCGAACACAAACTTGTCTCACTGACAACTGTTACTGTTTGCAATAAAAACACATTTGCACAAAGCAAGCCTATCCACTTTTCATGCTGATAAGAGTATTAAAATGATGATTCAAGGGACAAAAGTGTGTGATTAATTTGAGATTAATTGTGAGTTAACTATGACATTCATGAGATTAATTGCAATTAAATATTTTAATTGATTGACAGCACTAGTAATAACGTATCGGCAGATATTTAAAGTCAGAGTATAAATTGTCTTACATAAAATGGTTCAAATATGGTTCGCTTGTGCCACTATAATCTTAATATAAACCTGTGGGAAACACTGCATCTGTTTCTTTAGCACATTAAGAACTCACTATTTTGAGTATATCCCCTTTGCCTTGTTCTCTGTTGTACACTGTAAGTCTGTCACCAGGCCCCAGTAACAGCTGCTGTAGGTCCAGTCTGAGAGGCCTGGAGTCTTCAGGGTCCACTGTCCACACACAGAAGAGAGCAGGGCCACGGAGGATCGGAGGCGAGAAAGTGCCGTAAAACGTCTGCAGCAACCCCCCGCATGGCCAGTCAATGGGAGGAGGGGTCACTGCAGTGAGCTGTCTGTCCACATCACTCTCCTCTTCTCTGCGTTCTTTACGTAAAGCCCAGAGATCGGACTCTGTGTCGATGGCAGTTTGAGACATTGCGCTGTTCTTCTCTGTGTAAGTCTCTGCGTTGTTCTGTCCCACTGGTGTGAAGCTGTATCTGGTGGGTTCTGGGGTGTCAGCTTCAGGTTCACAGTCTTGTTCGTCACTGGCATAACCAAGTCCTTCGTCCAGACATTCGACTTGGCCATTACAGAGCCAGGAAAGAGGAATGCACCGTCCCCCCAGGCACTGAAAGGAGGTATCAGGGCAAAAACCAGAATCTGTGAAGAGGAAAACATTTTAGAGAAGGTGGAAAAAAACACAAAACACCAACACAAAAACAATTATTATTACCTCTGGCATAGTTCAAACGAAATGATGACACAGGAAACAAATGGGGCAGAAAATGGTGGATTATGGTAATATTACCCCCAGGAAACTCCATGGGCTGGGGCATCTTTCCACAGAGGACCATTGGCTCACCCCCAACTGATGATTTTACAGACACCCATTCCTTCCTGCATCGCACAGAAAACTGGGAAAAACTAGAAAAATCCAAATGGACAAAAAATCCATTAATTTAAGACATCATTAAAATGCATTTATGTGGTGTTGACCATCTTATAAGTGCTTTATAATCCTGTACCTAAGAACAATAGGCTGGTTTTCTAAGCCCTTAATGACCCAGCAGTCATAGGTAGAGCCATATCGGTAAGAGTAGCTATGGTACGCTGAACTTGTGATTTCTCCCACTTGGTTGTCTGTAACCTGAAGGTAGCGACTACAGCGTGCTGTAACAGAAAGTGAAAGAGACATTAGCATAATGTGTAAATGCAAAATGTTGAATATCATTTCTGTAAGCCTCTTACCAGAAGAAAGGGTAAACTCAAAACAGCAGCATGCTTTGAGGAAACAACACAGATCAAATCAATCCAGTGTATGAATGGCATTTATTAAGTAAGTATAAGCAGCAACACAATACAGTATAATTGTAGTTGTACCATAATACTTTTACTTACATAAAATGGAAAAGATTAGGACAAGGATGCTGCATGCAACTGACATTTTGTAAATGCTCCTCCACAAAATATTGAAAGAAAAAAAAAATATCAAAGCAGCAAAAAATGTCATATAAGTCCCATTTTAGGAGGAAGACATCACCTGTGGGAGTAAAGATACGATTTTAAGCGAAGACGGAAATGTGTTAAAGAGTTTAGTTCTTACGTTTAACCAATTTTAAGTCCATTAGTTTTAAAAGGCAAAAGAATATTTACAGCTTTATATAGTTTATACATAATTATACAGTATAATGAGCTGTATTCCACCAATGAGACTGTTGAATAATATGCAATTGTCGTCATTCCGTAAGTGGATAAAGGAAAAACAACGAGGCTGTTTACTTCGTACCATTGTCCTCACGTTAAACCGCTCCAATTAATGACAATTCCCCCGCAGTTTTTATCATCCTTGTGTGAATTCTAAAATCCATTGTTTATTCAACATGTTCAATACACAAATTTCGTAGAAAGATGTTGTGAAACGCTGTTGGATTATACTTTAGTCTGAGGCAGACAGTGGGAGCAGCTGCTCGCCTTCTTTAGTAACAAACAGTTCTTTCGCTTAGCTTCCTGTCGAGCTAACAGCTAACGCTAATACCAGCACTTTTGTCTCCGTTTTATTGAACATTTCGTTTCGCGACACCATTCAAAAAATAGTTCGAGGTCTACATAAAAGACCCCAAAATTCATTAACTGTCGAATATGGAAGATATAAGCAAAAGCAATACCGAAAAACAGTAAAAACCACAGAGGAATGCCTCACCGTATCAGTCGGCCCTTCGTGTTGACAAGTTCTGAGCCACTTCCGGGGACTGCGCCCGTGACGTCCGAAGGCTGGGATGGTGACGTTCATTTTCCATTCATAAACTTCAATATCTTAGTATTAAAAGTAATAGTGCTACATTAAAGCCCACGATTTATATACACGCATCACTAAACATAGTGAAAAATTGTTCTGTTTATCAGGATATTAAAATTGTTTACCATAATTTCACCACAAGGTGTCACCATTGAGCAAGTATAAATTGATAAACTTATTCAGCCCATTAAAACTGTAGGCATGAGAAGTATACAATCTAAAAAAAAAAAAAGAAATAATAATAATAAAAAAATAAAAATACATTTGGTCTGCTCTCTGAAGCTTGCTACCTTTTATTTGTTGTTGTCACTTTTGCCTATTGAAACCTGATTATATACTGAGTATATACTTGAATATTTTATTTTTATTATATATCTTAATCTTTTTGCATGCTCTTACTTTATTCAAATAGTGATACTTTATTATCATTATTATTATTATTATCCTTTATAACTGTGATATCTCTACTTGTATTATTATTATTATTATTATTATTATTATTATTATTATTATTATTATTATTATTATTATTATTATTATTCAGTGTTCTATGTTGCACCTTATCACCAAAGCAAGTTCCTAGTCTGTGAATTGTGTTCACTGACAATGGCAATAAAAGCTTTTCTGATTCTGATTCTGATTCTGATTCTGATTATATTTTTTTTTATCTCAAAGTTCTCTGAAAAACTACGCTTGATGATGCAAATAACTTATAAATATAACACAAACACACTATTTACCATTCATGACCAAATATGTGCAATGCAGCCAACGCGGTAGTGGTATATCAGCTGTCCTCACACGCACAAAAAGTCATCACATCTGGAGGAGGACCCGAAGAAAATCCAACTCTCTCTCTTTCTCTTACCACGTCCTCACGCTTCAGGCAGCCGTAGCGAAGGAGCAACAGCCAAACTATGATGTGAGCCAACTTTACACGAGTCTATCACTGCAATTCGTGTGCGTTAGTCTATTATTATAGTGAGTACAAGTTTTTATAGAACGTTTTTAGTTGGAAAAGTTCATTTTTAATGCGGATATTGAAAGCACAACGAAGAAGCAGTGATTTTTTTTTCATCCTCGTCGCGTGGTGCTAGGACAGTGGTGGGACTTGTACTCAACAGAAAAATATCATTTTGGGGCCTAGTCTGCAGGTCGCAAAATGCTGCCCAGTCTTATAACTCTGGCCTGTGGTCTATGCTGCTTCACATCAGTGTCTGCAAATGTGCTTAAAGCTGAGGTAAGTGCTATGAAATTAAAATTCTTTGTGTTGAAATGTTGGTAATAATGTAATTATGCATTAATATCTTCTCTACATCACTGAAAAACCTTACTTAAACTTATTTTATTCTCAAGGTGTGGTAAATGTGTGAAGTTGTTTTGATTTTGTGTGGGGCTCCAGTCCTGCAGGAGCCTTGCAGACCACAGCTGAGTTGCTTTGTCCTAGGAAAAGGGGGTGGCTAAGTTTGAGAGGAGGGGGAGTATAATGGTTTTCATCTGGTCTAAGACTTAAAGACAAACTGCTGCTTGGCCAGGAAGTCTGTCCCAAAACAAGCTGGACATAACATAACGCACTATTGGGAGAGGAGTCCACCAGCTTCAGACACTACAACACTTAAGTCAACACAACTGCATATTATTTGAGTCAGCGCGTCTCCTGCAGCTCTCAGAATGAGTGGGTGCACACAGCAGGGCGCCATCAAACCTGACCCAATTATAAAATTGCTTTTAAAATGGTTGTTCGTCCCATATATATACATACCATGGAGATAAGATCAGATAGTGGCAGTAGCATGCAAGAATGATGGCCAGGGTACATATCACTCAGATGAGAACACATAAACACAGAACAATAAAAAACATGTAATTTGAGCTCTCTAGTTTTTTTGCAGTCTACAGCAAATTGTTCATCTGTGTAGCGTGCTAGAAAGATCCTAGAATACTCTTACAATGTTTTAACTAATTCTGTCAGAGCAGGAGATGACTGACTGGACTGAACTAATAAATATCACTGGAATTGATGCAGTTGATTGATCTAGCTGTGCAACATAATTATAAGACAGGAAAAGGAAAAAAGAAAACATTTTTGGACCCAAAGTCAGTGTGATGACCCGTGGACACAGCTGCATCCTCCACTTCCTGTTTTCTCAAAAATCAAATTAACTATTCTTTTAGTTTAGAAAAGTAAAACAGCTTAAAAAGAGGCGATTTCTACTGGTCTATAGGTTTTGTTATGGGAACTATATACCAAATTACTCTTTATATTTGATTTCCAATATTAAAATGTAAAGTACCTGTATTGTGGTGGTAATAATTACAATATCAGCATATAGTTCAAAATATGAAAGCTTGAACCATATATTTTGGGCCACAATGTTTATTGTTTATATTTACTTTTTCTTTGTAATAGTGGGGAGATTTTAGCCATTTTTATGTAATAAGTTAAAATAAGAGCCGTAAAAGTAGAATAAATAACTTCTAATGCTAATTATTGTTTCATTTTACCATTTATTTGTTGCAGCTTAGGCTCTTTAATGACACTGTCTATTTAAAATTGTTTATCCTGCCTTGTGTCAATGGTATTAAGTAGTTTAAAGGTGCACTTGGGGGTCCACCACCATGGAGATGCTATTGCTTTGCCTGTAATGTTCCACAATATAGTATTAAACTTATATAAGATGGATTTATTCAATGATGAGGGTTTTAATTGCTAAAAATACCTTTAAAAACATGCAAAACATGGGGTCGCCTCTTTGCAGATCTCACCTGTAAATTGGTGACTCCTGCCGGTTCCTATGGAGATTGTAAAGTTTAATGCCATACTTTGGAATATTGGAGGTAAAGCAATAACATGGGCCCTCTACCAGTTACACAGTGCACCTTTAAATTTTATCGTTTATTGCAGTAATATATTGTGCTTCAAAGTTTGTTACCGTGACAGGCCTATGTGGTGGTAGTGGACAGGATGCATGGCACTGGGGGAAGGGTTTAGTCACTGACCACAAGATGCTGGCGAATGACTCAGACCAGACACAAAACAACTCAGACAGTTTATTATAAGAGGCTACTCTGATTAACGTCTGTGAAAACTCACCAACATCTACAGCATCCTGATCAGGCCTGGGTAAACATCTGTGGCCATGTTGGAGCAGTGAATCAAGCCTGTTCTTCTGCAACAATGGTGGGACTTTAACATCAGATTAAATATATAAAAAAAAAAAAAAACTGTACAGAGATTTTAGCGTTGATGAGATGTTGTCACAGCAGCCTGTCCTGATGCAGAAAGAGGATAAGCTGTAAATTAGAGGATAGGGATTACATCACCTGTGACTCAGATACGAAACCTATGATCTAAAGACTTGGGCAGGACTGGAGAAAGTTTATCAAACTAGAGCAAGAAATTTTTGAATAATGTATTATTTAGAAGTTTATCAATAAAAAAAGTTTATCAATAAAAGTTTGACAGGTTTGCTGAATCTAACCTTGGCATTACTTTGTTGGTCAGGCAGTAACTCCACCCATTTAAATATTTTTTTTTCTGAAGTAAATGACTGCTTCATGACTGGACCATTGCGAGATAGGGTCTGTGTCATTTGAAGAGTTCTCTGTCTGGTGTTGTAATAGTGATTACAACTTTTTCATGAAAGAACAGAAATGGGAAGTAAAAGTTTGGATCTTGAAACAGAATAGAGGAATTTTGTGGTGTATCAGTGTTGCTTAAGATCTGAGTGTCTCTATTTGACAGATGTAATCCACAGTGAGTGATGAGGAAGCTCCACTAGACAATAAATAAAAGTATCTGAAAGAAAAAACACTTCTTGCTAATCCACTGCACCCCACCATATGTTTTCTTTCATATTCTTTTGCCTGGTCTAACCTTTCTGTTATTAAATAAAACACTTAGCTCCACTTTGCGAGTGAGAGGTGGACAGAAATGAAAACACTGTGGATCTGTCTGAAGATTTCCTCGTGCTGTACGGAGACACATGTGTGGTGGTTGTGAGGGACTGACACACTTCAAAACACATTTGGCTCTGTTTCTCTTTATCACCACTGCAGCTGCAGTGAGGGAGCTTCAAAGACTATAAGCTCTGACAGACAGCGATTGGCACGTGTGGGAGAAATGGAAAAGTAAAATCTGCATTAAGTTTAATGAAGAGCTGCTAAACTTCAAGGGAGGATGAAGGCCTTGCTTTGAGTGAATACACAAAAACTAACAAGTTATGGCATGGCTGTGTGTTGTGTTGGTATGTTACTGATCCTTCACTGATGGAAGCAAAGCTGCGATCACCACCACACATCACATTCACTCATAAACCGATATGCTGATAACCTGATTAAAGTTTTGTTTGATCAAAACCTGGCCTATGTATCATCCAAAAACATTGACAGATCTTATCAGACATCAGTTGCTCTGGATTTTCCATGGAACGCCCATACTGGAGGATCTTTACTTCACAATCCCAATCTCACATGTGTTTTCACTTCTGTAAACAGATGGACATCTGGTCATGTTGTTCATGTTTATGTTTGACTTTTCAAAGTCAAAATTAATGGATGCTTATACATGTAGCAAACTAGCGATCATCTGTAGAAGTGAAAATATTTATTTATGTCCATGTAAACAGTGTAATCGGTCACATCATTGTAAAAGTGAATCTCTGTAAACTGTAATTTACCCTACTTTAAACTAGCTGCTTTGGTAAATGGGTCAAACAGACACGAGAAATGAAGGCAATGTGAGTTTCAGCTGCTCATGACCAGAGTTCTCAGTTTTTTTCCATTGGCACAGAGGTATAGGAACAACTGACTCCCGTCACTTAAATTCAAATTCAGTCAAACTCACAGCCCCTTTCCTGACTTTTCTTCACCACATTAATGCCTTTACCTTCTCCAAAGCAAACTCCACATCAGATTGTCTTCTCCTCGACCTGGAGTTTGGCATTTTGGCCGTTTATGCCTTTGATTCTCATAGTGTAGAGTTTCTGAAGACCAAAATAGACATTTAGATGATCAAATATGATTTCATTTTGACCACCTTTGGCTGGAGTTCTATTTCCATGTCTAGCGTAAATTACCAAAGTGTCTTGCTGCCTGCAATGTCCAAATATGGCATTTCAAAGATAAAGTTTTCAGCTGTAATTTTTCCTTTCTGAGAAACTTGTGGTTGGGTCTTTTTTAATACTTCAGGAAACAGTCCATTTGCAGCAGAAGTATGACGTGAATGTGAATCCACCGGACTTCACGCAATGTGTCACCCACAACCCTGTATTTGTAGTAGTCTTAATTATCTGTTGGTCAGTTTCAGCATTTTGATTATTCCAGTCTTAGTAGAGTTGGCTCCAAACGTCACTTACCACCTTTCTGTATGGAGCATGTTGTCAACAGACACATTACAAACAATGCAGCTATTGTTGCCTTTATGGTGATCGTGACCATAAAACTTTTATCCTTTTTTGCTTTTCCCAGTTTCCATTCGGAGCATTAGTACACAGTAGTCTTGGCTACAGTTTATGCCTTATGTATTGTTGTGTGTCATTTTCAGTTACTGCATATACTGAATATATGAATAAAGTGACAGTCAACACTTAACAGATATTGATTCTAATGTGTGAATCTGGAGACATGAGGTGTGCACTTGTCAACATTTAATGAAATAATTTAAATATAAATAGTAAAAGATTGAAATTGAAGTATTCAAAATGTATTATTTTAATGAGGAATTATTGTTATCAAATATAATGTTTTGCGTTTATGAGCTAGTACTATCTTTTAGATTACCCTATGGCCTTATATCTGTGTAATCCCTCAGTCGTCCAGGTATGTTCCATAGTGGTCTATGGGCGTATACAAGTCTATGTGGCCTTATACTTGTTCTCATACAGTTCAAGATCATTCTAAAGTTATTCAGGAAAGGTTAATTTCTGTCCTGTGAATGTGACTTTTTATGATCAATACCTGCTCAAATGCATATCTAGTTTCAATACTAGTTTTAGCATCAATTAGTATCTGCTTTTTGATACTTTTGACAACCCTACTCACTATAAGGGTCACATTGAGGTCGAAAATCCATCCCACAGCTTCACCAGAATTACCCCTCGATGTTAGGTCCATATGTCACTCCATTCACTGCACAGAGCCTGGTGTGTGTTTACCAAACCCGTCTGCAGCCTTTTGACCACACAAACTACCTTCCCACCACCCCACGGCCAACAATACCAGCCATGTACAAGCTTCAATAAAAAGGTGCTTTGACTCGGGCTGCCCAGAGTTCCAGGGAGGAGGGTGCAGGTTGGGATAACTGGCGTCCCAAGAGGAGCTGGTAGTGTGTTTTTATAGACGCAGACTGGAGCCACAGGGCACACTAGCTGTAGTCAGAACACGAGGAAGAGAAATAAGTGGATGTAGAAGTTAGTGGTGGGTTGATTTGGAGTAAATGGCAGGCAAAGTCAATTAACTGAACAGTGTTAAGTTGTAGAGGAGTGGGGCGAAATGTGATCCTTATTATTCCTGTTTCACACTGTGGCTTTGTGAAACAAGTTGCATCTCAATGATGTACTATAGGGTTGTCAAAAGTATCAAAAATCAGATGCTATTCGATACTCAAACTAGTATCGATTTTAGACACTCATTTGAGCAGGTATTGATACTAAAAAAGTCACATTCACAGGACAGAACCTTTCCTGAGTAGTTGTAGAATGATTTTGTGCTGTATCAGAACAAGTATAAGGCCACATAGACTTGTATACGCCCATAGAACACTATGGAACATACCTGGACGACTGAGGGATTACGCAGATATAAGACCACATGGTAATATAAAAGAAAGTGCTATGATTTAATGTTGAAAATCACATTTTGTTGTCTATTATTATTGTGATTAGAGTTGGAAAATATATCACAAAATGGACAACATCTTAAGTGTTGTTTTGGAGATATAAGTAATGTAAGTATAAATAAATATACCATGGTCCCACCAACTAAAAATAGTTAAGTTTTAAAACTGACAACTTCCAAAGCATTAGTTATTTCTGTTTTAGTTGAAGCTAGTCCCTCCTAACAGTAATTCATTTGTTAACCTGTTGCTATGGTGATGCTCCCAGTGTAGTGATATAGAACTGTGATTAACTGTTGCCAGAACTACCTGTGCGGTTATACAAAAATAATGCATGGCAGTTAGAACTCGCACTGACCAGGGTGTAAATTAGAATATCAAGTAAACTGTCTATAATAAAAACACTGCAGTTTGATATTTCAAGGATCATTTCACGTTTTATGTCTTGAACCTCAGCCAACCAACAGTTACAGACAGGTTTTTGCACATTTTTGATTGTTTGCCATAGCGATAATCCCACCAAAACACTGCCCACCCCTAGACCTGTCACCATAACGAATTTGGAAGTGTGATATTTTGCTGAAGACGATAAATTATGATTTTGAAACTGACACAATAACACTAATGCAGGATTTCTCCCAAAAAACTTCTAAATATACAATATTAACAAAGCAAAGAAGTTATTTATTCCAGCATCTACAGCTCAAAGTTCATTATAGAACAGTTCAAAGAAAAAGTCCCCACTATAAATACTGACCGCAAAAGTAATTGCTCTATGTTTAGTAATTATCATGGCCTACCCATCCCTTATTGTTAGTGTCTATATTCCCACACAAATTAATAAATTAACATCAATAATACAGCATAGTTGTAACAATTTACTGTAAACAATGATAAAGAAAAGTAAAGATATCAATTAAGCCACCAAGCAACCCACACGTTTTTAGTAGTCTTAGGTTAACTTTATTATAGTATATACAATGGGTTTTAAATAGGGCTATAGCCGACTAAAGACATTTTTGGTCAACATGTCCTGCCAATCCACCACAGCTCTCAAAACTATTGCAAATGTCTATGTGTCTGACACAAACTGCTTTCACGAGACTATGACTGCATGAGAGTTCATAAAATCAAAAAATACAATTTATGTAGGAAAAAAACAGATGTGATGAATCATGAGTTTAATCTGCCTTTTTACATATAAATACCCCAAAATACCAAATTTTCAGCTAACTCACTCACTAACTTCTCCTTTCTGCTGTTGTTGCCCTTATAAGTCCTTATAATCTAAATACAATGATTAGTCAAATACAAAATTTGGTTGACTAAAATTGACTCCAAAACAACAAACTGGAGTTGCATTTTGTTTCATTCACACATGTTTGAGTAATTCTGGTTTATTTGTTTGTCTACATCTCCAAACCTCAAAATGCTCTGTCCCACCTTGTGATGTCATGAAGCAATAGTTTTACCTTTTATCTTTTGTTCAGTAGAGATTGTCAGTTCCAGGGCTGAAATTATCCAAATGATTCTAGTGAAGGTGTATGGAGATTAAAAACACAGCTGAGCACTTCCTGTATTACCATATGACATCATAAGGTGGAACAAGAGTGTTTTCAGTTTGAGAGAAGAAATATGCAGGATTTGTGCGTTAAACATGTGTGAATTAAACAAAACACAACTCCGGGTATGTTTTTGATGAGGAAACAACATTATAACATAGCTCAGAAAACAGAGTAATATGGGCTCTTTAAACGGCTAAAGGCCTACAGCACTATTTTTACCATTAAACATTTAACATTGTGGAATCCAGGACCACCAGCAGCTGACAGTGGAAAGAATAGGCAGGTTTTTCATGTGTTAAGAGAAACAGTGTTCAACTGGTGGTTTTAGTTTATAAAAACAGACAGCCAACGTGACTCCAAATTTCAAGCTTTGACCATCCTTAATGTTGCTTACAGTGTTTCTTTTTTCAGCATTAGCCAGTTGTTTTTGGCTGCGTTTGTCTAGACAAGTTGGTGCAGTGTGACATCAGTACTTACTTAGCAGCATATGTGTTTTATTTGGCTTTGTACTCCTCCCCTGGCCTTACGACCCCACAACAAAGTTTTCAGTTGCAATTTCAGCAGAAATACAGGGACATAAGAGCAGTTAGTGTTGTTTTAAAGCTATTTTAAAGGCTGCTTCAGAAGGGGTTATAGAAATATTTTTGTTGGTTGAAATCTGACTGGCATTCAGCGCTTTTGTCCCAACAATCATGAAACCTGTGCTGAAAGTCTGAAAGCGGTGGCAGGCCCAAACAGGACCTGAGGGCAGATAAACACACAGGTTCATACTAGTACAAGTAATATGATGTTGACTAAGCAGTTTTAAAGGTCCTATATTACACAGAATTTACTCTTGTGAGCTTTAAGCCATGTTAGAATGTTGTTACCTCATCAAAAACATACTTGGATTTGTGTTTTGTTTCATTCACACGTTTGAGTAACCCTTTCTTATTAGTCTGTCTATTTCCAAAGCTTAAAATGCTCTGTTCCACCTTGTGATGTGATGATTCAATTTAACGGCTACTTTTTACCTTTTGTTCAGTGGAAAATGGCTATTCCAGGGCTGAAATGATCCAAATGATTCTAGTGAAGGTGTACGGAGTTTAAAAACACAGTGGAGCACTTCCATTATTACCACATGACATCACAAGGTGAAACAGAGTGTTTACTGTTAGAGAAGAAATAAGTATTATTTGTGTGTTAAACATGTGTGAATGAAACAAAACACAACTCCGGGTTTGTCTTTGATGAGGAAACAGCATTATAACATAGATCAGAAAATAGCGTAATATGAACCCTTTAAGTATTTTGACGTTCACAAACTATTTCACTGTGGGTAAAGTGGATCTCACTGAATTATAAATGAGCGGGAGAACTATGTAAATCATAACCTTTACTTAAGAGTAAAGTAGAGTAGAGTGAGTGTAATGTTGGTTTTGAAATAGACAAACACTTAGACAGAGGTGGGTAGAAGAGCCAAAAATTTTACTCAAGTAAGAATAGCAAAAATGAGACAAACTAAATCATATCTGAAGGATCGGAGCAAGAAACATAAATGTTTTCATTCAGTCATTTCGTATTATCGACATAAAGCAAAAATTGTTTTTTATTTCTCATGGTGCACTTTAAGCTTTTTGCATATGTTTTTCCAATGTGTTTTTTAACTACAAATGTGAAATAAACTAACCAAACCTAAGTAAATGTATCTGAGTACCACCCACCTTTGCAAATAGGCCTATAATATAAACTCTGTCTTTCTTTTTCAGGCTTGGCTCCAGCAGTATGGCTACCTGCCCCCGGGCGATATCAGGGCCCAGGGGATTCGGTCTCCTAAGTCTGTGGAGGCAGCAATATCAGCTATGCAAAAGTTTTATGGATTAACAGTGACAGGAAACATAGATGCAAATACAATACAGTAAGTACAAAAATATGAAGTGGTATTTCTGGATTACATGAAATGACATGTTTTTAACTGTTTCTGTCTTTAGAGCAATGAGCAGACCTAGATGTGGTGTACCAGACAAGTTTGGCCCAGAATTGAAAACTAACCTGAGGAGAAAGAGATATGCTGTACAGGGGTTGAAGTGGGACAAATCAGAAATCACTTTCAGGTCAGGAAAAGTATACTTTCTCTATACTGTTTACTGTAGTATTTGCAGTTACTATTACTGAAAAATATTATTGGTTGACCCCATATTAAGTTCTATTTTAAAGGTCCGATATTCCATAGCTCAAACAGCTATCTATTTCCTTTAGTTCAGTTGAGAGTGGCGATTCCAAATGATTCTAGTGAAAGTTTATGGAGTTTAAAAACACAATGGAGCACTTCCTTTATTACCACATGACATCACAATTTGGAACAGCGTGTTTGAGAGAAGAACACAGTCTAAACATGTAGGATTTAGTGTTAAACATGTGAATGAAACAAAACAAAACTCCAGGTATGTTTGTGATGTTTGTGATGAGATAACAGCGTTATAACATAGATCATAAAATAAATAATCACAAAAAAATGGGCCCTTTAATTATTAGTTACATGTAATTGTCCACAGCATAGAGAACTACACCCCCAAGGTCGGTGAACAAGCTACATACGAAGCCATCCGGAAAGCCTTCAGGGTTTGGGAGACTGCCATTCCCCTCACCTTCAGAGAGATCCCCTTTAGCCACATCAGAGGCAAGGTGGACAAGTTCGCAGACATCATGCTGTCCTTTTCTGAGGGTTTCCATGGTGACAGCACACCCTTTGATGGAGAGGGAGGCTTCCTGGCTCACGCGTACTTCCCTGGCAACGGCATCGGCGGCGACACGCACTTTGACCTCGCAGAGCCCTGGACCACTGGGAATGTTGACCAGGGAGGTGAGAGTTAATTTAAGTGTTTATTGATTAATGAATAGGAATATTAAAACAAGCAACGACCATTGTTCTGATAGGGTCTTGGCTGGTCCAGGTTTGTTTGTACACTTGATTGTCATTGTAGGGCAATTGATACTTTGCACACTGGGGGTGGTTACCATGGTGATGCACACATTAGCAAGTGACAAAAGCTTTATGTTGACAATATTAAACAATTTGAACATTTGTGTTTCTTGCACCGCTCTTTCATGTTTCAAATTTTTGTGTATTCTTTAATGTTTTGTCCTTTAAATTGCATCAGCTTCCAATTATAGATCAGATGTTGTGTCCAGACTATTACTCTTTAAGTTACTCTTACTCTTACCCAAATACATTTTACTCTTACTTGAGTCATTTCTTGAACCACTACAATGTACTTCTACTTGAGTAATATTATTTTGAAGTAACTTTACTTTGAGTACAATTTTAGGATACTCTACCCACGTCTCCAAATAACAAACAAACTGTAGAAATGCAAAAAAAAAAAACACAATTTCTACAGCTATTTATTCACTGACTATGCAATTTCATATACAGTTTTAAACATTGTGTTTGACATTTTACCCTTTCTGTTCCTATAAAGGTAATGATGTTTTCCTGGTGGCTGTCCATGAGCTGGGTCACGCCCTCGGTTTGGAACACTCCAACAACCCTTCTGCCATCATGGCGCCCTTTTACCAGTGGTTTGAGACTGAAAATTTCCAGCTTCCTGATGATGACCGCAGAGGCATCCAGGCAATCTATGGTAAGACATAACCAGCCATAAATGTGGGTGTTTCATGTTTATAATATTAAAGGTGCATTGTGTAACTTTTCTGGTGGAGGCTCCGTCAGATGCTTTTCTCCATGAAGATGTTATTGCTTTGTCTGGAATGTTTCACCGTATGGTTTTAAACCAGACTAAGTTACAGGTCAGATCTATGGAGTAGCAACCCAGCTCACAGTCAGAATGCCTGTATTTCTCAGTATTTTTGAGCTATATAAAACCCTCAATAAATGTAAAGTACATCCGTTTAATGTTATACTGTGGAACATTCCAGGCAGAGCAATGCATATCCATAGAAATAAACAGGTGACAGATCCCCAAACAAAAAGTTACATAGTGCACCGTTTAAAAGACAATATTTTATTATTTTTCCACAGGTACTAAATCAGGTGCTCCTCCTCCACCACCTCGTCCCACAAAGGCAACCAATCCTAGTAAACCAGACAACGGGCCCGACATCTGCGAAGGACATTTTGACACTATCGCCGTCTTAAGAGGAGAGAAGTTTGTGTTTAAGGTACAAATCCCAATATATTGAGGACACATTTTGAAATCCAGCTACAAATAATACAAAGATATAAAATAATGTTGGCATGTGGTATGGTATGTCAATTAGTGATGCCATGATACTAAAATTTAAAATACTGAGGAATAGACTGGATACTCAATACAGATTCCATTACCACGATGATCATAAAAAACACTCTTTATTTAGACAATAGAATGTAATTTTCAACCTTAAACTGTAGTACTTTCTTTTATATTCCCATGTGGTGTTATATCTGTGTAATCCCACAGTCGTCAAGGTAGGTTCCATAGTGGTCCATGGGTGTATACTAGTTTGTGTACTCTTATATTTGTTCTGATACAGCTCATCTAAACTTAAAGCTGTTCAGGAAAGGTTGACTTTTTTAATATTGATACTTGCTAAAATTAGTATCTAGCTTCGATACTAGTTTTAGCATTGATTAGTATCTGATTTTCGATACTTTTGACAACCCTAATGTTAATTGCTTTTGTAGGATAAATGGTTTTGGCGTGTTCGCAACAACAAAGTCCTGCCCGGATACCCGATGCCCATTGGCCACTTCTGGAAAGGGCTGCCATCGGGGATCAACGCTGCCTTTGAGAGGGATGATGGAAAATTTGTCTTCTTCAAGGGTAGGCCCCGTGTGATTGAAACCAGATTTGAGACATTGCATCATCGCAGCTGCTGTGTGTATCTGCAAACGATTACTGTCTTTCTAATCTTTTCTTGTTTGTGATTTGCAGGTGATAAATACTGGGTCTACAGTGAGTCTGCTATGGATAAAGAGTCTCCCAAAAGCCTGAGGGACATGGGGACAGGTCTGCCCAAAGACAAGATTGATGCTGCTCTATTCTACACACCCACAGGACAGACCTACTTCTTCAGAGCAAACAAGTCAGTTTTACTATTCAACATTACCTAGCAAAACAGATTGCAAAGACTATAACATAATTGTTGTGTTAAAGCAGACCTATTATGCAAAATCGACTTGTCAGAGCTTTACTCACCCAAAGTATTTGGAGTGATTTGTGCATATTTGAGTAATCTTTAATCGCTTAATTTCAAGACACCATTTTGTCGATCAATACCTGTTTTCACTGCCACCACATATGGCCACAGCTCTCTACTTGCTTAATTCTCCAATTTTCTTAATATATGATATGCGTAGGATTTGGCAGGGTTGTGTAGTCATGGTACAAATGTGATGTGCATCTCCATAGGAGGTGCCGATAACTTCACTGCCCTCTTTGTTGTGATGATGTTTATGGCAACATTTGCTCCTTTATTATTAGGAACTGTAATAGAATATGGTGCATTTATGCTGTAGAATTTGATTATCCTGATTTCAGATAAGGGATGGAGGGCAGGAACCTATTATGGTCAACAATGTATACAAATAGGTGTGTCTTGACTCCAGAGGCCACAGCAATTTAAAGTAGTTGGTGACATCACACAGGACTGCCCTGATTACGGCCAGGTGTTTCTGATTAAAAATACCTGGCTGCAGGGGCGGAGTTTGAAAAGGCTGGATACCTATAAGACCAATCACACTGTTCTTTATATGACCCAGTCCTCCAGTTACTGCCCAGTTTAGCAGCTCTATTTGAAATGTGGTTTTGAGCGGAGTTTAGGTGTTTAGTCCCACTTTAAACTATAGGGATCTAGAATATTGTGACATCACAGTTCACAGTCTAATCCTATGTGTTTACAGGTATTACCGTTTCAATGAGAAGACTCACTCTGTGGACCACGGTTACCCCAAGGCCATCAGCACATGGAGTGGAGCACCAGACAACATCAAAGCAGCCATCATGAGTGAAGATGGATGTAAGTTAGACTCTCCTAATGATTATTAAAAACAAAATAGACACAGCAACTAAGCAGTGTTGTCACAATAAATTTAGTTTTTCGATACTGATACAAAGAAATAGACTCGATTCTCAATACCGATTCTTTCTTTAGACATTAGAATGACATTTTCAGCATTAAATGATAGTACTTTTTTATATTACCATGTGGTGTTATATCTGTGTAATCCCTCAGTTGTCGTTCCGTAGGTTCCATAGTGGTCCATGGGCGTGTACTAGTCTTATACTTGCTATGATAGATTTAGACTTAGACTTAGACAAACTTTATTGATCTACAAGGGAAATTATTTGGACACAGTAGCTCACATATCACAATATATTATAATATATAATATATATTACATTATAAGCAAAGAGAAAAAATATAACAGGTAATTCTAAATTCTAAATAAGTAGCAAATCAAGAGACTGGTGTCAAATAAGGCATAATGATATAACTGTATATGTACAAGTAAAAATAAATACAATAGAAATAAGTAATAATAAAAATAGTAGGTCGTAAGGAGCTACAGCTCAAGATCATTCTAAAGCTATTCAGGAAAAGTTCATTTCTGTCTTGTGTATGTGACTTTTTTTAGTATCGATACCAGGTTAAATGAGAGTCTAGTTTCAATACAAGATTAGTATCGATAAATATCTGATTTTTGATACATTTAACTAGGCCTGTCAACAGAAATTTGGGGGCTCGGGGCAAGAGGCCTCACATGGCCCCCCTCTAATATAAATTATAAATTAATAGGAAGAGGGTCCAATTCAGAATCCCTAAAACCCTAGGGCCAGGGACAACAGACCCTTTTGTCCCCAATGTCTACTGCCCTGCTTTTAACAACCCCACAACTAACTTAGATCTTCCTATTTTTTTAGCTTACACCTATTTCTACAAAGCCAACAAATACTGGAAGTTCAACAACCAGTACATGAAGGTGGAGTCTGGCTACCCCAAATCAGTGCTCAGTGACTGGATGGGCTGTGATAGCGAGGAGCCAAAACGCGGAAGAGAAGAGGAAGTGATCATTATAGAAGTGGACGAATCGCAAGGAGGGGCAGGGCCAGTGGCGGTGGTCGTCCCTCTCTTCCTCTTGGTGCTGGTATTAATCACCCTGGGAGCTCTGTTGTTCTTCAGAAAGTACGGCACACCAAGACGCCTGCTCTACTGCCAGAGATCTCTCCTGGACAAAGTGTAGAGAAATACAGTGAATTTTTATGAACGAGTGACTGCAGAAGGATGGACTAGATGACAAGTTGAAAACAGGAACACAAGTGGAAATGAGAGACTGAAGTACTGGGGTTGAATGTTTTAAAGGTGCACTGTGTAACTTTTCTGGTGGAGGGTCCACCACCTGCTTGTCTCCATGGAGATATTATTGTTATGCCTTAGTAGTTGCTCAGTACAGAAATAAACTTGGTAGCCACAATGAAGACAGGTCAGCTCTGTGGAGAAGCAAGCCTGCACATGGTAAGAATTAATGTTTTTAAGGTATTTTTGAGCACATGTAATAGAGCAAATGCAAAGGAGATAGGTTTAATGCCCTACTGTGGAACATTCCATCTCCATGAATACAAGCAAGTAGCAGATCCTTCACCGTAGAAGTTACACAGTACACCTTTAGGATTTGGTGGTTTGTATATGCCACAAAAGTGCAAAAAGCCCAAGGAACTGAATCAGGAAATTATTCGTATTTGTATGTTAAATATTATACGTTCTGTTTGGATGTTACTCCATCGATCACCTCTGTCACGAACCAGGTTTTAAATGTTTAACTGGACGACTCCAGCTGAACTGCTGTCTGATCAATTAGGTAAAATGTATTTCCTTTTAGCGTATTATTTGGAAATCTCACACACACTGCCATGATATTATGACCTGAAAATAAATAAATGTTATAAGGTTGTATTTTCTACCACTATGTAAGGTCAGTTTTTAAAGCAATTTTTTCTCAATTGTTAGCTCGTATATCTGTAACATTAGCACAAAAGCCACATGCAAATAATATAAAACTGGTCTGTGAAAAACCATACTATATTCTGTTTGATATCTGCACATTGCAACAGAATGCACAAAAAAAATATTTTCAGTGTAAGCAGTCAGACGGAAAAATATCTTCTGAAACTTGATGTTTTAGATTGTAAAAGTTAATTTTATGATGTGTGAAAAAGCGGTACTGATTTCCAACAATGGTGCAATGTTACTAATGTTGTCAATTCTTTTGGGATAATTTCTTATTATAAGTATGGTTATTGTTATTATTGTTTTAAGTTTGTCTGTGTACGTTGTCATTGGGAGTCCTGCTGGACAGAGGCATAAAGTGACAATGGTGAAATGAACCCCAGTTTACATTTTATGAATTTGACCAAATCAGTGGAAAAAGGCATCTACATACAATACAATACTATTTATGAACTTTGAACATAGATGGTGCTCAGTGATTTTTCTCGTTTTTACACAAACTCTGCTGAAAGTGATTTTAACAATGATAATGGTAATGATATTTATAATGATGATTAACAAAATGCAATGGAAATCTATTTTCACTTCTGTATTTCACCTAATAAAGTGAAATGATTTTTTCTACAAACACTGTGTATTTTTATTTTTTTTTTGTGTGTGTGTATTTTGACAATTTCTCAGAATGTAAGAAATGCTACCCCTTAAAGGTCCTATGTAACGCTATTTTCTTATCTCTGTTATAATGTTTCCTCATCAAAAACATAACTGGAGTTGTGTTTTGTTTCATTGACACATGTTTAACACACAAACTCTACATGTTTAGACTGAGTTCTTCTCTCAAACAGAAAACACTCAGTTCCACTTTGTGATTTTGTGTGGTAATGCAAGAAGTGCGCCACTGTATTTTAAACTCCATACACCTTCACTAGAATCATTTGGATATTTTCAGACCTGGAATTAACAATCTCTAATGAACAAAAGGTAAACGGTAACTGTTAACGTGAAAACTACCACTACATGACATCGTAAGTTGGAACAGAGCATTTTGAGCTTTGGAGATGTAGACAGATTAATAATAAAGGGTTACTCAAACATATATGTGAGGTATGTTTTTGATGAGGTAACAACATTATAACATGGCTTAAAGCTCCATTTTGTGTAATATAGGACCTTTAAATGTTTCTGTCTAGTGTTATATTTTACTGACCTAGTCATTCCATCTAAACTGTAGAGTTTGTACAGACTCTGGTGAAATTTATACAGTTACATAGCTGGATGTTTTGTGCCAGCATCACGTGTCGAGGAACTGGGTGGAAAAAATGATGAAACACACATTTTTCTAGAGGAGCTGCTGCTAAAACACCATCTGGATTTAAAAACGTGCAGAGGACTGGTGTGTGTATATAGGCCTTCTGCATGTTCCTATAGATGTAAACTACCAGTCATGTTTCTCATATGGATATGGAATTGTGTATGGTTTTTTTTGTAGCAGTGTAGAAGACAAATACTATCCTCAAAATAACTCAAAAATTTTTTTTTAAATAGCTATCTTTTACTTTGACCGCTGGTTTGCACTTTTGAGCCTGACATGGCACAGCTGTGAAGTGAAAACCATTTCAGGGGACTTCATTATGAAGCTCACTGAGAGAAGGCCAAGGGCAAAGCAAAGAGTGGCTACTTTGATAAATTTGAAACTAAAACCTATATTAGAATGTAGTTATTTTACTTTTTGCTGCTTAATTCTATATATCTTCTTATATCTGATGTTTTCTGTATCTATTTCAAATATATTTAATGACAAGCTAACATCTACATCTACAATATTCCCCATGTTACTATCCCACTGTGTACTACTCCATTCGGCAGTCCATGCAATGTTTTCCGTATCTAAAATGTAGAAAGCAGTAAACATAAAGAAAAAAAACATTGAATGAGGTGATGTGTCCAAACTCTTGACTGGCTGTGTATATTAAAAACGCATTGCACCCTGGTCGCCTGTAAAAATATATGGAAAAACGTGTGAAGAAAACTTGCACACTGTAGAAGAAACGTGATCAGGAGCTGGGAGGCTATAGGGCAAAATTATGGACATCTGCAAAGTTCTGCATTTCCTCTCTCTCTGCAAAATCGTTTTTTTGTTGTTTTTTTTTCAGTCCGCTCCTCCTCCAAACCACAAGTATCTGATCTGTTTTTGCATTCTCCCTTTGCTCTTTAACTTCCTACATTCTCCAAAGTCAGTCAAAGGTATTCAGAAAAAAAAAAAAAAACTGTAAATACTTACCCAGCTGTATTGCAACTAACTATATGGCTTTCTTATATGTTTTTGAAGATCCCTTTTGTCAGACTTCTGGTACACAAAAAAACACTAAGTATGAACCAGACAGTCGTGGATAAAGTACTCAATTTTGTTACTTAAGTAAAAGTGCAGATACAGAGGAAAAAAGTTACTGAAGTAAAAGTAGCTCATGAAAAAATCTATTTAAGTAAAAGTATTAAAGTACCTGTTTCAAAGTATTTGTATTTGTTAGAACAATTAAAGGATGAACTGTAGTGATTTTAGTAAAGAATTTAGCTGATTTTAAGTGATTCAATAGATTTCTTCATTTTTTTACTGTTTTTGTGCATTTGTGTTTTGGTTTGCTCAAAGCTGGGACGGAAACTCAAATTAAATGCGCTCAGTCTCAGCCATTTCAGCAGGTCTCAAACCATAAAGCTCAGATCTAAAATGTAGTGGAGTAAAAAGTACAGATACCTGCTCTCAAATGTTTTACTTTTGTACTCCATTACCTTCCACCATTGGAACCAAACCACCACAAAACATAAAATAAAAAGCGAAAGTAGTTGTAGTTTCAGACAAATTTCCAGTTCATTTATGTGACTAAGATGTGGTTGGGTTATTCTTATGGCCTTTATTCAATGTCAGTGACACAGTTTTTGGTAAAACTTAAAAAAAAATAAAAAAATAAAACAAATCTGGGAAAAGTAAGGGGTATGGGAGATTTGCTGTCAGGGTAACGGTCAGCTAAACAAATAAAAGGCAGAGAAAACCAGATCATCATTTGTGGTTTAATAAAGAGGGGTGGACTTCAACTTTAAAGAGAAAGTCCTAGAAAGAGACTGTACAAAGGTTAAAGTGGATCTAAACACTAAATCCACTTTTTATTTTGCTACTAAACAGTGTACATGGTGTTTTCATAGCATTATTTACCGTTTCTAGTCATTTTTGTCTTTCTTTTTTTTTTGTCTCTCACAATCCTCCTACTACCCAAATCAACAGTTTTTTATCTTCTCTGCACCACATCTGTTCCTCCTTTCCTTCTCCAGTGGCCCCCTCTCTCAGCTGGTCTTCACATTTGTCTGCTTGGAGCTCTCTTAGGTGCAGTAACAATTTGGAGCCATCCGTCATTCGAGGAAAACATCAACAACATATTTTTATCATTTCTAGAGACACTGTTAATTTACATTTATTTGAGTAACTTTTTAAAGAAATTGTACTTTTCAGAGTACTTTTCTAGCAGTATATTTTTAATTCTACTTGAGTAATATTTTTTATTGAAGTAACAGTACTCTTAGTCAAGTAAAAGTTTTAGTTACTCTTCCCACTGTGAGTAAGTCTACAAGTGACAAAAGCTTTATGTCGACAATACGAAATGATGTATGTAAAATCCCTCAGTCGTCCAGGTAGAATCCATGGCAAAAAAAGGAGAAAATTTAATTTGTCAACTGGACAGAGTTTATTTGGTTGAATACGTTTCGCAGCTCATCCAAGCTGCTTCCTCAGTTCTGGTCAGATGCTGGCGGACACTTGCCTGGAAATCCAGAAGGATATCTCTCTGTATTTGTAATACAGCTCCATATCCGTCTGGTCCCCGTCTCCTCCGCCCTGCTTGAAATGCCCGGTTCGACACGGTCGTGCAATCTGATTCGTTCATTGAAGTGACGCATCCTTTGCCGGCAACGTCACTCTTAGGCGGCGGAAGTTCCCCTCAGTTTTGAATCAAGATGGCGCACTGGAGAGCTGAAAGTTTCTTCCGTTCAGCTTTCAAATCTTTAATGGTCTTAAATGACCAAAAACGCATAGAGTCATTAAAACCACAGCAGCTGACAGCTCTAGAGGCCTTTCTTTCTTTTTTTTTTTTTTTTTTTTTTTTTAAAGATGTTTTCGCATTGCTTCCTACCGGCTTTGGGAAAAGCTTAATCTGTCAAACGGCTCCATTTGTTGGAACATCCCGTTGTAGTCGCCGTGTCTCCTCTGCACTCATGGAGCAGCAGGTAACAGAGTCCTCTAAGCTCGGAGTTATCGCCATGCAGATTGGAGTCAGTAGCGATGTGGAGATTTTCAGCGGAAAAGCGGAGTTACTGTTGGGCTGTTAAATGACAAATGGAGGCGCTTGCTGTGTAACATCAAGGAGCTTGTTGGAATTGTGGTGGATGAGGTTCATCTCACATACGAAGGTAAGGTATTACTTTGTTATACAGCGTAACTAACTGCGTTCATGTGGTGCTCGCGTTTCTGAGATGAGAAGTTTGGGTTAGCTTATGGCTCGTTTTATCGCTCGCGTTTTATCGTTTTATCGTTTTATCGTTTTATCGCTCGCGTGCTTTTATCTCAGAAAGTCGGGATTTAGACGTCACCGGGTGTCTTAATGTATTTGTGTAGCACATTTAAAAACACCCATAGTTGACCAAAGTGCTTAACATACAACAATAACCCCATATGTTTTGTTGTTAGCCTCAAAAGCTAAACCTTATTTGTTTACTTAAACATGAGCTACATATCGTTAACAGCTGCATACAGCATTGTTGTTAGCCTCTTCAAAAGCTAAACGTTATTTGTTTATTTTAACGTGAGCTACTTAACATAAAGAGCTATATCGGTAATTAGCTTCATTATGTTTATACAGTAGTGTTGGTCTTGCGCAGATCTGTTGCTCTTATGATATGGGCATTGGGTAACTGTCATTAAACCCCTAAATGTAGTAGCGTTTAGTCAAAGTGATTAAGATAAAAGACAAATGATTCTCCATATACTGTGTGACGTAAACACACTGCTGTCAACTCAGGAAAAAAACATTTTCCGTGGACCACATGAGCGCAGAAGCTACAAGTTGATGAGTTATGTAATGTAATAAAGTTATGTTGAGTGTATCGCTGCTTGGCTACAATTCATTTACTATGCAGATCTGTTGTACTCATGTTTTTTTCTTTTTCTTTTTTTTTTTTTACTTTTTTCCTACCAGTGGACTGGCTGACAAAGGAAAAAGTGCCTTCAGGGAGTGCTTTGCGAGAGTAGGCAAATTCCAGGCAAAGCAGGTTGGTATTCAATTCATTTTTTACTCTTTCAGAACCTATAATGTTTTGTTTTGATGTTTTTGTTTGTGTTGTCTCACAGGTACCTCTATAATGGCCCTAACTGCCTCTGCTGATGTCCAGTCAAGAGACAGAGTGATGAGGCCGCTTCATCTGGAAAAGGCGGTCACTGTGACTGAAAGCCCAAACCGGAACATCAGACTTGGACAGATTCCTGTATCAGGACCTCAGCTGGACTGTATGGACTGGATAGTACAGGAAGTCAAAGACATATCTCCAAACATATTTCATGTTGTTATGTACGGTGTTCCAGAGGATGTGCAAGCCATTGTGCAGGAGATGGGTAGGGCAGGAAGAGATGGTAAACACATGCAGTTTTTTATCGCATCAAACAGCACACAAAGGCAGATCAGGTAGTCAAGGAGCTGCTAAATACAAAACGGCTTTGTACAGTCATTTTGACTTGAGTATACCACAGCAATTATACCAGGTCATCTGTGTTGCACCTACTGTCACACAGTATGCCAGTGTCACCCAGAAGGTTGTCAGGAGACCACCCCAGTGTATGAACTGCCTCAAAGTGGTGTTTCTGCGCATCTTGTCAGAAGAGAGGTGACATATGAAAACAAGTTGCTCTTACAGAACCTCTTGGAGCAATTTCAGAACAGATTAGTTTTGGACACATAACAATTGTACACCAGCAAAACACCTTGTACTGGGATTGGCTTTGAACTAATTGTATTTGTTTGTATGACACTAAAAATAAACAGTGTTTTGAGAAATGCCTTTTACAGATTTTTATTAAATAGCACACCAAGGAGGTACTGTAATCAAAGTAAATAATTATTGTCACTGCAACACATTCAATGCATGAATTACATGTTGCTGCTGTAAAACAGTGTGGTAAATGTGTACATACGTCTGTGGAGCGTAGCAACATTTACTCAGAATACTCATGTGGAATGTAATATACCACAACCTTGGAAAGATGCTTGAAAACCTCAAGATCATATATACCACTGTCAACATGTGGCCTTGCATTACTGAGGTGGTTTGTTTCGACATGATCTTCTACAGCAATATGATGAATTCAGTGAAGGGATTTATTGTTTATCAGTGAGGACTGCTGGTGTGCCTTCATGAAGAAGTCCATATTATCAAATATCATGGAGTATGTGGATGGCGCCTGAAGCTGTGTGGTAGCATGTGGAACATTCACATCTGCAGCTTCTGACACAGCAAATGGGCTGAAGATGAAGGAGTCTCTGCTTTCAGGATTGTCATCTGTAGAATAAAGTATGATCAAGCAAATTACAAATTCATTCACATACAAATAATAAAGCAGTATTTGTTTTAGTTTTTTGTCATATTTTAGTGAAATAGTATCTCACCTTCATTCACACTTGCCATGTCCTCAGAGAGTCCTCCTGCCCCAGAGGTCAGGTAAAGTTCCGTGGAGACTTAGAGCTCCTGTAGTCTCTCTCCACACATGGCTACTAACTCCTTTTGTTTGCCGATTGCATGCTGGTATGATGTTTTGATGGCCATTTTGCTTAACCTCTTAAAGGCAGCCTTTTTAGTGCCTCCATGCTGCAGTATACTATTTAGATAATAAGCAAAGGCTGACATCCGAGGCTCTCTCCCTCGTAGTGCTGTACAAAGTGCAGTGCAAGCAGCTGGTAGACTTTTGCTGTTGACTGATTGGAAAATGGACAGCAAAAAATGAGACATGTTTTCAAGGTCCACAAGGAGATCCTCTGGTGTAGTTTTCCACAGCATAAATTTGTTGTTTGGGTTTGAGAGGCACTTACATTCTTCACTAATGATAAGGTGAATCTTTGATTTTAACTTTAAGTTCTTTATGAGCTGAAATCAAGTTGGCTGCAGTTTTCAACTTTTTATTAGTTATGTTCTGAATGATCCCAGCTTCAGACGGAGAGGAAACCTTGACAACAGTTTTGCTTGTGTTCTCAGTAATGACCTGTGAAATAGAAGACACAATGTTCATAAATGTTAAAGAATATAGGATGTGACTTACAATTAATAACCATTTGTTAAAAAGACCATTTACTGATCCATCAAGGCTGTGGATAGTGGGGGAGAAGATACATCTTTCAACTCAGTCAATACCCGTATCATCCTAATTTTCTCTTTATTACTGTGCAAATAGATCGGGAATATGTTATAACACATCGATTAACAGCAATGTATGTGTCAACTTGTAAACGAACGGGCATTTAAAAAAGCACAACGTAGTTTTATAGGTTAATTACTTTAATTCTACAGAGTGACAAATGCCTTGATCCGTAAGAAGTAACACATTAGTGAATTGGGTTCTTCCATGTCTCTAATGTTTACTTAGTTATAGCCTACAGACTTAGCACTCAGTAAAGTGTTTAGCAATAGCACGCTTACCTGTGTGATGCTTCGCCTTGTTGCGGACTGAGTGGGGGGAGGACTACGCCGGATCTTCTTCAGTGCAGAGTTTTAGAAGGAGTTGAGCGTTTTCGTTTGTCACCAGGTCCAGATGAATCCTCTGTTATTGTTTCAGTAGTGAGAGTTTCCACGTCTTGTTGCCATTTGCGAAAAATGGTTAGGTCCCATTCCAAGCGCCCGACAAGGCTTACACAAGGCTTGCACACTCTAATCGATCTATTTAACTCAAGTCTTAATGCAAGACCCAAGTTCACAAGTCGTTGCAACAACGGTGAGCTTCGTGACTTATAAAAGTTTCCAGTTACACCACGTCTCATGTTTTTACCGCAACAACGACACACGTCATTTACAACGATCTCTGTAGCGCTAGCCATGTTGAATTAGCTCCTCGTTCTTTGCTACTGTTTGTTTACTTTCCCACTGTAGATTTTCGTGTCGCGTTGCCGACGTCACGTCCGCCCTTCTCTGATTGGTTCACTTCGCTGCCCGTTAGTTCTTCTCTGATTGGTTTATTTTGCTGTCTGTTTGCTCATTGTTGCCCACCCAGGAAAATTTGCTGGACCACCAGTGACCAGACTCAGCCGCTGGTACAGCGATGAGTCTGGATTTTTCCAGGCAAGGCGGACACTGCTTTATATCTGCCTGAAGGGAGGAGCTTAATTACAATGAAAATTACTCTGAGACAACACATATTTAAATACAGTTTCAGTTGGTCAGGTGATACAATATGGAGTTGTTAACAGTTTCTGTTAGTCATGTGAGTCTATTCATTATGGAGTGGGAGTGGGGGAGTAGTTAGCATATCCATTCAGGGCCATGATGGGTGTTTTCACACCTCTGGACCTGACCTGGACCTGACCTGGCTAGTCCCATTGTTTTCCCAGTTGAAATGATTTGAACATTTGTATTTCTTGGCCCGTTCTTTCAGATATGATTTTGTTTTTCTCAGATATGATTTTTATTTTCATGACCTGATTGAAACGTCATGCATTAAATGCAGTTTGGGAGTAAGTGTGAAGGCTTTGCCTCACTTTCTATGTTCACTGTAGTAGCCTAGCACCAGTGATGTGCATATGCCTATACCTTTAAGTTACTCTTACTTGAGTAGTGGTTTTCCTAAATACCTCTTACCTCTTACTTGAGTAATTTCTTGGACCACTACTTTGTACTTCTACTTGACTAATATTATTACCTCCGCCAAGGAGGTTATGTTTTCGCCTGAGTCTGTCTGTTTGTTTGTTTGTTTGTCTGTTTGTTTGTTAGTTAGCAAGATAACTCAAAAAGTTATGGACGGATCTTGATGAAATTTTCAGGAAATGTTCCTAATGGTAAATCCAACAGATGATTAGATTTTGGTGATGATCCAGAAGAAATCCTGGATTCTGGATCACTTTGAAAACTGAGCTGCTTGGCGGAGGTCTGCGCTCTCTGAGTGCTTTTCTAGTTTTGAATGTTACTCTTTCTTGAGTACAATTTTCATCCACTCTACCCACCTCTGCTGTTAATAATTGGAGGTATATGGTTACGCTATCAAGTCAAATAGTGCGATTCTATGCTGGTGTTCCGCTTTTTTCTCATCTTTTTTTTTGTCAGCCATTTTAGTGCTGAACTTGAGCTCAGCTGGAACCACCAGGCTCAGCACTGCTTTGCAATGCCAGGCAGGAAGTGGCCGGGGCAGCTGCTTGCAATTCATCCTGAGACTTTGTTTGGGTGACCTACATTATGGCTCCATTTATTTTCTACTGTAAATGGGAACTTTTCATGTGTTAGAAGCAAAGGTAGTCATTGTGGTGCTTAAGACAAACAAGAACAGAAAACAGATATTAGAGGAGTCGTGAAGTCTGCTTACCTGGCAGTGGGGCTATTACAATATGAAGAGAGTGGCCAGTGTTGTTTAGAGCTTGCAAATCTTTGGTTAAAACAATTTCGCTGGACAATAATTAACTGAGTCATTTACAGAACTTCAATTTCATATTTAAAGGTGCACTATGTAACGTTTTGGTGGAGGGCACGGCACCTGGAGATGCTATTGCTTTGCCTTGAGTGTTCCACAATATGACATTTAAATTATCTACACACTAATCAAAAGTTTTTTTCTTTATTTTTACTATTTTCTACATTTTGTAGACACAGTGGGTATCAAATATATAAAATAATATATTTGATGTTTTCTGTATGTATGCAAAATGTAAGAAAGAAGAAAAAAATAAAGATAAAATAAATGAGATGGTGTGTCAAAATGTTTGACTATAGTGTATCTACATGGAGACAAAGGTGGTGAAGGTGACCCCACCAGGCCAAGTTACAGGTCAAACCCACAGTGTTTTTAAGTTAAAGTTAAATAAATGTAGGTTGAACATAAGTTAAATGCCACTGTGGAACATTCCTCACAAAGCAATAACATCTTTATGAAGACAAACAGATCCACCACAAGAAAAGTTACATACTGACCCTTTAAACAAAATGTCATGGAAATACTTACCAAGGATGTTGGCATAATATGTGCCAGGCATTTTCAATTAGATGCTACTACTCAACAGTGAAAAACAGTTTTATGAGGTTAGTCACTAAAATAAAAAGCACTTAGCAGCTAGTTAAGAATATTGAGTCAATGAATAAGGGCGTGTTGGACTGAACTAGAATATTTACAAGGCGGATTACAATAATTTACTACTGTGATTTAGGCCATTACATTTGAAGGGGCACACTTTTCTGGTGGTGGATCTGACAACTGCTTATTACTGAGTTATCTGATGGCATCACATGCTGTTCAACCTGATATGTGGCCTATTTTAGAAGTTTTCTCTTCCGTGCAAATGTATGCTGTTTAATAGTGTCACAATACTAAAATTTCAAACTTGTTTTCGATACTAAGGGATAAACTTTATACTCAGTACTGATTCAGATTCTATGATGGTGATCTTTCTTTAGACAATGGAATGTGATTTTCATCATTAAATCATTATAGTACTTTATATTATATTATCATGTAGCCTTATCTCTGTGTAATGCTGTAATCCCTCAGTTGTCCAGGTAGGTTCCATAGCTCAGTGGTTCCCAAAGTGGGCTGTGTTTGGGTCCCCCAAAAATTGTGATAACAATTGCTCATGACTTAAATACAATTTCTTATGATATACAATCTCAAACATATATTGTTTTTGATGGCTATAATAAAATAAGGATTGAGAAATTACTTTTTTTTTAAACCCAGATTAGGTTATAAATATGATTTGAACTTCTGAACTGCATTGCAATGCCATTGCGGAGGACTTTGGTACATTGGGGTCTGTGGCACATTTTCATACTGATAAAAATATATACTTGTTCTGATACAGCATAAGATCATTCTAAAGCTATTCAGAAAAGATTAATTTCTGTCCTGTGAATGTGACTTTTTTAGTATCAACCCTACTGTTTAATTAAGTCAAACGTGTGCCCCGTGTGTTCAGGAAAGGTGGGGGTGTTTCTAGGTCAGGAAGCGGTCTTTTGAAACTACTTGCTGAATCAGACTCTCCACAAACCCCCAGACTCTGTGCCCATCGCTCCACCAACCCAAAACTCCACGTCAGCTTCATCTGCCAGGAATTGCCCCTCCACAACGAGTCTGGAGAGTGGGTAGACAACTCCACTGGCTGATCCTCAAAGGCTCTATACCATTTCCTCACTGACCTCACCTAACTCTGGAACGCTCTTCTTTCACCAGGCTCCTCTCCACCATCGCTGACTCCTGCACAATATGGCACATCTGGATTTAATTTCCTCAAAACCAAAACAACATGAGGAGCATAGGAGGAGGAGAAGAAGAAGGAGGGGGAGAAAAGATGGGAGGAGACAGAAGAGACAAAGATATTTAGAATGGATTTGAATTATTATAATCTTTAAAGGCTGTTGATGATTTAAACTTATTGAGTGATCATTAGAGTGTATAGACTTAAATATATTAAGCGACGGTTGTGGATCTGTGTGTTTGTGTCTGAATTGAGAACAAACCATTTTACCACTATGAAACTGTACACACTAAAGTTGTTCAGCTAAAGTCTGAAGAAGCAGCTCGTTCCATTTAAGCTCAGAACTATGTAGGTATTTATTAGCAAGAGTGTGTTACTGAGGGAGTGTGGCATCTGCATTTAATATTATAACGGAAACAGTGTAAATGTTTGGGGATTAAAACCGATATTTGTATTTACAGACGTAATTCATGTATTTTTGAGCAACAGAAACACCCGTAATGAATAAATCCTAGATGGATATGTTTAAAGTCATGGAAGATTCCAGACAAGTAGGTAGAAGACCCTCCACCAGAGAAGTTGCGCAATGGACCTTTAAGAGCGGATAGGAAACAGGGCTGTAGCCAACTAAAGAAATTCTTGTTCTTGGTCGACTAAAGACAAGTCCTCCTTATCCATTAGTGGACTAAAAAGAGGGCATGGCAAAAGCTTTTAACACTATTACGTATCTCTATGTATCTAACCGAAAACTGCACAGGAGTTCATGCAAAAACAACTATTTATGCAGAAAGAATACAAGGAAAGGATGCATTTATATAAAGAGTTTAATATGGCCTTTTACATATAAATACCAAAAAAATACCAAATCTCCAACTAACTCAGTCACTCACTAACTTCGAATTTCTGTTGTTGTCCCTTTATAATCTAAATATAACATAATGATACATACATAATGTTTTAAGTTTTACATACTTATTAGTTTGCCAAATATTAGGAAAAACTGGCAACTCTAAAGCTCTATTTCGAATGAGCCAGTGCCCTCCACTTTGTCCTGCAGTCTTTTAAAGAGCCCATATTTTGCTATTTTCTGATCTATGTTATAATGTTGTTTCCTCAGCACAAACATACTTGGAGTTTTCTTTTGTTTCATTCACACATTTAACACACAAATCCTGCATATTTAGGCTGAGTTCTTCTCTCAAACAGAAAACAGACAGACTGATAATGCAGAGTTACTCAAACATATGTGAATGAAACAAAACACACTCCAGGTATGTTTTTGAAGAGGTAACAGCATTATAACATGACTTAAAGCTCACAAGAATCCCTTTTGTGTAATATAGGACCTTTAAAAGTCCCAACTAATTTTTGCACTTACAAGACTTTTCATACCTGAACACCTGCAGCTTGTTCGACCCACACCCCTCTAAAGACAACAAGCATTCAGCTCTTAACACTATAAAAAGACAAAGAATGAGGCGCGAGGAGGGGGAAAAAAAACTCCCATTTCCACAGCAAAGAATCTGCAACTCAGCGGCTAGTGGCCTTAATTACAGTGAGGCTTTTGCTGAAGTCTGCAACACGACCCGGGCACATGCAGGGGGAGTACAGACTGAGACGAAGGACTAAAGAAAGCAAGAATTTAAGGAGTTGGAAATAAACATACACTAATTGTTCAAAATGTCAATGCTATATTTGCAAAAACTGACTCGTGTGAGATTTAAGCCATGTTAGAATATTGTTTCTTCATCAAAAACATACCTAGAGTTGTATTTTGTTTCATTCACACATGTTTGAGTAACTCTTTATTATTAGTCTGTCTTCATCTCCAAAGCTCAAACCATGGAGATGTTAGTGCTTTGCCTCAAATGTTCCACAGAAAAGCATTAAATGTATGTATCTTGGTGCATTCAATGACAGGTGTTTGATTGCTTAATCTTGCTCTCTCTTGCCTCTCTGTAGATCTGACCTGTGACTTGGCCTAGTGGTGCCACCTGCATGTCTTCATGGAGATACATAGTGTCACATTTTTATATAGCGTTTTTCCACCTTTAAGGCACTCAAAGTCCTTTTACATCAAGGAACCTCTCACCCATTCACACATTCATTCACCAGTGTACACAGACACTGGGGATGAGGTGAGTTAAGTGTTTTGCCCAAGGACACAACAGCAGTTTTCACCTGTGGGAGCTGGAATCGCACCACGAACCTGTGGGTCTGTGGATCTGACTGCTCAACTAATGACGTTTATGTTGACAGCTGGATTTGAACTGCCATCCTTCGGATATGTGGACAAATACTCTATAAATTGAGCTACTGAATAAATATTATTCAATCCTGTGGAATATTCCAGGCTAAAAAATTACATCGCCATGGAGACAATCACATGGCTGACCCTCCACCAGAAAATACATAATACAAAATATAATAATATATAATAATAAAAAACTTTAAACTAATAAATGCTAACGAAGAATTATACAGTCTCACTTCTGCAATGTGTCTACAAAAATAGACATAATAGATCCCATGAGGAGGTAGTAGAAAGAATTGCAAAATTACTAAGACAGTTAAGTTTCTATAACACATAATAATTACGGTACTAATAAAGCTGTACATGACTGTCTTAGTTTTAAAAGACCCATATTACACAAAGTTGACTATTGTGAGCTTTAAGCCATGTTATAATGTTGTTATCCCCTCAGAAATATACAGAGAGTTGTGTTTTGTTTCATTCACACCTTTGAGTAATCCTTTATTTTTAGAACTAAGCCTAAATATGAAGGATTTGTGTGTTAAACATGTGAATTAAACAAAACACAACTTTAGGTATGTTTTTGATTAGGAAACAACATTATAACATAGATCCGAAAATATCATAATGTGGACCCTTTAAAACTAATAGTTAGCAAAGGAGGTTAGTTATATTGTTGATTGATATGTGACCACACTACACACACACACACACACACACACATTTATGGCCTGAATCAGTGGGACTTTATGCTGGCCAGCTCCTCCCTTCCTCTGCTTGCTCAACTCCACTACACTGAGCCTCAGACAAAATGGAGTCGCTTCTGTAGTAGAAATGCTGCATCCTAGTGGAAGTAAAATGATATTAATATATATTTTTGTTACCAATAGATATGGTCCATAAACAACTGATTACTGTAGTAGAAAATCTAAAATCTCAAACTTGATTTTGATACAAAGGAACGCCCTTTTTTTAGATAGTGGAATGTCATTCTCAACATTAGTACTTTTAATGTTGGACAAAACGCTCAAAAAATACAATCTTTAATCAATTTTAATCTAAATCTAAGAGCAGGAAATGCTAGTCTTTCAAACAGGGGACACGCTTTACATTTTTCATTCTTATCAAATGCTATTATTTAAGAAATTGTGAACTTCCTTCAGTTACCTTTGTGAAGATTTCTAATACAATAGCCTTGCTTTGCAAGTAAGAAAGTCAGGAGTTAAGTTGTTTCATAATAATCCTCGATTTTAGTTTTTCAAAATCTCAATTATTAAAAACCCAAATTAATCAAATTAATTTAACTAATTGCCCAGCCCTATATACTGGTCTATGTGGGTTTTATACTTGTTCTGTGAGTGTGACTTTTTTAGCATTGATCAGTATTGATCAGATGAGTATCTAATTTCAATAGTTTTAGTAGATCAGCATTGAAAGTGTACATAAGTAATTAATATCACAGAAGGTTTGTACAGATTATAAATAGAGAGATTTATTTAACAATGTAATTTGTGAAATAAAGAAAAAAAAGAAACATGTGAATCTAGCTCTTTGTGTCCTTCTGTTTTAATAGTTTTCCTTTGGGTTTGAGGAATTTTGATTTCCTATGCTCTTCATGTAGTTTGGCTTCCTCTTGTCTCTTTGCCCAGGTCTCTATGCCTCTGTCCACCTCCGAGCTCAACATCACAATACGTCTCTGGAAAAAATAAACACTAACATGACTGACTGCACCCTGTTGTACAATAAAGTGAAGTAGGGTTGTGAAAAGTATTGAAAAACAGATACTAATTGATTCTAAACCTAGTATCAAAACGAGATACTCATTTGAGGTATTGATACTAAAAAAGAAAGTACTATGATATGACTATGTCTTATTATCATTGTGGTTTTGGAATCTGTATCGAGTATTGACTCTATTCCTTACTACTGAAATCGAGTTTGAAATTTTTAGTATCGTGACAACACTAAATTGTAGTAGCCCGAGAGTTGGAGGAAGAGGCATAACGCTGGAGTCGAGAGTCAAGACGTGAATACTCAAGACACTGTGACAGTGTTGTCCCTTAAAGTCAAGTCCAGTGTAGTGTTGTCACGGTACTAAAATTTCAAACTCAATTTCCACTATGGAATAGACTTGATACTCACTACAGGTTCCGACACCACAATGATAATAAAAAACATGATTTAGAAATTTTCAACATTAAATAATAGTAGTTTCTTTATATTAGCATTAGGTCTTCTATATCTGAGTAATCCCTCAGTTGTCCAGGTATATGTGGTCTTACATTTATTCTAATGCAGCCCAAGATCATTCTAAAGCTATTCAGGAAAGGTTCATTTCGGCGCTGCTGATGTAACTTTTTAGTATCTGCTCAAATGAGTATCTAGTTTCAATACTACAAGAATACTAATGACAACCCTAGTCCAGTCCAGCTATGCGTCCGTTATACAGAGTATTATACCTCTGATAATGTAGGCTAATAAAAAAGACTGAGCTGACAGTGTTGGGCTGGCACAGCACAGAATTGTAATTCCTCTATCACACCCACTTTTTCATAATGCTAAATGACTTCACTTACGGCTAGATCTTCCCTCTCTTGCCTTCTCCTTAGTTGACCTTTTAGTGGAGGGGCTGGTCTCCCATCTGTGGAGATAAGAGTACAAATTAATGTTTTTGTCTGTCAACACAAAATGTAAATACACACTGAGGTTTATAGCTGTCAAAGGGACAAACATTAGGAAGAATTATTTATTTCTCACCTGCAAAAGACCAGTCTGGAAGATCGGTAAAGGGTCCAAATTCAGAACCCGATCGGGAAAGTCCATTCCTAAAATAATTCAAATAGTCAACAAACTACAATTACTATATTTTTGGTGGAAAGGGAAAGTCATCCAGGACAGTATAGATACTTTGCATAGACTTAACGCTGGGGATGTTCTACATGTATCAAGTTCTGAAATCTCAAATAATTGTGAACTTACTCTTTCCTCCATTTCTGCCCAGCTTGTACGGTACATGTTGTGTTCAGCTGCCTTCCACCGTGTCTCAGTACTGAAACAACACACTTCCATTATCAGCACTTCAATAAGAGAATTACATTGCAGACACACGCTGTTGCTAGCGGCGTGATAGCCATTCACAATTTCGTGGGTTTGTGTAAGTCCTCGAACAAAACGGGAATTTCCCAAAAAAAATACCGATACTTAAATAAGTTCACACCTCATAAAAACTAAATTTAGACTGCACAAAAGCTGCATAAATACAATAAATTGATGGTAACCTTTGTCTCACCTGAACAGCACAGCGTCCTGAAGGGAGCCGCCATATTGACTGCACTGTACTCCTTTGTCCAGCAGAGGGAGCTAAACATACAGGAATTGCCTTCAGACCAGTGTCCAATCTCTCAGTATCAGTGACCAGCGAATTTAACCAACAGCAGTTGACCGTCACTATTTTTTTACTTTTAACGGAAACTTTAACCAAAATATTAAAACTAATCTTTCCTCCTAAGTCCTTAAGCATATTCTTCGCCTATGCCCTATTAAAGGGAGTTTTATATTATGCAAAACAGACTCTTGTGAGCTTTAAGTCATGTTAAAATGTTCTTACCTCAACAAAAACGTGTTTTGTTTCATTTACACAGGTTTGAGCAATCCTTTATTATTAGTCTGTCTACATCTCCAAAGCTCAAAATGCTGTTACTCTTTGTCAGAAAGCTTTTACCTTTTGTTTAGTAGATTAGAAATCTCTGAACTAATCGAAATGATTCTACTGAAGGTGTATGGAGTTTAAAAACACAGTGGAGCTCGTCCTGTGCTACCACATGGCATCGCACAAGGTGGAACAGAGTGTTTTCAGTTTGAGAGATGTGTGACATGTGTGAATGAAACAAAACAAAAGGTATGTTCGTCCAGGTATGTTTTTGATGAGGATACATTATAACAGAGATCAGACAGTGTAGTATAGACCCTTAAAGTGGCCTGTTCTATTCTTCGCCTATGCGCCCCTCCTCTGTGGATACCAGACTGCTGATTGCTTCAAACCGGTGATAAATAGGTCTAGCCCCACCACCACCACCACCACCAGCCTACTCTCTGATCTTCAATAAACTTCTGAAATTTATGGAGTGCCGCTACACTAAGCCCAGAAGAATTTTTGTGTTGGCTTTTCGGACATGTTCCCACTCGCAGCCAGCCGTGAGATAAACGCTATGGTTTGCAGAGGAGGCTGCTGTGAGACTCTGCTGAACCGCAAGACCATGAAACACTCACGGGCCGTTTCGGAAAGAGGCGGGGGCTTCAAGGCAGACAGACAGTCAGAGGGCCCACGGGGTTAACCACACTATGCCCAGTGTTTTATCAGGGCAGTTGTGTATTTCAAGTAACCGTTAACTGCCACTAAACGGCCACAGGGACTAGTCAATGGTCACTCTTGAATTAGTTTAGAAACAGTGCGGGATGTTTACTCTGTATCGTCCTTGGAGAACTCACACTCGGCGAAAAAATTCACCTGCCGCACCACAAGCCCATGTCCTTCCGCACATTCCACAGGCTGGTGGTACAATAAAATAGCGCCGTTGTCTGAGCGACCCGGGGTTGGTGGTGCTTTTGATGAACACGATCGTCCGATTGTCTAAGCCTTTCTTCGGTGATTATAAAGTGAATATCATGATATAAAATTTATCCTTTGTGACATAGCAGAAAGTATATAATTTAAGTAATTTGAAAAGTCTTTATTTATTTAAATTTGTTTGTCGCTTACTTATCAGGTCAAGTGTTTAGCTTTTAATTGTACCTCTACACAATATAAGTGTAAAATTGAACAAGTAGCCAGCCCTATTGATAAAACCATGCCTATAAAAGCATTTAAGAAATATTTATTTACAGGCCAATTCAACCACTGACATACAGATTATTACTAATTATCTATAAAACATACTGCATTTTAGCACAAGTTATCACAGGTTCCTATAATTAATTTTGAACAGGGCTGGTTTTGGCGGAGAGTGCAGTGCGTATGAATGACGAAACAGAGCAGGGCTGGGGGGGGAAAGGTGTCCCGGCGCCGCTCATAGATAAAGGGCAGAGATCAGTTGTCAAGGTAACGCTGAGGTAACGGTGATGTGTGCGCAGGCGGAAGTGCTTTCAAAATAAAACTCTTTTAGCGAAAAAAATGCACGTGTTTGATACATGGAAGTATTCTAAGTTCTCATTTCTCAACCCATGGTTTGAAAAGATACACATTCAGTCTGTTTTTTTCGTCTTGGTTCAATAAGAACAGCATGAGCAGCCGCAGAAGTGTGCTTTGAAAGGATTTATATTTTAGATTAGTTGGTCGCTGCATCATGTACCTGGTTAATATGTAACCTGGTATATCAGCGCTGTTTAGTTATGGACTTACTATTTAACTGTAAGAGAAAATGTGGCAAAAATAATTTCTAAGCAACGTGGAGTAAAATATTTTGAAAAACTCAAATCGGAAACTACCTTTTCTCAAGGCTCACTTGACCATTAGCAGAGAGAGGGGGAGGTAAGTAATTATTTAGGGGGAAGAAAGAAAGAAACAAAGTTGTCGACTGAGCAAAGCACACGGGAAGGAATTTATGAACTGAAGCTTCTCGCTTGAATCTGTCTACGGAAATCATCAAACCGAGCACTTTTTAAACATTGTTTTTGCTATCTGTAAACTTTTCCGCTACTGAGTGAGTTTCAGACCCGGGCAGGATTTGTGCTTTGGAAAACGGGAATGATCATACAACCTCCAGACGAGAGCAGACGGACCTCAGCGTCTTATTTTTCATTCAGTTAATTTCAGTATGTTTGCGTTTTCTGAACACATCTGGCTCTGAGATGAATGGCAGACGCATGGTGAGTCGACTTTTTGAACCCAAATGAATGAATATCCCTATGTACACTGGACCCACATGAAGCTGAACTCCGCTGTGACCAGCCGCTTTGTGTTTTTAAAGGACGTGCATACGGCGAGACATTCACGCCACTCTGGATAATTTTCTCAATCAAAACAACTTGAAATTGCATGTTGAAGTGGAAAACTTTACTAAAATGCAAACGTGGATCCACACGAGGGCCCACAAAGGAGGCCCTCGACGGCCATAGGTCACGGAAAGTGTCGCTTGAAGGGACTGACTGGAGATTTTCTGAACCAATGGAGTCACCAGCCCTCTACCTGTGTCCGTGTGTGTTCCATATGAGGCTAACCAAATGAGTCAGAGAGGACGTGCTCTGTATCCACCCTATCCATGTCTCTGAAGTCTTATTTATATTTTTGTATTTATTCTAAAAGTCCTTTGGCTTTGAGCACCTTTTAAGGCCAGTTTTTTAATATTGTTATACAAATCCTCATGCTGTATATGAGGAAATATTGACCTACTTTTGGACTTATTTTTGCATATAAACGGAACTTGACACAAAGTATCATTATGGACAGGCCAATAAGCAAGTTATTGACGAAACTGAAGCTAACAGACTCTGGCAGTGTGAAATTCAACAGCTCAAAGAAGAAGCATGACTCAAGCAGCAACTCAAACAACAGTAATGCCAACACTGCTGTGTCCAGTGGCAGCTCTCTGCCCCCGGCTCCCAGTGCCTCACCCTCCAGACTGGGGCAGTTTTCTCTGCCCCCTGGGACGTCCATAGACACCTCTGTCCCAGTGAGCAGAGTGCCTCCAGGAGGAGGACCAGGAGCTGGGATGGTAACCTCTCAGCTTGTGACCCCTTCACAGAGCTCTACAACCTTGGCTCCAGACACTGAACCACCACTACACCCTTCCACTCTGGCACCAGTGAGACGGCGTTCTCCACAGCAGCGGGCCTCCTGTTACCTCGGCGAAGGCGTCGATTCCCACCTGAGGCGGGAGTCTGGCCTGGGCCCCGAGTGTGACCTCTTCGGCTCCAAGGCGTCACTCAATCAGAGGCGCTACTCCCTGGAGCTGCAGCAGCTGGTCATGAGGCAGCAGTACCTGTCCCAGCCTCCTCCTCTGTCTGTGCCCCCAGCATACCCTTCCATCCCTGGGTACAGCTCATCCCCCAGGGGCCTGGGAGAGACCGGATATCTCCCTGAGCCGGAGCGACACAAGCGCTTCTCGTTGCAAGAGACGCTTTTCTACAAACGCCTGAGCACGGGCAGTGACCTCTGGGAGAGCCCCAGGCCCGCATCCCTGTCCCATCCTCCACAGCGGCCATCTGAGGTGAGCGGAGGAGGTGTGGGAGGGGGCTTCTTCTATCCTCCAGGACCAGCCCTCAGCCCCTACTCCTCTCTGAGTCTGCAAGAGTCTGTGCTGGTGAGCCCAAGGTCTAGTTTTGCGTCCAGCACAGCCAGCGGTGGTGGTGGGGGCAGCCCTATGGGCAGCCGCTGCAGTAGTAACAGAACCAGTGGCATCAGCCTGGGCTATGACTCGCGCTACTCTACCTCTGGTGGGCCTACCCCACAGCAGTCCCCTTCTGTCCCCACAGGCTCTGTGTGTGGATATGGACCCCCAGGTCGACCCGGGATGACCCCTGTAGAGGCCTGGAGTCAGTACCTGGATGCAGGGGTGCCCCCCATCGGTCAGGACAGTAGGCACTCTTACCCTCCGGCTGTGGGCAGTCCAGCTGCTGTGTGTTACCAGACTGGTGCAGAGTGGTGGGAAGAGCATCAGGTCGGGGCCCAGGGAGAGAGAGCACGCTACTCGGACCAGCCAGGGACCAGGTACCAAGAGGAGCTAACCAGGCTCCTGATCCGGGATGCAGCTCTGGAAGGGGAGGGGCTCCCAGGATCTCTGAAACTGGAGCAGTGTCCTCCTGCCATCTCCAAGCCAAGTACGACGCAGGTCTCCACTGCAGGACCAGCCAAACCCCCAGAAGATCTCAGCTCCTCAGGGCCTAGAGAGGTGACGGAGAATCGACAAGAGTACTTTGGTAAGACTTTGCACTGTCACTGTTTTATTTTACAAATACAAAATAATGTGTCTATATGATAACTTACTGGCTGCACTTAAATGTATTATAATTTGTTTTTATGAGACTTGAATAATCAATGGAAAGTCTTATTTGAAAAGTACTCATAACAACAATTAAGTAATTTTCCGATTTCAGGACTGTGGCGTCACTGTTGATGTGTCTCATGTATTTCTAACTGTCCCGAGTCAGCGGTCTGTGTTATTACTGTCCTTCTCACTGCTTGTGTCCGATCACAGGGTTCTCTCTAAATGAAAGGTTGTGATGGCTGGATGCAAGCATGGATGAACAAATTAATAGCTGAAATGGTGTATGGATGGTTGACTGGTGCTTTGGAACTTGCAGAGACATGCTGGCTCACAGCACGCACTAGCAGGCAAAAAGAGAGAAAAATGCTTAGGCGTTTGAAACTGATCAGGACAAGTTCAAGTTAACAGACAACAGCGCCCCACAGCCAGGTAAAGCCAGGAGAACGAGGATGCTCTCAATTCGTCTCATTAGGGACTTCATATGGGTTTAAACTGTAAAATTCAGTGTAAAGGCAAATTACATGTTTCGAGATAAGTGCAGCCTCAGCCTCCTCTCTGAGTCATAGCGGATCAGTGATTGGCTGCTGTGTGCGCTGTGATGTGTATATTGTTTCTTTGTGGTAGGGCGTGTTTCGGCGGCGTGACTTCAGGCCACAGTAGCGCAGTGCGTCTGTGTATTTAAGTCTGTAATACGGCTGCTGTGGCGTGTGCATGGGCGGTGTGCTATAGCCTGTTTTTCTGCTCAGGTATGCGTGCCTGGAGGGGACATACAATACTGTACTCGGATCTCCATTAGACATTAGGCTCAAACGCTATGAGCCGTGAACAGGGATGCTTCTGGTTTAAAATGAGCATCTTGATTACACTGAAAAATAATAAGAGGTTTCTTAAACGTCTTATATTAGTAAAATTGACTCTTGCGAACTTTTAGCCCTGTTAGAATGTTGTTACCGCATCAAACATGCCTGGAGTTGTGTTTTGTTTCATTCACACATGTTTGAGTAATCCTTTTTATATTAGTCTGTCTACATTCCAAAAGCTCAAAATGCTCTGTTGCACCTTGTGATGTCATGTGGTGGTAGTTCTGAAGTTAATGGCTACCTTTAACCTTTTGTTCAGTCGAGACTGGCAAGTCTAGGGCTGAAATTATCCAAATGTTTCTAGTGAAGGACGAGTGTATGGAGTTTAAAAATACGAGGGAATGCTTTCTGTATTATCACATGACATCACAAGGTGAAACCGTGTGTTTTCTGTTTGAGAGAAGAACTTGGCCTAAATGTGCAGGGTTTGTGTGTTAAACATATGTGAATGAAACAAAACACAACTCCAGGTATGTTTGTGATGAGGAAACGACATTCTAACTGATTCGAAAATCGTGTAATATAGGCCTTTTAAAAAGGTATATGTACCAAAAGAGCACAGGATTTCAAAATGGCTATCATGAGAACCTGTTAAAGTGCATTTATGCAGATTAATATGTTTTTCACATCATTACCTGGTTTGGTGGGATAGTTTGTGAAGAAAAGTAGAAAACAAGAAGTTGGATAAATAAAGAAGTACTGGTGAATTCAAAAACTATTATGACATATGTAGAGGTAATTCCATATCTGCAGCTCATGTTCAACCAGGAAGTCAAATTATGAACTTCTCCAAAATTGCCAATCTAGGAAAGACGAGCTTTTGTTTAACAAGTTCAGGGATGATAGCAATGTGTGTTCTTGTATCAACTACTGTTATGAATTGCACTTTAAACTGGTCAGGTAATTGATAGAAAATGCAAAAACTCAAAATACAAAACTATTCCAAATGTACACTGTGTAGAGGGTCCTTCACCTTGCTTGTCTCCATGGAGATGTGCCTAGAATGTTCCACAGTATTACCATAAATGTATGAATCTCCATGGAGACTTGCAAGCCAAATTAAAGGTTAGATTTGTGGAGAGACGCCCAACTCACAGTAAGAATGAAGTAAGTCATGTTTTTGAGCACTTGTGTTTGAGCACCTGTAGTTAAATAAATACAGATTGGTTTAAATTGAGTATGGTATTGAAATAAAGTATTAACATTTCCATGGAGACAAGAAGTGAGAGGACCCTCCACCAGAAAAGTTACACAGTGTACCTTTAAACTTGAGGTGTAGCAGTGACATAAAAAATGTTTTAAATGGTAAATTTTTAACTCTATACACTTTCAGTTTTGGTGTTGGTCAAAGAAGGGTGGTTCACTGTGCAAAATTCCTCTTGGTTTAAAACCCTAAAAAGTCCCTGGAAGTGTTCCCATCCCTGTTCCTTCCAAGCCTTTATTCTATATGCAGCAGCTCCGGCAGTATATTTAAGGACAACTGTGAGTCCTGCCTCTGGGGTTTGGTTTTGGGCTGCATACTGGAGGCCACTGTTCCAGAGCCTAGCAGCCAAAAAGTGAAGGAATTTTCTATCCACATGAGAAGCAACGGACACAAACTGAAATAAGTCTTTCAGAGTAAAACCAGTGCAACACTTTGTTTTTGATCTGAGAACTATTTGATTGCTAAACTGCCCATTTTACGGTATTTTCTGATGTATGTTATAATGTTGTTTCCTCATCAAACATATCTGGAATTGTATGTTTTTTTTTTTTCATTCACTCATGTTTAACTCACAAATCCTAGGCTGAGTTCTTCTCTTAAATAGACAACACTCTGTTTCACCTAGTGATGTCATGTGGTGGTGATATAGGAAGTGCTCCACTGTGTTTTAAACACCTTCACTAGAATCATTTGTATAGTTTCAGCCCTGGAATTGTCAGTCTAACGTCAAGTTGAAAACTATTGCTTCATGACATCACCTGATGGAACAAAGCATTTTGAGCTGTGTGTGTGTGTGTGTCAGTCAAACAAAATCTGTATCATTTGTATCGACTCATGATTTTAATTTGATAAGGATTTATATGGTACAACAACAGAAAGGAGAAGTTTGTGAATTGTGAGTGAGTTATCTGAAGAGTTGGTAGTTTTTAGTATTAAATTGTAAAAAGACAGATTAAACTCATGATTAAAAGGTTAAATCTGTCTTTATATAAATACATTGTTTCCTAGTACAGTACATTACATTACAGGCATAAATGGTTGTTTTTGCATGAACTCCCATGCAGGTGTAGTCTAGTGAGTGCAGTTTGGGTCAGATACATAGAGATACATAATAGTTTTGAGAGCCTTTGCCTGACCCCCTTTTTACACACATCTTTAGTTGACCAAGAATCTTTTTAGCTGACTATGGCCCTACATTTCAAGTATATAAATGACCTCCATTGATCTGAAGTCACATCCGGTGGAGTTTCCCTTTGATGACACACACACACACAAGTGGGTGAGCAAACAGGCTGGCATGGGTAACCAAGCTTTAACTGTGTGAAATACCCCACGGTGGTGCGAAAGAGAGGATTTACAAGTGTTGACACTGTGTAGAGTTGGATTTCAGACACATCCTTTTGGAATGCGTCGTAAAGCAAGTGCTAAGAGCCACTGAGCGATTACTCCAACTTAATGCTTGTTTTGTCCATTTGTGTTTTGCCTTTGTGTCTCAGGGACCTGTGTGAAGTGTGGGAAAGGAGTGTATGGAGCTGACAACGCCTGCCAAGCTCTGGAGAGTTTATACCACACTCGCTGCTTCACCTGCGTCTCATGTGGTGAGTGCTCCCAAAACACAGTAAAAACAACTACATTTATTGATACTTTTCCAGTTGGTCACTCACCTTTTTGTCTAAATAGGACCATGAACGCTTTTACTAATCAGACTCCTGAAAATGTGTTGTTTAAATACATTTAGTTTTTCTTGAATTTTCAGACAATCTTAAGTTGTTTGTTTCGTCTGTGTTTGCTAATGTGTTCATTGTGTCATTGTTCATTGTGTCACATCGTGTCATTCCGTCACATCGTGTCATTCCACCATTGAGATACATGTAGAACACCCCCAGCGTGATGTCACTGCAAAGCTTCAATAGAAATGCACTCACTGCCTTGTTCTGATGAAGCTCAAAATGACACTAAAACTGTTCAGGAAAGCTCAAATTATGTCCTGTAATTTTTTCGTTGTTTTGACAACCCTAAATTATAAACTATTTCAGAAATGGTTCTATTGAAACTCGTATTTCTGTGTTAATATAAATGGCAAGTATCTACGTTACCTCTTGCATCCCCTTTGTCTTGTTTTTTACTTTCTTAAATTATATCTACTCTGCTTGTATCTGCTGGATTTTGCAGGACGCACCTTGAGAAACAAGGACTTTTACAATGTCAACGGCTCTGTGTACTGTAAAGAGGATTACATGGTAAGTGATGAGGTCAAGGCGTTTTGTCATAGTCTCGCTCACACAGATCTGTATGGTAATCTCTCTTTTAATTACAGTTTTCAGGATTCCAGGCGGCTGCGGAGAAGTGTAGTGTGTGTGGCCATCTTATTCTCGAACAGGTGCGTGTCTCTGCATGTACACACTACTTTAGTTAGACATAAACATTAAAGGTCCTATGTTATGCAAAACTGACTCTTGTGAGCTTTAAGACATGTTAGAATGTTGTTACCGCTTATGTTTTGTTTTATTCACACATGTTTAGTAATCCTTTATTTTTACTCTGTCTACATCATGTTAACAGCTACAGCTTTACCTTTAGTTCAGTAGAGATGGGGAAATTCCAGGGCTGAAATTATCCAGATGATTCTAGTGAAGGTGTATGACGTTTAAAAACACAGTGGAGCCCTTCCTGTACTACCACGTGGCATCACAAACAGGGAACAGAGTTATTTCAGTTTGAGAGAAGAACTCATCAGGGTTTGTGTGTTAAACATGTGTGAATGAAACAAAACACAGCTCCAGGTCTGTTTGTGATGAGGAAACTACATTATAACATAGATACGACAATAGCATAAGGTGGGGCCTTTAATTAGTAGGGCTGTAGTCAACTAAAACATACCCTGATGATCAATTAGCTGACTAAAAAGGGGAGTGGCAAAAGATCTTAAAACTTTTCAGTGTCTATGACCCAAACTGCACACAAAAAATGCATAGGAGTTTATGCAAAATTTATTTAAACAGATAGTACTATGAAACAGTATTTGTAAAAGTATAGTATATGTAAAAAAGCAGATTAAACTCATGATTCACAAATGTTCAGCTAGCTCACTCCATACCCCTTTCTGTTTTTGTACATATAAATCCTTCTAAAGATCTAAAGAAAATAATTGGTTGACGAATACAAATTTTGATTGACTAAAGCCATCATAAGACACTAATTGACTAAGCAACTAAAGGCCTACAGCCCTTATTTGGGGACTCAGGAGCACATACTTTCTGTTTCCCAGCGTTTCAAGAATTCCCACTGGAGAGAATTGACATGGTCGACTTGACTGCTCTTTGGTTTCCCACGACAGATTTTTACTGGAATGTTTGTCTCAGATTTATATAAAGCTCTACACTGCATTTGCAGAAATAAGCAGAACAGATAAGAACAGAAGAGGTTGTCAGAATTAATTTGTGATGATGATGATTATGAAGCATCGCGCATCACTTTTATATAGCGCTTTTCTGGACACTCACAGATGCTTTACAGATCATTATTCATTCACTCCACACTTAGTGGTGATAAGCTACTATTGTAACCACAGCTGCCCTGGGGCAGACTGACGGCAGCGAGGCTGCTAATCTTCGCCATTGGCCCCTCCAACCACCACCATCACAAATGCAATTTCACACTAGGCAATGTGGGTGAAGTGCCTTGCCTAAGGACACAGTAATGTTTTTTTTGCGACTGGCGCCCCACTGTGGCACCTGATTTTCCCAGCGGTCTCCCATCCAAGTACTAATCAGGTCCAGCCCTGCTTAGCTTCTGAGATCTGACGGGATCAGGCTTTGACAAGCCGGTGTGGCCACAATTGAATGTTTGCTATGATTTTACTGGTCCTATATTACACAAAATTGATTCTTGTGAGCTTTAAGACACATTATAATGTTGTTTCCTCATCACAAACATACCTGGAGTTGTCTTTTGTTTCATTCACATATGTTTGGAGATATAGACTAATAATAAAGCATTACTCAAAGCTCAAAATGCTCTGTTCCACCTTGTGATGTCATGTAGTGGTAGTTTTCAAGGTAATGGCTACCTTTTCCTTTTTGTTTAGTTGAGATTGAAGGTGTATGGAGTTTAAGAACATAGTGGAGCCCTTCCTCCAATACCACATGACATCACAAGGTGGAACAGAGCATTTTTGTTGTTTGGAGAGAAGAACCTAAATAGAAGAGCCTAAATATGCAAGGTTTGTGTGCTAAACATGAGTGAATGAAACAAAACACAACTCCAGGTATGTTTTTGAGTAGGAAACATTATAACACAGATCAGAAAATAGTGTAATATGGGCTCTTTTAATGCATTTTTGTCATGTTAATTGAATATCCTAGAAATGAACACAACAGCCAAGTCTTTATCTAAATGCTAATCTCTGTGTTTGGTCTCAGATCCTGCAGGCTGTTGGGAATTCATACCATCCAGGTTGTTTCCGTTGTGTGGTTTGCTCCAAGGCTCTGGACGGCGTTCCTTTCACTGTGGATCAACACAGCAACATCTACTGTGTGGCAGATTACAACAAGTAAGGCTTCAGTGTTTCCCACATAATGAGATTAAATAATGCAAATAGAAATAAGATTATGGGGGTAATTTAAATCTATTTATGGAGTTTAAATTTCATTTACTACACTAGTGTTTACTTGTTTAGTATTTTTTGAAAATGTGACTTATTCTCATTTTTTGCAGGACTTTTGCTCCTAAATGTGCTGCCTGTTTACAGCCCATCCTGCCCTCTGAGGTTAGTGCGTGTGTTTGTTTTTTGTCTTTAGTTTCTGTCACTTCATCAGGCTAGTGTTTCTTAAATAGTTCCTAAATGCTCTGGATGAATCACATTTCGTGGAAGTACATAAACCTTTGCCTTGGATAAAAATGTGTTTTGTTATTGTCACAGGGCAGCGAAGAGATCCTCAGGGTTGTGTCTATGAACAAGGACTATCACTTTGAGTGTTACCACTGTGAGGTGAGCGCCAAAGTAATGAACCTAAAGCAGAGAAAATATTCAGTGAAATTGAGGGCCCATGTGGTAGTCAGTCAGGGGAGCCCTGTTTTGTTTTTTTGGGGGGAAAGCTCAACTATAAGTTTAGAAGATCATTTCCTAATTTATTTCCATATTGACCTGTATATCAAGTCTTTACAAAGCATGATCTATGGGGTAACTAAAATGCCAATGAATTAAAGGATCAAATTATATCTAATAAATTAAAATATAGTACATTGTTTGTCGTTTCCAGTGGAGAACAGGTTTGAGCCATAGTGGTCCATGGGTGTGTGTGTATACTAGTCTATCTGGTCTTATACTTCTGATACAGCTCAAGATCAGTTTATTTTGCACTTGTATATGAATGCATAAAATTTTACATTATAGCTGTGCATTACTTTAAAAATTCAATCCATTTTAAGCTATACAGGAAAGGTTCATTTCTGTCTGGTTGACTTATACTTGCTCAAATTAGGATCTAAGTTTAGTATCTAATTTTCAATACTTTCGCCAACCGTAGTATTTGAACATTTCAAACTATTTTTAAAATGACTCAGACTTGCTTGGTGACTGTTTGACCGTTGCCTACAGCCCCATGAGCTTACTTCCTGTTTGCTCTTCTTCTGTAGGAGTGTGGAAAGCAACTCTCAGATAAACCTGGATCTCAGTGCTTCCCGCTGGACTCTCATCTGTTGTGTCACTCCTGTCACATGAGCCGAGTGTGTGCCTCTCAAAACATTCCCACTCACAATGCACACTGAACGCCTGTGATGTGTCTAAGCTGGTCTTAACATTTCAATGTAAAAAGTTGTAGTGAAAACAAGACAACTTTCAAACTGCTGTCAGGACATTTCACCAGCCCCGAGGACAGATCTGCCTGCTGTAATTCTTCATGTGTTACTGTACCATTTAAAGGGAATGGGAACGAAACTACTGTCCATTAAGGCCCAACCCAGATGTGTGGGTTTGCTGTAGAAGAACAAGGGATTTTGTTGTGTATATACGTATTATTAGCAAGACTTTTGCACTTAAATCTGACTTAATTGTAACGATGATTATGTAAATTCAAACATGGGAGAAAATGTCACTGTAATTTCTGTATGTAGTAATAAATGTGTCTCCATGTACAAAACTGATACAAAAACTACCACCTTTGATAACCATTTTCATTTATTCATTTAAATTCTCAGTACATTCAGCACCTAAAACAAAATTCAACTAAAAGCAAAATTAAAAATATTAAAACTTTAACCATTACTCTTATTTGACAAACTTTTTAACTTGTGTTCTATATGATTGGGGAAAAAATGTATTTTTATTTTCTAAAGAGACACAACAGGCTATTAACCTCACTGAAAACAGTACACCCTTCAACTGGAAAGGAAACTCATACTCTACAAAAGTAATGATGGAGTTTTACGTTGACTAGGGCTGAAATGAGACAATGCCTGAGTACAACGCTATCTTTGCCTCAAAAGCATGATTAACAAAAAAAAAATCAGTTTGGTGTAAAAGAAATCTCAGTGCTGAAGAACATTAAAAACTAATGTAATACATAAATGTACAGAGTCGCAAAGAGGAAGTGTGCGCCCACAGAACTAAAATAGTCGAGCTTTAAAACCACTGTGGGAAAATGAAAGAGCCTCTGGACTGAAGAAAAAACAATGACACAGGAGGACCAGTGCCCCCTACAGGACAGAGACGGTACGCTGCAGCAGGAAGACGAAGGAGCCACTAGGAGTTATGAATCAAAACCACGTTGAAGGAATCTCTATGAGGTGACGTAAGGTGTGTGTGGAAGACCATACCAGCTTTGAAATGGACCAGAGAGCGCAAGGTGGTGGAGCCCCATCAGCTCAGATTAACAGTCTCCTTACACCTCCACCCGTCTGCTCTGAAGCTGCCTGTGCCAGCTCCCTTCAGCGTCGCCGGTCCCTGGGGTTGCTGCGGCTACGGGATCGTCGTGGATTTCCTGCGGAGAGACGCCTGGGCCCACGAGCACTGTCTCTCCTCCGTTCCCCCTCCCGGCCTCGCTCCCCCTCAGACACTCGGCGAGCTGTACCCCCACCACCACCAGCTCCGCCCTCCTTCTCACGAGCCTTCAGTCGCTCCCTCTTCTCCTCCTCTCGCTTCTTGTCCTCCTCGTCCATCTCTTTGCGTATTCGTTCTCGTTCTTTTTTGCGCTCTGTGCGGGCCAGAACTCGCTGTGCTGCCTGTTGAAGGTATGACAGAAAACTTGAGACATAAACACAAAAAGGATCATGTACAACTATTAAACAACCTTATTTGAGCAATGTTTTGTTACTAAACTGTGTATATGGCGTTAAGAGCATCATCTACTGTTCATAATCATTTTTTGGCAACTTTAGTGCAAACTAGGTACATTTCTGGTCAAAAACAACTAAATCTAAGTTTGTGCTGCTCTCAGTGGCCTTTATTTCCAGTAGTGGGTGACATCACTCAGGACTGCCCTGATTAAAGCCAGGTATTTCTGATTACAAACACCTGGCTGCCGTGGCGAAGTTTGAAGTGTGGAGACCAATCACACTGTTCCTTGAAACTCTAGACCCCATCCCTCCTCTTAATCTTAGTTCTTCAAGTACTTTCCAGTTTAGCAGCTCTATTTGAAATGTGGTTGTGAGCGGAGTTCAAGTGTTCTGTACCACTTAAATTCTTTAAAACAAGGCCTGCGATATGCCACCCACTAATCAATTCCATATATATTTGGCTTTTGGATTCTTTATGGTAGTGGTTATGGTTTCTTATGTGATGCACAAGTTGATTCACAAGGGCACTGCAAAATGGCAAATTACTAAATTAAATGACTCAATTGGTGAAATATGGCGCTCTGGTTGAGGATGTAAAAATATAAGCGCAGTTCAAGGAGACTGCACTAGTTAACTGGACCACACATCCTGGAGCCTATGAACTGAGTCATCTCTATGTAAATGCCCGAGTGATGACTGTCTTTAATGACCGACAGACTCAATCTACAAAAGGAGGTCAGTCCAGATCACAACATTTTTTATATGAGGTTTTGCTTTTTTCCATTTTTCAGGGAATGGTGAATATGTGGGGGGAGAAATATTGATACTTTGCTGCTGATGTCATTAAATGTTCCTGGGGGTGTAGTGCTAACTGTAGGCTCTGCTCAGTCTGAGGCTTTATTAGACTTCAATCTGTGCTTTATTTTAACACAATCCAATGATAAAGAACTTAGCTGGAACTACAACAGGTGAGCTGATTTTTACTGTTAAACAAGTCTCTCACACATACAATTAAAGTCACAAGTTAGCTAGCATTAGCCAACAGTTTTTCAGTTAGTCACACTGACCATTTTTGTTGAAAATCAAACACAAACAGGATCGTGAACATTGGTCACAGGCTTCTGAAAATGTGTTGAGTTTTTTATCTTAACTTTTTTGACAGCATTTGCTAAGGTGTGTATTGTGTCATCATGGCAACTCCTAAGCATCACCACATTAGAGAGACATGTAGAACACCCCCAGCGTGATGTCACTACAAAGTATGAAATCAAATGGATCAACAGTCCAAACAAAACAAACCTGTTCTTCAGTCAGAGGGAGCCAGTATATACATGGAGCAGCTTTGGTTTTCAAGAACAAGTCATCAAGAAGTTTGGCTGGAGGCTCATCTCCCTTCTCTGTAAAAAGACACACAGTTTAAAAGTTAAATCCAGTTATGCAACAGTTAATCGGCTACATGGTGACTTATGAGCATATGTTTTATTTTAAATCTGTTTCTGAAACTATATAAACTGTTAAGTTATTAAAGCATTTTGGAGAATCTTGCGTTTTAAATGTGCTTTTAAGACTTTAAAACAACCATGTTATGAGTTGTTGTTACTGCATCGCTGCTTAGCCTCTGCAATGCCTTAATATTTTACATTTTCTGTAAGTCTATCGAAGAAATTAATGGGAAATTTACTTCCAAAGCTGAAGCGGGCAGTCACAGTACAAATACTAAGCCCATGGTATAGTCTCACCTTTCTTATCAGATTTCCTCTCCTTGCTCTTGGCGCGCTCTCGTCTCCGGCGGTCTCGTTCTCTGGACCTGGATCGTCGTGCGTCCTCCCCTGGTCGAGCGAACTCCCTGATCTTATCGCGGTCCCACTCTCTCTCCCCCCTTGCACGCTCTCGCCGCTCCATCTCCCGCTCACGCTCTGCCCACAGGTCCCGGACCACGCCCAGCCCTCTGTCCCGGTCGCGCTCCCGGTCTCGGTCTCGGTCCCGGTCCCGGTCTCGTTCTGGCATGAGAGGGGGCAGTCTGTTCGGGTGAGGTCCACTGGGCGCTGGAATGCTGTGGTCTGGTTCCTTTTTGACTTTTAGGATGCCTTTGTGGAAGTCCAACTGAGACAAAAACATTAAGATACGCACTAGACTCAATAAGTGTATCCCAAGCACATTTCTGTAAAATATAAATTACTGTAATATATTACTAGAGTGTTATGTGACTGAGAATGGTGAGGCTATGGAGCTCAACAGTGAAACAGTGAATACGACCTAGAACAAGACTTAAAACAACTGCACTATGGATATTAGTTACCACGTAGCTGCTTAGCCTCCGTGATGTATTTAAACTCATAATATATATATATATTTTTATATTCAGTCATTGTTGAGCTGCACAGGAGAGAATTTAAGCTAATCAAAACCAGGCCACAGATGGACACAACCAAGTTGTAATGGCGAACAAAAATTGACTAGTCATTAATTGTATTGTATTCTAATATGAATGTATCCATGTTGAACTAATGTGCCAAAAACAATAGTAAAAATATGGATAGGCTAATATTGTACGTTTATAACTGCATAAAGACGTCATGTACAATACCTCATCCTGCTCACTGAAGTCCACACTGAGGACTTTGGGATTGCTCTGAGGCCATTTTACTCCATGAAGGGCATTTCTGGTAGAAACCGCTTCCTCTTCTGTAGAGTACTGAAATAAACATAGGAAAAACATTTGTCATGGAGCCCAAAATACTCTTATTAGAAACATACAAGAAAACAACAGACATACAAACATCAGACTTACTGTGACATAGCAGTGAGATTTGATCTTATCGATCCAGAAGCCATCCTCCACCACGCTCCCAGTTTGGCTTAGCAGCTCTTTAAGTTGACCCACTGTGAAGGGCCGAACCTACACAAGAGAGTACCAGAGTTAGGGTTGTAACCCTATGTATATGATGATAAAATCTGAATCGTGATCTCATCTATGTGCCAATATGGTCTTTTTTTCATAAAGTCAGATTGTGATTCAGTGCTCATCAGATTAATGCACCTCTATGCTCAGACACTTTTCCCAAAGTTGGTCAACCTCACCAATGCTCTGAGTGCTCAGAGTTCTCTCAGATTGTTCTGATTATTGTTCAGATTACTTTATTTTATAATGTGTTTAAAATTGTGATCTGACTCAAAGAAAATTGTGATTTTTTTGGCATATAGCTAGTACACAAACTCACTAAATTGGTCACATGGATGATCTTGGAAACTTTTCCTCGTGGGGGTGATGGTTGTCTGTTTGTGCGGATGGGGTCATCGATCGTGACAGACACCCCTGACTTCTGCTGACTGATAGACCGCCGTACCAGGGTGTCACTAGGAGAAACTATAGAGGAAAAAAAGACAACTTTATGGTAAGATTATACAATGAACTTAAAGGTCCTATATTTAACAAAATTGACTCTTGAGCTTGTTAAAATGTGGTTACCTCATCAAAAACATACATGTTTCATTCATACATGTTTGAGTAATCCTTTATTATTAGTCTGTCTACATCTCAAAAGCTCAAAATGCTCTATTCTAACTTGTGATGTCATCTAGTGGTAGTTTTCATGTTAACAGCTACCGTATACATTTTGTTTAGGAGAAATCGGAAATTCCAAGGCTGAACATATTCCAAATGAATCTAGTGAAGGTGCATGGCATTTAAAAGCACAGCTGAGCACTTCCTATATTAATACATGACATCACAAGATGGAACAGAGTGTTTTAAATTTCAAGAAGACACACAAGACAACTCCAAGTATGCTTTTGATGAGTAAACAACATTATAACATGATATGTGAATATGAATATGATAAGAGTAACACTGCACCTTTCTTGGCCTCTCCAGGTTTGGGGGATGTTGCAGACTCTGTTGGCTCCTCGGATACACTACTCTTTCGTCGGTCTTTGGAAACTCTGAGGGGCTTTTCTTGATCCGTTTTTTCTCCTTCAGCCTCTTCATTGTCTCCATTCTTTTGACTATCACTTGAAACTACCTGCAGATGAACAAAATGGGATCACGCATGAAAATGTATTTGAGTGGGGTTGTCAAATGTATCGAAAATCATATCACTAATTGATACTAAAACTAGATACTCATTTAAAAATCACATTCACAGGACAGAGATGAACCTTTCCTGAATAGCTTTAAAATTATTTTGAGCTGTATCAGAACAAGTATAAGAGCACATAGAGAGGTATACGCACATGGACCACTATGGAAGCTGCCCGGACCACTGAAGGATTACACAGATACTGATACTTTGCAGCTGATGTCACCAACATTCCCTGGGGATGTGATGCCAACTGTAAGAACTGCTCTATTTGAGGTTTGTTAGACTATAATATACAAGTTTGATTTTAACACATTCTGATCGGAAAGAACAGATTTAGTTGGAATTACAGCAGGTGAGCTGATTTGTGCTGTTAAAAACAGGTCTCTCTAAAATAACATTACAATCACAAGCAAGTTAGTCACTCTCGCTGTTTTTGTTGAAAATAAAAGATGTGTTGTTTGAATGCATTTTGTATTTTTTCTTGAATTATCAGACAATCTTAAAACTTATTTGACAGCGTTTGCTAATGTGTCTCCATGGTAACTAATGTGTCTCCATGGTAACTAATGGAACATTTTACTAATACCCATACATGTAGAACAACCCCAGCATATCAATAACCCCATGTGGTAATATAAAAGAAAATATTATTTAATGTTGAAAATATTACTGTCTAATAAAGAGTTTTTTTTTATTATTGTGGCATCAGAATCTGTATTGAGTATTGAATCTTTCCTAGTATCAAAATTGAGTTTGAAATTTTAGTATCGTGACAACACTATTTTTAGATATAAGGATGTATATGGAGGCAGTTTTCTTGCCTGTGTGACTGTGCGTTGGATCTTCAGGCCATTGTCCTGGTCGTCATGGGCGCTGTCCATTGTGTCTTCATCTCCAGAATACTGAAGCTCCTCTGCAGGAAGGTCCACCACAGCCTCCTGGTTCACTTTGATATCAGGGATCAAGGACTGAATGGAGACACACATATACATATAAATATATTACCGTTTTAAAGAAAGACAAATAAAATACCACCAACAGTACTTTTTTTCAGCACCATATAATGTATGGAGAAATTATATTACAGTGAAACCATTAATAAATTTTTCCTTTTGTGCCCTGACATCCTTATCCTCCATATATTCCAAAGTCTCCTCTGTGTTTCTGTGATACCTTGAGAGAGTCTGTGGTGATGCTGATGGAGGGCTTCTTGGCAGTGGCCGCTGTGCTGGATCCCCATCGCCTCTTCCTTCCTGCATTTGCCGCTTCAGTCTCCCCCGCTCCTCGTTCAGCACTGGCTGGAGACATCTTGTTGCCTACAGTTCAACCAGAGACATAATTACAATACAAAAGTTTCTGTTACACTTTTTAAAAGTAGCCACCCTCCTTCCATGTATATAAATGCAAATATGAGGCAGGTTAATGGATGTTTAATCTGTGGTGACAAACTATTGCCCTACAGAACAAGTACTGCAGATGGATGGGCATATTAGATGTACAGTTGTCTTCAATGCGCCTGAAGAGGAATTAAAATCAGCGTAACTTACTAGTCAGGGAGATCTTGCGAGCAGCAAAAGCCTTCGGAGTTGTGCTCTGGAAACAGAGAAAGACAGAGAGAACATACAGAAACCCCACGGGTGCGGGGCAAGATCAGAGCCTGAAGTTGCACACATTAGCACAGATACGAGTGAAGCAGGAACAGTGGAGGAGGGAGGGGCAGGGGAGTAACAAGAGCCCAGCAGGTTCCTATTGAACCATATTAACCTAACATTTACTGGTCGATAAGACTCTCCAGACACATTTCCGCCTTCCACCTCTGCTCAAAGGAGCCCAGATTACTGAGCTGCTTCTTTCTCTGGGCTAGTTACATACAACAGCAGCTTTACTCACAGTCAAGACATCAAAGAGCTAAAAGGAAGCTCTGCAAGTGTGTTGTTAGCAGAAATATCTATATGTTTTGGGCTTTTATTTTTCCACTTTGAATCCAAATCCAGAAAAATGGAAACAAAGCAACTTAACGGGACAGTGCTCCAGGAGTAGCACTATGAGCTGATGTGTTCAAACTTAGACTAAGCAATGGTTTTATTTATAACTCTGTCACCTTTTACATGAATGGCCTCAGCTAATGAGCATTGTTCATTGATGATGCATAAACATGAGGCTCCATGGCTGGATGCTAGTTCAATAGTAAATCCAGACTGGTTCCTTAAGCATGTGCATGTCTGTGCAAAAGCAGTTTTTTGAAATACATATTACAAGTTTGACCAAGTCTATGTGGCACACGTGTCTATTCACAATATTATGTGCTATGCATTATTTATGTTTTATTTGTCATGTGATATGTTTGAGCACAATCGATGAGCAGAGGTGAAAAGCCTCAATGTATGTCCTGAGATCCAAGTATTTAGCATTATTCATGTTTCAAAATCAATCATTTACATTTCTATAAACCCAAATTGTACGACAAAGTTAGACATGAAACATTTTAAAACTGCAAAGGGGACTTTAGAATATATGAAAGTTGTTCACAGTATTATTGTATTTAAATGTATATTATAGGAATAAGTCATATCCTGGTACCATTTAACACCTGATTCCTTACTGGCTCGACTATGGCCCACCGCACGTCATTGTGCACTGTATCTAGGCAACATGGATCCAATCAGTCAAGGCAGAGGAATGGGCGGGGCTTGGTTTGAGTGTGTAGAATGGTCAGCAGACAGGAACTGATCTCTTGATTTGGCTTTTTTCAGCAGGGGGTCAGCATTTCTCATTCACTGTTGATCTAAGAGTCTCTTTCAAGTCTTTATGGAAAGCATGTGTACACTTCCATGACCGCAAACTCCAGTTAATGTCCAGATGTTAACAGTTCTAGTGTCCAAACATGTAACAGCATAGGCCTGGGTGAGTTCTTTTCAACAAAGTAAAACAATCCATGAGAAATTGTTTTCTTGTGATCCAATAAAACCAGAAAATATAAGCTCAGGCATTGTGGCTGGCGTTAAAAAAAAATTATATGCAGAGGCAGATTGAATTAGAATCAGCAAAAAAGTTCATCTTGACATGTCCATTGGATGAAAAATCATTTTCTGTGGCAAAGAGTCCAAGTTTGTAATAGTGCCTCCAATCACTGCAACATTGAATCCAGTGTTACCTTCACAAAATGAGGCCAGCTTTTTAATCGAGCCCAGTTCAGCTAATTACAGTTTTTTTATGCGTCCAGTTTCTTATGAATATAGTCCACTCTGATCCAATGGAATTTATGAAGATTGTCCTTGTTGTCCTTACTCCATCACACCTAGAGAGGGCAGCAATGCTTTACAGGAAGGAAAGTTCCAGAATGAGGATGTGGGCCTTTGATAGACATGTTCTGAGTTTAGACATAGTTCAGTTCAGAAAAGGCAAAGATGGCTTCCGCGGATAGTGTTGGTTTCCATGGCAACTGTGCGCTGCTGCAGTTGCCATGGCGGCCCCTGTAGCTGCTGACACTGGTGTGATGAGAGCTGCACATCCTGCTGGTTCAGCGTTTCTCAAACAGGCCTAAACTCAGGTACCAGCGCTGCATTCGGGCAAAGCGAGACAGGACTTGTAGGAGTAGGAAGAGGAGTGGAGGAGGTGATCGTGTTGGTGGTGATGGTAGAAGTAGTACGCAGCAGGTACCATTAGGGGCAATGGAAGAGGCATGGGCACCTTCATAACAAAGCAATCAGTGGGGTTTTAAACAGCAGTCACACCATAAAATATATAGTGAAAGGTGTTCATGAGGGGATACAAAAGCCAGAGGAGGATAGGGATAAAGAAGGCAGATAGTGAACAAGACAAAGTGAATTCAAAGAGTATACAAATGAACAGAAACAGCCCTCCATGTGGTGTGAGGGTGCATTTCTCATGCAAACTGTAAAGAAAAACGTATCATGCACACACAGTACATTCTGCAGCCTCAGAGCTCTAACAGGTAACAGATTCTACAGGTCCCACACCAGTGGGACCACATTCTAGCACAGTGCATACGTAACCCGAACCTAGAGATGTATTAAGTATGTGGATCAATTTAGAAGAAAAATGGGACTAGCTGGGTAGTCTTTCACAAATTGGCTAGGGAAAAATTCTAATGCTGTGCCCTAAGCATTTGCAATAAATCCTTAGTAGAAAAAAACATATTAGTGATTGATTTGCAAGTCAACTGAAGCAGCATTAATTTAACATCCCCTTGTGTCTGAGTAGGCCCACACAGCATGCACTCCAGTCAACACAATTTAAAATCCAAAATTTCACAGGGCTGCAGTCCCTCATCTTTCCTTCTACCAGATGTAGTACCTAAAAAAACTTGTTTTATTTTGTTATTTAATTTTCCAACCACTTTATGTGCCATTATATTTAGTCCAAGTTTAACTTATCTTGAAGAACATTTGGCTTTAAATGTCTGATTAAAATGATTCAGTCTATCAGTTGGGGGCATGAAAAAAATGGATGTCACCAAACTCTGGTCTAGCGTCCCAGAGGTGTGACCTGCGCTGAGTACACTGGACGTCATTGCATTGGCAGATATGAGCCGGCTGTGGAAAAACTCCCAGTACAACAGGATCTTATTTGTAGTACAGTACCTGCCGAAGTGCAATGGAGCAGTTGTACAGGCAGTGAAATTTGGGTGTTGTTCAACAACCACAAGCAACATCAGCACTCAACATCACTCCACACAGCCAAAACAGATATATGTACGAAATGAACTGACACTAACTATTACTTTAGTATAATGTTTAAAAAAAACAGTTCAGTTAAATGTCTCGAGGTCCCAGTTGCAACACAACCCAAACACCTGCAACACTGTCCTATATTTTATATCTTTATAAATAAATTGACATATTATTTTCAGATGAATGAAATATAATTATGAGCCAATCTTGAGACACAAAACCATGTAAAGAAGTTCTTATTTAGTATGGTTTGGTGTATAATGTTTGGGCTGTGTTGGTTTTTGATTCCTCTATGGGTTAAGTGTGAAGAACATGCAGAGATGTACAGGAGGAGGACACAGGTTAGTGTGACAGACTGGACAAATACCTGAACATCCCACTCCCTCAGTGAGCTTACCTCCTCCACAGGACCCTCACTGTTCTCTGGCTCTGCCCCAGACGCCGCTGGCAAAGCCATGGAACTCTCAGAGTCTGGCTCCTCTTCAGTGACAGCCGCTGCACTGGGCTCCGACACCTCACTACAGAACAAAGCAAAACATGGATAAGCATATTTTCATCAGTTCGGGCATCTGGTTTAATGAATCCATTGCCAAGTATTTATGGAAAATAAGGACCATCCACAATGAGTGTGATGTGCAGAACAAGCAAAGACAGGAGGACAGTGAAAGGCCTGTGATCTGGGTCACTCTTACTATAAATACCTCAGAAGAGAACTGACACCTAGGGTCACCCACAGTCCATCTTGTCATGTTTATAATAGCTGATTACACATGTGTCTCATCCATGATGTTGATGGAGATCATATAAACCATTCTTCTCATTTGATTACTGTAATATTTCAAAAAGTGAAATGCCCACAAGCTAGTAGTGCTACAAGCAGTTAGCTATAACAATGTACCTGTTACAATGGCAAAAACCGTAAAAGTGATCCAGCTCTAGACTACCATTAGTGGAGGTTCAGTACAGTAAATTGAAATGAGGCAGGATTGCAACCTCTCTTTAAGATTTAAAAATGGGCAAACAGGTCTCAACTCTGCATCACCTTTCTTGCCCTTGATGTGGGGGATAAGGTCTGGCTAGTTGTACCAAAGACGCACCTTGATAGTGAGCTAAATACGAATGTTTGAGCATTCTCGCTTGTATGCAAATTAAAGAGTGAACAACATCAGTCAATATAATTACGTGTCTGCATAATATTTATGTTAGAAGCTAATTCAATTTATTAAGCTCTGATTTTACACTTGAAATCAAGTAAAACAACAAACATTCACAAAGCAAAAGAAATGTCTCCCACTCACTCCCAGGGGACATGAATGATATCACAGCATAAGGGCCCATTCACACTGACTGTACAACTAACAGATGTCTGGTTTAATGATCTCCCCTGACAACCAAGAGATCATTACCAGCTACAGCCAGACACATAACCTAAGAATACAATTTACTGCATTTTCACTAATCATCACTGGGAGATTATGAATAAAATACCTGCAGGTCTACAACAGTCTGAATCATTTTTAGACATCTGTGTGAAAGCCAAAGTCAGTCCTCCAGTCTTTTACACAGATTATTAACATTATGGGTGAAATAGTGGCAAATTAGACCATTTACCAGGAACTAGTAAGATTCCTTCCCCCGAAAATTCTTGTCTGCTGTTGCACCCAACAAAAGGCTCCTCTCGCGCACCTCACATGGACGAGCATGTAACGCTCTCGCAATCAGAACATAGCATAATGTTATGTTATATGGAGATACAGCCAACCAATTCATGGATAATGTACATGCAGCTGCCATCTTGGTATGTAACGTCGAGCAACACCGGCGAACGCAAGCCAGTTGATTTTAGGAAAACTAGAGGCAGATACTTGAAGGCTTGTGCCGCCTTCTGGTTCATTCTTACCCGTTTTTGTTGCCCTCAGACAGCATAACGCCCAGGGTAAAAGGAAACCACGCAGGGAAAAGGACTCCTCTTCACGACAATGACTCTGGATAATTGTGGGTTAAAATCGGGAACGCGGAATAAAAAAACCGGTCACGTTTGTGTCTACTGCTGATTCGCGTACACTGCGTCGGTATCAGGGATGCAACGCATGCATGACGGCCATGTTGGCTTGCAGAGACCGGAGTCACGTTCGCTACAGTGAGAAACCAGTTCCGCGCAGTTATTTCACTATAAAAGCACGCTCACGTGAACAGTTATGACGTCACGAAAAATATCCTACGTTGGTTTTTGTGTTAAACACTGAAATTCGAGTTTCTAAATCAGTAAAAACGTAGTAATTGCCTGTTCTTTAAGCAATAGGCTTTTAGATTTCATAATTTATAGGTTAGTAATAATAAAGTAGAAAACTCTAATACAAACTTATATATTTGACAGACTTGTCAAATTTATGCAATAGTGATATCTCTGATATCTCTCAATGTCATACAGATGAGTATCAGTCTGATCCTCACTTCCTCCTGTCTCAAGCCCAGCAACACGTGATCGTCCAATCCGATGTTTCTTTTTTTTTTTTACGCAATGCATGTGCAACAAAGGATCTCACTGGTCACATAAAATTTACAAATAAAATGTATTTTCTCTCACCTCAGATTAAATTAACATAGTTTAATGGTTCGCTCAGCAATTCTGCAGAAGTATGCAACGTTTTCAGTTCTCTGATATATTTTTTTTCCTTTTATTTTTCCAATATGGACGACCATGTGTGCCCCCAATTGGCTAATCCACTTGTCAATCACGTCCATCTGAAAACAGTGACCAGACTCACATCTTCATAAAGTATTGAAGAAGTGTGGACTCTGGATCCCAGGCAATCAATAGTTATGATTAGACTAATAAAAATAAATTAACACCTTAATTTTGTTAATTAATAATTACACTGTCAGAAAAATGTGTTTCTTTCGCGTAAATTGTCCCTGCATTTTGGATGTATTTTTCTAAAATGATTACACAGATAGAGGTAATATTCTGTTTTCAAACTCAGCACTACATGTATTTTTGTACCTTTCGTCTTAAACTTTTTTTTTCCACAAAGTGACACTTAACTGATAAAACCATGATAAATATTTACCACAGGCACTATCCCACCAAACAAGTCATAATCTGAAAAATATGAAAACCTTTGATATGTGTGTGTGTTAAAGTATATTTAGAATCTATCTGGCCCTCTGCAAGACCAAGGGAGGACGTGCAAACTGACAGAAAAAACTCACAGTCCAGGAATCAAACCAACATCAACATGGCAGGAGTGCAAACAGTCCATGGTCACCAAAGCATTTTGGGAATAATATGCAACACAACTCTTCATGTTTGTAAATCATTATTACAAGCAGTACCAATTTGAACTTTGCTTTGTGTAAACATATTTACTTACCTCTTCCAGAGGTGTTTTTCAGACTGTGCAAACTCATCATTCCTTTGTCGCTGGTGTGTCTCCTGTGCTCAGAAATGTGATTACTTTATTAGAAACTCATTTACAATAGTGCAGAAAAGTCACGTCTATATAACTTAGTTACACACCTTTTGCTGCCTGGTTGGTTTGTTCATTATTTCAGGCGATGAGCGTGAAGACGAGTCAGAATCCGATGATGAATCAGAATCTTGAGCTTCAGGGGTGACTTTAGCAGAGCTGATGTCTGGTTCCCCCTGCCTTCTTGACAAATAGAAACCCTCCCCTTCATTTTTCTCATCATCATTTTTTCCCTTTTCTTCTACTCCTTTTCTCTTTTCTGTGCCTTCTTGTTCTTTTTTACGATCCAGCCTGTGCACTGAGGGTTTACTGACAGCCACAGTGGGGGGCTGTGACTCCTCCCCTGACATATCAGCAGCTGAGGTGGACTGTGTCTCATCTAGTGCCTGCTCTGACTCCATCTTATGCACCAGCAGAGACAAGGGCCCAGGGCGGCGCTGGGCAGGAGGCTCAGGGCTACTGGACTGTGAGCTGGTGTCAGAGTCCTGCCTTTGCATAGCAGCCGATGGAAGAGCGCCCCCCTTTGACCTTTCTCCTGAGGGCGGATCGGCATCAGGTGGACTCTGCTTTGGGGTGTCTGGGAGGGGGAAAAGGTTTGGGGGAGGAGAGGGAGGAGGTGTGGGGTGTCGTAACTGGAGTGGGCTTTGAAGCTGGGGGGGAGGGATGTGCTGTGGAGGCTGAAGCTTTCGTTTGGATCGACCTGAGGCTGCAGCAGCACTGGGGGGCTGTGGCTGGGGAGCAACTCTGCTGCCCCTTCGAGATGCTGCGGGCCCCCAGTCATCGTCATCGCTGTCGTCATCGCTCGCGTCCCCTTCGTCACTGTCCTCACGGGCTGCAGATGCTACCAGCCCAGCAGAGCGGCTCAAGTGGAGTGCAGGTGGAGCTGGGTCACTGGGGGCGGTGTTTGCCTTCTCTTGGATCTTGGGCACAGCAGGAGGAAGTCCTTGGCAATCGGGCTCCCCGAGCACACGCACAGACAGAGAGGCCACAGCACGAGGTGGAGAAGGTGCTGGAAGTTCCTGTTGACCTTGATAAAAACGTTGAAACACAGGTTCTGGAGGTTCCACACCATGAAGACCATGTACAGTGTCTCCAGAACCAAAAGCCATTAGACCATGACCGAATGATTCCCCCACTTGCCTTTCTTCTGTCCTGCCCAGAGAACGCTGAAAGGTAAATAAAGGAAAATATTAGTGTGGTATACAGCATGTAAATTCTGAGAAAATCTGTATTCAAATTTTGGAAATGTATTCAAATTTTGAGAATGTACTGTCAATTTCCTTTTACCTTTGAGTCATAGGCAGGATTTTCCAACAAATTATCCTTTTCTTCCCCAGTGTGGCATTCTGTTAAAAGAGCATTACAAAAAACTGTCATGAAACTATGATATTTAAAAAAAATCTAACAGAATATTAAATAAATATATCCGCATACCATCCATCTCCTCCTCCTCCAGCTGTGCCTCTCTTTCCAGTTTCTGACGAAGAAGCTCCTGTTGTTTGGCCAGATACTGTTTTATGAAGCTGTTCTGGCTCATCTCCTCTCCAATCTATGGATTTAAAATCACAATGACTAATCAACAGCACTGTTTTAAACATGTTAGGTAAAACAATTAGTAGCAAGGAAACCCTCTAACCTGGGAATTGGGCTGTATCCCACCATGAGAAGACGACTTCTGCAGGTTTTCCAACATAAGAGCCTGAAGAAAAATAGAAAATGAGTACAGAAAGGCGATGCAAATTAGGACAATGTATGTAGATCACACAATCAATAAAAACAAAGATATGGTCATTTCTTAGTGTGTTGCTTAGAACTTCACATTGCTCATGTTTACTTTTGCCGTATTGACTTGGGTTTGCTTATTCTCCCTTCCAAACAAATTCTATGAATACAACCAAATGATGTGACCTAAAGCCTGGCATCGTCTGTGTGTATGGGCCTGTCTTAAGTTTTACTTTATCAAGTTTGTTAAAACCTGACAGACCAACGCAGTCGCATGAACCTTACATTGATTATCATTCTTTATCCGTGGTATAAAGTAGTTTAAATACTGCCACTTAGTGATATTTTCTACAGCAATGTGACAAATCTACAGTGTACAGTGAATGCAGTGGATACTGAGCGCGTGAAGTGAAGTCACGCTGAACAGCAACGAACAGCAAAATAAATGTTCCTCTGCAATAACAAACACGGAACATGCAAAATGTGTTTACTCCACGAGACGCGTCCTCGTGGAGTGCGCGGTCCCACGATGGACGCGGACGCGCCTGTCTGTACACTGTGTGCGCAGTCAGTTTAACAGGCCTACATTTGACAGGTGCACATTACTGAGTGTGCAACACATTGCATTGTGTTATTACAGCGCTATACTTCAGAATAGCGGGTATCTGTTGAGCGGTGTTGTCGTAATAAATACAAACTCAGAATGTTGCTCGTTGTGATGGCATATACTTAACAATTTATGTATTCCCGCTTCAAGCTTATCACAGTTACGGCCTCTAACCCCCCCTCCCCCGACGTCTATTGCCTCCTGCTGAACTTAGCAAGTCTCGACAGAGGCGCTTTTATGACCAAAAACTTACCCCTTTTAGTCGCTTTATGAGTGTATTTTTCTGTCCAGTTTTGGGGAGATTTCTTTGCTCCAGTGCAGCTTTTAAATCCGCTACACGGAGCGATTGTAGAGGTTTCCCATCAAGCGTTATATCGTCGTCCGCCATTTTGCTCCCTCGGCTTGTCCACCAAGCGTCGCTACGGCTGCTGCCTAGCGTCACAACTCGGTATTTTCCGGACAGACTCGGCATTTCCGAGCCTCCATATCGCAGTAGTAATACATTTAACACACAAATAAATATTTATTTATTTATTTGAAAAAATGCATTGTGCAATCTTAACCAATGTAAAAGAAATAATTTTCCATGTAGTGCTTGGTTTGCATCACTGTAAAAAAGTGTTTCATCAGTCAATAAAACAAATGTACAAGGTGTAAAAAAAAAATTGCAGCTTTAAAAATGTTACTCGTTTTTGTAAACTCTGTGATGTATAAAGTCAAAGCAAATCAAAGACATGCAATCAGGATAGCCACAAACTCCCCACAAAATTCTACAGCACAACTAAACGATGGCAGAAATGTTGTAATTACGATATTAAAAGTAAGGTAATACTCGATTCCAACACTAGGTGGCATAATATTGTAAACAGGGACATAACAGCATAAGTCGTGTTAAAACATGAAAAACAACATTAAAATAATTCCTAAGGATCTGATATTGCAACAATGCAGCTATCATCATAGGTTATCTTTGCGTAGCTCAAGTGTAGTGTGTAGTGTTTTCAATAGTTTGTGTTTTTGTAAATAATAAGGGATGAAGAAAGTTACAAAAGACATGTTCAGACAACTGGACCTGGGAGACTGGTTTGTTATGTGTTAAACTAGCATGTGGTCGTGGGAAAGAGGAGGATTGGGCAATTTTCCAGTAAACGATCAGTACTCTCTTTGTCACTGGCTGTTATACAGACTGTAAATTTGAGATAATGTATGATTAATCTGTACTTCACAAACCTTTACATGCCAAATGTGTGACACAAACTAGGGACTCTTCATTTCTATTTTACACAAAATTAAGAAAGGCCATTCAGGCATTGCAGGAAACGAGTGTGCTAGGAGTTAGGATATCAAGCCTCCTTTTCTGCCATTTTTAGAGCACATACCACAGCTAAATAAATAGAGAAAGGAAGAAAATGTATGTTATGCAAAAGGAAATAATAGCAAACAGAATAAGGGTAAAGCTTAACTGTACAATGGAAAACATATTGAATAAGTTAACACTAAAAAGACACAAGTTTGGCATCAAAGCACACTGATCTTATAAACAAAGGCAAAGGACCACACACTAAAAACAGTGTAGAAAGATCAGTTAAAACCTCTTCACTGTAACGTGACCCCTTAAAGATGCAGTATGTAACTTTTTTGGTGGTCCGTCACCTGCTCGTTTCTATGGATATATCACTGCTCTGCTTGGAATGTTCCACTGTATGATATTAAACAGCCGAACCTTACATTTATCCAATTACAGAAGGTTTTATAGCTCAAAGATACTTATACTTGGTCTCCATGGAAAGGTTTAATGCCACACTGTGAAACATTCCAGACAAAGCAATAACATCTCCATGGAGAAAAGTATCTGAAGGACCCTCCACCAGAAAAGTTACACAATGCACCTTTAAAACAAAAACACCTTAAAAAGAAAAGTTATTACGATATTTCTGCCAGGCGCTGAAGCAAAGTGGAAAATCCAGCTGCGTGCTGTGAGAGTTCAGCTACACAATCCACCATTTCCTGAGTGGCAGATACTGATGGGTAGTTTTGTGCTGCTCCCTTGGTTGCCACGACAACAGCTTTTAAAGCCTGGCAAAGTCTACCACCTGAAGTCGTAATCTGAAATCAGGAAGAAAAAACACGTATTTACACATCTCTGTTTTGGCAATGCAATAAACCAAGTGGTTCTACACACCTTAGAGCGTAGATCTGCAGAGGAAAGGAGTCGAGAAAGGGTATCGCCTATAAACACCAGTTTATGTGCGGTCACAATAAGACTCTTCCCTCTAGCAACAAATATACGGGGAGGTTGGTTCCCTTGTACACTACTAAACAGCACATCTATGGCATCTGCGAGACAGGATAGATGGGCTAGGCTCTGAGAAGAGTAAAAGGACAGAAGCTCCGAGTCTTCCAGAGACAGAGACACTGGCAAAGGCGGAGATGGAGTCATCTGTAAGAATAACCCAAAATGAATGAATTACTATATTATTTCACAGTCAGTCCATTCAAGGTTTCTCAATACAATATTATATGCAGGCAATTACAAAATGTTTGTCACTAGATGCTTTCTGGAGAGAACCCTATAATGCCGTGGGGACTCCTGATGTAAAGTAGTCAATGAGCTTGATCATGAAGATACATTGTCCCTTTAAATAAGTTAACCCAATAAGAAAAGTCAGTGAGCAAGCATTACCCCACACATGTTCCACAGCTTTAATAACTTGAGCATTTAAGTGCCTATATTATATTATTTCTGAACTATGTTATAATGTTGTTTCCTCATCACAGAGTTGTGTTTTGTTTCATTCACACATGTTTAACACACAAACCCTGCATATTTAGGCTGAGTTCTTCTCTCAAACAGAAAACATACTTGGATAATTTCAGCCCTGGAATTGGCAATCTCTATTGAACAAAAAGTAAAAAAGATAGCCGTTAACCTGAATATCACTTCATGACATCACAAGGTGGAACAAAGCATTTCGAGCTGTAGATGTAGGCAGACTAATAATAAAGGGTTACTTAAACATGTGTGAATGAAGCAAAACAACTGTCAGTATGTTTTTGAGGAGGCAACAACATTCTAACATGGCTTTATAATGCACAGACACTACGCGCCAGTTAAGCCTAGTCATTATAAGGTAGATATGAATGCTCCAAGTCCAAATCTGTTACATAGACTTTAAATACAGCATTTATGATGGCATGAGGAAAGAAAGACTGGCCTGTCCTGTCACTATTGTAGTTCTCTAGCCCCCTTCTATGTAAGGAAAGATTGTGACGATTTACAAGTGACCAATTGTTGGCAGCCAAATGGCGTAACCATGGCATCCAGCAAGAAATATTCACCGGAAAAAAAAACACAAGACTCAGGCAACAAATGAGTACTGGAAATGTTAAAGCTGATTATTATACTAAATAATAGAAAATATATACCTAAAGCCTAGTCACAACAGCTAATGAATGGAATAAGTAATGTTTTTTTTACCCTTGTTTCTGCATTGATGGTGTGTCCATTTTCTGCCAGTGTATTTGGAGGCAGATCAGGTTTACCCTAAAGAAGGAACAGGCATGTTTTTATTTGGAGTAAAATTAAGTAAAAGCAAAAGCTTAGTTTCACAAAATTACCTGAAGTTTGACATATCCCACACTGTCTCCAGTGGGTATTGGGGCAGGAATAGGAGTCAGGCCGATTCCTGCATACTCATTACTAGGATCATCTTCTCTGTCACTGGAGCCCACAGTCACCGTCACTGTGGACTGAGAAGGTAGCAAGGGAAACTTAGGCTGTGGGGTTGGAGGCAGAGGTCGCTCCTGTATCCAGCTACCTTTACGAGGGCCCATCCCAACAGAAGATACCCCCTCTGCCACTGGTAGGGCAGGTAACGGGCGACGAGAAAGGGATTCTTGGGACGGCAAGCGAGGACGACTTTGTACTTGTAAGAGAAGGGAGCTTTCTTCAAGAGACCGCTGAACCAGAGTGAGGAGGCCTTCAGATGGAGGTGCATTTCCAATCGCTGACAATGCAGGCAAAAGGTCTGATAAACGGGCCCAAGCCTGTTGAAGGGGTGGTGGAGGATCACTGCCATGACTGGCCTTCCATGTGGACAAGATTTCAGCCAAAGAAGTGGCCAGGTCTCGCGATGGAAGAGTTGAAGGAGAACAGGTCACTGTGGTTAAAAGTGAATGCACGAGGCTAGACAAACAAATCTTCCATTGCACGTCGCCTGAGCCATTGCTAGAAACAGAGAGCCTGCGAGTAGAAGTGGAGGAGGAAGAGGAGGAGAGAGGAAGGGCTTCAGCTGTTAATGCAGGCATGTCATAGATGCCACAGTCGGGCTCAGAGGAGTCTTCACCACTCGCTCGCTTTTCAGAAGCTCTGTGCAAAACCTCCTCCACTGAAACAACAGTACAAGATGGGTCCTCCTGGCCTAAAGGGATTCCTGGAAGAGTGGGGACACTGTACACTCCATCATCACCCTCACCCGGTACTGCGCCCGTCTGTTGAACATCTGAAGTGGACACATTCAGAGTGATTGTTGGGACATCATAGACCTGAAATGGAGAAATAAAATGTATCATTCATTTGATTCATTCTCATTTTGTTTGGTCAGAATTCTAATCTAATGGAATAATGCTCAAATACTTTTTTTTCCATGGAAATGTTATTGCTTTGTCTGGAATGTTTCACAGTATGGCATTAAACCTTTCTATCTTCATGGAGACCAAAACAGACCAAGTTAAGGGTTAGATCTGTGGAGAGGCAACCCTGCTCACAGTCAAAATGCCTGTTTTTCTACGTATTTTTGAGCTATAAAACCCCTTTAACTGAATAAATGTAAGGTAGAGTTGTTTAATGTCATATTGTGGAGCATTCCAGGCAGAGCGCTGACATCTCCATAGAAACAAGAAGGTGGCAGACCCTCCACCAGAAAAGTTCCATAATGCAACTTTAAGCTGTGTGATATAAATTTTTAAAAAAGGCAGTTTATGAAAAATTATTTGTGTATTTTTGTGCCATTGGGTAAAGGTCAGGGAGTACAGTCATGTTAGGGGAGGAAGATTAAAGTCTTTGGTCCAGTGATTCAAATCCATGTACATTTAATCTGAAATAAAATAAGCAGTCACCAAAAAGTGGGCCGCAGCGTAATATGCAGTTTACAGTAATTACAGAGAGGTAAAAGAAAAGAGCACTTCATCTGGCAGATGCGGTCAACTGACAAGAAGGAATCTATTGGGGGCAGGGTGGTACTTGTGTTAGCGGTGGCATTATGGCCTTGGCATGGCCCTAACAGATGGGTGTGAAAGAGAGAAAATAGCAGCAGCACTTGGACTGGATAGACAGGCTCCCAAAGAGACAGGTGTGGCTTTGCCTTGGAGGAGGGGGCAGGGAAAAGAAGGATGGTAGCAGAAAGATCGTGAGAGTTGTTTTGTAGATTGTCATCTTTGCCTGCCACATGTACAGACATGAGGCTGTCACTTCCTAGTCCCTTTTTACTGTTGTATAAAAAAAAAAATAATTAAAAAAACCTCAAGCAAAAACTTTTTATCTACTAAATATTACTGTTGCAGCTACAAAATTAAAGTAAATGTGTTTTGTCAACAGATAAAAAGGGAAAAATACAGGTTCACTAAATACAGGTTATTTTTAAAAGACAGATTTCTTTTAATTTTTACCTCCAGTTCTGAGTCACTTTGTGGTGGCACACTGCGGGGAGTATTATAGATGCCGTCATCATCAGGGAGAGAGGAGCGTGCTGTGCGCTGCCACCTTCCACTTGGAGGAGTATCATAAACCTTTGATGACAAAAGTTTCTTATATCAAATCAAACATATGTACACATCAGATTTTGAAGTTCCATTTAAACCAGCAGATCATTTTGTGGAAAGCATAGTTAAAGAAGACATATTATGCTCTTGTTTATAGTTATGACATCCAATCATTATTTAATATTTTGGAAATTTCCAGTTCATCTAAAACTTAAAATAAGAGAGACAAGTTGGTCAACTTTAAAAACTGCAGCACTGATTTATGCCTGCACCTTTATGGTGTGTCACCACAACGTCATCACAACAACGTGCAGCTCTGTCAGACCATTCTGACAGCCCACACCTACGGATAACTAACAGCTTTCAATAGAGAGCAGTGGATTTTGAGCCACTTTTAAGCCAAAGTGGGTATGATACAACAACAACTCATACTCATACAACAACATGCATTAATCACTTTAAATACAACCTCAAGTGGGTAAATGATTAAGGAAAACAATTAACATAGTTAAAAGTTAATACAAGTCGATTTTGCATAATATAACTCCTTTAAGTGGATCAGCAAATAGTGGGAGGCACTTTACCTGGTCGTGGCCTATGTTGTCTGACATTTGTCCTTTAATGTTTTGTACATTGGTGCTTTTCTCTTTGCCATTGCCGATTGTCTCTTCTCTGTTAGCAGTGACTTTTTCTTCTTGCTGTGATGAGGCTTTATCTGCAGAATTAGAATGAGCTGGTGGTAAAGACAACTGTTGTACATCTTTCCTTGTGACTCCTCGTACTGGAGGGGCTGGAGGAGGGGGCTTACGGGCAGAATTAGGTGATCCGGGGCGCCTGCCCTGTCCTGCTCGGACAAGTAAAGGAGAACCACGTTGACCTGGCTTCCCAACAACTCCCTTTAGCAGACATTTGGGCGATGACTGAACAAGTGATGGATGAGTCCTTTGAGAGTTTGTACCAACAGGGTTAGGGGTCTGATAGAATCCGGGTGCATCTTGACCCAATTTGGGCTGAGGAGAGGATCCATTTGAAATAATTCCTCCAGTTGGTGTTTGGTAAACATCATCCCCTGCAAGGGGAGTACCTTTAGGTACCAAGTAGCAGTCATCATTAACAGTTTCTCTGGGCACTAAATAAGTATTGTCTTGTGTATCATCTCTGGACCGTGAAACTCCACTGGGACTGAGATAAACAGACTCTGAGGTCAAAACACCTGGTTGCTTTACATGCTGAGCTGCAGGTAGTGAATTCACTGGAGTTTGATAAAGTGTCCCAGATATGTCGGTTCCTCTTCCTCTTAAAGAAGGTGAGCGAGGTCGCCCGGCTATGGCAATGTCCCACTCAGGTCGGGGCCTCGTCCCAGAACTTGAGTGAGAACGTGGGCGTCCTCCTTCAGTTCTGCGGAGTTCTCCAGGTCGTCCTTCACCCACAGTTGGTGGAGAGCGGTACACTCCGTCTATATCATCTGCACTGCTGCTGACTCCAACTCGGGTCAACGCAGGACCAGGTGACAGATAAACAGAGTCTTCACTAGAACCACAATGAAGGTCTGAGCCTGGGGCCGAGGCAGTCTGCAGAAGGCGAAGGCGATTGGCAGGAGCAATACCCTGTCGTCCATGTAGAGAGCAAAGCCACCAGCCAGGACCTCCCGCCTGCTCCTGCTCCAGGACCATCAAGATGTCCCCCTTACGGAACGCTAACTCCTCCGGGCTCTCTGCTGTGTTGTCAAATAAGGCCTTTGCCAATACAGTCTGCAAGGAGAAAAGAAATAAAAAGCTCAGTAAATGGTCACAGGAAACAGGCTTAAAAAGCAGTGTCTCAATGAAATGAATGTTTATTAAGAGACAAGAAGCCACAAACAAGATCATTGATATGGTAATGACATGAGCGAAAAGCTGAAACAAGTGATTGTCAGGGCTTTAGAAAGAAGGCTGAATAATACAGGGAAACTTTTTGTACTCTTAAGCGGAATAGCAGCTAAATAGGGTTCAGTACAGAATCGAAATAGAAATGGACTGACAATTATAATGAATTCTGTATCTGCCAGTCATGAAGTGGAGAAAAAGATGAGCAGTTAGAACAGATCAATGATCAAATGGACATGGTCTAATGGTAATGAGCTCAACCAGAGCGCGGGGGAGGGGCCGGAGGCACATCTGTCCCTGGCTGTGGGGAGTTTAATTGCCAACCTAAAGCCAAAGAGTCAGTCCCCCTTTCATTTTCTAAACCAACCCCCTGGGGACAACTAAAGCCTCAGCCATGTGGGACCCCTTGAAACAGTAATGGGGGCAAAGTGAGGAGGGAACGTGGAAGATACAGTAGATTGGCTGTCTATGCATTGATTGCAAGCATTATTATTTTGTAATTGACCAAACCATCAGACCAAATGTGAATGTAGTATTAGCTGAAGAGCGTGTAATTAAATAGCAAAAAGATAAAAGATGTACTTACAGAGACAGACATGATTGCAGAGATTATTATTTCTATTTAATATATCTCCAGTAGTGGTTAGTCTGGATAATCCATTTAGGTCGCCTTTAGCTTCTCACGGACTTCTGTGAGCGGTACATGGGCACAGCTGCATCTGGGGTCGATACATCGTAGAGCTTCAACACCAATGTCCTTTCATTTGGGATCCTGTATGTACAAAGACAAGACTTTAGCACCTCCACTGTACGATCCCGAACACCAGTCCCTGCGTCTTCGAGATCACTTTTGGGTTATTAACACCTGTGCCAATATTCCACGCCCATCAAGCGTAAAATACGTGAAATGAATTCCGTCAAGGCTAATGTTAGCTTAGCTTTGTGACTGTGAGAGCCCATCAAAATCGTGAACATGTCAGAGTCGAGTTTGCAACAACAATGTCCAAAACAACAAGTTACATATTCAAAATACTGCCTGGATTTAAACGCAGTTGCTAGTGTATAGTGTTCAATAAAAAGCATATGAATACAGATCGAAACCTTGGTATTCTTCCCCCACAAGGGATTGCAAAAAAGAAACTCAAAATAACAATAGCGCCACCAGCTTGAGCCAGATAAATCCGATTTGTAAATCAGCGACCGCTGACATCCACAAGGGTTTCTGAGTGTATTTACCTCGTCTTTTGTATAAGTGGCTGACTCGGCATCGAGATATACTTCGAGATAGCGAAATCACTTAATTTGAGGCGTGAAAATCTGCGACCATTGGCGTTCAATCATCATCGGTGATTCGGTGATGTCAACACAATTATCTCCGCCCTCGTAGGGGTTGATGCAGGGCGCCGATGTATAAAACCAAATAACCCTGGATGAAAGCAAAAACTACATGGGTTTAGACTAGTTTAGCCCAATCCAGTTTTATGGAGATCGCAGCAACTTCCGCAGTAGAGTGATCACTGCGCCTTGATTGGCTCGCCATTGAAGGTTGCGTTCAGGATCTATGAACAAAACATAAAATGGTCGAGAGATAATAGTAATTTATGAATGTCAAGTTTTAGATTGTTTTGATAGGCAACATTAGCAATTATAAATATGGAATATCCAAGTAGGTTATGTATCAAAACTGAACAAAAACTCCATATGCAGCAAATAACCTATAAGCTTGTGTATGTGCTTTGTTGTCATAACCGTATAATAGTTTATAACCATATTCCATACAAATATAATACTGTGATAGCGAAAGAACAATGGATCTATAATTTATTATTATTATTATTATTTTTTTTTACTTCTATGGAAAGAACAAATTTAACTAAACCATTTTTTTTTTCTTGTGTAGCTTTTACTTTGAAATAACCGGAAATAGGGATGCATGATCTTCCGTGGTTGGCAGATCGACACTTTCTTAAGTTTTAATACCAAAATTTACAATTATCTGATTTGTTTACGTTTATTTCTCACACGGCGGGTGTCGATTATCTGTGGGTGAGAGTATGTTTTTTGAAACACTTTACGTAACCTTTTTTTTTTTTTTTTTTTTTTTTTTTTAATGAAAAACACGGTTTGGGGTATGTGTTTGTGATTTAAAACCAGGTTACAACCTGGTTAGTTATAGTTTGCAGTTACGTTTTCCTATATTTGAGAGGAATGTGTAAGCTAGTCTAATTTTAAGCCACAAAAATGTATACTTTTAACTACTGGTTTATTGGTTGCCCATAACTAACTGACCTACCCTTTGCCCCAGTGTCTTTCGCACTCCAGTAGATGCCGAGAACATGGAAAAACTGTTTACGTTGTCTTTTAGGGGATGTTCAGGAGTGCTGCCAGGTGCCTTCGGATTTGTCCTGTTGTTAGCCAAAGAAATATGTCTAACAGCAGTCTTGCAGGAAAGGTAGCTATTGTCACTGCCTCGACAGATGGGTAAGAACAAACACAATACATAAATATAAATATTACATCACACATGCATTTTCACATAGAAGAAATGCAGTGAAGATCTTGGGTTATGGTTATATAAAACAGCTGATATACTAAGTGAAAACATTAACAGCACAGAATCATATCTGAAGTTAGCCTTGTGTGTCACTAGGATCGGTTTGGCTGCAGCCCAAGCCTTGGGGAAGAAAGGAGCCCATGTGGTGGTGAGCAGCAGACACCAGGCCAATGTGGACAGAGCTGTGGCCTTGCTTCAGGGACAGAACATCCAAGTGACTGGTACCACTTGTAATGTGGGTAAAGGAGAGGACAGAGAAAAACTTATTGAAGTGGTGAGTTAAATCTAAAACTGGGTCCAACAAAGTCATTCATCTGTAAACTGACTTTAAACTGTAAAAAATGCAATATTATTAAGAGTAGATGCAATTGTGACTTAGATCTGCCTGTCTGGAGTTTTCATGCCTTTCCAAAGCACTGTAGTCTTGCTTCCACTGCCCAAACATATGAATGTATTTTTTTTTAACTATATGGTCAGTCTGGAGACCCGTAGTAGGGCCACAAGCGCTATCTTGGGGCCACAACTGTCTAGCCTGCATCCTTACAGTGTTATATATTAAAATCACAATTGGACCTGGGTTGTCAATGTCTTAACCTGCATATAGAGGACACATACAAGATTTTTTCCCCCCATTCTCAGTATATGGACAGCATAAACTGCAGCAGCAGAGACTGCAGTAACACTGATTAATAATTGGCTGTTGGTGCTGGGGGTAGTGAGGACTGAGACCAGAGAGTCCTTTTTAAGTTTAAACTAAGTGGATTACAGCAGTGAATCTGGCAACCCAAATGAGACATGTTCTGCTTTCTAATTAGATAATTGTCTTGAAAACACACACTAAATTATAACGTAAGTGGTCATCAAATGTCACCAATGTTTTTATAATAATAAATCAGCATTGCAGTTGTTACCAGTAAGAGCTATATTTGATCTGAATGTCATATCTCAGGACAAATGTCATGTTTATGAAATTAAATTTAAATTTTCTCTGTCATAATTGTGTAGACTCTTCAAAAATATGATGGCATTGACATTTTGGTATCAAACGCAGCTGTCAACCCTTTCTTTGGAAACATACTGGATTCCACAGAGGAGGTTTGGGACAAGGTATCAAATAACATACTTGTACAGGTACAGACTAAAGTTATGTTGTGCATTAAGCTCATGAGGCCTGTTTTTGCAGATTTTGTCCATAAATGTGAAAGCATCTTTTCTGTTGACGAAGCTGGTGGTGCCTCACATGGAGAAACGTGGGTAAGCATTAAACAAGAGTACATTGCACTGAGTTATCACCAGATACTGCAATATTAATCTTTTTTAATCGTTTTTAGAGGGGGAAATGTAGTGTTTGTTTCATCCGTAGCTGGATATCAACCAATGCCGGTAAATAAATTAAAGGGCCCATATTACATTATTTTCTGATCCATGTTAGAAAGTTGTTTCCTCATCAACAACATACCTGGATTTGTGTTTTGTTTCATTCACACATGTACATTATGTATATCACTCAACCTCTGCACACTTTAGAGTTCGTATATCAAGCGTAAAACACTCTGCTTCACCTTGTGATGTCATGTGGTAATACAGGAAGTGCTCCACTGTGTTTTTAAACCCCATACACCTTCACTAGAATCATTTGGATGATTTCAGCCCTGGAATTTCCAATCTACTGAACTAAAGATAAAAGGTAGCTGTTAACTTGAAAAGTACAGTTCCATGACATCACAAGGTATAACAGAGCACTTTGAGCTTTGGAGATGTGGACAGACTATTAATAAAGGGTTACTCAAACATGTGTGAATGAAACAAAACACAACTTTGGGCATGTTTTTGATGACTTAAAACAATGTAATGACTTAAAGCTCACAAGAAAAAAAAATTGTAATATAGAACGTTGAGTTTAATAATGCTATGTAAATGATGACTTGCGATAACCTATTTTTCAGGCTTTGGGTCCTTACAGTGTGAGTAAAACAGCCTTGCTCGGTCTGACTCGAGTTCTGGCCTCAGAGCTCGCCTCTAGTAACATTCGAGTGAACTGTGTGGCACCGGGAATAATCAAAACACGCTTCAGTTCAGCTGTAAGAACAAACCGATGTTAGAGTCATTGTGTGTTTGAACTCTCAGTATAAATATTTGTAATTTTTTATTTCTAGTTGTGGCAAAATGAAGACATAATGGATGACTTCAAAAGGCAGCTCTGTATTAAAAGGTACAATTTCAATTGAGCAGGAATGTTCTAAAATATGAGGTGTAGCAAGTTTTTTGTTCTAGTAGTAATTTATTTTCAAGACAAACTGTTTAATCAGAGGTGGGAATGGTATACAAAAATTGTACTGAAGTAAGAGTGACGTTACTTCAAATGAATATTACTCAAGGTCTAAGAAATTATTCAAATAAAAAAAATATATATATTTGGGGAAATTACTACTCAAGTAAGGTTAACTTTCATGATGTAACATCTGATTTATAATTTGAAGCTGATGTAATTTGAAGGACAAAACATTAAATTAAATAATGGACAAAATCTGGTATTTTCAAACGACAGAAAAATTAGCCAAAATGAGAAACTAATATCTGAAGGAGCGGTGCAAGCTTTTGTCACTTGTAGACTTGGTGTGAAGAGTAACCAAAATTTAAAGAGTACCGTTACTTCAATAAAAAAAATTTCGGAGTAAAAATATGCTGCTAGAAAAGCACTTTTTTGAAGTAAATCTAACTGACTACTATCCACTTGTGTATAATACTTTTATTTTTGTTGGTAGAGCTGGGGACCCAGAGGAAATCGCTGGGGTGATTGCCTTCTTGTGCTCCGATGAAGCTTCATATATCACGGGAGAGACAATTACAGTGACTGGAGGCATGAGTGGACGACTGTGAACTGCTTTTTTAAAAAAACAAAAAAAAACAAATTTGCAACAATTATGTATTTGTAAATTTTTATATTTTCCACCCATATGATTTAATGTACGAGTCTTGTAAAATAATGAGGTAAATCTATATAGTCACTTGCATCTTGGCATTATATTGCAACAAAACACACACACACACTAATAAACTAAACTAAAATACATGTATTTTTATTTGAATACAAAGTTACACAGTTTAAGATTGATGAGGTGGGAATAAAATATTTAAAGATTAAAATTAAACACATATATCCTTAAAATGACTTAATGACATAATATGGCATGGTTTAAGTTTGTTTTTCCCCATGATGAGAAACCACCCAAACTAAATTAATGTGAAGACAATGCACAATCACACATTACTGATTTAGTCACGAGTCAAATGGTGGTCAAACTGCTGTATCAGAGTCCCTAAAATGCCCACTCATCGCCGTTTACTGTGAGGAACGAGGAGGATGCGCCTCTCTGCACACGGTTTCCAGTACTCCCTCAAAGTAGGAACATATGTGCCATACTTGGTTTTACAATAGCGTTTAGCAAAAAGCTGTGGGGGGGGAAAAAAACAGTCACAAATATGTAACAGAGTTTATGTATAATACTGGTACTTGGTCATCAACATTCCCTGGGGGTGAGATGCTTACTGAAAGCACTGCTTTGTTAGAAGTTAAGAGTTTAATCTTAGCTTTATTTTAACACAATCTGACCAGAAAGGGACAACTTGGGTGGAGCTACAACAGGTGAGCTGATCTGTGCACTTAAGGTCTCACACATAAAATAAGGATTGCAAGCTACCTAGCATTAGCAGTTTTTCAGTTACACTCACATTTTTTGTTGAAAATCAAACACCTAAAATGCCATGAATGCTCGTATTGATCACAGGGTCCTGAAAATGTTCTGTCTAAATCCATTTTGTATTTCTCAGACAATCTTAAACTTTTTTTGTCTGTGTTTGCTAATGTGTGCATTGTCACCATGGTAACTGATGAACATTTCGCCAATAGAAATACATGTAGAACACCCCACAGTGTGATGTCACTGTGATAAATGAACTTATTAACTCATACCCGTCCTTTAAAGTTCTTTGTGGCTTCATCTTCAGAATCAGCAACATAGTCTTCATTTTCTCCTGGGGAGTACTGATGTTCTGCAAAATCAAATTCAAGTGTCAAATAAAGTTACAAAGTCTATAATTTACGTATTAATTACCGGTATGCCCGAGTCGTAGGAATGACCTTTGTGAACGTGGGCGGGTGGGGGTATTTCTGTCAAAGACAATGATTTAAAAACAAACACCCCTTCAACAACTGATTTATTTGTAACATACATTTATATATTATTAAACGACAATTTAACAAAGGTGGTACAATTGGTGAGCAAGTTTTTCCTATTGATAACATTGTACTTTGCCATGAAATAACAAAAGGTAAATTCACAAATGTTAAACCTGATCATTTCTTCTAGTACCGAGAACCCATAACTCACATATACAAAAATCTGGATTTCATCAATATACATTTTTGCTGCCCCCATCTGTATTAATTAAAAATGGCCTATAGAATGTTTGATAGAATCCCTTAGTCGTCCAGGTAGGATCCACAGCAAGAGAAATTCAATTCTGTCAACTGGACAAGTGTCTATTTGATCGAATGTTTCGCAGCTCATCCAAGCTGCTTCTTTAGCTCTGGTCAGACGCTGGTGAACACTGCCTTATATCTGCTAGCTAGGTCTATTGTGTGCAGTGTAGTTCAATAGACCTAAACAGAAACTGTAAACAAGTAGCTGTGTTAGTTTCAGTGTAGTTAGCTACTCCCTTTAGACAGATATAAGGCAGTGTCCGCCAGCATCTGACCAGAACTAAAGAAGCAGCTTGGATGAGCTGTGAAACGTATTCGATCAAATACTTTTGTCCAGTTGACAGTATTGAATTTCTCCTATAGAATGTTGTGATACCATCCGAAACCTAGCAATAGAGATTAAAATGTGCAGAAAAAAAACAAGCATCTTACTCTTTATCGTCTGAACCGGGGATACTGGCCTTGTTTCTTCGAGTTGGGGTGCTCACACTGTTGTGTTTGATGGCGACTGGTGAAACGCATTTCTGCTTTGGGAGATTTTGGTCTTGATCAGAAGCAGAACAAAGCTGTAGCCTTTCAACCTTCACTTTGGGTTGACTTTTTAGGCAGGAGACCCAAATGGCACAGAGGGAGTTGTCATCTGGAATACGAGGCATTTTCAAACCAGTATCACGCAAGCAGGCTTTCAATACTGCCCTACTGTCCACTGACATTTCTATTGGTTTGCACTTATCACTGATTTGATCTAAAATTGGGGCTGTCTTTCTTTCAACACACCTGGCTTTTCTGTGTACATCTTCTTGGTCTGATGCGCTGTCTCCATCATCATGCTTTCTTTTCAGCCCAGTAATTCCTCTATTTTCTACCTGATCGCCACTCTCTCCAATTTGTTTTTCTTTGACCCCTGTGTACTTGATATTTGATTCTGAGAGATTTTTACTGCCTTCCTCATTGGTGTTAATGGTCTCACTGCTCTGTAAACGCTGAGAGGCCGAGATCATGAAGGGCACGTCATCATTAGAAAGAAGTCCGAACACAGGTTTGATAAATGGAGTTTTGTGAGAGCTTAAAGACGTGGAAGACTGGTCTGATACTCCAAATCCTGCTGGTTCGTTTGAAGCCAGTTTTCCAGAGGCAGGAAGAGAAAGGGAGGCAAGGATGGAGTCTCCCATATTTGGAGGAAGGGATGCTGTAAAAAATGTGATCAAGTGAATAATAAATAAAAATATATATATATTATTTATTATTATTAAAGTCACATATTTAAAGACAAGTAGCAGCATCAATAAGACAGATTTAGCAATGTCTTAACCTGCGGTCTCCAGGTGACCCAAACAACTCTGATGCTGAAGAAGAACTTTGAGAAGCTGTGGTTGTGTAGATGCCTGTGCACACTCCTCCAAGACAGGAGGCGCCTCACTGAGCCATGACACAGTCTACGACACACATAAAAGCAAAGTTAAGAACTACACATTTACAGATATGCTCTTTTGGAGCAGTTACTACCTGGGCAAGATTGGGAACTGGGAGTAGCTGGTCTAAACGGATTAAAAACTCCCAGAGCAGTTTCTCCAATTCTTGGTCATATTTTGGTCCAAAATCCACTGGAAATCTTTCCTGCAAATTAAATCAGTGTTCATATTGAGTGCTGCGGCCAAGTTCCATCGACTTAATATATATTATTATATATATATTATAATATTATAATATATATTATAATATATATATTATATTATATTATATTATATTAATATAATGGAGACACAAACCTTAAAAAAACTTGTCCTCATTGCCTTATCTGTCAGCAACACTGGAACTAATGCATGGAAATCTCTCACTGCGTCTTGAATTCGAATATCCCTTTCCTAAAGAATTAAATGGAATACTATGAAAGGTGTTGCCAACAACATTGACTTTTTTTTTAAATAAATTTGACTGACATGTTAAATTATACCATACCTTATTTACAGCAGAGGATGAATGTGAGACAGGAACTTTAATCCTTTTCATATGCTCAGCAATGGTTTTCGGGTCAGGCTGCTTGCATAACTCCAAGATTAGCTATACACAGAAATAAAGAAAATTTAAGAATAGGGCAATTAGATCAGATACAGATATGGTATTTAATATACAGAAAGTTTTAATAGAGCTTGGGACTGGGTCATCACACATCTCATATGATTTTCAGTTGGCCTAATCTTAAACCAAAGATATTTTAGATTGTCTTAGTTTAAAAATATTCTGACAGTATAGTGTGACATTGTTTTTGCTCATGCTTCTCAATGCAGGTTTTGCACTTGCACAAGGTAAATTCGTGATTGTTTATGATTTTGTCAATAACTTTTAGACGCTTTTAGACGTTCAGTCCCGAACTCTACTGATAACAGCATCTCTCCAAACATGTACCCGTGCTCTTAATCCTAAAGTCAGTTTAGCTTGGTGTTTCAAAGTGAGCAGTCCAGGAACAGTGTCGCAGGCGGAGGTCACAAATTCCTCCACAATCCCATACTGCATCACGTCCCTCTCCTTCATCACTTTCCACAGAGCCGCAGACACGAGCCGCACGGGAGGCGCCAACAGCTTCAGCGCGGGTAAAGGGAGACTGCTCTGACCTGTACAAGCAACTAAATCAAAAACACGGTAAATTAAAATCAGTGAACATCCATACTGTAGGACGTGCTACTATGACTCCAATCATATACACAGACTATGAGCTGCAATATACAAAAACAAGCCACTCTTAACGTTAATATCAGACTTACCGTTTGCCTTAGGCTTTTTAACGGCCATCCTGCACTCTACAAGACTTTCTTGTTACCTAAAGAAAAATCAGTGCAACGCAACAAACAGCAAGCTGTTAAACTTCTAGTTACCATGAAGTTTGGTTTACAAAGACATTACTCCAGTATTTGTCACAGAAGGTTGTTAGTCTTCTGTCCTCCCGCCTTCAATCAAGTAACATAGAATACGATATGGATACGCCCCGCACAGGCGGTGTTCTACGCGTCAAAACTGGGCTAAACGAGCAAAATTGTATCCGCAGGGTCCCGGTGAATGAATCAAACAAACACAGCACAAAGCGCAACAGGATGTGACGCAAAAAACCGCGAGCGCTACATAACCGGAAGTAAATAATGAATATATTAAAACTTTAAATCATGTCTAAACATACATTCTATATTAAACTGCATTTTCAAGTAGTATATATTACAAATATTAGTCATTGTAAATAAACTGATAAATTGCAGTCATATTTTTGTCACAGATACTATTAAATGTGGGCTCTATTACGGCTTTGATGACAGTTGATTAGTTCATATATTGAAGGTGTTATGACTATCAAGAGGATGTGATAATAGAGTGAAGAAAGAATTGAACTTTGAGTTGAGCTTTTCTCTATCATCAGATCTGGAGCAAAGTCCATCTGTTAAGTCAACCCAGGGCTGACACCATTTCAAGTGATTACAGCAAAACACAAATCAACCCAAACAGCAAGAGAAGAAGACAAGGAAGAAAGAAAAGAATGGAGTCCACTTCTTCATTTATTAAGTAAGTATAGTGGTGTGATGGCAATTATGTATCTTTCTTTTTATTAGTTTCAAAACATCATAACAACACCAGTTCTTTTTTATTTGCTTCACATTGTAAAGGTCTGTAACCAAGAGAGTATGGTCCCCCACTCAGCGGCCCTTCAGGGTGTGCTGCCCCAACAGGGAGATCAGAAAAGGAGTCACTGCTGGAACTCTGGAGGATCTAAAGGAGCGGGTGAGAAATCTACATCTCTTAAAGGTGCACTATGTAACTTTCTGGTTGTGGGTCGGTCACCTGCTTGATTCTATGGAGATGTTGCTCTGTCTGGAATGTTCCATGGTATGACATTAAACAGCTCTACCTTACATTTATTCAATTATAGGTGGTTTTACAGCTCAAAAATACCTAGAGAAACAGGAATTCTGACTGTGAGCGTAGCTGCTTCTCCACAGATTTGACCTGTAACTTGGTCTGGTCTCCATGATGACAGAAATGTTTAATGCAATTCTGTGAAACATTCCAGACAAAACAATAATATCTCCATGGAGAAAAGTATTTGACGGGTCCAGAAAAGAGGCAAAATGCACCTTTAAGATTTGATTAGGGTAACCAGATTTTCAAATCGAAAAACTGTAACAGATGGTTGGTAAAAATATATATATAACAAATAATAATAAAATAAAACTCAAAATTGAGTATTTGATCAGAGGGGATTCTGACAGCGCATTTTTCTGCCTTTTCATTTCAAGTACGGTTTTCTGCATTTTAGCTAAACAAATGACAATATATGCCCTTCTCTACTATAGGTATCAGACTGGACAAAAATAGGGACATTTCTTGTATAAAACTGGGAGAAATCACTGATTTTGGATAAATCTGCTGGGACGGGGGACACAGGGCTCAAAACTCGGACTGGTTACCCTAGATTTGTTTAGCCTACTAACTGATCCATTTTGTGTGCCAGGCCTGCCAGGCATTGCTGCTGTCCCTATCAGCTATGTCATTGTCTCTGGTCTGTGAAGAGGATGGGACAGAGGTGGATTCAGATGAGTTCCTTTTCACACTGCCAGACAACACCATGCTCATGGCCTTGAAACCTGGGCAAACCTGGAAACCTCTGTCTGTATGTATAAGCTAAGCACCATCATAACAGCTTTTAACAGTCGTCTTTATATCTTAATAGGGTTGTTAAAGGTATAGAAAATAATATACTAATAAACTAACCAGATACTCATCTGAACAGGTATCAATATTAAAAAAAATCACATTCACAGGACAGAAGTGAACCCTTCCCGATTAGCTTTAGAATGATCTTGAGCTGCATCAGAACAAGTATAAGAGCTCATAGACTAGTATACGCCCATGGACCACTATGGAACATACTTGGGCGATAGAGGGATTACACAGATATAAGACCACATAGTGATATAAAACAGGGGTGTTGGAGTCTAAAAAGAGTGTTTTTTTATTGTCATCGTGATATCGAAATCTGTTTCAAGTATCCAGTCTATTCCTTAGTATTGAAATCAAGTTTAATCAAGTTTGAAATATTTTGTATCATGACAACACAATCTTTTAACCAATCAAAGAGTGCCTAAAACCACAACTTTTACCTGTAACTCCACTGTTATTACTGATTTGGCTGCCATTGTTGGTTGTACCTTGGACTATAATAAAACCTTCTATCTTTCTCACAGGGAGCTGTTGTGGCTAAATCTCCCAACAAGCCCCACAATGGTAAAGACATCGCTCGCGTCACCTTTGACCTTTACAAGATGAGCCCTAAGGACATGTTCGGCTCCCTGAGTGTGAAGGCAACTTTTCAAGGCTTGTATTCAGTCAGTGCAGATTTCCAGTGTTTGGGGCCAAAGAAAATTCTCAGGTAATAACTGACTTTGTCAACAGCAGCTCAGTACAGTTTTGTACTATTTAGACCTGTCAAGATAATTACTATATCATTCAATATATGATAGATGGAACAATAATTTTTGGTGGTCAATATTTACCGTGAGTACTTTTTCTTGTAATAGTGCAGAACTTTTTTGTTATTTTTCTGTTTTACAATAAGATTTGAGCTGTAGAGGGTTGAACTTGTATACAGTCCCTGACAAAAGTCTTGTCGCTTATCCATTTTGTAGAAACAAAAGCTTATAACCTGACTTTAAATTAATCGATTGGTTTTAGAAATGTCTCATATGAAAGCTAAAACCCTCCCAAATTATGCTCAATATACTAAAATAAATTTGCTTCACTGAAGAAAGATTGATCATTTAATGAACACAGAAAGGTCAGATTTTGGCAAGACAAAAGTCTTGTCGCCTTGTCATATGATGCACCCAATCCTAGATTACAGCCTCACCTGTGATCAGTTACTGATCAATCAATTAGTGGGTGTGTATAAAAAGAACCCCAGCACACCAGACCTTCACATCAACTGCAACTTGACCTCTGACAACATGCCTAAGATCCACCCTGAGACCAAAGCGTTAATTATCAAGAGGCTGAAGACCAGATCCACTGCTGAGGTGGCTGACACCTTCAATGTGTCTCAGCGTCAAGTACAAAGAATAAGAAAAAGATCTGAAAAGACTGGAGATGTTTTTGACAAGCCCAGGTCCGGCAGACCCCGCAAGACAACTGCTCGGGAGGACCGTTTGTTGATTCGAAAATCCAAGGCCAGCCCCTTTTCCACTGCAGCAGAGCTCCACCAGGCCTGGTCACCTCAAGTCCCTGTGTCAACCAGAACAGTTTGTAGAATTCTGTCTCGAAATGGCCTCCATGGTCGAATCAGTGCACAGAAACCAGCACTAAACAAAGGGCAATCAAAAAACCGTGTGGCATTTGCCAAGGCCCACAGCCTGTTAAAAGGATGGACACTGGAAAAGTGGCAGAAGGTGGATTTCTCAGATGAATCCTCAGTTGAATTACATCACAGCCACCGCAAATATTGCAGGAGACCTACTGGAGCCCGCATGGATCCAAGATTCACCCAGAAAACAGTTAAGTTTGGTGGTGGAAAAATCATGGTCTGGGGTTACATCCAGTATGGGGGTGTGCGAGACATTTGCAGGGTGGAAGGCAATATCAATAGCCTAAAATATCAAGAAGTATTAGCTACCTCTTACATTCCCAACCATAAAAGGGGTCAAATTTTGCAGCAGGATGGTGCTCCATCGCATACTTCTATCTCTACATCAAAGTTCCTCAAGGCAAAGAAGATCAAGGTGCTCCAGGACTGGCCAGCCCAGTCACCAGACATGAACATCATTGAGCATGTCTGGGGTAGAATGAAAGAGGAAGCATGGAAGGCAAAACCAAAGAATCTTGATGAACTCTGGGAGGCATGTAAGACTGCTTTCTTTGCTATTCCTGATGACTTCATCAACAAATTGTATGAATCATTGTCGAACCGCATGGATGCAGTCCTTCAAGCTCATGGAAGTCATACAAGATATTAAATATGGATCTCACAGCACCACTACTTAATTCACTGACGTTATGCAACATATTTTTGTATTTGAAGTAAATTATTTGTTCAATTTTCTGTAGGCGACAAGACTTTTGTCTTGCCAAAATCTGACCTTTCTGTGTTCATTAAATGATCAATCTTTCTTCAGTGAAGCAAATTTATTTTAGTATATTGAGCATAATTTGGGAGGGTTTTAGCTTTCATATGAGACATTTCTAAAACCAATCGATTAATTTAAAGTCAGGTTATAAGCTTTTGTTTCTACAAAATGGATAAGCGACAAGACTTTTGTCAGGGACTGTATGACTCAATATGGATACAAACTAACTACTAAAATATTACTAGTACTTATTTATTGTATCTCAAGTTTTAAACAATATTTAAAAGTGCATTGTGTAACTGTTTTGTTGGAGGGTCTGTCAAATGCTTTTCTCCCTGGAGATTTTATTGCTTTGTCTGGAATGTTTCACAGTATGGTACTCAACCTTTCTATCTAAACCAAACCAAGTTACTAGTCAGAGCTGTGAAGAGACATAGTCAGAATGTCTGTTTTTCTGTGTATTTTTGTGCTACTAGTATAAAACCACCTGTAACTGAATAAATGTAAGGTAGAACTGTTTTAGTGTCATACTGTGGAACATTCCAGGCAGAGCAATGATGTATATATACAAACAAGCAGGTGACGCACCCCAACCAAAAAGCTACATAGTGCACCTTAAACATTTACAATAGTTTTTTGGTGGTGTTAGACTTACATTTTTTTTATTAAATTTTTTTATTGATCCACAAGGGAAATTACTTGGACACAGAAGCTCACACATCACAATATATTATAATAACAAAGAGAAAAAAATATATATAAATGGTAATAATACATTCTAAATAAGTAGCAAAAATAGCAAGAGACTGGTGTCAAATAAGGCATAATTAAATAAATTTATAGGTACATGTAAAAGTAAAAGCAAATAGAAATAAGTAATACAAATATCTCAGCAGAGTTAAGTGTTATTGTGTCAGTGGCACTGGTTAGCAGTGGTTTCATTATTGTCTATACTTTCTTCAGGACTATGCCACACTTTAAAATTTGTTATGGATAAAGGGCTTCCACTGTTACCTGACTAACCTGACTCTTACTGTTTAGAGAGGCACTCAGGGTGGCATCGACCCTACTTCAGGCAGCAGGACATCTTCTTATAACGTCTGCAGCAATGATTCGCCGCATCATCGAAGGAGCTGAACTGTGGCAGCCTCAGAGGGGAGAATACACTGCCATCTGGAACTGAATCCATCTGCTGTTTACGTAAAGCAATGCTAAGCTCTTAATTAGACTACTATCTATGTAAAAATTATAATTATATATTTATTATGGATAGTTTTACTATATTTACAAATATTTTCGATCAGTTATATGAAAAAATAAAAACGTGTCTGTTTGATAATGAATAAAAAAGTATAATTTTGTATAAGGCAATCTTGTGTTCTAAGGTGGGCATTCTTAGTACTGTTTCCCATTAATGGAGGAGACAATGGTGGCTCTCCATAATCTAAAATGAATCTGAACAAAAAACTGGTAAAATTATATTTTATGCCTATAGTATTGTCTTAAACATATACAAGTAACTATATTTCATCTGTATTTAGTTTAGTTGTTTTTTTTTAATCAGCAGAGCCAAAAAGCCACATTATTCTCCATATATTGTCTTGAATAAAATGATTCAAATATAGATCACTTGTGCCAACATAGTCATAGTATTAAAAAGCCACACAATTCCAGATATTTTGTAGTTTGAAGTTTTATTGATTCTTCTGAACATGCTGTGTGTTGCTATGTGTCACTGTGTACACATTCACTTGAATACATAACAGATGATAAAACATCACTTTTTTAAACAGTTTTGCAGTTTTAAACTGCTTTTTAAAACTTGATAAACAGTGCAACAATGCCAATAAAATGCCACATAACAACTATAGTAGGCTATGTAAAACACTTCGAACATATGAACCATCTTTCTTCATTTGATCTGAAATTAAATGAACCTTTTTGCTAGGAGACTTCTTTACAACAGCTTCTCCGCTTGCTGGGGTTTTGGATCTTCAACTTTCTAATGCACTGCTCATGGATTACATTGGCCACAGCCCTCTTGTGCTGTTCCACACTCAACCATGTCGGTTTACTTTTCTTTATTGAATAACGCATGTCAGTGAACCATTGGATCAAACCTTCATGAGGAACGCCAGTGAGCAGTGACATTGCCTTGTATTGTTCATTGGTTGGATACTGGTACTTGGTAAACTCCATCTTCATAAACGCCAACTGCTTTGCTGTCTTTATCCTACCACTGAAAGGACGCCTGCGTATCCAACTCTGTTTTTTGACAACCAAACCATCAAAATTGTTGCAGATTGGTGGTTCTTGAGTAAACATTTCCTTCTTAGGATATTGAGGATTGGTTTCCATTTGTATTTGTTCTTCCTCCATGATTTACATGGAGTTAATATTTGTGGAGTTTTAATTTGTGATATATTCCAGCTAAATAGGAATTAGGACTTTACTTTTGACTAGGGCCTGGCCACTGTTATTGCTGTGGGCGTAATTAAACGGCCCATATTACGCTGTTTTCTGATCTATGTTTCCTCATCACAAACATACCTGAAGGTGTTTTGTTTCGTTCATGCACGTTTAATACGCAAATCCTGCATATTTAAGATGAGTTCTTGTCTCAAATAGAAAACACGCTGTTCCACCTTGTGATGTCATGTGGTAATACAGGAAGTGCTCCATTGTGTTTTTAAACTCCATACACCTTTACTACAATCATTTGGATCATTTCAGACCTGAAATTGCCAATCTCTACTGAAATAAAGGTAAAAGTTAGCTGTTAATTTAAGAACTAACACTACATGAGGTCAGAAGGTGGGAACAGAGCATTTTGAGCTTTGGAAATGTAGACAGGCTAATAATACTCAAACAACTCAGACATGTGTGAATGAAACAACACAACTCAAGGTACGTTTCTGGGGAGGTAACATTATAACATTCATTTTGTGTAATGAGTGATTTGATTGCAGAGAAGAGGCACAATGAATTTTGCTACCACATCTACCGACATTTACTCTACAGAGCGTATCAGTGGAGGTGTCCTTGTGGTTCACGTTACAAAACAAAGAATCCATATTTTGGTGCTCAAAATAAACGTAGCTGTGGAGCGATCATTGGTTTTATATGCGCCACAAAGCTCATTTGTAAGTTACTTAGTAAAATATTTGTAGCATCGGCAGAATTAACACTAAAAAAGAAACAACTTTTACTTGACTGAATTGTTTTTATGAGGGCATGGTGCTTTAAAAAGCGTCGATTCAACGAAGTATTAGTTGTGAAAGAAATCAGCAATTTATTTTACGTGGTTTGGCTCCCTCTAGTGGTTGATAAACAGATTATATGTGTTTCTTTCTACCAACACTGATTTCTTGGAGTTCTCTGATTAACTAAATAAAAATAATCAACAAATGTGTCTTTGATTAGGAGTCAACATAATTAAGCGTAACACAGATCATACTGCATGGGTTTTTAATTTGCATCAGTAGTATGTGGAACAGGTGTACTAACAGTAAAAGGTTAACAGTAAAATTACAAAATACAAAACACATTATCCCCTTTTTATTCTCCTTATACAAACAATGTGTTTAATTGTTGTTTAATTTTACAAAGTGCAGCTCAAAACACTATGATTTTGTTAAATTATGACAGTAAATACTGTTTCAGTGGCGTAAGACAAACTTAATTTTTAACTGACCGTTTGTTGTTTGTATAAAGCATGAATGATTGGGAAATTAGAGACCAGAAATGCAAGAGACCTCATAAAATTAAACAATAACTAAATTGTTTTTTTAAAGTGTTATAATGTAACTTTTCAGGTGGAGGGTCCGCAACCTGCTTGTCTTTATGGAGATGTTACTGCTCTGCCTGGAATATTCCATCTTATTGCATAAAATATATCTACCACCATGGACACAAGCATGGTGATGCCACCAGGCCAAATTTAGGTCAGATCTGTGGAGAGGCAATCCCGCTTACAGTAAGAATGCATGTTTTCCAAGGTAATGAAGGTATGATTGAGCACCTGAAATACATAAATAAATAGTAGATGTTTAATGCCATACTGTTGAACATTCCAGGCAACACAACAACATATCAGTGGGGACAAGCAGGTGGTGGACCCTCAACCAAAAAGTTCTTTAAAATTATGGCTGTAAATACTGTTTCAGCGGTGTTCACCAGGAATGCAGAAGTGCAGCCAGAACACTGACTGATACGAGTCTTTGGACCCTGAATTCTCCAAGTCTAAAGGCAACACCTTTAAATATTACAACAAGGAGTGAAAAGTAAAGGGAATGTGTAACTATGTCAGTGGACCTCAACAGTTATGTCCACTTCGAAGTCCACTCTGGTTCCAGAAGTTAATTTTAGACAAAAAGTTGTAATATCAAGAGTTTGACTAATATCCATAACGCAAGTTTAAAACACAAGATTCTGCAAAATGTTTTAATAACTTAGCAGTTTATAAAGTTTCAGAAACAGATTTTAACTTGTGGTCAGTAGTTACCACATAGGTGATTAGCTCTGAGCAAGCTTTCAAACTTCAAGCTTTATTTTATTTTTTTGGAATGTCAATGGGAAAAATGAAAGGGAATATTACTTTTGGAACCAGGGGATGGGCGGTCACTGTTGAGCTCCACAAGACGTGTTTGAAGCCATTCAGCTGCTGCCAAAAACAGTGTTAAGCTGCTGCGTGACTCTGATGAAGGTGGTCCTTCGACTCAGCTCTTTCAGTTTCCCCGCTCCCACATATGTGCAGGTGGAACGGACTCCTCCCAGGATGTCCTTAATCGTCTCATCCACAGGCCCTTTGAATGAAACCTCCACTGTCTTCCCTTCTGAAGCTCTGTAGGCAATAGGGACATCAAGATTACTTAGGGCACCCTATAATCATAGGAACTAAACAATAATAATCGTGAGAATGCAAAAATAAGTAATTTCAGTTCACTATAGTATACTCCAAAACAGTAAACCTTCATGTAAAGTGCTTTTGTTTCACTTTAACTTGACTTTATCATTCAGAACATTTGATTTCAAAAACCAGGTCACATATGAGAAGAATGCTGAGCTGTTTAGACAATGTGAATGAAAGTGAATGAAGGATTTCACTTATTATTTGGTCATGGGGTCAATAATGGTCAATAAATCATGAGGTGTGAATAATCATTAAAGGGCCCATATTGCCCTGTTCTCTGATCTAAGTTATAATTTTGTTTCCTCATCAAAAACATACCTGGAGTTGTTTTGTTTCATTCATACATGCTTAACACACAAACCCCTCTATATTTAGGCTGAGTTTTTCTCTCAAACGGAAACATTCTGTTTCACCTTGTAATGTCATGAGGTAACACAGGACATGCTCCACTCTGTTTTTAAACTCCATACATCTTCACTAGAATCATTTGGATGATACCCAGAATTGCCAGTCTCTACTCAACAAAATGTAAAAGATTGCTGTTAACTTGAAAACTACTGCTTCATGACATCACAAAGTAGAACAGAGCATTTTGATATTTGGAAATGTACATGAAGTAATAATCCAGGATTACTCAAACATGTGAGAATGAAACAAAACACAACTGCAGGTATATTTTTGATGAGGTAACAGCATTATAACATGGCTTAAAGCTCACAAAAGTCAATTTTGTGTAAGACCTTTAAATCTCGATAGTTCTTCTCACAATAATTACAATAAAAACGCTGAAATTGTATATCATGACATTCGTAGTAGGCAAATAACAATACACTAATTCAAAAACAGTAATTTTACTACATGACAATCTGACCTGTAGTCGGCCACACCTCCTGCATGTTTCTTCATAGCAGTGTCAGAGCTCATCCCATAAAACAGTTTGTATTTCTTCCCATTCTTTTCAATAGTCTCTCCACCACTCTCTATGTGACCAGCAAGCATACCACCAAGCATCACAAAGTCCGCGCCAGCACCTTGATAACAGAGAAAATGTTATGACCCCTTTACAGACAACAACGTTATAAGTAATATAATCATACCAAAAGCTTTTGAAACATCTCCGGGACAAGTGCATCCTCCATCCTGTGTGTGAGAAGAAAATCATTATTATTAACAACTACTGTTTAGTGTTTAGACTAAAATGACTGTAAGTATGCATGCATATTACATACAGAAATAATATGTCCACCCAGACCATGGGCTGCATCTGCACACTCAATTACAGCACTTAGTTGAGGATATCCAACCCCTGTCTTTTTGCGGGTTGTACAAACAGATCCTATAAAAACATATTATTTATTATAGTACAGCACAATGTAGATTAGGGTTAACAAAAGTATCAAAAATCAGATACTAATCAATACTAAAACCAGTGTCCAAACTAAATAGAAATATAGTCAAAAATGAACCTGAATAGCTTTACAATGATCTTAAGGTGTATCAGAACAAGTATAAGAGCACACAGACTAGTATACGCCCATGGACCACTATGGGACCTACCTTGACGACTGTGGGATTAGACAGATATAAGACCACATTGTAATATAAAATTCGGTATCGGAATTGGCATTGAGTATCGAGTCTATTCCTTAGTATCGAAATTAAGTTTGATTTTAAATTTTAGATTTGTGACAACACTAATATAGATGATATTTACCTGGTCCAATGCCCACTTTGATTATGTCAGCACCAGCCAGGATCAGTTCCTCCACCATCTCTCCTGTTACTACATTTCCTGCCTAGAAATGAAAACACATATTTTAGTACCTGGTATTTACTATTTACACAGATGTTTCCTGATAGACATACATACCATAATGGTGTGTGAAGAGAATTTTTCTCTTACATCTTTAACAAAGTGGACAAAGTGTTCAGAGTATCCGTTTGCCACATCTACACATATATACTTCAGCTGGGGTACTGCCTCGACAATGGCTGAAATCTTCTCAAAATCTCCTTCACCAGTGCCTGTGCTGACAGCTACACTCTGACACACATAAAAAAGAAACTATTTATGTAGATTTTAATACTTTTAGCTACTTTATGTATCTTTTTTAATGTGAGACTTTTATTCTGGTATCTGTACTTTTACTTAAGTAACAACTTTGAGTACTTCTTCCACCATTGTATTGAAACTACTTTATGTCACCAACACAAAGCAGGATAATCTCTGTGAAACAATTTTTAAATATACAGTATCATTAGAAGCATGAGCTACACCAATAATTAGCCATAGAGGTTATTTAGTCTACCCTTTACAGCTCAAAACTTATCATAATACAGAAAACCTGATAAAATCTCCAAACTATTGCAAAGAAATTGTATCTACGACAAATACTGAGCCCCAAAAATTATTGCATCAGCTTTCGTATATTGAACGCTAAGTCGATACTGTAATTATCGTGACAGGCTTAACCACTGCAGAGCTAATATGACATCAGCTGTTACCTCAACACATTCTGGGTGGGTCTTTGCAAACTCCTTCCAGTCATCAACAGAGTAGTGTTTGTGGATTGCAGTGAAAAGGCTGAACTGATAGAAGACAAACAATGAACAATGTTACTAAAGACAACACCAGGAATAACCCAAAAGTAGGACTAATTATGAATACAAAAGGCCCTATATTACGCAAAATGGATTCATGTGAGCTTTAAGCCATGTTAGAATGTTGTTATCTCATCAAAAACATACTTGTGTTTTGTTTCATTCACACATGTTTGAGTAACCCTCTTTGTTCCACCTTATACTGTCATTAAGCGATAGTTTTCATGTTAACAGTTACCGTTTAGCTGAATAGAGATTGGCAATTCCAAGGCAGAAATCATCCAGATGGTTCTAGTGAAGGTGTATGGAGTGCAAAAACAGTCCTTTTATGTATGAACTAAGAAATACAGCAACTAACCCTTTGTAAAGCAGTGGCCATCTCAAATGTGCCGACTGTGTCCATGTTGGCAGCGATGATGGGGATCCCTGTGTAGCTGCCCTTTGAATTACGGAAGGTAAAGCTTCTCATTAAGTCCACCTGTCAATACAATAATTGTGTAACAGTGTAAATCAATTAATCATAGTAATTTACAAATACAATATAATAAAACAATTTTTAATTTACAGTAAAAGTTTAAGTTTAAATTTTTTGAATGTTTATTTTGTCCGGGACAGTGAGTGCTGCTGTAATCACGCAGGATTGTAAGCCATGGCTAATTTCCATTCATTGTCCCCCATTCATTGATTTTATGATAAATGATCTGTACCAACAAATCCACTACAGTTCTTTCTAATAGACCCTACAGCTTCAGACTGGGGTATATCCTGTTCTACTTTTCAAGTTTTACAAGTCTTAGAGAAAAGAAGCAGACTAAGCAGCAAGGAACTTTTGTTGGACCCACCCATAGCCACATTTAAATGTAAAAAGAACAATGATTAACATAAGATATTTTACATATAAGAAATAATATAACCACAAATCCTGCAAGTATGTACTTTAACTACATTCTCTTTCCTGAACCAACTACATACTGTCCTGAATTAACTACATTCTCTTTCCTGAACCAAATTATTTTATTACTAATTGGACCTTGACAAACAGAAATACACTTATAATAGCACATGTAATTTTATTTTATTTTTTTTGCTGGTATTGTTGGTTTATCTCTAAGGGGGATCTTATGTTGGCCTGTGTCAAGCATGCTGGGGTGTAACTTGCTGACTACAATTTTACACAGGCTATTTACAACCTAAATGTAAATTAATAAATACATTGAATTAACACTGGCGTTTGTTTAAATCAACAGACAGACTGTAGTCGTCCTAACTGTACTGACCTCACTCCTGGACTTGAGTGTGCTCCTCTTTGGGCGAAGCAGAACATCTTTGAAGTCAAGCTTGATGTCATTTTCAATACGAGGCATTTTGAGTCGGAGCGGTCTTGCAGCAAATGTCTGTTCTGTTAAAAGAAGCGTCATTCAGATGTCTGAATGTAATAACACTTGTAATAACATGTTAATAACCCATGTCAGCAATAGCAAGTGATAAATGGAAAAAAAAAAAAAGGCTGAACCACGCACTCCGCACGAGTCAAAAAGTCTAGGTAAAAAAATTCAAGGTTGGTCGGTTCAGAGCAGTGGTAGGCTTCCATGATGAATTTGACAGACATAATTAAAAAAAGAAGGAAAAATAACCTTAAACGCTTCAGATATAGTAAATAATATTCATATACCTATAACTACATTACCTTGACGTTATTACCGATGCTTGCAAAGAGGATACAGTTTTGACGAAGTGTCTGGTCCGCTTCCTTTCCACATTGGAGGAGGAGTACGCTGCTGTCACCCGCGTTGTAGTTCTTTAGCGCGTCATAACATAGCCAGAAACCTGACAAAAAACTACAAACGGAAACACTGATACGGTCCACTTCATATATGTCGCAAAGACTTTTTCAACAATATATTGCACGTAAAATGTTGTTTTGGTTCTTTAACGCTTACGCCAATAAGTTATTCATGTACTGTGTGTTTTTCGTGGTTATAGTAAATAAAGAACCCTAAAATTCAAGTAAACTGGTAGCGGAACTATACCACCAATATACTATGGAGTGTCGGCTGCTTTACTAAGAAACACAGGAAGTACTCATTCATAAAAACTAACTAACTAAATAAATAAATACAATTTTCACTACCCTGATTTAACAGAGTAGGTTATATATGATACACTTGCATTTATATTGTTTAAAGAAGACAAATCAACAAAATGCTAATTAAAGTAAAGGTAAGGTTTACAATGAAGTTTAGCGTACAATACTACCATAGTAGTAGTAGTTATATTGTTATTGCTCTATTATGTTAAATTGGCCTACTTATTGACCAAATTGAACGTTTTTTTTAATTCACAGACCCTCACTGGAAAAGAGATAGAAATTGATATTGAGCCTACAGATAAGGTAAGGTAGGTAAGATAACAATTGATGTGATGAAGCCTCCAGATCAATAAAGATGATTAAATAATATCGTGTGCTTTGTGTCATAAAGGTAGAGAGAATTAAAGAAAGAGTGGAGGAGAAGGAAGGGATTCCTCCTCAACAGCAAAGGTTAATCTACAGTGGCAAACAAATGTAGGATTATATGTATTTTTACTGTAAATTGGGTATTTATTCCTGTAAATTACTGACATTACTGGATATTTTTCAGGAATGATGAGAAAACTGCAGCAGATTATAAAATCCAGGGTGGCTCTGTTCTTCACCTTGTGCTTGCATTGAGAGGAGGACACCAGTGCTACTCTACCACACGCCTACATGCTAAGCCTTTGTAAACATCAAGTGAACTGAATGCAACACATCCTGGAAATTATCCTCCTTTAATGGCAGAGTCAAACCTATATGGCAAAACAAAGCCAATGAAAAGAGGTGATGCAAGTACTTTACTTTCTTTAATTAAGCAGGATTCTGCTCTTATTAAAGGTGTGTTTGCAATGCCGCTTTACTGACTCAAAATTAGCATCTATTGATTTTAGGCATCTCTTCTTACAATGAAAGACTGCTGGAATTTCAGTGTTTGATCTAAAGCTCTATGAATGTTGGTCCACAAAAGTAGTAACTTAAACAAACATCAGACTTAATCTAGATCATTCAAAAATGAAATTACATTAATACTTTATATTGTGATTGCATACACCATAATGCTTAATCCTTATGAAGCTTTCATTTGAGGATCTCAGCCATCAATGCCATATATGACTGTAATCTATTTTGGCCTCTTTGGAGAATGCTGTTTTTTGACTTTTTGTGCCAAGTAAACAAAGCTAACCTCCTCTTACTTTGTTGCGTGCAGAAGTTTTAAATGACTTATGCAAATAAAAGAACAAATAAAAAACAGCTTCAGCCCATTTCATGTAGTTTTTGTAAATGTATTCTCACCATTCACTATGCAATTTGCAGACTATATGTTTGCAGAGCAGCAACTGATCGTAGCTTGTTGGCAATATATACCTTACTAGTACAGTTTAAAATTGTTACTTTCTTCATATTGCTTATTATTATTTGGTATACTGTATCTTAATGATGAAATACTTGAAACATTTATAGAGTAGCTTTATTATATTCCACACAGTGAAAAAATATGGTTTACAATGCTTTAAAAACAAGACCTGGTGACTCAAATTAAAAGGTATTTTTCAGTGGTTTTGTCTTAAGCCAACATACAACTTGTGTTTTCTGTTAAACTCTTCACACCAAAACACACATTAGACTTCAGACCCAGACACCCTGTTCCCCAACACATTCTGACCTTCATTCATGCGGGAATGGGGACAGCTTAAACTGAGGAGTTCCTGAGGAATACAAATCTAAAAGCACCTATAAGGATAAACAGATAAAGTTAAACAGCGTGGCCAATGAGCCACACCCACATTCTGTATATGGGTAGAACAGGGGTGCCCAAACTTTTTCACTCAGTGGGCCACAATGAACATGTATTAGCAGGCCAGGGGCTAAATCTACTAATATTTTTCATGTTAAATGTGTCTGTAAAGGTATTTAAGATTTAATGTCTTTAATTATTGTGCTTTTTAGTGGATAGACTGGTATGGCCTCTTTTATCTCCATTTATTTTTTTATTTTTATTTTTTATGGCAAAAGGAGAAATTCAATTTGGCAACTGCACAAAAGTTTATTTGGTCAAATACGTTTTGCAGCTCATCCATGCTGCTTCTTCAGTTCTGGTCACTGCCTTAAATCTGCCTGAAGGGGAGGAGTTAACTACAATGAAATTACTCTGAGACTACTACAATTTTTTTTAATGTAAAATTTTATCAAAATTCAAAACTAGGCACCTCCTCATTGGCCAAACTTGACCCTGTGGAGGGCCATGTTTGGCTCTTGAGCCACTTTGGGCACCCCTGGGGTAGAATAAGGTTAGTCTGGCTGCTCAGGCTTTTTTAAACTTACACTGTGTAGTTTATGGCAGTGTGATCCGGGAAGTAGTGGTAATGCCCTGAGACACCAACATTATATTGGGACATACTGGAGTAAAGTTTTCATCTACACAGACATAAGTATTGGCAGACAATTCAAATCATTTCACTCGTTTTCTTGCTGGTGTCTTTACCCATATTGCACTAAAGTATAACATACAAGAAAATCACAAAATCATTCAAAGAGAGCAAGATGTTCAGCTAAAAATATGAAAGATAAAGAATGCATTTGCCCATTAGTTGTATACACTCATTAATGTTGGAGTTCAAAAGAGGCACAGAAATTAAATTAAAAGCTAAATGTAGTGTCCATAGATACTCTATTTAAGGCAAAACATGCACACTTTGCAAAGGTTTGCAATAGACCCAGAGATATTTGCTACTGTATAGAAAAAATATAGTAACAACACTAAAATTATCAAAACTAACTAGCTAACACAACAAAAGGTATACAAAATTATTACAATTTAAAAAATGTGGAATCACAGTAGCCTTTACAACACTGTACTCGGATTACAATATGAAATGACTTGATTTGAGAAGTGATTGCTAAAAAAATAAACAGTTTCGGTGTGGGAAAAAAAGTATCAAAATTACAGTCTAAAAAAAAAAAAAGCAGTTGGAGTGTACAGAGTGTGTGGCTTTAGCTGGGACAAAGCGACTGATATTTAGCAAATGTGAGACACATGTATCAAGGTATTTATTGCACCTCTGAAGTATCCCTGAAAAATGGGATTGTTTATTTCTTTGCCATATTCGGCATAGAAATGACTGATGTAAAATTCACACCAAATCTTCCTTACAGAAACCTGTGCTGTGTTTTCTGTGTGCACCCAGAATTTTGAGCAGTTTGACTTGATAAAATAATGACACTTTTTTAGGAGTCTGCTTTAAGATTGTCTCCATCCTCTTTCGACAGAGGAGATTTGGCCTCTGTCATCTCCTGCCCTTCATCTGCACCACTGTCACTGCTTTCCGCTGGGTAGACCACCACACACAGCTTTTGGCCCAGGTACGTCATTTTGTCTAGATAAAAGTGATGAAACAGCATGTTAGTGTTATGGATTTATTTAACGGTAACTCATTTATGCTCCACATTTGTACGTAAACAGATCCATGCATTTCAAGCGTAGTACTCTTCAGTGCCACCAGAGTAGAATTTATTTGTTTTGCAGCTGGTTTTAGTCTTTTTTTTTTTAAGTTTGGGCTCCACTACAGAGCTGTGTTGTACGGAGAATGGTCAGAAGTTTCTTTGCATACGTAGAGTATGAATGAGCCTTAAAACTAAATGTATTCTCTAATATGACTTACCAACTAAGGTGTCAAAACACTGAGGCTTGTTTTTCCAGTAGACACCTAGGAAGTAGACAGGGACTCCGGTGAGCATGATGGCCAGGCCAATGCCACACACCACAGGCTCAGAGTACAAGGAGAAGATGAGCAGGAATGCCCAGAAGATGAGGTAAATGACAGGCCAAATAAGGCTGATCTGAAAGTCAAACAAAAGTACTATTTAGAGACATTTGCTTAAAGGCCCGTATTACACTATTATCTGATCTGTTATAATTTTGTTTCCACATCAAAAACATACCTGGAATTGCGTTTTGTTTCATTCACACGTTTAACACACAAACCCTGCATATTTAGGCTGAGTTCTTCTCTCAAACAGAAAATACTCTGTTCCACTTTGTACTATCATGTGGTAGTACAGGAAGTGCTCCACTGTGTTTTTAAACTCCATCCACTTCACTAGAATCATTTCAATAATTCCAGCCCTGGAAAGTCCAGTCTCTATTAAACAAATTGTAAAAGGTAGCTGTAACTACCATTTCATGACATCACAAGGTGGAACAGAGCATTTTGAGCTTTGGAAATGTAGGCAGACTAATAAACCAGGATTACTCAAAAATGGGTGAATGAAACAAAACACAACTCTGGGTATGTTTTTGATTCTAACATGGTTTAAAGCTCACAAGAGTCAATTTTGTGTTAATATAGGACCTTAAAAGGAATTATCAGAAGCTCAACTTTTCACGTTAGTTCACCTTGATTGGTCGGTGCATATTTGGTTGTTTAATTCGCAACACAATCTGCCCGGCAACAGTGACACCGTAAAAGAGGTAGTTGATGAAGCCCACATAGTTGATAAGAGTGTACATGTCACTGGTGCACAGCATGAGCAGAGTAGAAAGACACTGATAAAAAAGAGAAAAGCATCAAAACAGTCACAAAAAATGGAACAAACTATTAGGATTTCTATAATGTACTTGTTTTTTACTCACAGTAAACAGCAGAGCAGGGATGGGAGTGCAGCGTTTTACATGAATCATGGCTAAAAGGCTGGGGAGGTGGCCTTCTCGGGCTCCAGCAAAGAACAAACTGTAAATGAGAAAGTGATATTTTAAAATCGCAGCACAATATACACAATGTTTATAATATTAGAGATCCACCAATATAATAATAATAGATAAGCTCTGCCAACATTTTTGAGAAGATATTTAAGGCCAATTTTAGGTATATACATTTTACTTTATTACAAACTCATCCACAAACCTGTTTTACTACAAACAGGATGAGAGAGCTGTGTAGTCACATTTCGTGCAGTGTCCTCTTTGCAGTAAAGTAATGCTTGGTACATATTTTTTGGTAGTTAGTAAGCTCAAACCAATTATCAGTTTCTGGAGGATAAGTGGATCTCTACACAATATTGCAGCAATAATGTAGTAAAATAAATAATAAGATAATAAATAAGCAAACTGACCGTGAAGAGGTAAAGAGGGATCCATTGACTCCTCCAAAGGTAGACAAAGCCACAGAAATGGGCATAATCCAAGCCATAACACCAAGGAGTTTCTCTCCAAATGTCTATGTAAACATATAGGCGTATTAATACTATAACTGAGTTCATCTTCAAGTACAAGTGATGTCTGGTATGCTTGTATGTACTCCTCAGTCATTTGTGTCATGTATGGATACGAGTCAATGCAAGATAATACACCATTGTCACCAGTAGAGGGAGACAGAGCCCTTATCCTCCAAAGGTGTCTCCAGTGAAATCACACATTAAAGTACTCACCACTGCCACAGCGTTTGAGGCAAGGAGCTCTTGAGGACTCATGGCTGTGACATAGGCGATGTTCGCAAAAACGTAAACGAAGGTCACCAGGGGGATGGAGATGAAGATGGCGCGAGGAAGATTCCTACAGACCATAAAGGAGAATTCGGAGATGTTTATAGACTGAATTTTAGACAAGAAATCTGAGGCATTGTTATGGATGTTAATTCAAATAATCACTTGTCACAAAATTAATAAAGGGGCCATATTATTTATTATCTATTTTCTGATCTATGTTATAATGTTGTTTCCTCATCACAAACATAGCTGGAGTTCACATGTTTAACACAAATCCTGTATATTCAGTTTTTCTCTCAAATGGAACACTCTGTTCCACCTTGTGATGTCATGTGGTAATACAGGAAGTGCTCCCCTGTGTTTTTAAACTCCATACACCTTCACTAGAATCATTTGGATGATTTCAGCCTCAGAATTGCTCTGAACTATAGGTAAATGACATCACAAAGTGCATTTTGAGCTTTTGGGATGCAGACAGACCAATAATAAAGAATTACTCAAGCATGTGTGAATGAAATAAAACACAACTCCAGATATGTTTTTGAGGAGCTAACAGCATTATACTGTGCCATTGCTTAGAGCTCAGAAGAGTCAATTTTATTTAATAAAGGGCTTATTAAAAAAAAACTAGATTTTCTTTTGCCAGTTTCTTTTCTTGAGTCATTTATAGCATTTGACTTTTTATTGACCAATTATAAGGTAAACTAGTGACAAAACCACTGCCCCACTATGGCTCAGTATAGTTAAGGTTAATACGTCTGATTAATGTGTTCCAGTGTAAGATTTGGTTAGGTAAGATTTGGTTAGGTATACATCAAAAGTGCTTACACATATGGATCCACCAGCTCCTCTGTTACATAGTTAAGGAAGTTCCACCCTCCATAGGCGAACGAGCCTTGTAAAAATGATAACGCTATCAAACCAACATCATAGTCCTGGAAGGGCTCAAAAGCATTGACAGGCTCCAGCCAATAGTACTCCCCTGTAAATGAAGAAGAGTTGACATATGTTTAGATATGAGCCTGAATCAATCTAAAGTATCAGTAATCATTAATCTTCTTGGTATCTTTTATTTAGAGACCTTTGTGGCTCTTCTCAGAAATGCATTCACAGAATCCTTTCATCATGTTGTTTTTTCAGGGACGACTGTGCTCTGGCCCTAATAGTAACTGGGCCTCTGTTCTGTTGTGATTGGAGATCCACAGAGGCCAGCTGCTGATTTTAGCTTGAGGCTATGAGGCCCCCAAACCCATTGAACCCAATGGCGTTATAACATGACTTCAATCAATTTTGTTTAATATAGGACTTTTAAAATGTCCAATGACTTGATTAGCATTGAATAACTTACTATTACTATTCACTGACAAAACCTTTACAGTGGTATTTTGTCAATACCCAACATGTTAATTACACATGTGTGGTTTTGTAGCTTTTTACTGGACAAAAATACAGGACACTCACCTTTGCAGATCTGCACAACACCCATGATGATGATGAGGATCAGGGCTAAAAGTTTCCCTGCAGTGAAGATGTCCTGGACCCTGGTTGCCCATCGCACACTGGCGCAGTTCACCCATGTCAACAGCACTGAAGAGAGGAGGAAACACTGCTATTTAACTCATATAATTATTTCTATAACTAATGTTAAGACTTTCTAACTGAATGTCATACCATTTACTGCAAATGTGTGGAAAGTGAATACATAGGTTTCTTCAGTAACACATAACTCTGTATGAGAAGTGTAATATGTTGCACAAATAGCAAACAATGATACTTTTGTACAATAGAGAGATAAAAGGAGTTAGTGTCAGTGATAAAACTAGAAAGAAATTGGGTCAATGGCCTTAGTAACAGAAGATCATACTAGGTGCAAAGATTAAAACCATGTCTTAAAAAATCAGCAGCAACCTTTGGTCATGACAGTGTCACAGCTTATCTCCGAAAGCCTTCCTTACAATGGCAAACTGTAGTGTAGTGTAAAGTACAGTAGTTTGTGGGTTTCAGATAATTTTGTTTTAAATGAGTAAATCCAATAACAGCAGTACAGTTTTTTCCTAATTCTGAAACCATGGACATCAAAGGACAGAACATTAATTTTCTATAATAACAATTTAGATATATCAGTTTGAATCTTTGAGACCAAACTGACCAAAAAACAAAAAATAAAAAAAAAGTTACGCCTTTATTGTCTTCACTTAACAGCAAAATTATACAATATCAGTTCCATTAATACTGCATTAAAAAACATAATGACTTTTACCCTCGAACAGTACGGGCAGAGAATACAGATGTGCTTCAGAGGCCAACAGGCCAATGGGTTCAGAACAATGGGGTTCTATTAAGTAATAGCCCTCCACAGGTTTGGGTTTATAAGCAATGGCCACACTGTGAGGGACAACATATGGACAAAAATGTTCATTTTGTTTTATTATTTCTACTTCATGTACTGATAATGTGCACATGAACTGTAGAGCTGTAGAGTAATGTTAGATATTAAAATTTCAAATTTGATTTCAATACTACAGTACAATAGACTCGATAACAATTTTGATACCCAAATGATCATTTTAAAGGCTCTTTTTGAGATAATGTTGTAATTTTCAATACAGAACAGTAGTAGGCCTTTTTATTATACAATGTTGTCTTGCACTAATTCTTAGAAAACTCAAGAAGAAATTGTTCAGGAAAGGTCAAATTGTATCCAGTTATGTAATTTATTTATTTTTTTCTCAATATGAACACTTGCTTAAAAGAGTATCCAGTTTCGATACTAGTTTTAGTATCGATTAGTATCTGATTTTCGATACTTTTGCCAACCCCCATCGTATAGTAGTTAATTATACACAAACGTACCATACAATTTCACTCTTTCTCTTAAGTTTTGAGGCCCTAAAGCTGAGTACACACATCTGCACATTCTGCACCCATGTGAGCTCCAAACTTGCTGAGTTAACCACAGCCTCGCAGAGAAAACATGACAGAATTATGACCTATTGCTGTGCCATCTGTAGGAAGAGACAGGACTCCAGGGACAGACCCCCTCCCTGCCACTGTTTTTGAAATGGGACACCTTGAAAAAAAAAAAAACTCCCAGTGCTACTATAGAGCAACCACGATGTCTGGTTCAGTTGCCATTCAAATCCAGTTACAACCAGATCAGCAGGTAAGGCAATCCACAAAAACAGTTATAGAAAATGACAGAAAGTTCAAATATATCTACAACGCCGGACAACAAGGATTACATCATGGTCAGTACGGAGCAGGCAACCTATCACCTATTTACTCCTTCAGTAACAACATCAAAACAAGCCTAAAATATATTGCACATTGCCTTTCTCAATAGTCATGTGGCCATTTATAACAATTTTGCTTTGGGGCTTGTAACTGAAGATAGATAAGTGGGGCCATGAGGCTGCGCAAAACATGATTAAACTTGCAATTGAGGTCTTAATCTTTTCAGTAATTTCAAAGTCAAGACATCTGGTAAACTGATGCCAAACAATGTTCTTTCTTGTGATTTGTGTCTCCGACTTTAAGCAAACTGCAAAATCTGTCCAGATTTATAACTTTTCCACAAGTACTTGTACAACTGAGAGTTTAATGGGTGGAACAAGGCAAGAGAACAGTTGTGTTTCCCACTGTGTGTCCGTCTGTAGAGCATGTGTGGTATTTAGCATTTGAGTGTGGTTCAGGCACTAAAATGTCTCACTGTTACATGTAGTATCTGTCCATGTTAACACACATCACCGGTCACTACGACTTTGAGTCGACTGTTGATCCCACGGTTAACAGGCAGAGAAGTCTGAGAAAGCATCCAGCTCTATAGGTTAAACAGGGCCATAAAGGACCTCCTCTCGCTTTTGTCCATGGAAATGTTGTTCCTTTGGATAAAATATTCCGTAGTGTGGCTTAAAAAGTACATACTAGTATCTCCGTGGAGAAAAATAGAAAGTGAGCATGGGCACACTTCCAGCTCTTTCGATTCTGGCTCCAATTCACTTCACTGTGTTGAGAAATACTGTATTCCCCTCTTTTTTTTTTTTTGGTATTTTATATTTTGTATTTTATATTTTTGCTCCACCAAAACAAAATTAGAGTCTATCTTTAAGTCTATTTCTAAATTATTCTTTTTTTTAGCCATTATCTATTATCTTGTTTTATTGCATGTTCCATTTTCCTGCTGTTCTTGAACTGTGCGTTGCAACACTGGAATTTCCCCACTGTGGGACTAATAAAGGCATATCTTATCTTATCTTATCTTATCTTTTGCTGCTGTCATACTCCTCATTTTTGTCTTAAAATGTTCCTACTAACCTGCTCTACGTAATCCTGGTGTTTTTATTTCACTATTTTGTCCCCAAATCAATTCCTATTCCTAATATGGAACTGGCTCCAAATTTGCACCTTTAACTGCTAGCCTCCTGAGCTTCATTTGACTAGAGCCGAATGCTATGGGTGACGGCAGACTCCCATAGTCCACTTCTTTATACAGTTTATGGGAATCATGTAGTTGATACTGGAGTCTTAATCAAGCCCAATTTGAGAACAGGAAAACCACAAGTTTGCTAGCTTCCGACCAAAAGTAACTTGTCTAAGCTGCTTAAAGACCAATGTTGTGACCTTAATATTGTTGTTTCAGACAGATGAGTGCATATGGCAGTTTTTTATCACTCCTATAAATAGCTCTTAACAACAATGACAATGCTTACACTATAGACAATGCACATGTTTTGAAGTATGAGTGATACTTACAGAGACAAACCGCAGCCAGGAGACGAAGGCCATTGTCTGGGGGGAAGCACGTGGGAAACAGGGGCTGAAGAACGTAATTGGAGAACGTCAATGCGATCACAGCCTGGTTGGTTGGGTAAATGACTAGCACGGCAATCCACAAACGTAAAAATCTGAAATAAAAATTAAACAATAACGATGAACTCCAATAATGTTACACTTCAATGTGACCCTTGTTCAATGGTACTAAAATTTAAAACTCAAATTCATTACTAAGGAATAGACTCAATTCTCCATACCGTAATTACACACAATAGAATGTAATTTTCAACATTAAATAATAATACTGTCTTTTATATTACCATGTAGTCTTATATCTCTGTAATCCTACAGTCATCCATAGGTTCCATAGTGGTCCATGGGTGTATACTAATCTATGTGGTCTTATAGTTTTTCTGATACAACTCAGGATCATTCTAAAGTTATTCGGGAAAGGTTCATTTCTGTCCTGTGAATGCAACTTTTTTAGTAGTGATACCTGCTCTAGTATCTAGTTTCAGTACTAGTTTTAGTATCGATTAGTATTTGAATTTCGATACTTGACCAATTTTAGTTGCGTAGTTGTCCCCCAGGTGACTCCAACATGTGTCCTTAAGTCATAACTATTACAAGAATGCAATGCTCCATATCCATAAGCCAATATGGAGTTTTTAGGTTAGCCTGACTTTTACTTTGACCTTACTGAACCCTGGTACATTGAGTTGCAGTGGAGTAAGTCCGGTCACAAGTGGCACACAAACCCACTGGAGCTCCACTAATAGAAAAAAGCACGAGGCTTTTCCATAAAATTCTCCAAAAGCTTTTGTTGGGATCATTACACCTGACTGGGTTGAATGGATTATATCTGGCTGGTATGCATTTGTGAGTTTAATCTAAATGTTGTTTTAGTGGAGAGCATTCGGATCCTCACTAACCCTCTTTTCACAAATGTTAAAGGGCTCTTATAACACTTTTTTCTGATCTGTGTTATAATGTCGTTTCCTCATCAAAAACATACCTGGAGTTGTCTTTTGTTTCATTCACACATGTTTAACGCACAAACCCTGCATATTTAAACTGAGTTCTTCTCTCATACAGAAAACCCTCCACCTTTGCGATGTCATGTGGCATTTTTAAACTCCATGCACCTTCACTAGAATCATTTGTATAATTTCAACCCTGGAATTACTTATCTTTACGGAACAAAATGTGAAAGGTAGCTGTTAACTTGAAAAGTACTGCTTCACGACATCACAAGGTGGAGCAGAGCATTTTGAACTTGATGATGCAGACAGTCCAGCATTACTCAAGCATGTGTGAATGAAACAAACTACAACATTCTAACATGGCTTAAAGCTCAAGTCAATTTTGCATAATATACAATCTTTAAATAAAGAATTAGCATTTAGTTTTTTATATATTTTATATATTTAGTTAATTTCAGTGCCACTTAGTTAAAATTCCATAATGTACTTAATGGGTGTAACGTGTCCACTAGCGTTGGCCTGACTCAACAAAGAGCCTTTGTACTGGAACCATTGTGGAGCAGTTTACGATCGCTTCCCCTTTTCTGAGACCAGCTGCAATGAGAGCATTTCGAGTAATATAGTAGCACAAAAGCCTCCGGACCCACAAAAACAAATGATCTATGAATTACGTTTATTTATCTAAAAACGGCACCTGGATGTTCATTGAAGTTTAAAATAGGTAACTACTGTGCAAAAACAACTCCTGGCTGTTTTGTCTATCTCAGATCCGTTCCCGAGAATATCTTCATACAATGTATCTGAGCTTTTGACCGGAACAATGGTCTAAGATGTTCAGTCTGGCACATTATGTGAAGCTAACAAACTATATTGTTTTGCACAGTGTATGTTATGTTCCCATGCGTTTACTGAAAACACCGTGAGATGGAAGTAAAACCTATACTGTCTCAAAGAACGAGCCCTGGATTTAAATATATTGGTTTCTTTTCATCCTATAGCCTTAACATATAGTATTGCAGGTTTATTACAGTGCATCAGAATCCTCCCTGTATTTGTGAAGTCCCCCACACATATGGGAACTGGGTCAGAGTTTTATTACAAAGCTCTACTATGTTAGCTTCATTCATAAACTGCTATAAGGAATTTGCAATAATGTTATACTCAGAGTGAACGTTATTGATTATTTTCATGCTCCCAGATTTCCCTATTGATACTTTGCAGTGACATCACTCTCAGGGTGTTCTATATGTATCTCTATGGTGGAATGTTCAGCAGGTGTCATGGAGACACAATGCACACATCAGCAAACACAGCCAAAAAAGCTTTAAGACTGTGGGGACCATGAACACTCCTATTAATTACAAGCTCCTGAAAATGTGCTGTTTAAATCAACTATTTAAACTATTTTTTATTGAGTTTTCAAACTATCATAAAACTTTTTTGGCTGTGTTTGCTAATGTGAGCACTGTGTCTACATGGTAAGTTTTGATAATTCCACCATGGAGATACATATAGAACATCCCCAGCATGATGTCACTGCAAATCATCAATGCTTGTGGAAATGAGCCCACCTTATGTGTATTGTAATGTAATAATATAATATAATACATAATATAATGTAATATATATTTACCCAGCCAGACCACCAAAGATGTCCTTCACATAAGAGTAGTCTCCTCCAGATTTAGGGATGGTGACGCCCAGTTCAGCGTAGCAGAGCGCTCCAATGGCCGTGATGACTCCAGTGATGATCCACACGATGAGAGCCACACCCACAGAACTGGCATTCTCCAAGACGCCTTTTGGACTGACGAAAATCCCTGAGCCAATGATGTTACCTGAAAAACGAGAAAGTGCATATGGCAGGTTAGACTCCACAGTTCACTAAAATATTATTAACAGTATTATATTTATATTTTTCTGGTTGGATCTGTGCAGCAATTATGACATACATAGAGGTAATTCAATAACTGTTACTCATAGACTGTAAATGTAGATGGTAAATGTAAATGGACATTGCGAACCTGCAAACCGACGCATTTTTGTACTTTTCTTTTAAACTTTTAGACCAAAAACTGCCATGTAACTGATGTAAAAACTATGATACAAATTTACCACAGGTATAATCCCACCAAATCACGTAATAACTAGAAAAACGTGAAAACCTGTCATATGCACTTTACCCTCAGTATTTTATTTAAACTGGCCGTACTAACTGCATGGCAGAGTTGGGTTGTATAATGATCTCAATGCACTAACAGTTTGTTATCTGTGTGATACAGACCTAATTAATGTAATATTTGGCACAGACCAGCTGAGCCTTGATAAGACCAGAGTGGGAACTTGAAAAGTGCTGAATCGTATTTTATTGAGACTTCTGGAGCAGGACAACTGAACGGGGTGGGAGGGTTCAAACCAAGGGTAGAGAGAGGTGAAAGCAGACACAAAGAGCACAACCATGACTGAATCAAATAGGCTGAATGAACTGTGGTTACACAATCTCAATGTGAATGGACACAATTAAGGAGTCATAAAGACTGCATTTCCTTTATAAACAACTAAATATCCTGTCTTATTCTGCATAAAAGCTGCTAACCCTGCAGTTTAGATCTGTAGAAAGTATTTCTTGTATAGTAGTTCTTGTATTAGTTTGTCAGTTCATATATCGGTCTTTTTGTCAATTCTTCTCAGCGTGTTTAAAATGTGAACTTTGAACAGAATTTATTAAAACATCTACACAAAATCACAACGCTTGTCATAAAAATTACATTTTTTATGTTTCCTAAACCAAACAGCCTTAAAATGACCATAAACGTGACCCAATCCATGGTCCAACTAAGATTTAATTTTTTGTAATAAATTGTAACTTCCTCTCAACTTTTTATTTAAGTCTTAAGTTTAGTTTAAGCATACTGTGTTTTACTAATTTAATTAATATCATATTTCATGAATCTTTGTGGTACAGCAAGACAACCAAGCAAAAAGAAAAGGTTAGAAGGGATACCAACATTTTTGTTAACAATCAAGAACAGTAGGGTAAAAATATATTCATTGTTTTATCCAACAGAAGGTCAGTGAATGGTCCTATATTTTCTCCTTGAATCCAGAGGCCATTAAATTAGTGTGGTGGGGCAAAGGTTAGTTTTTGAATCATTACAGTTTGCACATGTTGCTAAGAGGCCTTTTACAGTTCAAAAGTCAAATGTGAATTATTAATAAATTTACAGCTGTAGTCAAAGAGACACTCTGGGGATTGATTAGTCAAGTAAAAGGGGGCACCTCAAAAGCTCTCAAAACTACTAGTTATCTGTGTATCTGACCCAGACCTGCACAAACATCTATTTATGCCGAATAAATTCTAAATTCTATGTATTTATATGTAAAAGGCTGATTGAAGTCATAGTTTTCAAATCTTCAGCTAACTCCCTCAATATCTAATGTCATACTGTGGAACATTCCAGGTACAGCAATGATATATCCATACCAAAAGGTTACATAGTGCACCTTTAAAATGAAGAAGAAAAAAAAATAGTTGACTAATAAAAATTTTGGTCAACCAATTAATGAATAGACACAGATAGACATAGACCTACAGCCCTAAACTTACATCTATCCTGCAATCCCATACTGCATTTTACCCTATTTTTGGTCCCACTATGTGAAATACTAGAGAAATTTATTTAATATGATGTGAATTTTGTCTTAAATGTAAACATATGGCAGATCACATGCAGAACTCTGAACTGTGCACGTGCATGGTCCCCCTACAACACGTCATTCACTCATCCCATAGGTATTATGTCCTGCAGAAATGTGTTCTTATGTAACTAGCAGGTAAAAAGTCAAAAGTGTGATAGTATCTTCCCCCCACCTGCTGTTAAGTTGACATGTTTATTACACTGGTGGTCTTTGTAACCTGACCTCTTGATATATGTTAAAATGAGCAGTGACACAGCATTTTTCTCCCATAACTGCTGACTGAGTCTTTAAAGGGCCTATATTATGCAATTTTCTAAGCTATGTTATAATGTTTCCTTGTCAAAAACATACCTGGAGTTTTGTTTTGTTTCATTCACACATGTTTAACACACAAATCCTGCATATTTAGGGTTTAGAGTTCTTCTCTCAAGCAGAAGACTCAGTTCCACTTTGTGGTAATACAAATTATTATGGTAATACAGGAAGTGCTTCACTATTTTTTTAAACTCCATACACCTTCACTAGAATCATTTGGGTAATCTTAACGCTGGAATAGCTGAACAAAAGGTAAAAGGTAGCTAACTTAAAAACTACCACTACATGACATCACAAGGTGGAAAAGAACATTTTGAGTTTTTGAGATGTAGGCAGACTAATAATAAAAGATTACTCATGTGTGAATGAAACAAAACATGACTCTGGGTATCTTCTGGGTATGTTTTTGAGAACATAACAACATTATAACAAAGGTGACAAGAGTCGATTTTTTCTAATATAGGACCTTTAACTTTGATATTATATGCCGGGCATTTCACTTGTGTTCCTAAAGCGTTAGACCTGCTGACTAATGTGGAATCTGTAAGTTTCCTGTTTCTTTCTGCAGCTTGGACATCCTTTTGTCTTGAGTCAGGGACGCTTTTTGACGCACTGTTGCCAGACTTCATTATCTCAGCAATTTGTTGTTACTGATCTGTAATCACAGATTATGCACAATTTAAAGTTAAACCCTTACTCACCCTTAGTCACCTTGGTATGAAAAAACAAACAAACCTTATATTATGTTGTATTATAACATATTTCAGAAATCTTAACTTTTGGCTTTGAAACATGGGCTCTGTTTGTATTGCCATATAATTGAGGTACCCAGAAAGATACAATAAGAGGTTTTTTGTTTTTTTTTTCCACACAAACTTGTATTGTAGCGTGATCTATTCAATCGTTTACAGTGACTTGGGTGCAAGCATTTCTTCACTAAGCAACAGACAATGAATACTAATAGGCCTGCAGATGAATAGTAAAAAATCAAATAGGCCTGATGATCAGCCTATATAAAGCCCAGTACAAACAGTCTCATTTGCTCTCAGAGTGAAATCCTTGTTCAAACATCTACCATGCTGCAGCAACCCTCCACCTGGGCCTGAGCCACTATCACACATCAATTAACTTATGTGATTGGTTACTACACTAAACGGTAGTAATGCAATGAATCCACTCAAACCTTACAGATCAGTTACTGAGAAGATTTTCCATTCTGTAAGGGCGAAACAGCAAGACTATGAGCAGATATGGACACCTTTTTTAATATTTTGACAAGATTAGACTTGAGTGGCAATTGATGTTTGTTTTCCCATTGTTTCTTTTTGTGTGTGTAGTGTGGAGAGAGGGGTGGGGTGTTTGTATTTTTGTTATTTTGTTATGTAAAATGTTCTCATTGTTTTTGGGGGGTTTTTCAATATGATTTGCTTGATCTAATCCGGCTAATCACTATCAGGGCGTGGCTGTCTTTGCAGTGACCAAAAGTTCATTTTGATAATCCTGATTCTTGGCACGTTTCTGGACTTTGTCTGTGGGCGACTGATAGAGCCTTTGTTCGTCGGTCATAAAAGCATTTGATGTTGATGCGCTCTGTTTCATGTAAATCTCAAAGTTCACATTCACACACTACACACATGACCACAAGTTGTCCCACCTGTGACTGGACTGGAAGTATGAACAGACTCTGAACTGCCATAAAGCCTCAGAGTGGGCACAAACCGCTACGTAAATCTACAGATAATTAAAGACCCCCAATGTTCACTCTCCCTCTCTTCTGTCTTGTCTCCTGTTACCATGGAAACATGTAAATGAATAAGTCTGAGCGTCAGTCCTCCTGAATCACTCCAAGGTCATCACCGAGACTGACCACTCGCTGTGCAGACAAACTAGGGTCATATTTCACACAAACATCAGTATCGATTGGGTTTTGCAAGTCTATTTCAGGACAGGTCCTCTCTATACTGTGTGCAATGGGCAAAAAAGTACAGGTGATACAGGCCTATAAAGTCGGTTTATAGATTGGCCAATTGCTATCAAGTGTATAGTCTATCAAGGTCTCTTCTTTGAAACAACTCAGCATGAATGAACCCTTTGCACCTTTATCCAATCAGGGTTTACGCTAGAATTCCTTATGTTGGCCTAGTTGCAAGTTATTAGGCTAAACACTGTTGACCCTACAAATGTGTGACCATTACATGATGATAGTAAAAACTAAAGGGTTACTATTTTCTGATCTATGTTATAATGTTGTTTGTTTCCTCATCCAAAAACTGGAGTTGTGTTGTTTCATTCTCACATGTTTCAACACACAAATCCTGCGTATTTAGTACTTTTCACAAACTAAAAACACTCTCTCTCACATACTGTGTTTTTGAACTCCATACATCTTCACTAGAATAATTTAATAATTTGGATAATTTTGCAGTCAATAAAGCAAAGGACCTACTTCAAAATGGGAGTTGTTTTTTTTTTTAATGAGAATCACATGAGCCAGTGAATTACTTTTATTGAATTTTTGAGATTCAGTGCAAATGTGGAATGGATTAACAGACTGTAGCATCTGTCTCTCCTCCCCAAGTGAAAGCTATTCTTGACTCAGTATTCATGTAATAATGTTGTTTACTCATCATGTGGTAATACAGGAAGTGCTCCACTGTGTTTTTAGACTCCATATACCTTCACTAGAACCATTTGGATGATTTCAGCCCTGGAATTGCCACTCTACTGAACTAAAGAGGTAGCTGTTAACATGAAAACTACCGCTTCATGACATCACAAGTGGAACATTTGAGCTTTTTTGATGTGTAAATGAAACAAAACACAACTCCAGTTATGTTTTTGAGGTGGAAACAACATTCTAACATGTCTTAAAGCTCACAGTTTTGCGTAATATAGGACCTTTAATTAAGCATTTGAAACTATTGTGACCATGCAAAATGAGGAGTTTAATTAAGTCAGGAAACATGTTTATCCTAGTTAAGTCCTATATCAAACCTGCAGGATCATTATCTTAAACATGCATCATAAGCGTAGTGGTTCACATTTGCACATAAAACTCGAAACATTCACCATCCAACACTTTTACTAGGCCATAACATTTAACTGCGTTTTTATAATTCAGTGTTTCTCATCAAAAACCTGCCTGGAGTTGTGTTTTGTTTCATCCACACATGTTTAACACACAAACCCTGCATATTTAGGCTGTGTTCTTCTGTCAAACAGAAAACACTCTGTTCCACCTTGTGATGTCATGTGGTAATATAGGAAGTGCTCCACTGTGTTTTAAACTCCATACACTATCCCTAGAATCATTAGGACGATTGCATCCCTGGAATTGCCCATTTCTACTGAACAAAAGGTAAATACGTCACAAGGTGGAACAGGGAATTTTGAGATGTAAAAACATGTTGTGAATGAAACAAAACACAGGTAACAACATTATAACATAGCTCACAATAATACATTTTGCATTATACAGGACCTTTAAAGACTTACCAACAATGATGCCACATGCGCTCACGAGACCAATCTCCTTCTTGAGCGCAACCCCTCCTCCTCCGGACTCCTTCGCACCGGCAGCATCCTGAGCAGACCCCGATGTGCTGCTCCGTTGTCTCGGACCGTCTGACATAGTTTTGCTCGTCTTTTGCCTCACGTCTTGTTTAGGGAAGCAGCACCTGTGATGCAATTATTTTCCGTGCGTCTGGGCAAGTCCTTGTGCGTTCTGCTTCTATGCGCAGCACTTTATCTGATTAGTTACGCTGTCAGCAATTTTTACAACAGTGGAGGCTTTCTGGTTGTCAAAAAGCAACAAATGAGTGCAGATATTAACACAAAAATGCCCAAAATGCGTGCGTAATGTTGAAATGCTGCTGTGCCAAGCGTTATTTTTGGGTTATACTGTTGTGAGAATTCGTTATGCTTATTTAAAATAAAAAAAATGCCCACCTCAAGTCCTGACACAACTGATAACCCACATATTCCAAAAGAAATGCAAAGTCCCTTTGTCAAATTGTGGGCAAATATCGTAAGAATACAAACAAAAAGTCGGTGTCACCTTTTCCTGGTCAAAAATGCATGCTTTCTCAGAATGCAATACTCCTGCGTAACGTTACTTCAGCTCGTTAAAGTGCGTTTCTTAACACAACCAACTAGCTTGCCGCGGAGCGCTTATGTTTCAGTAAATATACACGTTCTCGTTCAGGTTATAGCGTTAGCCACGCCCTTTTTGTCAGTCCACCAATCCTTCGACTTGTTTTCCTCCTGTTTTTGTCCCTCGCCCCTCCCCTCCAGTGTGCCCCATCAGCTGCTTGGGTCCAGATTGTCTCCTGGTGTAGTGGTGAAGGAGTACTGTACTTTTCCTACTAAAAGGAAAACAAGGTATGCCTATTCACTGGGGAAAACACTTTGTGTGCTATTACTATGTGTTTTGACCAAGAACTGACCCCCACTGTTCTGTATTGTTTTGTTTTTTACTTCCTGGACCTCTCTCCTCTCCTGTACTATCAAACCTGCACAACAAAATACCACAGCGCTTTCTCTTGACTCTGTCTTCACATATAAGAGTGCTGCCTTTAGAGCAGTCGTCTTCCTCATTCATAGTTTATTATTCAGGACGCAGGAGCAGCAGAGTCTAAATATAGACTTTCACTATGAAGTCACCATTCACCCGTAGGATGCTGGATACCTTGGCATGTAGCAGTGTTGTCATGATACACAATACCGGTTCCAACACCATGATGATAATTAAAAACACTTTCTTTAGAATATATAATGTGATTTTCAGCATTAAATCATAGTACTTTCATTTATATTACCACTCAGTGTTAAATCTGTGTACTGTATGCTATACTATACTATACTATACTATACTATACTATACTATACTGTCTTATACAGCTCAAGATCATTCTATAGCTATTCTGGAAAGGTTCATTTCTGTCCTTTGAATGGGACTCAATTAATAAATAAATGTACTTCCCAAAACACAGTTCCCCACACTACATGGTTAGACACTTTGTGAACTGTACAACACACAGATACAGACATAAGAGATAAAAAGCACTGACTTATTCTTATTCAGGTGGAGTCTTAATTTGGACTCTTACCAAGATGTCACTCACTCTGCACTGTGTCACGGAGCATTGATTTCTTGTTAGTTTCCGGTTTGTGATGAAAGTGTCTGAGAGTGTGACTGTTCAGATTATGGGTGAAGTGCTCCATAGAATAGTTTGTGTAGTCAAACTTGTAAAATGACTTTTGTTTGCCAAATAGGAGCACACGCCGGTATGTCTGTGTCAGTTCAATACACAGAAAAAGTAAAGGAGCTGGTTGGAACGAAATGAAAAAATAAATAAGATTACACAATAAACATGTGTTTCTCAAACTGTGGTACGCGAGCTCTTTCAGGTGTTAGTTGGACAGCTCTTCAGGATGTGGGTTTGCATAATTTAGAGTTAATTTTATCCACTATTTGAATAAGTTCTTGTTTAGAACTACAGAGGAAATGATCTAGTTTAGATTAGACCTGCAGCTGATGGCATCAACATTCCCTGGAGGTGTGATGCTAACTGTAAGCACTGCTCTGTCACAATCTGACTAGAAAGAGCTGGTTCAGTAAGAACTACAACAAGTGAAATGATTTGTACTGTCAGACAAGTATCACATGAAATTACAGTCACAAGATAGCTAGTATTAGCAAACAGTTTTTCAGTTAGTCACTCTCACCTTTTTATTGAAAATCAAATACATAACAGGAACAAGAACGCACGTATTGATCACAGGCTCCTTTTTCTTGAGTTTTCAGACTATCTTAAACATTTAAGAATTTGACAGTGTGTTCTAATGTGTGTATGGTGTCACCATGGTAACTGCTGACCATTCCACCATAGAGATACATGTAGAATACCCCAGCGTAATGTCACTCCTGTTTTTCTTTGGTGGTACTTGGTTCTGAAAAGTTTGAGAGCCAAAACCCTTCTTTATGTAACTCATAAACAGATTTTGTTTCTTTTGAAGCTGTCATGACTTATATAACTCTGAGCCGTGTTGTCAGAAGAGCATATTTTCTCCTTGTAATCCTCACCTTTGTGTATAATAGGCTAGTTCCAACGGGTCAAGGCAAATATGCAACTGGATCCCATTCCTATAGATTGCACCATGCTGTTTAACCACTCAAATTTGTCTTATTTTTTCACTAATAACATAATAATATTGGACTCCCTGTCTGGTGTTGACTTGTAATTTGTTATAGAAAACCACAGATTCACCTGAGAGACCTTGGCGTTTCCTGCTCAACTGTTGACCTATGAAGTGTTGCAGAACAAAAGGCTGTTACATAACTCAAACACTAATCTATATGTTAAGAGCTCACTATGCTCATATGCTAAACAAAACCACAGCACCTTTTCTGCACACATGAACAAATTTTAACTCGTCTGTCCTGAAAGTGTATTTAACAGATTCATATAGGCCTATTTTTTGAATTATTTTGTTTGGTGGGTTAGTACCTGTGTTCATGTTCATTATAATTTTACATCAGTTAAGTTGCAGTTTGAGAAGAAAAGAAGAAGAAAAAGTTGGAAAATAAAAGAAAGTAGCAGTGAGTTTTAAAACAGAATACCTCTACTTCAACTGTCATCAACTTCATACAAAATGCAGAAATCGTTTACACACAAAGACGGCATTTTTTCACAGTTTAAACTTCGATTTAACAAAATAAATGTGTTGTCATTTATTTTTATTTGTCAAATCATAACTTTTACGCAGTTTATACAAGTTTTGTCCCTTATTAACATTATGGTTGCTACAGTATGTAACTAGGGTCTATGCATCTGGCAACCTCACTAATTCCTGTCCAATTTGATCTATGAAGTTTTTGCTGAGTCGCACTAAAATGAATAAATATTTAAAGATAAGGCAGTGAACAGGAAGCTGTGAGTTGATGTCACTGACTGTGTTAAAAAGTACACAAATAAAATCAATACTTGTGTTTAGAACGAGAGATGTTTGTGTCTTGAAGCATTATAAATATTAAAACAACACCACAAATTGAAGTATTCTACGTATAAAAATAATTGGGTAGTCTATTTTAATTTATTTGAATTTTAATAGGCTTATTTTATGCTTTACAGTTTTAATTAAAGTGCTCGCTAGCATTCTGCTGTGCACAGAACCTCTACATATATGTCAAATCTGTGTGTCCAACCAGGAAGTAAAATTATAACCTTCGCAAAACTAGGCAAAATTTTTTGGTAAAATCTTAAATATAATGATGTTAACTATTTTTTAGAGAAAGTTGTAGTCTGTAAACCGTCATACTAGTATGCACTTTAAATCAGTCTGGTTACCTTAAAATACAGTGACCTAAATTCTGAACATGTGGGGGCAAACTTGGACATGTGTGTACTGTGCAGTGTCTTGATCGAGGAACACACTGTACTAATGAGGCTACTCACTTACATCACACATGCACCACTGGAGTGAAATAGGTCGACGGGGCAGTGTGTTGACACCTTTACCTTCTGTGAATTTTGTGAGAATGACTAAGTAATATTGTTGTATGTGTATTGTCCACTTAATTTTATATTTTATTTTCACTGGATTGATTTTCTTGTTATCGTCTGTCACTCCTTTATGATTAGATCTAGCTGTTAATCCCCAAACACCCCATACAAACACTGATTAACTCAAGACTCTACTGTTTGTTAGATTTAATTTGCCACAATGACATTCTGTTAACTAATCTAGCCCCTTTTATGATCAACCCTGTCCTGTCAAATCACTATTGCACTATTGTTTCTTCTTAGCCCACCTCTTTTATACAGCCTATATATTTTGTATTTACTGTATTTTTACTTGTACATATACACCTGTGTAATTGTGCCTTATTTGACACCAGTCACTTGTTATTTTTACTATTTTGAATGTACTATTATCATTCATATTTTTTGGCAGAAGCATGATTATACACATTTACTTCTCTCCACTCCCCCACTTTTGGACATATTGATCTGGAGAAGACTATAATCATGAATGGACATTTAAAATATTTGCCTTCATGTATCTGTTGATTACTGTGTGAATATCATGTAATTTATCATTTATCCAATATTTGAATAAATGTATTATTATATCGTAATGTGTGAGCTAGTGTGTCTTAGACTCAGACAAACTAAACTGATCCACAAGAGAAATTATTTGGACACAGTAGCTCACACATCACAATATATTATAATAACAAAGAGCAAAAATCTAAATGGTAATAAAAAAAAAAAAAAGTAGCAAAAATAGCAAGAGACTATTGTCAAATAAGGCATAATTACAGTATATAGATATAGACAGACAGATAGATAAATACTTTATTGATCCCAAAGGAAATAAAAATTTTGTACAATGTCTATGTACAAGTGAAATACAGGTAAAAATACAGTACAATGCAATACAAGCAAAAGTCCAATTCAAACAACAATTAAATAACAATTTCTCTTGTGGATCAATAAAGTTAGTTTAAGTCTAAGAAACAACACACCAAAACAATACAAGGTGACATAAGGCAAATATTTAATCTGGTTGTTTTAAGGGGACATTTGGCTGTGACGTAAAAGCTTAGTAAAATTCCACTGGCTTGAATTGTCATGTGGCCAGGAGCTGTTAGCGGGCCAGAGCCAGGTGAAGTTGAGGACATGTGAGGATTGGAACAGGTCACAGTGGCTCTCATCCGGTAATGTGGTTTGTCTGTTTATGTGCACTTGATGAGAAAGCATTTGTGGCCCCAGAGGATGTGCTAAAAGTGTGGAGGCTGAAGTAGAGATTGAAGGAGGCATAAATCAGTCAAAAGGGTTATGTTCTTAAATGTCCTATATTACGTAAAATTGACTCTTGTGAACTTTAAGTCATGTTAGAATCCTGTTTTCTCATCAAAAGCATACCTAGATTTATGTTTTGTTTCATTCACACAGTTTGAGTAATCCTTTATTATTAGTCTGTCTACATTTCAAAAACTCAAAAAGCTCTGCTCCACCTTGTGATGTCATGGAGCAGTAGTTTTCAAGTTAGCAGTTATACCTTTTGTACCTTTTGTTTGATAGAAATTTAAATTCCAGGGCTGAAATTATACATATGATTCTAGTGAAGGTGTTAGGAGTTTGAAAACACAGTGGAGGACTTCCTATATTACCACATGACATCACAAGGTGAAGAGTGTTTTCAGTCAAAGAGAAGAACTCAACCCAAATATGCAATATGAGAATAGCTCAGTCTAAACATGCAGGGATACACATGTGTGAATGAAACAAAACACAACTCCAGATATCTTTTTGATGAGGAAACAACATTATAACAGATCAGATTTTTGCTTTGCCTGGAGTGTTTCCACTGTATATCTATCTTGCATTATTCATTTACATTTTATTCCTCACAATAATCAAAAATAGCTTCAAACAATTAGCATATAGCGTTGCCTTTCCACAGATCTGTAACTTAGCCTAGGAGCATCACCTGCTTGGTGATTCTAGCCACAAGAAAAGTAACATAGTGCAGCTTTAATGTAGCAAAGTAAGTGTTTTCTAAAATCTCGAATAGACTTTAAATAGGTTTTTTTTTTTTTACAATAGTATTAGTAAATACAGTAAATGGTTAACAAAAGTGTACTTACATCCAGTCAAATTAAACAATAATAAAAAGACCAAATTACTTGCTCAAATAAAACTGCACTATAGGCCTTCATGGCAATGTTTAGCAAGTCGGGTAAGGTGGAAAATTGAAAAATATAAAACTAATTTTGACACCTAGTATGTAAGAATTGTGTCCAAAGACACAATGAACATTAAATCTGATTTGTCACTTGAAATTAGGTTAGTGTAAGATTATTATGTCTGGAGGAACGAAAGTGATCATGTAATTCTGGTTGCCACGGTAACATGTTAGCTTCTGTCGCTATGAACTGTTTGGGTGTTTTATGTTTTATTTTATAGTGTAAGTTGACATAAGGCTTGAAGGTGACACATTTGTTTTGTTTAACGTTGCTGCTGCTGCTACCATTTTAACCCAACAAATTTTCCTAACCTTAGCCATTTTCTTCACCAACATAGGCTCATCTTGTTCCTATACTAAATCAAACCCTAACCACAATTTGTTTACTAACTTAAAACAATAACCCTGATCCTAAGCTTTTTTTTTTATTATTATTATTTTTTATCATTGCATTTATATGTTGCCTTTCAAGACACCCAAGCACTAAACTTCATTACTTTAATTGCAGCATAACATCCCTCTTGATCACATTCTAGCAACCTCAGTTATAAAGGGTTCTCATTTCAGGCTTCTAAAACAATGACACTTAATGGAAGCCTATTATATTTGCACCCCTTTGAAACTCCAATGCACCATCAGTCAGTTTGGCCCTTTATGTAGATTTGTTGAAACAGGCATGTGGTCTGATTGATAAACTAGCTTTGTGGGAACTGTCTGAGAGTAGGTGTGGTGATGAGATTTGAACTCTCCAGGCAGGTTCTGAATCAGCAGATACTTTATCAGTGTAGTAAAAGTGCTTCTAGGGCTCTTCAACAGATAAGTCTATAGCATGTCCTGACTCATTTGGTTGAACTATATACTAGTTTAGTAGGGTTGTCAAAAGTATCTAAAATCAGATACAGATCAATATTAAAACTAGAATCAAAACTAGATACTCACCTGAGCAGCAGCAGGTATAGATACTAAAAACTCATATTCACATTTTTTCCTGAATAGCTTTAGAATGATCTTGAGCTGTATCAGAACACCTACCTGGATGACTGAAAGATTACATAGATATAAGACCGCATGTTCTACTATGATTTATGATGTTTTTAGTAGGGGCAACAGAGTTTGTCATCCTGGGCCCCAGGGTCTCCAAAATTGGAACCACTGCCTATTAATTAATATTAGAGAGGGGCCCCATGTGAGTCTTCTTGCCCTGGGCAAATTTCTGTCGATGGGCCTCCTCATTCTATATATTCTCATTGTTATGCCTGCCACAATAATTACTATATTGATTCAACAATAGGTGACTGATGGAACAATAATTTTTAGAGGTCAATATTTATTGTGGGTCCTTTTGCTTTGTAATAATGGGGAACTTTTGGTTATTTTTCTCTTCTATAGTATATATATATATATATATATATATATATATATATATATATATATATATATATATATATATATATATATATATACTATATATATATAACTAGAGAAATACCAGGGGCTCAAGGAAGAGCTGGAGAAGGCCTGGAAGGTGAAGGCATCAGTGGTGCCCGTGGTGATCGGAGCACTCGGGGCTGTAACCCCCAAACTGGAGGAGTGGCTCAAGCAGATACCCGGAAAAACATCAGACATCTCAGTCCAGAAAAGTGCAGTACTAGGAACAGCAAAGATACTGCGCAGAACTCTCAAGCTCCCAGGACTCTGGTAGAGGGCCCGAGCTGGATGAGGGTGAGAGAGACCAACCACCGTGGAAGGTGAGGAACACATTTTTTATATATATATATATATATATATATATATATATATATATATATATATATATATATATATATATATATATATATATATATATATATATATGACAGACCTACTCATTGCATTTATGAATGAGTTGCAGTCCATTCTCTCAGTGACCCTTCCTTCATTTACCATACAAACTGACGTAATCATCGTAGCCATGAGCACATACATAACATAACAGTCCCCCCATGGATCCATGCTCCAGAGCAGGTGACAGATTGCAGGTTGAAAAAGCTCTAAGATTCTCCAGATAAGGACGTTTAATGAGTAACCTGCTGTTTCAGGCTGTTTGCTGCTCAGTGACTAGAAAATTGGCAGCAATAACAAGCAAACATGGAGCTAATGGCTATAGGGCCTGGCAGATACCACAAAGATCAATACTAGAGATGCACCGATATATTAGGCCGATATTTGCACTTGTAAAGCCAATGGCTATCAAATCTCCAGCAGAGGCTGATATTTTGTTTTGGTTGCCATGGTAGAATAAAGCTTTATTTGAAAACTTGCATGCAAAGAGATAACAACTGTAGATGAGTTTGTAGATTTAAATAATGTTGTTTCTTCATCAAAAACATTCCTGGAGTTGTATTTTTTTTCATTCACATATGTGTAACACACAAACCCTGCATGTTTAGACTGAGTTATTCTCTCAAACAGAAAACACTCTGTTCCATTTTATTATGTCATGTAGTGGATACAGGAAGTGCTCCACTGTGTTTTTAAACGCCATACACCTTCACTAGAATCATTTGGATAATTTCACCTGGAATTGTCAATCTCTACAAAACTAAAGGCAAAAAGTAGCTGTTAACATGAAAACTACCACTGCGTGATAATCATCACATCACATCATAACAAGCTGACACAGAGCATTTGGCGATTTAGAGATGTAGACAGACTTAAGCCATAAAGGGTTACTCAAACATGTGTGAAGGAAACATAACACAACTCCAGGTATGTTTTTAATGAGTTAACAGCATTATAACACGGCTTAAAGCTCACAAGAGTCCATTTTGTGTAATGTAGGACCTTCAAATCAGAGAGATGAAAGAAGGATAATAGTAGCAGGTTTAAACCAGAAGTGACACCAGTGACAGAGGGAAGTTAAAGTTAAAGTCTAATTATGCTGAGTGCACTGAAAATCTGGGCCAGTGCTAAGGATTAACTCTCTTCCTCTTTTTGATATAGATTGCGCATGTCACTGCAGAAAGATCTGAGGAGTTGATTTGTAATAGCTAAATGCTTAAAAAAACTAAAATATTTGGCTTGTATTTTCACCTTTTAATCTATTTTGTCCATTTATCCATTTCATCAAATCATTTCAACTATATTTTCAATCTATTTTTCAATAATAACTGAACTTTTCGTCTTTACTCAATAAAGTATGCTGAATGATATATATTCAAGTAACAGAAGCATATAGCCCACTAGTTTCCCATGCATGGTAGGATGGGACAAATCAAGGTTGTTTTCTTATCTTATCTGGACTCTACTACTATTATTAACATCTACTGCCGTTTATAGACCTACTACTATGCTGTAGTATACTGTATACTGTAATATCTAATATATGAATCTTTCTGAATCCAAGTTGAGTTGGGTTGTCTCTGAAACCATACTTTTAAGGTCCTATATTACATGAATGTTGTTACCTCCTCAAAACATACCTGGAGTTGTGTTTTGTTTCATTCACACATGTTTGAGTATTATCCTGCCTTATTTGCCTACATCTCCAAAGATCAAAATGCTCTGCTCCACCTTGTAATGTCATAAACTGGTAGGTTTGGTAGCTGCCTTTTACCTTTTGTTCAGTAGAGATGAGCAATTCCAGAGCTGAAACTTTCCAAATGATTGTAGTGAAGTTTATTAACACAGTGGAGCACTTCCTGGACATCAAACTTTCTGTACATCACAAGGTGGAACAGAGTGTTTTCTGTTTGAGAGAAGAACTCAGCCTAAATATCCAGGGCTTGTGTGTTAAAAATGTGTGAATGAAATAAACCACAACTCCAGATATGTTAATGATGAGGAAACAACATTATAACACAAATAAAAAAGCAGTGCAATATGGGCCCTTTAATTTCAGTAGATTGTGTTTCATCAAACGTTATTCAGTATTCGAACATTCCCTGATTGCCTAATGGGTCTGTATATCTCATTTAGACCATTTAGGTTAGAGTAATCTTATTCTGCACTGAAAGGGGATCTCATGGCCATTTTGATAAATCACAATTGTTTTGCAGTCTCTAGCTTGTTAAATGAAACAATAGTTGCGAGCAGCTTCGATTGGTCCAGACGAAGGAGGAGTAGGCCTTGTGTTATGTCATCTTACAAAACAGTAGAACATGGTGTATCAATTTAAATACTGGCACCGTCTTGTGTGTTTTCACACAATAGAATGCACAAAATGCTGTCAAAAAATGTCAAATGAGTTGATTTAAAGATCCTATATTAGGCAAAACTGACTCTTGTGAGGTTTTAGCAATGTTATAATTGTTTGGTACCTCATCACAAATAGCTAGCATAGAGTTGTGTTTTGTCATTCACACAGGTTTGAGTATTTTTAATAATTAATTGACCTGATTTACCTTAAGATGCAACTTTTATTTTGGATTTTTTTATGTTTTACCTACATACCTCAACTTTCTGAATTATCACTTGATGACAACACAAACAGAGTGTTTTCTGTTTGAGAGAAGAACTCAGCCTAAATATGCAGGGTTTGTGTGTTAAATATGTATGAATGAAACAACTCCAGGAATGTTTGTGACGAGGAAACATTATAACATACTAATAGATCAGAAAATACTGTGATATAGGCCCTTTAATTTGCCTACCAAGACCATATGACCTCGACCCAGGTTTCTAGGAAGCAACCCTGTCTTCTAGAGTGTCTTCTATGTTCCTTGAAAGTCATGCAGGCAGTGACTTGTTTATGCACAACCAGACAATTATAAACTCCTATTTAAAGTAAGGGTTGCTAAAGGTTGGTTACACTAGACAGGGGCTAGAGACCGAATCAAAACAGGACTCAAGGGAGCGTGGATGTAGTGGAGAAATACTATGTAAAGAGATGAGGGTGAGGGGCGTGTGAGTGGGCGCGTTCTGTTCCAGCGAGACAGTAATACGAGACACGTGTTTACCATACAGCCCCCCCAAAAAATATAGGTCCATGAACAACTTCCAGGGACAATTTGTACAGATATATGTTATGTACATATATGAGCTCAGGAAAAACTGGACCAAGAATATACCGAATCTGGCTAAATGTTTTTTATGAGTAACTAGGGTTGTCAAAAGTATCAAAAAGCTGATACTAATTGATACTAAAACTAGTACTGAAATTAGATATTCATTTGAGTAGGTATCAACACCAAAAAAGTCACAGTCACAGGAGAGAAATGGACCTTTCTTCAATAGTTTTGAAAAATCTTGAGCCGTATTGAGCAAGTATACTACTACCACATAGACTAGTATACACCCAGAGACCACTATATAACAGAAAGTACCATTATTTAATGTTGCAAATCACATTCTATTCTCTCAATTAGGCATGTGGGAAATGTGGTGGAAGAGTTGTTTGTATTAAGGCGTATTGTATAACGATTTAAAATATCTACAAGCTTTGTGACTGCGATTTATGTTTTAATAATAGGATTCTGCTTAAAGTATCCAGAAAAATTTATAAAAAAGGCTGATATATTAACAAACAAACTAATACAAGAATTATTATTGCAGAAAAGACATAATATTTGGCCCTTTGTGGGAAAATTGTGGTAGTTAAAAAATTGCAAAGCAAACTGAATTACATTCAAATTGTGATTCGATAGCAATTCATTGTGCATCCCTACCCTGTATTAAGGGTCCTATATTATGTAAAATTGCCTCTTGTGAGCCTTTAGCCATGTTATAATATTGTCACCTAATCTAAAACATACTTGGAGTTGTGTTTTGTTTCATTCACAGATGTTTGAGTAATTCTGCATTAATAGTCTGTCTGCATCGCCAAAGCTCAAAATGCTCTGTTCCACCTTGTGATGTCAGTGGTGAAGTGTTAGTTTTCAAGTTAACAACTAGGCCTGTTTTACCTTAAGTTCAGTATAGCTTGGCAGTTCTGGGGCTGAAATCATCAAAATAATTCCAGTGAAGGTGTATGAAGTTTAAAAACACAGTGAAGCACTTCCTGTATTACCATGTGACATCACAAGGTGGAACAGTATGTTTTCCTTTTGAGAGAAGAACTCAGCCTAACTATACAGGGTACATTTTGATGAGGAAACAACCTTATTATATATTTTTTTCCCCAGAATATTTTTGTGTGTGTGTGTTTTTTGTGTGTCTATACTTAGATTTTTTTAGATTAAAAGATTAGAAGCTACATTACTCTTACTCGAGTACAATTTTTGGCTACTCTACCCACTGCTGAGAATTCACACTAAAATTAGGTGAACAAAAGATTGAATTTGAACTTGTTCAAAAACGTGTGTCAGCTTTTGAGGAACCAGCTCTGCCAATAAGAAGCATGTCTGGACTTGAAATGTATCTGACATAAGGCTGAGAGATCTGCTGCTTGTTTTAACATGTTTTTTATTTTTATTTTTTTAAAGGTCCACTGTGTAACTTTTCTGGTGATTAGTCTGTCATATACTTATGTGGAAATTATTTTGCTTTACCTGGAATGTCCCACAATATGGCATTAAACATATTTATTTTTACTTGTTTATTTTGCACATATATAAGATATAACAATAAAAAAGGCACACTACATAAAAAGTAGGTGCAGGAAGAGGCAAAAAACAAACAAACAAAAACAAACAAAGAACTTATATTAAAGGTGCACTGTGTAACTTTTCTGGTAGAGGGTCCATCACCTTGACTCCATGTCACAGTTTGTTCCTGGAATATTCCACAATATGGCATTTAATGTATCTCCATGGAGACAAGCAGGCCACATCACCAGGCCAACTTACAGGACAGATCTGTGGAGAAGTGGGCCCGCTCACTGTAAGAATGCATGTTTTTGGGGTAGTTTTGAGAAATAAAAACATCCGTAATGAACTGTGAACATCCCAGGCAAAGAAATTATCACCATGAAGACAAGCAGATGGCAGACCCTCCACCAGAAAAGTTACACAGTGCACCTTTAAAGTCTCTACCTTATACATAAAATTGAACATTATAGCTGTACATTACTTAAAAAAAATTACACTTAAAATGCACCCTAAAATTTTTCATTAAATTCAAATATAAATTCAAAATTAAATGAAATATACAATAATTGAATGATTATCAAACATTAGCGTGACATCGCAAACATTTACTTAAACTCTTTTTAAATCTGTCTTGCATTTATTCAAGTATAGGTGTTTTTATAGTATTTTTAAGTGAGTGATCTTGTCCAAAGATCTGACCCGTAGCTTGACCTGAAGTCATCACCTGACTCCACAGAGTTAGATATGTTCAATGCAGTACTGTAATAATAATATTTCCATGGAGAAAAGCAGAATGTACTTTCAAGAAGCATTTACAAATCATTCCAATAGTATAAAAGCTGTGTTCCTAGATTTGTTTTGCCCACTTAATAAATTTACACTAACTATGCCCTGAAGGCGTGACAGCCACACTCCCTCATAATCCCCACTTCTTTCTCTGTAATCCTAAACAATGAATGCAGGTCACAATTAGAACTGGTTTTTGTGCAAGGTTTGCACAGACTGTCGATAGAGAGAGCATGCGAAGTCGTCATTTTTGTGCAAAGATGTAAACAAATTCGCACACATAATAGATGGAGAGAGCATGCTTAGTTATCATTTTTGTGCAAAGATGTAAACAAGTTTGCACACATAGTAGATAGAGAGAACATGCTTAGTTGCGTAGTTATCATTTTTGTGCAAAGATGCAAACAAGTTTACACACATAGTAGATAGAGAGAGCATGCGTAGTTATCATTTTTGTGCAAAGATGTAAACAAGTTTGCACACATAGATGGAGAGAGCATGCTTAGTTATCATTTTTGTGCAAAGATGTAAACAAGTTTGCACACATAGTAGATAGAGAGAACATGCTTAGTTGCGTAGTTATCATTTTTGTGCAAAGATGCAAACAAGTTTACACACATAGTAGATAGAGAGAGCATGCGTAGTTATCATTTTTGTGCAAAGATGTAAACAAGTTTGCACACATAGTAGATAGAGAGAGCAAGCGTAGTTATAATTTTTGTGCAAAGATGCAAACAAGTTTGCACACATAGTAGACAGAGAAGGCATGTGTAGTTATAATTTTTGTGCAAAGATGTAAACAAGTTTGCACACATAGTAGACAGAGAAGGCATGTGTAGTTATCATTTTTGTGCAAAGATGTAAACAAGTTTGCACACATAGTAGATAGAGAAAGCATGTGTAGTTATCATTTTTGTGCAAAGATGTAAACAGGTTTGCACACACAGCAGATAGAGAGAGCAAAGATGTCAATGGTGCTTTATCAGTAAAAACATGCACAACTTAGCAAGCTCTGTCTGCGGATAAGGGGTGATAAAAAATAGGTCCATATTGCTAGCACAAGCAGGACTATGTAACTTTTTAGTTGGGGGTCCATCACCTGCGTGTTTCTATGGATATATCATTGCTGTACCTGGAATGTTCCACAGTATGACATTAAACAGCTCTGTCTTACATTTATTGAATTACAGGTGATTTTATAGCCCAAAAATTCCTAGAAAAACTGGCTTTGCGACCGTGAGAGGGGTTGCTTCTCCACAGATCTGACCTATAGCTTGTTCTGATTTGGTCTCCATGAAAATAGAAAGGTTTAATACCCTACAGTGAAACATTTCAGACAAAGCAATAACATTTCCATGGGAAAAAAAAAAGTATTTGATGGGCCCTCTACCGGAAAAGTTACACAATGCACCTTTAAACCATGTAAAGACAAACAAATTAAATATTGAGATTATTTATAAATACAAGTTTTACTAGCATCATCCTACAAAAGATAATTAAATTACATCATTTAAAAACATACCTGAAGTTGTGTTTTGTATCATTCACACATGTTTAACGCACAAACCCTGCATATTTAGACTGAGCTCTTCTCTCAAACAGAAGGCACTCTGTTCCACCTTGTTATGTCATGTAATAATTCTGGAAGTGCTCCACTGTGTTTTTAAACTCCATACACCTTCACTAGAATCATTTTGATAACTTCAGCCCTGGAATTTCCAATATCTTCTAAATAAAAGGTAAGAGGGAGCTGTTAACTTTAAAACTGCTGTTTCATGACAGCACAAGGTGGAACAGAGCATTTTGAGCTTTGTGGATGTAGGCAAACCAGTAATACAGAATTATTCAAACATGTGCGACTGAAACAAACCACAACTCTGGGTATGTTTTTGATAAAGTAACAGCATTATAACTTGTCTTAAATCTCATAAGAGTCAATAGTTTTGTGTATTATAGGACCTTTAAGTAAACTAGCCTCAACACATCTTATTAATCTAGGTGAGTATTGAGAAATATAGGTAATGTTTTGACCAAAGTAACTCTCCTAGTTCCCTAAGCATGCATATTTCCAGTATTTCCCCTCTCTGGCCACGCCTCTCACAACCCTTGACGAAGCTGTTTTGAAAGTCTGGCTCCATCCAGTTCTTACTGCCTCAAGAAAGGACCTCCTCATCTTACTTCAGTTCCTACCTCCCGCTCTCCACGCAGTATCTCTCCCGTGTTTTTGCACCACTTACTGTGCATTTTCTACATAGTCATATCTTTGTTTTGCACTACTCCTGTTTCAAGTCAGCAGTTTGATGTTATATGAGAAATGTTTGGGTAATTCAAAATATATGAGTTAACCATAATATATTATTCACTCTTGTGGGATATGTAACCTTTTGTTGTACAATAATAAACAACTGAAGTCCAGTGTGTATTCAGGATATGTGTATGTGTATTCAGGATATGCATTCTTCACTGGCTTTGTTAACTTTTCTGGTGGGGGTCTACAATCTGCTTGTCTCTGAAATGTTATTGCTCCATTATGGAACTAAACATAGCTATCTTGCACTTAATTGTACATGTGTTTTTTATCGCAGGGTTCGTCTCTCTATAGATCTGACTTGTATCTGTCTTGATGGTGTTGTTTGCTTGCCTCCACTGATATGAACATTTCAAGCCATGACATTTACAAGACAAACGGCATCCACCAGAAAGGTTACATAATGCACCTTTAATATGTCTGGTTAATTACATAAAGTTGAGTGTTAAAAACCATGTATTTGGCCTCAGTTTCAGTTAACTCCCCATATTCAGTTAACTCTTTGTATGTCCAGCTATGGGCCGTAGACTGTGCCCCCTCTAAAACCCATAGCTGTGGATATACAAACACAAAAATAAAGCTGAAGAAACGACAAATGAAAGTATTATTGAAAAGTATTATTCTTTGTATGTGAGTATTATTATGATGACTATTTGCAATTGTAATTATTTTGTGAAATTACTGTGCATTTGCTCAGCTGAAGGAAGTGTCTGTGGTGAGGGAAATCTGGGGGTCCCATCTTAAACTGCTGCCTCTGCGACCTGACCTCAATAAGCAGAAGAAAATAGATGGATGGACTGTATTGTGAATAAATTAATAAAGAAAAAAAAATCCAAAATCAAATTCCATAAATAAACCAATCAGTGTGTGACTTGCCAGGCGTCATGGGAGTGTGACAAGTGTGAGCTAGTATAGTTTTGTTGAGCACACCTGTTTGCTGTGCTCATTCAGTCTTTTAGTACTGAACAAATGTCAGCAAACATCTAACACTGGAGATGGACATGGCTGGTATTTACACAGTCATTGCATACACACAGTTACACCATCCATGGTTCGCTCAAAGTGTGTCCAACAGTCAGAATAACTCAAGAATTTTTTATAGTTAAATGAAAATTGCCATGTAAACAGCATCCCACATATGTCTGTAGTAGTTTCATGATACTAAAATTTCACACTTGATTTATACACACTTGATTCCATTATATTCAGGAATAAACTTGATACTCAATACCGATTCCAATACCACAATGATACAAAAAAAAAACAAAAAAAAAAACCAAACAAAAAAAAAACCCCAACATGATTTAATTTTCAACAGTAAATAATAATACTTGCTTTATTACCATGCAGCCTTACATCTGTGTAATCCAGGTAGGTTCCATAGTGGTCCATGGGCGTATACTAGTCTATGTGCTCTTATGATTGTTCTGATACAGCTCAAGATCATTCTAAAGGTATTCAGGAAAGGTCCATTTTTGTTCTCTGAAAGCAAATTTTTACACATATCAGTATCTAGTTTTGATACTAGCTTTAGTATTGATTAGGATCTTATTTTCAATAGGCTACTTTTGACAACCCTGTAGCAAAGGTGTAAAATGTGACACCATTGTTTATGTTTGACAGACTTTCTCATTCCCTGCTCCCACTGAGCAGATTTTGAAAAACATTTTTTTAGCATCATATCATGGGATTTTAACCAAATAAGAAGTGCAGCAGGTGCAATACAAAAGACACAAGTAAGGGACTGTTGGAAATTATTGTGAAATTAGCTATTTTTTTCCCCATATCCATGGAGACCCTATAAGAGGCTAGCTAAGAAACTAGCTATAGCTATGAGATGCTAGAGGCTTTTTACATGTGACAGCAAATGCGACAAGACCTTCCAGAGGAAATACAGAGGAAATGAACCATTTCATCACCAACCGAAACACCAGAGCAGAGTAAGAGTGAGGCCTTTCCTATTGTGTTCACCTGGTTCCTGCTGGGCACTGCTGTGATGCTGCAGGACACAGAGGAGGGACACTTTTATCTCTTCCTCTCCTCAAACTGCTCTGACACAGATCTGCTGACCTACCTGACCAGTCCTCCTGTTAAACTGCACTGAGACCTTTGACTGAAACTCAAAGGCGACTGAGAAGTGCAGTGGAAATGTTGCTGCAGCAAAATTTAAATTTCTCTGTGGATTAATAAAGTATCTCTCTCCTTTGTGGTCATATTGTAGTCTGTTCTGGGTGAATTCATCAAACATTTTGATTACACACAGCCTTTCAAGAATGATGCTGTAAACTCATAATAAAGAAAATTTAATGCACAAGCGCCTGTTACAATGGGGGGATTGTTGCCTATTTGCATGCCTTGATTGGTTTCCAGGTTTTGTCATTGTTTGATGAATGATTGATTACTTGCCTGAGGGCACTTAATCATCTGACATGGTACACTAGCAGAATAAATCCAGTATGTATTTTAAAAGCATTTAATTTGACCCTGACAAAATCAATATATATTCAAAAATAATAAATTTCTACTTCCTAAAAATGCACATATAGGTTCTCAATAAAAAAAGTAAAATAATGTTATGTTGTAGTTTCACATTTTACCCTAAAAGCATTTGGCCATCTTTAAAAAAGCACTTATACCTGTATTTATATAGTTATCCATGTATTTGTGGCCCCATTGTGCATTTTTACCCTTTAACTGCACAGTATTGATCAGTAGTTGGCTAAAACAAGACATCCATCATTAATATAGCAGCTTGATAGATTGTAATGTGTGAGCTTTGTCCATGAGGGAGGTTAGAGCTTGTCTTCTTCAAGGGCGTCACTTTTCTTAGGCCAGTGGGGCTTATAAAATATTTACACTGCATGTGATTGCAGCCAGGACTATAAATAGTGTTAGCAAACATAAAACCATTCGTCTTTGTGCCGTCATAAGAACACGAGTTATGTTACGCCCCCAAACACACACAGACATAGATCTATAGACAGGTGCTGATATGAGACCATGGTGTGAGACACACACTGCATTCTGATTATGTGTATTAGTATTCTGCTGAAATAGACCAACCAACACCCTGCATCACATGACACAAATTAGAATGAAATAAAAGCATTAACCTGAGACCATATCTGTCCAACTGGCAATATAACCCAATTGAGACTCAATGCAACTTTTATGGTGAAGTCGAAATTATTTTATTGTCTCCATGGAGATATTATTGGCAACCCTTGTAGTAAGAATTAATATTATTCAAGATATTTTTGAAAAACAAAACATCCCCTAAAAGAATCAATGTAAGACAGTTAAGCTTAATGCTATATTGTGGTACATTCCAGTCACATATCCATGAACAAAAGCAGGTGGGCAACCCTCTATGCATCTTTACTGGTGAAAAGGTGCATAGTGCACCTTTAAATCTGATAATGTGTAGGCTATTTACATAATATTATAGGATAAAGCTGTTTTATTCGTTCATTTAGTTAGCTGATGGATCCCATTCACAAAAAATAGAATGAAACATTCTAATGAAGCTAGTCTTTAGACCATGTGCTTGGACAGCTGCAGACTGTAGTAAGAGTCCACAGGTTGAAGATGTCTGCAGAGAAGCAGATGTGATTCTGTGAACTAAAGGACAGCACGTCTCCCTTTGATGAGCACTTACAGTTACTTCAAGGGCAAAGGCCATAAACTGTATATATACATAGACTGTATATATATTTAAAAAACAAACAAAAACAAGACAACTACGTAACATTTATCAAGTTATAGAACTATTGTTTATTTTTCATGGCTCATTTTCATTAAATTGTTTTTTCTTTGGGTTAAAAAGGTTAGTTTCCATAAATTAATAGGATCATGTTTAAAGTTATTATTTTATCTTATCATTATTACTTATCATTATATAATAATAATAATAATAATAATAATAATAATAATAATAATAATAATAATAATAAAATATAAATAAATATAATAATTATTATTATATTATTATTCGGCCTGTTATTTTCCATTACTAACAATATGATGTTTTATTTTAAGCACCGTCGCCACCTTGTGGTCTAATATACGCAGTGCACCCATGCCGTATCCGCGCGTGCTGGCACGTGGCTTCCTGAAGAGAGCAGTGCCCCACAACGAAGATGTGCGCTTCAGTTTGAGACCATTACATAGAGATAAAATGGTAAAGGTTTTACACATTGTGTTGTTGAAAATGTGAAGTTTATTCGTGCTTTAAACTGCTGACTCGTGCGCATTTCATTAGGTTAAAACCAGAGCTTTTGAGTTTTATTGCAGTGACGTAGATAATTGACTAGCTAGCTAATTAACTCGCGAACAAAATTACAGCATTAACGACTTAAAACACTGTCATTCTTGGTCTGCGGTGGACTATCTGGTTAGTTTATAGCTCTGCACCATTTCCAAATGATGACACGATTGTCACGGAGACGTTTTCCTTTTGTAAACTTCAAAGGCAGACATAAAACGTAAAAAAGTATTTAAAGCAAGTTAACGATTTCTGTATCCAAACAAGCTCCAAACAAACAAACTCCTCTACCACAAATTCAGATTTTAACATACATTACAGTGTTTTATAGCGGTTTGCAACAGCACACACCCAAACAGTCAACATTTTAATGGCAAAGACAATGGCAGCTTTTCATTAAGAACAATATAGCCTTTAGGTTGTAGGCCTATAATATGTCGTTTTTAGGCGTATTCTCGTTTTTATATAAATATTGAATTAACCAAAACAGGCTATATTAAAGGGCCCATATTAGACTATTTTCTGATCTATGTTATAATGTTGTTTCCTCATCATAAACATACCTGAGGTTGTGTTTTGTTTCATTCACACGTTTAACACACACTCTGCATATTTAGGCTGAGTTCTCTCAAATGGAAAACACTTTTCCCCCTTGTGATGTCATGTGGGAATACAAGAAGTGCTCCACTGTGTTTTTAAACTCCATAGACCTTCACTACAATCATTTGATGACCTCAGCCCTGGAATTGCCAATCTCTACTAAGTAAAAGGTAGCTGTTAACTTGAAAACTACTGCTACATGACATCACAAGGTGGAACAGAGCATTTTGAGCTTTGGAAATGTAGACAGACTAATAATAAAGGATTACTCAGTGTGCAAATGAAACAAAACACAACTCCAGGTATGTTTTTGAGAAGGTAACAATATTCTAACAATCTTTAAAACTCACAAGAATCCATTTTGTGTAATATAGGACCTTTAATATCGTACTTCTCAGTTCATAGAGTCATACTTCGGCTTTTTTTGTGCTAACTTTTAGGCTGATCCACAAAAAGGTAAGTCACAAAACCATATTAAAACATAACAGTTAAACTACAGTAGTTCAGAAAAGTATTTGGCCAGACCACATAAAGCTCTAAATCCTGGTGCATTCAAAGTCAGTCTGTGCCATTTCCAAATCGAGGAAAGTGATTGGCCTCGATCTTAGATTTGATAGTTCTTTCTTCTTAGTTGTTTTTGGGCGTCTGACAGGGTGTAGAGAACTTACAGAAGGAGTCTTTCATGAACTTGCAATTATTAAGATACCTTCATCCAGTTGGCTCAGACCATTTCCGTTTAGCATGGACGAATGACACCCTTCACAGAGGATCTATTTTAAAGAACCAAAACTGGCCCCTAAGTGCAGGTCTGTGCTGTGGTCTGTAATCTTTGACTTGTCCTGGTCTCAACTATTCCCTCCAGTGGGGCATGTCTGGCTGTTTTCGTAACACATCCTTCTCTCTCTGTCCAAATTGTTGTTTTTGCAAAGGGACTTCTAAGAAAAGGACTTTAATTGTTGGATGTCAGATGTGAAATTTTAGCAGAACTGTGTAAGTACACTGTCCTCTGCATGCTTGTTTAGTCTCTTTTGTTATATAGCACAACACAACATTTTCAGCTCATTTTTTGGACTTGAAATGTAGCACAGAGGTTTTATATGTGGTTTGTCATTTAATGCACTATGTCATTTTTTGGTTGGCAGTCCGGTACCTGCTTGTTTCTATGGAGATGTCATTACTCTGCCTGGAATGTTCCACAGTTTGACATTAAATAGCTTTGGCTTAAATTTTTTTCAAATACAGGTGGTTGTATTGCTTAAAAATACCTAGAAAAATTTGCATTCATACTGTGAACGGGATCGCCTCTTCACAGACCTGACCTGTAACTTGGTCTGGTTTGGTCTCCATGAAGATAGAAAGGTTTAATACCATACAATTCACCTTTAAAAAGACACCTTCTTCTGAATTTTGAAACACAACCCCCATTGAAATTAGCATCACCAGCCCCCTCTTTCCCTCAGGACCCCCACGAAAGTCTGGAGGCCAAAAGCAGAAAATCACAGCTGTGCTCATCCCCCTTTCACTTTGTCTGTTTTCATATCTGCATGTGAGCCTGGTCCTGCCCCACATTTTCACTGACCCGTTAGGGGGGGGGGCTGTATGATGCTAACTGATCATTTCTGTTTTTCAGACATCTACAATTGAAGTTGGCCACAATGGAGGAGAGCTTCTAAACGAGTAAGCCATATATTAACTTTGTGCTAAACACATTTAAGAAATTCAAAGCAAAACAAAAACTTGAAAGCAAAATATACTTTTTGTATCTTAAAGGGCCCATATTACACTATTTTCTGATGTTGTTGTAATGTTGTTTCCTCATTACAAACATGCCCAGAGTTGTGTTTTGTTTAATTCACACATGTGTAACACACAAATCCTGCAGCAGAGTTAGGCAGAGTTCTTCTCTCAAACAAAAACACTCCACTACCACCTTGTGATGGTAATACAGGAAGTGCTCCACTGTGTTTTTAAACTCCATATACCTTCACTAGAATCATTTGGATAATTTAAGCCCTGGAATTTCCAAACTCTACTGAACAAATGGTAAAAGGTAGCTGTTAACTTGAAAACTATGTGATGTCATGAAGCTTCATGACATCACAAAGTGGAACAGAGCATTGTGAGCTTTGGAGATGTAGACAAACTAATAATAAAGGGTGAATGAAACACAAATGTGAATGAACCAAAACTCAACTCCAGATATGTTTTTGAGAAGGTAACAACATTCTAACATGGCTTAAAGCTCACAAGAATAAATTTAGTGTAAAATAGGACCTTTGACATTAGATTTTGTCAAAGACTTCCCTGTTAAACGACTCTGAATCTCTGGACTTTTCATGGTTAAACAAAGGTCAGATCTCTGACTAAATATGAGCTCTTATTGTTTATTAGGTGCAGTGTCTCTTTGCAGCGCCTGCCTATGCTTCAGTTACAGATAGTATCAAGAAGAAAAACATCTTGGTGGAGGGAAGGAGAAAGAGGAGAGCCCATAATAATTGGAGAACACAGCAAATCTAACTGTGTGTAATCCCTGTAGTGCTGCAGGAAATAGACACATCCAGACAGCATTTATCCAAGCTGTATTTCATTTCTTAAACAGGACATACGGAGGAGAGAGGAGCGGAAAAAGGAAAATAATATTGAGTTGATCTGATAAAGCGCTTTTCCACAGCGTGTTGTCACGGTATTAAAATTTCAACTCGATTTTGATATGAAGGGATAGACTCGATACTCAATACCAATTCCGATACCACAATGATAATAAGAAAAAACCCTCTTTCCTTAGACAATAGAATGTGATTTTCAACATTAGATCATCGTACTTTCTTTTATATTACCATGTGGCCATATATCTGTGTAATCCCTCAGTCCAGGTAGGCTCCATACTGGTCCACGGGCATATACCACTCGATGTGCTCTTATACTTGTTCTGATACAGCTCAAAATCATTCTAAAGTTATTCAGGAAAGGTTCATTTCTGTCCTGCAAACATGACTTTTTTTTAGTATTGATACTTGCTCAAATGAGTATCTAGATTCCATACTAGTTTTATCGATTAGTATCAATTTTGATTCTTTTGACAGCTCCACCCCTCTAGTCTAATATCTTAAACTATTATTATTATCATTATGAAATTAAGTCTTCATTCCATCTTTATTGTATATAGTGTTAGCAGTCATTAATGTAACATATGTATATGTAAACATGGATTTGTTCTATTCATAAATACTAACAGAGAATATCTCTTCTAAGTTGTAAATATTTAATACAGATGGGGGCAGATTAAATTGATATTGTTAAAATGCAGATTTCTGTTGTAATATAGTGAATTCTTGGGTCTAGTCAGTAATAGAAATGATCAGATCTAAAATGTATGCGTTAATCTTTTGGATATTTCATGGCAAAATCGGAAAATCTGACTCCTTCGCCTCCATTTGGGATTATGACGTCACCCATTCTACAATCTGAAAACTACCAATGGGCGTAAAGAATATTGATAATTGCTGCAGAGACTGGAGGTGCAGGGTGAGCCACAGAGATAGGGCAGAGGGGGAGGAGGGAGTATGACTTCACTGCGACGGGACAGCCCCTTTTCCTCTTAACTTTCCCCCTCTCTCCTCCTCCTCCGCTGTTTTTAATGATTTGGGGAGCAGAGGGGAGCAGGAGTTTAGAGCTTGGCTGCACGGGCAGGCAGAAGCAGAGGGGGAATCAGCAGCTGTACAGATCTGAACAGGACTGACTGGGCACAAGCTTTTTGATCAAATGCACTGAATGTGAGACTGAGTGACAGCCACAGAGGTGCACAGTTGGAGACAGAGAACATAACACTCGGACTTGCAGCAGTCCAGTCTTAAACACTAAAGGAACCAGGAAAGAAGCAGTTTACACAGATTTTCTTTGGAGGGACCTGCAGATGCATTGGAAGACTGTTTATTTCAGCTGACTGGTGCAACTGAAGCTAAACGAATGGACTTTGAAGCATTTTAAAGAAGAGGAAATCTGCCCCCTCACTACAGCAATGCTTTTGAGGAGCTGCACCAGGACCCCTTTCTTTCTGATGTGTTCCTGGACACTCTGAGTGATAGGACACTTTGGGCTTTTGTCATTGCACTGTCTTCAGCGTAGATTGTCTCGCTGCATAAATTGTCTTGTTATTAATTAAATCATTATGTATTTTCAAAGGTACTCTTTGACACTGTCATGGACTTGTTTGTTTCTTCTTCTTTGCATCTTGGATGTACGGCGCACCGCAGCTGGTCAACAGTCCCATGTCCAGACCAGGTCAAGGCAAATGTCATCGTTGACCTCTGCACCTCCTGCAGGAAACCTCTCAGAAAGTGCAGAGCGCAAAGTGGAAAGACTTGGACAGACATTTAAGAAAAACCTCCGTGAGCTTCGTGAAAAAAGCCTGTGCCTGGACCTGGTGTTTTTGGTGGATGAGTCTTCAAGTGTTGGAGCCACTAACTTCCTCAGTGAGCTGAGATTTGTGCGCAAGATGCTATCAGACTTCCCCGTGTCCCCTGAGAACACACGAGTGGCACTGGTTACCTTCTCGTCCAAAACACATGTCGTGGCTCGAGTCGACCACATCTCAGCGCCCAAGTCCAACCAGCACAAGTGCTCCCTGTTCAACCAGGAGATTCCAGCCATCAACTACAGAGGAGGAGGCACCTTCACTAAGGGGGCCTTCCAACGAGCAGCGGTGAGTCCATCCCATAATGTCTTTTATGCTTTATCCACTTACACAGACAGTTTACACTGCACCTGAACTCGTCTCTGTAGGACTGAGGGCGAAGGTTAAAGGACGCAGCAAGAGGTCAATGTGTTTTTTATTGCTTGTTGATTTGAACTGACGACACCAAACACATCAATGGATCCTGGACATATGGTACTGTTGATCTGTCCGGTCCAGGTCCAGCTGTAAAAGCTCCGTGGGTGTGAAGTCTGTACAGAAACACTCACACCTCAGCCCTGCATTTGATCATTACAGGAGCACCTTTATTTCACACACAATAATTTGAACAGAAGCACCACCAAGAACACTTATACCACTGATTTGTGTTTAGAGCAGTGTTTCTCAAGCTATGGTATGTATAGTCAGTGAATCCACTTTTTTGACCTCCTTTGGGTTTGTCTGTGTTAGTATAGCAAAGGTGTAGTCCAATATTAGCCTTGGCTTAGCCTTACGTCAGACCTTGATTAGTCCTGTTTTAGACTTGATTTGGATGTGGTGCTCGGAAGGCCAAATATTTTTTGAGGTGGTGTCAAAAGTTTGAGAACCAATTGTTTAAAGGATACTGATGTTCACGAAACTCCAGTGTAACGTAGTGTGTGAAACTCAAACTCTCATACTACTTAAATGCTGAGACAACTTTTGAGAATTACTTTTGTTCAGCTGTGGCAGGTTCACTGATCTGGTTTCAGGGTTAATGGTTTTGGAAAGTGGCCCCCGACTTAGTCTTAAAAATTTGGCCCTCAGGACAGGTTCTAAGCGCACCCTGTTTAGTTAAGTGCTGATAAGAAGGCTACTGGCAGTGCCCCAATTGCTAAAGACCACAACAATACCAAGAAAAGGATTTCTAAGGAGCCCACTGCCTTATCTGCAACCAAAAACACTCAAAATGTCTGAGCTGATTCATCCAGTGATAGAGTCGGAGACATCAACTGACCCAAACAGAACTTTCCTTTGACCAACCTGAATCATGACTGTTTTTTTTAATTAGAGGGGAAGAGACACAAGTTGAGACTGCGTCCACAAGATCACAAGAGACAAGATGAGATTTTGACATAAATTAGTGTGATTCACTTTACAAATCTGGCTTCACAGTTTTTGATTCATTTTGTTTAAAGGTGCATTGTTTAACTTTTCTGGTGGAGGGTCCGTCAAATGTTTTTCTCCATGGAGATGTTATGGCTTTGTCTGGAATGTTTCACAGTGTAGTATGAAACCTTTCATTCATCATGGAGACCAAACTGGACCAAGTTACTGGTCAGATCTGTGGAGAGGCAACCCTGCTCACAGTCAGAATGCCTGTGTCTCTAGCTATAAAACAACCTGTAATTTAATAAATGTAAAGTAGAGCTGTTTAATTTTTTCCGTCATTGTAGCATTGTTTTTTCTTTTATCTTCAGCTTCTCAAAAGGGTTTAATCAAGCAATCCTTTTTTGTCTAATTCAAAAGTAAACACATGAGCTAATTTTCCATGTGTGTACAAAATCTTGTGGCAGTTGTCTTGCAATACCTCTTTTTGGCAAGAGATATGGTCCCAACCCATTTTTAATGTGAAAAAGAAACAAAACTTTTCATTTTCTGGTATTTTTCCCATGTGGAGTCTTTGGGCTCATCCTGGCAGCGCATGAATAATTGCAGAGCCTCATGCACTTTCTTTGGAAAGGCAAATGAGCCTAACAGATACCAAACTAAAGACCACATCCCCCGAAAGTAGCCCTCACCTGACAGATTCAGTCTGACATTTACTGTGTGTTTTTGTGTGATTGAGGAAGCAGCGTTAAAAAAAGGGCCATCTGTGATTTATCAGCGTGATCTCTGGTAGTTTTATCTTCTGTCTGAATCTAACTGGAAAAAGAAGAAAGAGCATTTATCGTCTGTTTCCATTAGCTACATAAAAGTGTGGTCTGTTAACAGTGATCGAAAGCCCCACATCCGCTTGTCATCATGCACCGACTGAACTATGATGCAACTGTCTCATGGTCCAAGATGGTTGAGTTTGGAGCATTTTAGTTGTTAAGGTTATATTAGTCTACCTTACAAAGTGCTCAGATCATGGCAAAGTGAGTAGTTGATCTAGGCAAGTCCAATCTATGTGAAACTGTTTGTTGTCACAATACTAAAATTTCAAACTCGATTTTGATATTAAGACAGTAGAATGCCATTTTTAGCACAGAATAATAGTGCTTTCTCTAAAGGTGCGCTGTGTAACATTTCTAGTGGAGGGTCCACCACCTGGTTGTGTCCATGGAAATCAAGCAGGTTACGATAACGATACTCTGAATACTCTGAATACATGTACAGAGAATACATATTCTGAATACAAATTTTGAGTACCTGTATTCTGGTTCAGTTACTTTTTGGCTGTTATTCAGAATACAGTTACTTTTCTAAAATCAAATAAATACATGGTTGTACTTTATCACACAATTTAGGCTTCAAACTGCCCATAATTAGAAAAAAAAACACTGCTGTTGAGGTGAGTTCATGTGTGATTTTTCCTGTCTGATCAGTGGTAAATAAATGCAGAACAAATGGTGAAACAAATATAAAGTATATTGCCTCTTGACACTATAGTTTAAATGGAACCCCGCGTATTCAGAATACAGTACTCTGACTGAACCATGTATCAGAATATGTTACAAAATACATTTTAATGCAGGGATTCACTATTCTGTAACTAAACTAAAACATTTTCAGAGAATTCTTCCCATCACTAGCGATACTGTATCACCATTTGGTATCACGATATATATATTGATATTTTGATATTTTTGCACACTTCTACTGCCAAGAGGAGAATAGCTAATTGTTGTAATTATAATATGGCATTTGTAATTCTCTGGCTGAGTCTGATACGTCAAAAGTTCTGCAGAAAGCTGGGATCCATTAGGAGAAACATTTTTCCACCAGCCGTGCATGTAGGGACAGGGCTCTCCTCCAGCAGACGGCGTCTCTGTCTGTGTCTGTCTCATTCAGCTCAAATGTAAACGACGAAGGTTTTTAGTTTAGTCTTTAAAATGAAGTCAACACCTGATGCACTTTAAAGACTGGGATAATTGTAGTAGCCAAAATCACAGGTTAGAAGTGTTACGGAGCAGCTATTGAATGATTTTACTTTAGATTATACTGTGTTCACCAGAAGATACCTTTTTTCTGCTTTTATATTTAGTTTCCATTGATTTTCTTCATACTTGGCCAAATGTCTCAAGGCTTCTGAGACTGCATGTTTTAATGATTCCATTTGCTTGCTATCCGGTTGATCCAAGAGTTATTGCCTTTTCCACAGGCTCTTAATAGTTGCTTTTAAGTCTCTCAAAATACAGTTCAACACTAAGCAGTATTCATTGTGGAGTCGTCCTAAGAAGATTAATTTATCCATGTGACAATTCACCTACGTTTGCCATTACCCTGCCCTCAGTTAGACCCTGAAGAGATGGTGTCTTGGCAGAATCCTTGAGCCAGGCTATCTCCAGGGTGGAATCAGGCGTTTGCATCCAGCCACTGTGTAAAAAGACACAAGAAAATAGAATGTCAGGAACACTGTTGAAAAGAGGGGTCACATATAAATACTGGTAAATGTCAAATGTTGTCCAGCATCAGGTGCTTAGATTCAAATGACTTCACTGTCACACCAAAGCATGTCCTTTTCACATGTATTCAGGTCTCATTCATTATAGCTGTGGATGTGGCTGTGAGTTTGTGGGGATTATACAGTTATTATGCACATGGAAAAAGTTGTTACTTTATATGTAGTCCAAGTTCAGGGAATTCCTGAAGTGAAGATGTGTGACTTTATTAGTTATTGTGGCCCACGTGCGAAACCACTGGGCGCATAATGTTAAAGTAATGTGAAAGTAAAGTTAAACGCTGTAGCAGAGCACTTGTCTGAGCTGCTCGTCTTTAAAGGATGACCTTCATTATCGGCCTGTGCCAGACCACAGCGGCTCAGGGCGACTGGACCCAGGGGCGGGTTTGTGTGGTCTCCTCATTCCAGCAGGTCTGCACTTTTTCCTATTGCCTCCATTTACCTCCCATCACTCAGACAGACAGCTCTCTACCCAGGCAGGGGAACATTTGTGTCAGGCTTTGACGTATCACAGTCAAATATGTGGTATTGTTTTTCAAAACACTGTCTATTAGATTAAATGAGGCTTGTGTAAGCTGCTTATATTAGGCCCATGAAGATGGACTGTAGCAGTTCTTGCCTTGCATAAAACACTCACTTTCAGATGAGATGTTAATGTTGGAGAAGATGGACTCTGGTGGAAAGTTAAAACAATCCCCTGAGTTTTTGAAAACAATGAACTAGATTCAAGTAGCATAAGCTTAATACCGATGCATTAAATAATATATTAACATGTTACAGTGTCACCGCCTTGCTTTGCCTCGTATATCTTTAGATAAAGTGACATTTCTCTTACAATTCTGTCGAGATTTCCGTGTGTCTGCTGTGGTCATTGTTTTGGAGGAAGAGCTGTGTTAGTGCTTGGGTTTTCTCATCTGGCTTTTGGCTGTGGAGAAATATTCACAACTGCTTTCCAGTCTTTGTTCAGTAACCCCCAAAAGTGTATTCTCTGGCCTCTTCTTTCTTTTGTAAAACAAAACAACTCATGTTAAAATGTTAAATATATTTGAGTGAGTCAGTTGTTTCCTTTGTTCTGACATGTTAACAGCAGACAGCTTTTTCTCTGTTGTCTCATTTGACCGTATCTCAGACTCTGGGAAACGGATACTGAATATTTTCCAAAAACAGGGGCCTTTACTTTCCAACCTCTGTGCGTCTTGGTGGACCCAAAGGATTTGTCATTATTTCATCATTTGTCTGTGTAATCCCTCAGTCGTCCAGGTAGGATCCATAGCAATCTGAAGACAGGTCCAATTTGTTAAAGGTGCACTGTGTAACTCTTCTGGGGGAGGGTCTTTCACCTGCTTCTCTCCATGGAGATATTCTCTGGAATGTTCCACAGTTTGGCATTACACTTATTGAAGTCCATGGAGACAGCAGGTGACACCAAAGGGCACCAAAGGGCCAGATCTGTGGAGAGGCTAGTCCACTCACAGTAAGAATGCAGGTTTTTAGGTCAATAAAAAACATGTTATTGAGTTAATACAAGATGGATACAGTTGGCGGATCCTCCACCAGAAAGGTTTCACAGTGTACCTTAATTCTAGTTCTTTACCATTTGAAAAAAATTACTTTAACTTAATTTTTATGTCGGAGAAGAAGTTGACAATAGGAGCTTGTGTTGTTGTCCCGATATTAAAATTTCATACGCAGCTTTGAAACTAAGAAATAGGCTTGATACTCAATACTAATTCCAATACCACAAAAACACTCTGTATTTAGAGTAGACAATAGTCATTAAATCATAGTACTTTCTTTTATATTACCATGTGGCCTTATATCTGTGTCATCCCTCAGTCGTAGGTGGTCCATGTGCATATACTGGTCTATGTGGTCTTATAATTGTTCTGATACAGCTCAAAATCATTCTAAAGCAGGAAAGGTGCCTTTTGTCCTGTGAGCGTGATTTTTTAGCATCAATACTTTGTCAAATGAGTGAATTTAATTTCAATACTACTTTTAGTATTGATTAGTATCTGATTTTCTATACTTTAGACAACCCTAATAGGAGCATTGTGTTTGAGTCTTTTCCATGTGTTGAGTGACCCTTTGACCTTGTACCAAATCTATGAGGAGTTGTTGACAGAAGGTCAGGTGGTAATTTCAAAAGTTAGTGTTGTCATGTCATCATAGGGCTCCTACAAAGCATTGACTGTTATTACACTATTTTGAGGCTTTGAACTGTGTCACATGATATTGTTGCAAGACAAGGGACTTTTTGGTTATTTTTGTGTCTTTTATAAAAATTAGATCAACCAATATGTTTTTCTATGGCCAATGTCAATGCAGAATACAGAAACTGATGGCTGTTGACCTCGGCCAATATTTTAGGGCTAATGTGTAGGGCTGATTTAGGTACTATATCTATACCCACTGGGAAGTCTTACTTCTGTATGTGTAAAATCCCTCAATTGTCCAGGTAGTGTCCATGGCAAAAGGAGAAATTCACGTTGTCAACTGGACAAAAGTTTATTTGGTCGAATATGTTTCGCAGCTCATCCAAGCTGCTTCTTCAGTTCTGGTCAGACGTTGGTGGATCTGCCTGAAGGGAGGAGCTAACTATAATGAAATTACTCTGAGGCTAGAAGCAGCTTGGATGAGCTGCGAAATGTATTCGACCAAATAAACTTTTGTCAAGTTGACAAATTGTATTTCTCCTTTTGCCTCTTACTTCTATACTTAAAGGAGACATAAGTGATTTTTTTAGAGTCTGGGGATGGGATACATTGGAGATTATTGTGTTAGTGCGCTAAAAAAGGATTTATAAATGAAAAAAGTAACTGTAAACTAGTCCGACTAGTTTTTAGGGGTAATAATTTGGGGATAGTCAGATATGGCAGAAATGTATCACAGTATATGGCACTCAAAATTTGTTAAGCAAAAAGGAAAGAGAGAAAGGAAAAAAGGGTTAGAGTTACATGATAAAAGTATATATATAAAATAATATAGAGAATAGAAATGGATCATACTGCTCTTTGACTCTCACTTGTAAAGATCTGAGGACTGGTCTATTACTACTACTTGAGTAGTGTCTCTGAGTTTACTATTTGTGGTATGTGACAGTGTCCCACTTGGCCCAGACAGTGCTCCCATGGTCAGGCTGAGCTGCTGCCAAACCCAGACTGTCCTGTTTGAGAATTAGTCAATGAAAATGAGGTGACTAAGGCCGATCTCACAGCCACAATGTCTGCGCTTTTTTATATCTCCTGACCCAGACTACAATAAGAAACCACATTTGCCTGTTAACAAGATCTTCTTATATTCTGAATTTCCCATCCATTAGCTTTGTGTTATACTGTCTAGTTAAAGGGCCTATTTGACTATATGGCTATGGCTATTTTCTGATCTATGTTATAATGTTGTTTCCTCATCACAAACACACATGTTTAACACACAAATCCTGCATATTTAGACTTGAGTTCTTCTCTCAAACGGAAAACACTCTATTCCATTTTGTGATGTCATGTGGTAATACAATAATTTAAAGTCTGGGAAAAGGGATGACTTGACTATTATAGACAGTGACACTTAAAGGTCCCATATTACACAAAATTGACTCTCGCGAGCTTTAAGCCATGTTATATGATGTTACCGCCTCTAAAACATACCTGGAGTTGCATTGTGTTTAATTCACACGTTTGAGTAAACCTTTATTATTAGTCTGTCTAAATCTCCATAGCTCAAAGTGCTCTGTTCCACCTTGTGAGATCATGAGGCGGTAGTTTTCAAGTTAACAGCTACCTTTTACATTTAGTTCAGTAGAGATTTGCAATTCCAGGGCTGAAATCATCCAAATGATTCTAGTGTACGGAATTTAAAAACACATGTGTATTATTGTATTACACCTTGACATCACAAGGTGGAACAGAGAAAAGAACTTTGATGAGGAAACGACATTATAACATATATCAGAAAACGGTGTAATATGGGAACTTGAAACAAACCCACTTATGTGCTTAGGCTACTGCAGTGATTGGCGGGTGGTGCTGACTCAGACTTTATAAATTTTAAACAGTAATTTATGTCTTCTACTTGATCCAAGAGCGACTATTACACTATAGTCAGCATCTTCACAGTTCCTTTTAACTGCTTTTTTAAGTCCCAAAGAATCATTATCATAAAACAGTTGCTCTGAACTCACTGGAAAATCACATTTCCGCTAGACCACCATGATGCTGTAACCTAGTCATTTTGTTAATAGGATGGTAATTATCTCAACTATGAAATTCCCTCTCTGAAAACCCCACAGTTCGGATTAAACAACAAATTATAGAAATTACTGTAGTCCAATTATTTATTTTGGCTTCCTGACAGAGCCGAGTAGCAGAAGTGACATGGACTGGCACCTAAAGAAACCAAAATTATTCTTATGTTCCAGGAGTGGCGAACTAAATGACATGTTTTCACTGTCTGTAGGTCTATTAGTAAGCCACTTGCAATGTTGAGGTTAGATTTGAAAGTGCCAAAGTCCCTAGATGTGTTTTCTTTTGTGGGCAGTGGACTTATTTGTACTGAAGTCTGTATATGTGCATGTTTAAAGGGACTGTAAATAGTTGTTATATACAATGTAAAGTTACCCACAAGCTATGTCAGCATTAGTGTTGTCACGATATAAAAATTTCAAACTTGATTTTGATACTAAGGAATAGACTTAATATTCAATACAGATTTCGATAGCACAGTGATAATTAAAAACACTCTTTCTTTAGACAATAGAATGTGATTTTCAATATTAAATCATAGTACTTTCTTTTATATTACCATGTGGTTTGATATCTGTGTAATCTCTCAGTGGTCCAGGTTGGTTCCATAGTGCTCCATGAGTGTATACTATAGTATGTGCTCTTATACCTGTTCTGATACAGCTCAAGATCATTCTAAAGCTTCAGGAAAGATTCATTTCTGTCCTGTAAATGTGACTTTTTTAGTATCGATGCCTGCTTAAATGAGAATCCAGTTTCGATAGTAGTTTTAGTATTGATTAGTATCTAATTTTCAATACTTTTGACAACCCTAGCAGTTTCTTACTTTTCCTGAACAGACATAAATAATACCACTGAACTGAAAAACTAAACATAAGCATTTGTTTCTGAGCAACCGCATATTTCCAAAGTTACTAGGTTTTAAGAGATAGTGCAGGAATGCGTCTGCCAAATGTGTCTTGATTTATTAAAACGTTCATGTTTTACTAAAAATCCTTGTGAACTGAGTCAGTACAAATTTCAAAGCAATAACTCCTTTATGTCTGACATCCTTTTGCAATAATCGACCATGTTTCGCTAAACTCCCTTGGTGATCTAAAGTCATTTATCTTACTGAGAGAATCAATAAGTTGAAGCTTTTCTATTGAGGTTTGGAGATCCCAGTTATACTCGGGGAACTCTCCACCTAAACCGAGCGCCAGGATAAATTAACTCCTGCGGCGAAGGAAAGAATGGAGCAGTTGGAGCCATTAACAATCAACAAAGGAAGCTTGTCTCTGTGGTCTAGTCTAAGCTTGGAAGATATGGGATAGACTTTCAACAGTGTATTAAGTTAGTGACAGTCCCCAGTGTGTTCCCATGTATAAGCACTTTTACAACGGCAGCCTGGAGTCAGCAGTCTCCAGTGGTGGAACGTAACAAAGTAAAAGTAGTAAATTATGTAAGGATAATTTCTATATGGACTTACTGTTCAATATATGAAATCAAAAACAATATATTTTGGGGTTCAGTATTTATTGTGTGTATATTTTTGGTGCAATAGGGGCGTGATTTCTGCTATTTTTATGCTAAGATATGCTATGCTAAGATTTGAGCTGTAGAGGGATGCTATTCATTTGTTTTAGCTCAGGACTTTTAATGATAGAAAAGATTTTCCTGCTATATATATAAAATTTGATATCGTGAGAGGCCAAGTAAAGCACTGTACTTAAAAAAAATGTATCTGTACTTTACTTTAGTACATTTTAACTTCACTTTTTACTTTTACTTCACGACATTTGAGAGAAGGTATTTGTACTTTCTACTCCACTACATTTTTGAACTGGACTGAAAAGTAAAATTCAACACAAATCTTTATCAAAATCGCTACATGTCATACTTTTACTTGAGTATTTTTTCTGCCCTGGTATCTGTACTTTTTTAAGTAACAAAATCAAGCACATCTTTCACCACTGGTAGTCCCCACACTAACAGCTGCCCTTTGTTTGTTTTTGTTCAAATCTTAGTCCATGAAGCGCTGATGTCATGATTCAACACAGTCTCAGAGATTACATAACCCAGGAATACGTGGAAGAAACAGAATAATTTAATTTATATTGCAACACTTTTTCATGAAGTGAGACGTGACCTGCCTGGTATTTTGGGTGAACAAGGCTGACATTATACATTTAGCTCAAGCTCAAATTGCACAATGGGCTATTACTTGAGGCATTCTGGGTTGGTGGAGTATAGTAGTGTTTGTTTGTTCAATACATTTTTTATCTGATTGGTTCTCAAATAAATTGGGTTTCTTTTCCTATTGTTCACAAAGCGTTAGCCTCTTACGCTATTTTCTGATATATGTTATAATGTTTTTTCCTCATCAAAAACATACCTAAAGTTGTGTTTTGTTTCATTCACACATGTTTAACACACATACCCTGCTATGTAGACTGTGTTCTTCTCTCAAACAGAAAACAGTCTGTTCCACCATGTGATGTCATTAAGTGGTAATACAGGAAGTGAGCTGTGTTTAAACTCCATGCACCTTCACTAGAATTATTTGGATGATTTCAGCCCTGGAATTGACAGTCTCTACTGAACTAAAGGTAAAAGGTAGCTGTTAACTTAAACTACCACTAAATGACATCACAAGGTGGAACAGGGCATTTTGAGCTTTGGAGATGTAGACAGACTAATAATAAAAGATTACTCAAAATGGGTGAATAAAACAAAACACAACTCATGTATGTTTTTGATGAGCTAACAACATTCTAACATGGCTTAAAGCTCACAAGAATCAATTTTGTGTAATATAGGCCCTTTAATTATAAATACAAGAATGTAGTAACTCACCAGTAAAATCTAAGGTTGAACATACATTTTCACTATTTTATGGAGGTTTTTCAAAACACCCTGGGGTTATTGGCCGATGAATCAATAAGTTCTAAATCTTAAATCAAAATCTTGTTCTGATGAAAATACTTGTGAAAAGTGAATCCACTGACTGGAAAATGTCCCGTAGGTGTAATGTATCCACTGCACACTCACCAAGTCTTTAAAACAACATTATGTGATTGAAACAGTGAATTTATGTGCATATTTTCTGAAATCTCCCCAAAGTAGTTTATAAAGCAAACTAAGTTGATTTAACTATCTCCATGGAGACAAGCAGGCCACATCACAAGACCAAGTTACAGGTCAGATCTGTGGAGAAGTGTGCCTGTTCACAGTAATAATGCATGTTTTTACTGTAGTTTTGAGAAATAAGAACACCTGTAATTGAATAGATACAAGATATAATTGTTTAATGCCATACTGTGAAACATCACAGGCAAAGCAATAACATCTCCATGGAGACAAAGAGATGGCAGACCCTCCATCAGAAAAGTAGCATATTGCTCAGAAAAGTAGCATATTGTACCTTTAAGTAAAAAAAATTAGGTGTCTGTAATTTTTACTTTTACTTCACAGAGCAGGTATCCGTGCTTTCTACTCTACCACATTTTTGAACTAGACTGAAAAGTAAAAGTATTTTGTATTATTGTTTGAGACCTACTGAAAAGGCTGGTTTATTTTTAAGTAAGTTTAAGTGCATCATATTTTCTCATCTCTCCCCAAAAAGTGGTTTATAAATCCAACTATAAGCAAGTGAGTGGTCCTTTTATCTGATCCAAAGCCTCTATAAATATGAGAGAAAATCTGTGATAAATTAAGTCTACCTTATTCTATTTCTCTACTGTAATTTGTGATTTATTATGTAAACCTCAAGAATGGAGTTGTGTGTTGCATTTGGATGGATTTCAAAATTTCAGCACCCTCAAAATGAAACAAATGAGTTCAGGTAGACATTGGCAATCTCTGCTAGGAAAATAGTGTTGAATAACTGAGTAAATCTAAATAGGGAAAAAAATATTGGGAGTAAGTTTTTCCAAGTCTACATCAGTGTAATAATAACATCAAGTATCTTTTCAACATTTCTTCTTGAACTCTACATTTCCACTGTGTTCTTTTCAAATTCCAATTCCCCCAAACAGACTTTTATATCTGGCTCCCACTGTTTGGATTCATCTGAAATTATATTGTTCCTTAAAGGGCCCACAACGGGTATCAGACCGTTGTGGTGAAGAGGGAGCTGAACCGAAAGGCAAAGCTATCGATTTACCGGTCAATCTGCGTTCCAACCCTCACCTATAGTCATGAGCTTTGGGTAATGACCGAAAGGACAAGATCACTGATACAAGTGGTGAGGAGCTCAGTCACACGGGAGGAGCTCGGAGTAGAGCCGCTGCTCCTCCACGTCGAGAGGAGCCAGCTGAAGTGGCTCGGGCATCTGTTCCGGATGCCTCCTGGACGCCTCCCTTGGGAGGTGTTCTGGGCATGTCCCACCAGGAGGATGCCCCGGGGAAGACCCAGGACATGCTGGAGGGACTGGGAATGCCTTGGGTCCCCCAGAGGAGCTGGATGAGGTGTGTGAAGTGAAGGAAGTCTGGGAGTCCCTGTTTAGACTGCTGCCCCCGCGACCCGGCCCCGGATAAGCGGAAGAAAATGGATGGATGGACTTAAAGGGCCCATATTGCACTATTTTCTGATCTCTGTTATAACGTTGGCTCCTCATCAAAAACATACCTGGAGTTGTGTTTTGTTTCATCCACACATGTTTAACACACAAATCATGCATATTTAGGCTTTAGTTCTCCTTGTGATGTCATGTGATAATACAGGAAGTGCCCAGTTGTGTTTTTACTCCATCTCCATACACCTTCACTAGAATCATTTGAATGATTTCAGCTCTGGAATTGCCAATCTCTACTGAACTAAAGGTAAATAGTAGCTGTTAACTACAGCTTCGTCATGACATCACAAGGTGTTCCACCTAGAACATTTTAAGCTTTGGAGATGTAGACAGACTAATAATAAAGTGTTACTCTAACATGTGTGAATGAAACAAAACACAACTCCAGGTATGTTTCTGATGAGTTAACAACATTATGGTTTAAAGCTCACATGGTTTAAAGCTCACAAGAATCAGTTTTGTGTAATACCTTTAAGTATTTATGAAGTAATAATATACATAACTTTAAAATGCATGTATATTTGTGCTGGGTTAATCCTTTAGTTTATTTTCGTGTCTGTATCTTGATCTTTTCACCTCCCAGAGAGCTGTTTGTATTATTTTTACCGGTCAAGCCAAACGCAGATAGTGTCACCAAACACGCACTTACACTTCAGAGAAAAGAGGCCAGAGGTTTACAAACTATGTCTAGAAAATAATGAGGTTGTATTTCCAGTTAGTGATAAGAGGAAACCAATGCTGGAAGAAGTACTCAAATTTGTAACTATATAATATTCAAGTAAAAGTAAAACTATCACATGAAAAATTATATTTAAATAAAAGTATTAAACTATTTAAAAGTAAATGTAAAAAGTATTTTGCAGATTTTGAGATCTAATGAAGCTTCAAATGCAGTAACTGTAATAAAGATTTGTGCAGAATTTTGTTCAGTAGAAACCAATGAACTACGACTGTGTTAAAAATAAACCCTTCAGCCTTTTCAGCAGGTCTCAAACTATAATAAAAATACTTTTACTTTTCATTCCTGTTTAAAAATAGAGTGTAGAAAGTACAAAAAAGTATCCACTTAAAAATGTACTTGTACATTGTGTAATTTTTCTGGTGAAGGGTCTATCAAATACTGTTATGTGATTGCTTTGTCTGGAATGTTTCACAGTATGGCATTAAACCTTTAAATCTTCATGGAGATCAAACCAGGCCAAGTTACTTGTCAGATCTCTGGAGAGGCAACCCTGCTTAGTCAGAATGCCTGTATTTATAGGTATTTTTGATCTATAAACCACCTGTAATGGAATAAATATAAGGTAGAACTGTTAAAAGTCATACTGTGTTATTCCAGGCAGAGCAATGACATCCATAGAAACAAGCAGGTGACAGACTCCCAACCAAAAATTTACACAGTGCACCTTTAAGTACAGTACAGATACCTAACATTTTTACTTAAGTACAGTTCTTTACTACTTTTACTTCGTTATGGTCCACGACTGGAGACAAATAGAAAAAAAGTGCAAAAATAAAAGATTACCTTTGCCTTCATGCGGCGACGGGAGGCTTCATTAGTATTCCATGTAGCTGCTATGCATTTATAAATAGCCCTTTGATTAACAGCTGGCCTGCTCTGGCAACATCTTTATTCCCTGAAGGTGTGGAAAGGTTTCTCCATCTCCCCTGCCAAATGCAATGAGGTGTGAGCTTTTGAAGTCTAATCAGACACGCCTCTGTTTAGAGAATGCTAAATAACTAAATAACAAATAACAAAAAACAACCAACTATGAAGCTAAGCAATTATTGAACATTACTTAATGCAACGTCACAACACCAGAGAAACTTTAAAGGTGCACTGTGTAACTTTTCAGTTGGGGGTCCGTCACCGTCTTGTTTCTATGGATATGTCATTGCTATGCCTGTAATATTCCACACTATGACTTTAAGCAGTGCTACCTTACATTTATTCCATTACAGGTGGTTTAAAAATATCTTTAAAAATGGCCATTCTGACTGTGAGGGGGGTTGCCTCTCAACAGACCTGACATGTAACTTGGTCTGGTTTGGTCTCCACAAAAATAGAAAAGTTTAATATCATACTATCATAGTATTAAAATATCATAGTTTAATACATTCCAGACAAAGCAATAACATCTCCATGGAGAAAAGTATTTGATGGACCCTCCACCAGAAAAGTTACACAATGCACCTTTAAAGGGCCCATGTTACATTATATTTCATCTCTATTATAATGTTGTTTCTTCATGACAGCATACCCGGAATTGTGTTTTCTTTTAACACACAAGGCTGAGTTCTTCTCTCAAACAGAAAACATTCTGTTCCATCTTGTGACATCATCAAGTGGTAATACAGGAAGTGTTCCACTGTGTTTTTAAATTCCATACACCTTGAGTAGAATCATTTGGATAATTTCAGCCCTGGAATTGCCAGTCTAAACAAAAGTAAACCTGTAAACTTGAAAACTACCGCTAGATGACATCACAAGGTGGAACAGAGCGTTTTGAGCTTTGGAGATGTAGCCAGACTAGTAATAAAAGGTTACTCAAACTAATATAGCTTACCTTTAAATGAAAACATGCTGAAAACCATGTAGCTACTTTCAACTTTGGGCTTGACTTTGTTACATGACACAGAGCAGTTAAACTTACTGCAAAGATAATATTTTGCTTGTGAACTTCTGTTAATGTGGCCTATTTCCTCCTCTGGAAATTACAGCAACTACTTTTGTCTGAAATGATACGGTCTTTCTGTAGTTACTGTAAAGACTAGCCTCTCCCTGCACTGTGACCCATGTGGTTTCTCTTATGTCATCCGAAATACAAAGATTATTTAGGAAAGTAATCATTTAGTGGCTGTGTTTGGATGCTCTGTGTGGTGACATCTTCACTGTCACCTGGACCACCCAATGACTCATGGGAAACTACTGTGCCACTGAACCACTTTGGGCTTGAACTTTAACTGAAAGTGTGGTTGGAAGACTATGTGAGATTTTTGTAATGCTTTACAGGCCATTTACATACAAAATGGCACAACAAGAAGCACAAACTTTGAATAAATCAGCACAACCCAAACATAGACTGTATAAAGAAGTGGACTAAGGGAGTGTAACATCACCCATAGCCTTTGGCGCCAGTCAAATTAAGCTCACTGAGGCTAGCAGTTATAGGAGCAAATTTGGAGCCAGGTCCTTATTGGGATTAGGAATTTATTTACAGACAAAGTAGCGAAATAAGAACACCAGGATCATGTGAAGCAGATTAATATGAACATTTTAAGACCAAAATGACAAGCCTGACAGCAGCAGTTACAGAGAGATGGGCAACGTTTTTTCATTGAACTGGAGCATGTTAGCTATGTCTGTTTATATATAGGCCTACAGTCTATAGTTGGAAGACGATTTGAGCATTGACATAAAAACTGGCACAACAAGAAACACGAACTTTGAATAAATCAGCATGACCCAAATGTAATATCTTTGAGAATTGTCCAGAAGCTCTTTCCATATACTGTAGTTTGTTCAGCCTCTTGTGCCTTTTAACTGGTACTGGTCCATAGAGATATATCAGTGTTGACAGGTGGTGGGCCTTACAGACAGAGGGAGGGTCTCTGTGCTCGACTCTGACAGCTGGGAGCAGAGCATTGACCCTTCCCAGACACAATCTTCTCCCACTTTGCTTCTCGCTCCACAGCCTCTGCAATTACACAGTGCTGCCAGAACTGCTTTAAGTTTGAACCATTGGACAGTTTCTCCCTTCCACTGAATCCTCTGTTCTCTGGTCACGCCCTGGTCTAGCCTAGCGTGTCTAGTTAGGGTTGTCAAAAGCAGGGTAGTCGACAAGGGGGGACAAAGTGGTCTGTTGTCCCAGGTCCCAGGGTGTTAAGGGGCCCAGAATTGGAACCTCTGCCTATTAATTAATATTAGAGTGGGGCTCATGTGAGTCTTCTTGTCCTGGGACCCCAAATTTGTGTCAGCAGACCTGGTCAAAAGTATTGAAAATCAGATACTACCAAAATTATTATAGAAACTATAATCTTAGTATCTTAGTATCAAAATCAAGTTTGAAATTTCTGTATCATAACAATACTATGTCTAGTCTGCTTTCACCTTTTATTTGTAAACCCTCGGTCAAGTTTAACCATTTTTAGTTGGATACTAAATGTTGAAAAATTTGCAACATCCGGTATTTTCATCCCATCAGTTCATTCAGAGCATGTTTGACGTTTGACCTGTCCTCCCTAGCCAAGGAAATAGATATTCACACTAAGGACTTTATCTTGGCTCTCCTTTTACTTCTTATATTTATGATTTTTGGTCCTCTTTTATTTGCTGGGATCAGTTAATTTCCAAAAATTGTTACATTTTTCTTCCAGGTTCAAAATACAAGCAGAAGTCTGGATTTTGTACTCTTAAGAAAATACAGAATTGTGTTTTAGACTTAAATATTTTGTCTAATTGTATGTGGTGGATTGTAAACAAGGCTATAGTTAGTTTGGGAACTGAAGCTGGTCTCAGGGGTGGACTTGGTCGCCTGGGTTGTGTTGCCAGTGTTCTGTAGTGGTTTCAGCTGCACAGAGAAATAATTACAATCGTAGAGCTTTCTCCTCACCAGCTCGCCACTTGTGCTCTTGTGCTGATGCAGGGTTTTGAGGAACCCTAGAATTGAGGGCTGTTTTTAGTGGTCTTCTGTGACGTTGTTCAGTGTCACTAAACCTGGAAATAACTTGGCATTCACAGAAACAGCTATGAGTAAAACATTTGTGTTTAAAGGCATTACTTGTGGCACTAAAACTGTAAATCACACTGATGCAATACTGTAATATAAAACATAAAACATAATGTAACATATACTTAACTTGTTTAAGTTTTCATGTTATATCTCAGACATTTAGTCTAGCTCGTTTATCTAGTTTGTAATTAATCTTTCTTCCCCATACAGCAAATCCTACGTCACTCCAGAGCCAATGCCAGTAAGGCCATCTTCTTGATCACTGATGGTTACTCTAACGGTGGGGATCCTCGGCCTGTGGCAGCGGCGCTGAGAGAACGTGGCGTCGAGATCTTCACTTTGGGCATTTGGCAAGGAAACATCAGGGAACTCCATGACATGGCGTCAAACCCCAAAGACCAGCACTGTTATCTCGTCCACAACTTTGAGGAGTTTGAGGCCCTGGCTCGTCACGCGTTACATGAAGGTACTGTAAAAAGGATGGTACAGATAAGCTCTAAAAATATTCAGTATTGTTTCAGACACATGCAGTGCCCAATCTATACCCCTGTTCCAAGAGAAAGTTCAGTTTTGATAAACTTTAAACTTTCAAGAAATTTCAAGGCAGCACTTTGAAGTCTTTATGCTCCTGTCATCATATTTTGCCCCACAGTAATATTTCTCGATGGAGGCCTTGACCTTGTTCAACACTAGATTCATAAGTCAATAGTTATTTTACATGGACTCTTCTGTTATGTGCCAACTGCCTCACACTAATTAAGAAACCTCTTTCCTACACTCAACTGGAGAATTTTCATACTGCTTCTGTGGTTTTAAAATCATACTGGTAAAGTATAGCAGGTTGTAGATATAGAGAAGATTCTCAAATACATTGTAGCTCAGTGGCTCACCTGATCGAACTCGCCACCATTGTTCTTTTCACCCCAAAAAACACTGTGCAAGTTCTCTGTTGTCGTGCCATTACAGCCCAATATCAAAAACAACCTTAACATCTGATGTTTTTGTTAATTATAATGTATCACATAATCTAAATTTAAAGTAACATCTGATCGTCTTCATTTGAGTGTGAATATTTTCCCCTTCAGACTTGGTGGACCTCTCCATGGGCAGTTACATCCAGGAGGACCAGTCTCGGTGCTTGTCTCTGTGTGAAGCAGGGGCAGACTGCTGTGATGTGATGGCCAGCTGCAAATGTGGCTCCCACACTGGACAGTACGCCTGCGTCTGTGAGAGGGGCTACTACGGCAAGGGCCTGCAACATGAGTGCACAGGTATGAGACTGTACCATAGACTGTATAAAGACGTGGAGTAAGGTAGTGTGACATCACCCATAGCCTTTGGCTCCAGTCAAATGAAGCTCACCGAGGCCAGCAGCTCTTGTTGGTTTTCAGATTCTAGAATGTGATGATGCTATACTCTCAGATTGGGGCAAGAGACAGTTTTCCTATTGATAACATTGTATTTTGCCATGAAATGTCCAAAAGGTAAATTCATAAATGTTGAACCTGATCATTTCTATAAGTAACTAGACCCCAGAACTCACTGTATTAAAACTTGAATATGCATTTTAACAATATTCATTTTAGCTGATCCCATCTGTGTAGAATATATACAGAATGTTGTGATCTAACTATAGGGGCACATTTAGAGTTTCAAGAAGAATCTTTGTTTGATTCAAGAGAAAATTGAATTGTCAATCACAACATGATGATTTTATTAAAAATAATAGATCATCAAAGGAATCAGATTTTATCACCATATTGCCCAGCCTTAGTACGTGTATGGCAGCGTACTCCACAAATATTCAGTTTATTACCAGTTTGACAGAACCTGATAATTAGTTAACACAGGTGTTTTCGGCTCTGTACATGTGAAGACTTGGTTGTGATTAGGGATGCAGTGATCCAGCTTTTTCAGTTCTGATACCAATTCTGATATTATGGCTTAAAGTATCTACCGAAACCCGATATCAACCGATATCAGTGCAGAGACTGAAAACTGCATTTATTTCCTTAAAGGTGCATTGTGTAACTTTTTTGTTGGAAGGTCTGTCAAATACTTTTTCTCTGTGAAAATGCTATTGCTTTGTCTGGAATGTTTCACAGTATGGCGTTAAAGCTTTCTATCTTTATGGAGATCAAACCAGACAAAGTTAAAGCTCAGAACGGTGGAGAGGCAACCCTACTCACAGTCAGAAGGCAGAATTGTGTTTTCCCTGTATTTTTGAGCTAAAAACCACCTGTAAATTAATAAATGTAAGGTAGAGTCGTTTAATGTCATACTGTGGAACATTCCAGGCAGAGCAATGGCATATCCATAGAAACAACTAGGTGACAGAGCCTCCACCAGAAAAGTTACACAATGCACCTTTAAAACAAAAATAAAATAAGACAAAACTGATCCAGATGTGTTATGTACCTGTTATTTATCTCCCAAGTAACCACAGAACAGTTTTATATAAATAAAAATTCAAACATTATAAGACTTTCTGGGCAGACTATATGACCAGTAAATAGTCTTATTACATCAATTTATATGCCCAGCCAGGATATCGACTGAACCTATATTTGTAAACCGATATCTGATCCAGCAAATTTTCCGTATCAGTGCAGATGTCTGATACCTGTGTTGGATTGGTGCATGCCTAGTTGTGATGTAACTCCCCTTACTGAGGAGCCCATGAGTTTGTGTAACATGTCTTTGTACAGGGGCTGTTTCTGGGCTCTTCTTGACTATTTGCAGTGGCTTCAGGTTTGTGGTGGTATAGGGGCAATAACAGAAACAGTTTCAGTAAAAATCTTGATAATGATCTGCTCCTAATGAAGAACAATGAGTGCTAACGGTGCCTGCACTTGCCTTTTGGCTTTCCATTTGGGCCCATGTGTTTTTAATCTCATAAGATTTATTAAGATAAGACTAAGGCGAGTGAAGTTCTTTCAAGCCTCGGATTAAATAAAATAATTTAAATAAATACAAACATGACAGAAAAGGGGAGATTTTAAAAGGAGCAAAGAAAAAGGGCGATAAGGTCATTCATTATATTGTTGAGTCTGAGCCCCATGATGCTCATTAATTTGTTTAATGGTTTAATTGATGGGATAGACACAGACACAGGCTCTAGCTAGTTTGTACAATGCTCAAACCACAACTTAAAATGCTCCCTGTGTCTACCTTCTCCCATAACATAAATATCATGAAGACATAAGGCTCTATTTAAATGTATGTCATTTCTAAAACTGTATTTTAGCAGCCTGTAGGGTACGACTCAACACCTTGCATGGTTTTTATAACATAGTGTGAAGTACCTCATAAGTGATTTTAACAGTACTTTTATTAAGAGCTTTATTTTCTCATAACTTATCTTGTATTTTAATATAGTGCTGCCTACAAACCCAATTAGAACTGTGGTAAGATAGCAAAATGCCAGAACAGCTTGCTTGAATATTGGCTGTTGCTTTAACCCTTTTAGATTAACTGAAACTGCTCTATGAATTATGGGTAAGATGGCCCTAGAGTGCCCCTGGTTGGTATGTCTGTGGTCTAGACTTTAATTGTGACAGTGTTTCTTCTTAATTTTCACTTTTAACAGGTTCTGACACTTGCGAATATATTAAGTCGTGTTTGTGGATTATTATTTTGATTAGTCCGTGCTTTTCCTTGTAACGCGTCCAAAAGCCCTCGGTGTACTGCAGTGTTAGTTATGAATCTGTCAACAGCCAAGTCAAACACCCTCTTCCGCAAAACATGTCAGGAATTCCAGCAGATAAAGTCAGTTGGTAAACCCCTTTGAAAAGCAGGCAATGCATTGTTTTACTTCAAATTAGTTTGTAATTATTATTTGGTGGGAAAATGTGAAAATTGTGAGAAATATTCATTATAATTTTTCATCAATTAAGTAGCAGTTTGTGAAGAAAAGTAGAAAACAAAAAGTTGTAAAATACAGGAAGTAGCCGTAGCTTCTACCTGACTCCCTTTGTCAACTGTAATCAGTTCCATTCAAACATCAGAGACAGTTTACGCACAAGGAAGGCATTTTTGTCACATTTTAAACACTGGTTTAACAAAATAAATATGTTGTCATTTATTTTTGCTAGGTAACATACCTCTGCTGCCAGTGTCCAACCAGGAAGTAAAATTATAAAATTATTAAAAATTTTAAATTAGGCTAGGCTTTTAATCTTAAAAACAATGATGTTGACTATCATGTGCAGTTAAAACACCCATATTACGCTATTTTCTGATCTATGTTATAATGTTATTTCCTCGTCAAAAACATACCTGAAGTTGTGTTTGTTTCATTCACACGTGTTTAACTCCTTGACTAAAATCCTGCATATTTAGTTAGGTTGCCGCCTTCTCTCAAACAGAAGACACTCTGTTCCACCTGATGATGTCATGTGGTAATACAGAATGTGCTTCATTGTGTTTTTAAAATCCATACACCTTCACTACAATCATTTGGAAGATAAAGGTAACTGTTAATTTGAAAACTACCACTACCTGACATCACAAGGTGAAACAGCATTTTGAGCTTTGGACATGTAGACAGACTGATAAACCAGGATTACTCAAACATGTGTGAATGAAACAGAACACAACTCAATGTATGTTTTTGAGGAGCTAATAGCATTATAACATGGCTTAAAGCTCACAAGAATCAATTTTGTGTAATATAGGACCTTTAAGATCTATTGCTGTACTGTAACATATTGGCATAGTAACTGAGCTTGACCGTAAACACGCTTTTATCTGTGACCCATGGGACTTATCAGGCTCTGCTGTGCTCTGGGAGAGTGACAGCAGCTCTGGTCTGTGTTAATGTGGTGTCAGCACAAACTCTGCTCCTCTCGCCTCTGCTGTGCCTGGACAGTGGAGACAGACACAAGAGGCTGTCCATGAAAACACAGTCCAGAGTTTAAAGATGTGTTTAAAGGGCCCATATTACGCTGTTTTCTGACCTACTCACAAACATACCTGGAGTTGTGTTTTGTTTCATTCACACATGTTTGAATGAAAACACTGCATATTTAGGATGAGTTCATCTTTCAAACAGAAAACACAGGAAATAATGTTTTTAAAGTCCATACACCTTCACTAATCATTTGGAAGATATCAAACCTAGCATTTCAAATCTTTACTGAACAAAAATGTAAACAGTAGCTGTTAACTACTGTAACTGTAAAACTACCACTTCATGACATCACAAGGCAGAACAGAGCATTTTGAGCTTTGGAGATGTAGACAGACTAATAATGCAGGGTTACTCAAACATGTGAGAATGAAACAAAGCACAACTCCAGGTATGTTTTTGATGAGGTAATAACTTTCTAACATGGCTTAAAGCTCACAAGAGTCAATTTTGCTTAATATAGGACATTTAAAAGAGCTTTGCCAGTTAATAAAATAATGAGATAAACCCTCAGATTGTTGTCACAATACTAAAACTTCAAACTCAATTTCGATACTAAGGAATAAACATAGACATATCTAGTTTCAAATACTGTTTCGGTATTGATTCATTTCTGAGTAACCTTTTTTTTTATTTTTAACCAATTGTAGATTATATACATTGCTGTAAGCTTTTTTTCTTTAACGCTATGTCCAGCTCTCCCTTCGTATTAAATGACACATATTGGTGTTAGAAAGAGCTAATTGATGACTACTCTTGCTCTGGGATGTTGTAAAGCAGACCAGTGGTTTAAACTAAAGCCACTGAAGTGTGTAACTTGTAACTCTAAAAAACAGACATAGATCAAGGAAAGATGGTCCACCCAAACATTAGAGGACCTGCATCTGAATGCTACTTAAGTGTATGTTCTCTAGTCAATTATTTGTTTACATTTTTTCTTAATCTGACAAAATTTAAGATGACAGACGATAGCAGGTACAGAAATGAACCTTTTCTGAAAAGTTTTTTCTTGAATTCCCCTCTCGATCAATAAAGTCTCTCTCTGTAGAATGATCTTGAGCTGTATCAGAATAAATATTCACATAGACTCAGGGGTGGACTAGGACCAAAAAACTGCCCTGGACTTTTCGTCCACAATTTGACCCACGGCGCGGTAATTGAGGACCGGGGCGGGGGGTTGGGGGTTCTTTGGAATCCGATATGATACTGATATAACAGGCTTTGGAGCTGCTGATAGCTGATACTTATTTTGTCTCTTTGGAGTCATATTCAAAGAGTGTAGGAAGGCCTAATGGCATTTTTGCATGACTAGCCAGTAAACAAAATAAAAACTACTGCTATTAGCCTGTAGTGGTAAATGTGTGCGTGCCATGCTAATTAATTATATGCGTAAATGCGGACCATTCACACCTCTATTCACAGCTCATTTACATATCAATGTGTATCCAGCCACTATAGTCACTTAACTGTAGGCCAATGTATGAGAAAACAGTGTCCTTTTAATCCTGACCCAAAACATTCATCCATAAAAATAATATAATCCAGCATGTTGACAGCAGCTGCTTGTATGTTCTCTGTCTGTGGGACAGTCCTCTCTCTTCCGCACTTGCACTTTGATAAAAACACGTATTAGTTTTGTTGATGGCCTAAACTGCGCTGAGGTTAACTTTTACTTTTAGTCAGTATAGTGAATCAGACTAAAAAAGCATTTAAAGCCAGTGCTTCAATGTTGCGCACTGGTCTAAACAAGAGCACGTGACTCACTTGACATGACTCTGGGGGTGCATTCAAGTGCAGTACCGCGTTACACACTGAGGAATTATTCCTCTGATAAATACATACTACATATTATGACATTTATCTGTCTGTAAATTGGATTAAATGGACGCAATATAGAGAGTCTAAGCTTTATAATGAGCTATAACATGCCGACGTGGACTATCAGCGCATATCGGCAAGATTTAGGCCAATAGCCGACCTCTCTCCAAGTGCCCATATCGGCTGATAATACTGGTGAACCGATATATTGGCCAACCGATATATCGCTCGGGCCCTATTATTGTCTAAAGAAGAGTGCTTTTAATTATTGTGGTATCAGAAATGATATTGAGGATCGAGTCTATTCTTTATTATCGAAATCAAGTTTGAAATTTTAGTATCGTGCCAACACTAAAATAGACATTATAGTACCGTTAAGTCAATGTAAAATATAGTTTGAGCATTTTCTTTAAAGGTGCACTATGTAACTTTTTGAGGGAAGAGGCTATTTTTATCAAGAAAGAGCATCCTTCCTTGAACAGAAATGGAGGTCTCAGACATTATTTGTCTCCCATTTATAACTCGATCCTCAAACCTAAATCAAAACAAACAGAGAAAACAATAGGGCAGCCAGGTCAGATCCAGAAGTGTGAAAACACCCATCATGGCCCTGACTGGATATGCTAACTACACCCCATTCCCACTCTATATTGAATAGACCCACCTAACTATCAGAAACTGTAAACAAATAGGTGTAGTCTCAGAATAATTTCATTGTAATTAGCTCCTCCCTTCAGATAGATATAAAGCAGTGTCCACCAGCATCAGACCAGAACTGAAGAAGCAGCTTGGACGAGCTGCGAAACGTATTCGACCAAATAAACTTTGTCCAGTTGACAAATTGAATTTCTCCTTTTGCCACAGCTCTACCTTACATTTATTAAATTACAGCTTAAAAATACCTAGAAAAACAGGCATTCTGACTGTGAGCAGGGTTGCCTTGTACAGATCTGACTTATAAATTTGTCTGGTTTGGTTTCCTTGAAGATAGAAATGTTTAATACCATACTGTGAAACATTCCAGACAAAGCAATAACATCTCCACGGAGACACACATTTGATGGAACCTCCACCAGAAAAGTTAGACCATACACCTTTAAGCTAATATTCCTTCAGGACACAATTACAGATATATATTTTTAGTTTTTAACCCTTTCTCTTGACTGGCTCTGTGTGATAGTCTTCTTTTGCACTTGGTTTCCTTCTCACTCTGTCCTTGTGGGTTCATGAGGAGCTGTTGACTGAAATCTCTTCCGTTGAATGAAGAGACTGAAGTGGGACACACGCCAGGTCAAAGGTCACCGTTTTGAGAGGAAGTGAAGCAAGTCAGACGCTTGCTTTATGCTTTGTTTTTCTTTCACAAGATTTACAGTCCCTGACAAAAGTCTTGTCGCTTATCCATTTTGTAGAAACAAAAGCTTATAACCTGACTTTAAATTAATCGATCTTTCTGTGTTCATTAAATGATCAATCTTTCTTCAGTGAAGCAAATTTATTTTAGTATATTGAGCATAATTTGGGAGGGTTTTAGCTTTCATATGAGACATTTCTAAAACCAATCAATTAATTTAAAATCAGGTTATAAGCTTTTGTTTCTACAAAATGGATAAGCCACAAGACTTTTGTCAGGGACTGTATATGCTGAAGATAATGTGTTTTTACTGTGTGTTGAATAGATTTGGCCATCTTTAATTAAGAAGTCCACAGCCAATCCTCAATCAGTGGATCATGTGGTTTGGAGCAGAGTTTGGGACAGAAATGTTACTTATGAAACAACAACAATTGAATACAAAAATTGTGATTGATCAATATGAATCAAAATTAAAATAATTATGATACTTTTTGTCATATTGCCTGCTCTAGTGTGCTTTTTAGGGTCGTCAAAGTTTCGAAAATCAGATACTAATCGATACTACTAGTATAGAAACTAGATACTCATTTCAATAAGTATCGATATTGTTTCCTCATCAAAAACATATCTGAAGTTGTGTTTAGTTTCACTCACACATGTTTAACACACGAACCCTGCATATGTAGGCAGATTTCTCTCAAACAGAAAACATTCTGTTCGACCTTTGAATATCATGTGGCAATAGACAAAGTGCACCACTGTGGTTTTAAACTCCATACACCTTCACTAGAATTATTTGTATAATTTCAGCCCTGTAATTGCCGGTCTCTACTGAACTAAAACTAGGATGTTGCTGTTAACTTAAAAACTAGCACTTCATAACATCACAAGGTGGAACAGAGCATTTTGAGTTAACAAACCAATAATAAAGGAGTGAATGAAACAAAAAACAAATCTAGGTATGTAATGTGGTATTTCAAATCTGTATCGAGTATCAAGTCTATTCCTTAATATTGAAGCTGATCTTGAAATTTTAGTATTGTGACAATACTAGTGCTTTTATTTCACTCCCGTCAGCTTTGGAACTGCATACAAAAGCGATTAAGTATTCCATCTCTATAGGCTCCCTTGCATCACACTGGAGACTTGACAGATCCGGGGTCTACAGAAGCCAACCCCTCCCCAATTGGAGTCTGCGTAGGTGGACATCCTCTCCCCTTTTCCCCCATGGCTGTCCAGATGGAGAGTTTGGTGATTTAGAGCCTCCTGACATTCCTCAAAGATGGGATTCCCAAACAGTTTCTGGTTCGAATGACCTGTGTTTTCACTATGGAAAATCACTCTGACCCCGATCTGTGCAGACGCTTACACACCAAACATCTCCGTTTCCGTCGTCTATTTTTATATCTGAGGAGGGGCAGTCGGACAGACAAAACCAGATGTCCTCAGGCCTGTCACGATAACAAATTTTGAAGCGCGATATAATGCTGAATGAAATATAGACTATAAACGATAATAATGAAACCAAAGTAAAAACTAAAGTAAAATTAGCCCCCAAAAAGTACAATATTGTTACAAAAATATGAGCTGCAAAAGTACATCACAGAATGCAACTCTTAAAGGTGCGTTGTGTAACTTTTCTGTATAAAATCTCCATTTACAGAATAGTAAAGCAATAAATATAATAAAGCAATAAAATCTCCATGGAGATTTTATTGCTTTATTATTATTATATTATATTATTTTTATTGCTTTGCTATTAAACGTCTATCTTACATTTAGGTGGTGGAAGTAAAAGTAGTAAAGTACTGTAGTTAAGTATAAATTTTAAGGTATCTGCACTATTTTAAAGTGGATACTTTTTTACTTTTACTTCATTACATCTGAGAGCAGGTATCTGTACTTTCTACTCCACTATATTTTTGAACTGGACTGAAAAATAAACATATTTTTTATTATTATTTTAGACCTGTGAAAAGGCTGAGAGTTTGTATTTTGAGCAAAAAAATATATATATATATATCAAAATCACTACATTTGAAGCTTAATTAGATTTTAAAATCAGCACAAAAATGTTTTAGTTTTACTTACAGTTTAAGTACATTTTTAAACGAGTACTTTAATACTTTTACTTAAGTAGATTTTTTCATGTGATACTTTTACTTCAGTATTATTTTGCTCCTGTATCTGTATTTTTACTTATGCAATAAAATTAAGCCACCAGTGTTTATAAAAAAATCTTTTATTGCATTTTCTGCACCTCGAGTTTGCATGGTAAGTCCCAGTTATGAGTGGAAAGCTTGCTTGCATGTCAACATGTTTTCGCCTCGGTGTATCGTATAATTGAAGGCATTTAACAACTTAATTAAGATTTCAGGCGTGAGCAACAACCGCAAGTGACCAGGCTATTGTCCAGATTTAGCAGGAGGACTTTGATATTGAATGTGTTTACAATTAAGACTGGAGAATTACTTTTCTGAGATATATTATAATGGAAATCAAACACCTGTTGTTAGCCATAAAGAACTATACAGGGCAAACGATTTGACTTTTGAATACACATTAAACAGTTTTTATATGTAGGTTTTTTGGACTGACTCGGCCTTTAAAATAAATATGGCTTATGTGTATTGATAGATAACAGCCGATGTCATCAAAATTCTCTGGGAGTCTGTCTGCAGCTCTAATACTCAAATTAGACATAAATCTGAGTTAGTGTTTTTTTTTTACATTCTGGCCAGAAAGTGCTGACATAGCTGGAACTCCAACAGATGAGCTGATTTGTGCTATTATGCAAGTCTCTCACACATATAATTACAGTCACAAGCTTGCTAGCATTAGCCAACAGTTAGTCACTGTCAATTTTTGTTGAAAATCAAACACCTAAAGAGGACCATGAATGTCTGTATTGATCACAGGCTCCTGAAAATTTCTTTTAAATCAATTTTGACAGTGTTTACTAATGTGTGCGTTGTGTCTCTATGGTAACTGCTGAACATTCCACCATAGAGATACATGTAGACCATCCCCTGCGTGATGTCACTGCAAAGTATCAATAGCACATGTGACATACTTACTATCTAGCTGCGAAGCAAACCTGATGTCTTTAATGGGTTTGTCAAATGTTCCTGTTGCTGGCAGATCATTTATCACTCCTGTCCTGGAATCTTAACGATTTTGGAAAATTCTCTCCACCCAAGATAAAGCGCAACACCATACTTAGGACCACACACTCTTGGATATTTAAGTTAAAGAGCCAATATTATGCTATTTTCTGATCTATACACACACACACACACGCACACACACGCACACACACGCACACACACGCACACACGCACACACACACACACACACACACACACACACACACACACACACACACATGCCCTATATTTGCCAAAAGTATTCGCTCACCTGCCTTGACTCGCATATGAACTTAAGTGACATCCCATTCTTAATCCATAGGGTTTAATATGACGTCGGTCCACCCTTTGCAGCTATAACAGCTTCAGCTCTTCTGGGAAGGCTGTCCACAAGGTTTAGGAGTGTGTTTATGGGAATTTTTGACTACTCTTCCAGAAGCGCATTTGTGAGGTCACACACTGATGTTGGACGAGAAGGCCTGGCTCTCAGTCTCGGCTCTAATTCATCCAAAAGGTGTTCTGTCGGGTTGAGGTCAGGACTCTGTGCAGGCCAGTCAAGTTCATCCACACCAAACTCTCTCATCCATGTCTTTGTGGACCTTGCTTTGTGCACTGGTGCACAGTCATGTTGGAAGAGGAAGGGGCCATCTCCAAACTGTTCCCACAAAGCTGGGAGCATGGAATTGTCCAAAATCTCTTGGTATGCTGAAGCATTCAGAGTTCCTTTCACTGGAACTAAGGGTCCAAGCCCAGCTCCTGAAAAACAAGATTGCCAGATGGAGAAGCACGAGTCGTCACTCCAGAGAACACATTTTCACTGCTCTAGAGTCCAGTGGCAGCATGCTTTACACCACTGCATCAGACGCTTTGCATTGCACTTGGTGATGTATGGCTTGGACGCAGCTGCTCGGTCATGGACACCCATTCCATGAAGCTCTCTACGCACTGTTCTTGAACTAATCTGAAGGCCACATGAAGTTTGGAGGTCTGAAGATATTGACTCTGCAGAAAGTTGGCAACCTTTGCGCACTATGTGCCTCCGCATCCGCTGACCCCGCCCCGTCAGTTTACGTAGCCTACCACTTTGTGACTGAGTTGCTGTCGTTCCCACTCGCTTCCTCTTTGTTATAATACCACTGACAGTTGAGTGTGGAATATTTAGGAGCGAGGAAATTTCACGACTGGACTTGTTGCACAGGTGGCATCCTATCACAGTACCACACTGGAATTCACTGAGCTCCTGAGAGCGACCCATTTTTTCACAAATGTTTGTAGAAATAGTCTGCAGGCCTAGGCTTGATTTTATACACCTGTGGTAGCCATGGAAGTGATTGGAAAACCTGATTTAAATTATTCAATTATTTGTATGGGTATATATTTATATATTTAAAAAAAATGTGTTCCTATATGAACATAATATAACATAATATAGAACATATAGAATGTTATGCCTTTTTAACATATTAATATCTGGAGAAGTTACTCTGTGTTTCTATTTAGTATTACTAAATTGACTACTGTCTTACATGAACACATTCTTTCTTATACTACATTTACTACTAAGCATTATCACAGCTACACTAAAATAATTAGCAGTGATTAGCATTAGCGATACATTGCTTTAGTTTTGAGAAATTACTGTATGTTTGTATTTAGTATTAGCATCGTTTCTACTTTCTTACAGTTTAGACAGTTTACAGAGTTTTTATTTTCTGCAACATTATCACAGCTACATTAAAATAATTAGCAGTGATTAGCGTTAGCCAAACACTGCTAGCTTTGAATAAATAGTTCCATATCACAGGAGTGAGGTGTAGACTTTCCCCACATCATTAGTCTACAGTAGCTCCCTTTGAGCCTTTGCTGTCACAGTCATACAGTCATTTCCAGTCCAGACACAGCAGGCTCTTTCTGTTTTATGGTCCTCTGGTTCGCTGGCCGTACTTCCTTCCCCAAATGAAAGCAGAGTAAACTCCATAGCCCACAGCACTAACCCAATGCACCCAAATCTTCTCTTTTGGCTGCTGCGTCACACAGATCGTTAGCTTCAGCATGGGGTCCGCGATATGTTTTGAAGGGGTTTCAGTTTTTCATCGTCAGGCCAACTTGGCATTTAAGTTTGTTCATGGGAGTGTGTGCTCAAGTAATATTTGTTTTCACTTATTTACTCACCTGCCAGATATTGAAATATCTTTTTTAACTTTTACTACATTTGAGAGCAGGTATCTGTACTTTCTACTCCACTACATTTTTGAACTGTACTGAAAAGTAAAAGTATTTTTTATTATTGTTTGAGACCTGCTGAAAAGGTTGAGGGTTTATTTTAATATGTTCATAGTCTGAGCATACAGAAATATACAAAGAAAAACAGCTAGGAGAAAAAAAAAAAAAATTCTGTTGAACAAAATTCTGCACAAACCTGTATCAAAATCACTACATTTGAAGCTCTATTAGATCTCAAAATCTGTGTGAAATACATACTTTTTACTCTTTAAGGACATTTTTAAGCAGGTAGTGTAATATTTTTTCTTAAGTAGATTTTTTTCATGTGATACTTTTACTTTTACTTGAGTATTTCTTTGTTCTGGTATCTATACTTTTACAAAACTCAGTACTTCTTCCAAATTATATCATGCTTAAGTCAAATGCACAGGGAATACATTAATTAACACTGGCACCAAAATGGAAATTATATTAAAAAAAAAAAAAAAAAAATCAAAGTTAAAGGTGCACCGCGTATTGCTTTGTTTAGAATGTTCCACTGTATAGATTAAACATTTCTATCATGAGGGAAGCAGTTACAGCACTATGCTACTTTACCATTCAGATCTGTGGATCTAGGCGCCCCTATTCACAGCAGGAATTATTCTATTTTTGAGCAATAGAAAAACCTGTAATGAATAAATGCTGAGGGAAATGTTTAATGTGATACCATGGAACATTCCAGGGAAAGCAATAACATCTCTATGGAAAAGAAAAGTTGTGCAGTTGCACCTTTAATATAAATAAGCTAAATTACCGTACTCAGAATTTGATTCAAAGCCTGTGTGAGAAAATGGATCTCATGGGAGTATTACAAACTGCTTAAGCCTATTGGGAAACCTTTTTAACACAAAACATATGCAAAAGAAGACTTAAGATTCCTCATAGACTTGATATTGAAAACATTCGGTTTAGATTTTTTTTGTTTGAGATTTCATCAGACTAAGAAGTACTAAACAGGCAAGTCATGACCTGAATTGTAGTTTCCCATTAAAACTGTGTTTAAAGAAATGTTGTTTTTTGTTTAAGGGTCCATATTATGCTGTTTTCTGATCTGTTATAATGTTGTTTCCTCATCAAAAACATACCTGGAGTTGTGTTTTGTTTCATTCACACATGTTTATCACACAAATCCTGCATATTTAGGTTGAGTTCTTCTCTCAGACTGAAAACACCCTTGTCCACCTTGTGATATCATGTGGTTATACAGGAAGTGCTCCACTATGTTTCTAAACTCCATAACCCTTCACTAGAATCATTTGGATAATTTCAGCCCTGGAATGATCAATCTCTACTGAACTAAAGGTAAAAGATAGCTGTTAACTTGAGAACTACCACTACTAATGTGACATCACAAGGTGGAGCAGAGTATTTTGAAATGTGAAGATGTAGACAGACTAATAATTAAAGGTTACTTTAATGTGTGAATGAAACAAAACACAATTCCAGGTGTGTTTTTGAGGAGCTAACAGCATTATAACATGGCTTAAAGCTCACAAGAATCAATTTTGTGTAATATAGGACCTTTTAAATTCAGTTAAAATAGCTAAAACTGTTTTGTTGATTGAATGTGGGTTCATATTTAAACAAAATGTCATTCCAGATAAATCTTAAGCATCCATTTGTCATTGTGCACTCATGTAAATGCATGTCTGTAGGCTGTTGTGCTTTCATAGCTTTTTCCACTTCACTCCAGTCACACAAAAAGAAAACATAGTTTTATGTCGGAGGTGCAGGTGATCAAAGGGAAATGCTAATGCAGACCATATGTGTTTAAAACACTTATTAAAATATCATTGATAAGTTTTTGTTTTTTTTTTTTAAATCATTTGTTTAGTTATGTAATGTAGCAGGTTTTGGTTTAAATGGTCCATATTTTGTTATTTTCCAATCTATGTTATAATGTTGTTTCCTCATCAAAAACATAAACAGAGTTGTGTTTTATTTTATTCACACATGTTTAACACACAAATCCTACATATTTAGGCTAGAGTTCTTCTCTCAGACTGAAAACAGTAGAGATTGGAACTGCCAATCTCTACTGAACAAAAGGTAAAATGTAGCTGTTAACTCGCAAGCTACCAGTCATGATATCACAAGGTGGAACAGAGCATTTAGAGCTTTGAAGATGTAGAGAAGCTAATAATGAAGGCTTACTCAAACATATGTGAATGAAACAAAACACAACTCCAGGTATGCTTTATTGAGGTAATAATATTATAACATGATTTAAAGTTCACATGAGCCAATTTTTCGTGAAAGAGGCCCTTTAAAGACGCCACTGTAGGGGCTGTTCGGACTTGTATTGTATTTCTGCTGACCATTTTTGTGTTTGCTAACTGTCTTTTTCACTTCTCTTTATCAGCATGTCCTCCTGGCACATATAAACCTGAGGGAACCCCGGGTGGACCCAGCTCCTGCCTCCAGTGCCCTGACCCCCAGCACACGTCCCAGCCGGGTAGCACCTCTCTCAGTGACTGCGTCTGTAAACCAGGATACCAGCCACTGGGCATGACCTGCCAACGTAAGACATATAGTGACTTTCATAGTAATCAAATGTTTAAAGGTGCACTATGTAACTTTTTGGTTGGAGGTCCTTCGCTGCTTGTTTCTATGGATATGTCATTGATCTGCCTGGAATGTTCCACAATATGACATTAAACAGCTCTACTTTACATTTATTCAGTTACAGATTATTGAGTTTTATAGCTCAAAAATACCTGGAAAAACAGGCATTCTGACTGTGAGCGATGTAATGATACAAAGGTTTCATGCCATACTGGGAACCATTCCAGACAAAGCAATAACATCTCCGTGGAGAAAAGCATTTGACGGTCCCTCCACCAGAAAAGTTACACAATGAACCTTTATCAATTAGGACAGTCACAATAATTACTAAACTGACTTATCCTTCAATACATGAGATTTTGTTATGATAAGATTTGAGCTGTAGATGGTTGAGTAAATAACTTCTATTAATCATTAAGTGTTTTATTTATTCATACCAGCTCATGTTCATTAACAATACTGTACATATAGAATAGTTTTTGGGGGGAAATTTCAGGGTTATTGTGTCAGTTATCCTTTATCATCTATATTTTCGTCAGCAATATATCATACTTCAAAATTTGTTATGTGACAGGCCTATTATGAATAAGAAAAACCGTTGGTTCTTAAACATATTCACCATTTAAATTGTATTTTTTCCAAACTTTATTTTATTTATTTTTTTTTTTTAAATTAATTTTAATATTTTACAGAACTAAAACGAAAATAGACAGGCTAAAGACTGCCCATCATGCTATTGTCCCTTCCCGACAGCCGCCCAGGCCCACAGATCCTCCATTAGAAAAATAACACAGTGCAGCTTTAAATTATATATTTTTTGGAATCTTTGCACCCCTGCTGGTAAACCATGAAAAATGCCCCATGCCCGTAATACATTTTTTTTTTGCTTGTAGTCATTCATAGAATTTAATCCCCAAATTTGATACAAGTTCGATAATGTTCACATTTGATGTCTATGGTAGGGAACGCTACAGTGTACACTTGTCATATGCTTTATAGTATATTATATTCAGGCTGAGATCACGCATTAGTGATTCAAATTTCAGCACGATCGGACTAAGCGTGCATGTAAGATTTTTTTAAAATATTTTTTGGGGAATCTTTGTGTCCTTGCTGGTCAACGGTGAAAAATAATTTATTTTTTTGCCTGTAGTCATGCATAGAATTTAATCCCCAAATATGGTACAAATCTGATAATACTGACATTTCATTTCTGTAATAGGGGGCGCTATAGTGTACACTTTTCATATGCTTTATAGTATTTCAAATTCAGGCCAAGATGACACATTAGTGATTCAAATTTCAGCTCTATCGGACTAAGCTTGTGCGTGTCAGATTTTATTTTGCAATCATGAAAAATTCCCCATGGCCGTAATACATTTTTTTGCGTGTAGTCATGCATAGAATTTAATCCCCAACTTTGGTACAAATTTGATAATGTTGACATTTCATGTCTATGGTAGGGGGCACAATAGTATTCAGTTGTATTAGACTTCATAGTCCATTACATTCAGGCCAGGAGCACACAATTGTGAGTTGAATTTAAGCTCTCTAGACGAATGCCTGTGGTTGTGAGAAGTCATCAAAGAAACAGGAAATGAAGTTTTTTTTTTTGCTGGCGTGCTATGGGCAAACCGTAAGGAATATCTAAAAAAAAGGATAATTTTTGTTTCTAGATGTGGCATGCCAAATGTTAAAAACACGCAGTCAAAACAGTGGTGAATTTTTAATCCAATATGGCCAACTTTCTATTCATCATAGGGGTATGCGCCAATTCAACTTTTGGCTTGTCTTATTGCTCGCTATCACTGTTCTGAATTTCGTTTGCTTACGCCAAACTTTGCTTGTCTCCACTCCCATAGGGGTCCACTTCTGCGCAGTGCTGTTAAGTCAGGTCACTTTGGACATTGTCGCAATGCCTGTTTATCAAATTTTTTACCGGATCGGTCAATCCCATACCTGGTTTGGGGACTTTTCGTAAACGTTTAGGCCCTCAAAATCGCGATTGTTTGCAAGGAATAATAATAGAGAAGATGAAATGAGCGAAGAACAGTAGCCAGTTACTCTGTTACTGGCGAGGGCCAATAAAACCCTTCCACACCCCACCCCTCTATCTACACACAACATTTTACAAACATCATATAAAAAACAAACAAATAAACAAAAAAACCCAAAACAAAACACAAAAATTACCAGACAATCAGACATCAAGTATTTAAAAAAGGTTGTCCATATTTGTTAAAAGTCAGTTGTTTATTTTTTTAAGACTTTCTAAAGTCTATTTTCCTTTGCAGCGGTGCACTGTCCTCCTCTGTATCCCCCTGAACACGGTTTCTTCGTCCAGAATGTTTGTAACAATAACTACGATGCAGCCTGCGGGGTGCGCTGTCAGCAGGGCTACGATCTCCAGGGCACCAGCATCAGACTGTGCCAGGCTGACGCCACCTGGTCCGGGACACCTGCCTCCTGCCATGGTAACTAGAGGCAGATTTTTGCACTTTTTAGATCATCAGACTTAAACAGAGCTGTATAGTCACATTATGAGCTGTTATTGCTTTGTGTAAAATAAAGCTCTGTATGGATTTTTAAGTAGCATATAGACCAAAACTAAATATCAGCCCGTGCTGTATATTTAAAGGTGCACTGTGCAACTTTTCTGGTGAAAGGTCTGCCATCTGCGTCTCCATGGAGATAATACTGTTTTGCATTTATTATACCGCAGTATGGATATCACCTTATCACAATGGACAGGTTAATGGTCAGATCTATGGAGAAGCAAGCCTGCATATGTTAAGAATTAATATTTTTAAGGTATTTTTGAAGTATACAACACCTGTAATTGAACAGATGCAAGGGCAATATGTTTAATACCATACTGTGGGACATTCCAGGCAAAGACATAACATCTCCATGGAGACAAGAAAGTGCATCTTTAAATGTCCAGGACAGACAAATTTACTTTAACATTTAAATACAAAGAGATAACTGCACAAATTGTGACAACACAGCTCTGTTAAAGGTTTGTGGTTAAAAGTGGCTATGGGTGAGTTGTAGATTTAAATTACAGAATTTGGTGAGAATAATTGTAATTGGCCCTGCATATTACAGTTATTCTCACCAAATTCGGCAGAGCCTATCGGCATCAGCTGATGCCGCTCTGGGTTCTGATTCAGTATGAAAAAAAAACATTGGTCCTGCTAAAATCCCAAAGTCATTATAATGAGATTTGAACTTTATCACTACAAATACATTTCTGTTAAACATCTGTTTTTGTTGCTATGTGTAAAAAACAAAATGATCAGGGAGCATTGTTGCGTAAAAGTTCCTTACACAATCATTTGTGTTTAGACTGAATGTGAGAAGTCTTAAGTTAAGTGTCAGACCAGATGTGAATGAGACGAACTCCTTTGAAATAAATGGGTGGAAGTGAAGCCGATGAGAAGGTCAGAGTGGAAAAACCAATAGAAAAGTGAGAGACAGTGAGAAGCAGTGAGAGGTGTGGAGATAGATGAGAAAAAAGCATGTTTAAATGTCAGATTGTGACTCATTGCAGGACCAGACTTTAAACATGCACGAGTAGCTGCAGATTTATAGTATGTGGGTTTGGTATATATTTTCAAATGTGTCTGCTGGTATGTGTTCACTGAGTCTGGGCTTGGCCTGGGTGGACCTCCCAGCTTGAACAACCCTGAGGGAGGGGGTCTCCCTTAACTGCCTGTCTGTCTAGGAGCTTTGATGAGAAATAACACTACACACTCCAAGACCTCGGCAAAATCAGACTAGACACACACACGCACACGCACACACACACACACACACATTTTAAGGCATTTAAAGGTGCACTGTGTAACTTTTCTGGTAGAGGGTCCACCATCTGCTTGTCTCCATGGGGAGGTGATTGTTTTACCTGGAATGTTCCACAGAACGGTCTGTTTTGCATTTGTTCCATTACAGGTGTTTTTATTGATTAAAAATATAAAGAGAAATTGTTACAATCCACTGAGATGCCTCTCCATAGATCTGACCTGTATCTTGGCCTAGTTTACTTTTTGCTTATCTTCGTGGAGATAAATGAGTTTAATACTTAACTGTGGAACATTCAAGTGAAGCAATAACAGCTCCATGGAGACCAACTGTTGTTCAACCCTCCATGGGAAAAGTTGCACAGCACGTCTTTAAGTAATTTACGAATCATGCTGTAGTGACACTAAAATAACATATAATCTTGATCCAACAGCTATCATTTATTTTGTGCATGGACCTTGTATTTTTCTTCATCTTTCCAGTGCGCTCCTGTCCGACCCTGTCTCCACCTCTGCACGGTTTCCTGAAGTGTTCTGAAGGTGGCGCCTCCTACAGGGCAGAGTGTCAGGTGGGCTGTGATCGTGGCTACAGGCTGGAGGGGGAGTCTAGGCTCACATGCCAGGCCAGCTCTCAGTGGAGTGGGCCTCTACCTCGCTGTGTGGGTAAGCCTGAGTTTCATGCTTCTTGTTTTGAGTTTAGAGTGTAATGTATATCACCCTCATGAAAAACATTACTGGAATTATGTTTTTTTGTATCTTAAAAGTCCTATATTGCACAAAATTTACTCTTGTGAGCTTTAAGCCATGTTGTAATGTTGTTACCTCATCAAAAACATGCCCAGTGTTTTGTTTCACACATGTTTGAGTAATGGTTTATTAGTCTTTCTACATCTCCAAAGCTCAAAATGCTCTGTTCCACCTTGTGATATCATGAAGCAGTAGTTTTCAAGTTAACAGCTACCTTTTAGCTTTTGTTTAGTAGAGACTGGAAATTACAAATGATTCTAATGAAGGTGTATGGAGTTAAAAAAAAACACAGTGGGGCATTTCCTTTATTATCACATAACACAAGGTGGAACAAAGTGTTTTCTGTTAGAGAGATAAATGCAGCCTAAATATGCATAATATATATGATTTTTGTATTAAACATGTAAAACTACAGGTATGCTTGTGATGAGGAAACAACATTATAAAATAAATCAGAAAATAGTGCAATATGGGCCCTTTAAAGTGATAGTATGCAACTCTCTGGGCATGGAAAGTCAGCTGTCATGGAAATAAAAAGTTAAAACCATACTCAAGAATATTCTCCATGGAGTTAGATGCGTTTCATGCCATACCATGGAATATTATAGCCAAAGGAACAACATTTCCATGGAAACAAGCAAGCAGGCCAAATAAAGTCAGGTTTGTGGAGATGCACGCCTAGTGACAGCAAGTTATATTTTTCAGTGAAATAAACTCATTCATTAAAAAATATATATATTTTTTTGTCTGTTTTGTCAAAACATTACAGACTGGGGTTTTAAGTAATTTTTGTAGTTTTTAGGTTTTTTTTTAGGTCTATTCTAGAGTGATCCTTGGAGTTAGATGCGTTTGTTTAAAGTTACTTGTTCTCCTCAAACTGTGTAATTTAATGTTGTTTACAAAGCTACATTTTTAGCTTCATACAAACTCTGAATACGCCAGCAGATGCGTGTCTAGCGCTCTTTGCTGGTGTTTTGAAACATCACACTTCATGCCCTGTTAGACTTTGAGGTACTTCCTAGAAACACAGAGTTATACAACACAGAATACTAATGCTAAGACAACCACAGTAGTTGATTAGATTAGATAATACTTGTCAGATACAGCAGTACAAGGACATGACGCATAAACATACAGAGGACAATTTTATAAAGCCTATTTTCTGCTCCTATTATAACATCACTGATTTTATGGATTAAGCATCTCATTTGGCTTTGTATACACTAGAATAGACTAGGCCAAACATGGGTACAGGATCTTAAAGAGGGGGTATTACACTTATATGGGGTATTAATTGCTAACACCTGCCATATTTAAGTCACAATAAGTCCCTCCTGTCTTTGCTCTCCGTGCTCACTCCCCCTTCAGAGCACTATCATCACTATCATCGCATTAGATTTGTGAAGTTGTAGTCTATTGTTTTGCATCCTGCTTTTGTATATTTATGGGAAATTCCTGTGTGGGAGTATGGGTGACATATGCTTGTGGGTTGAACTTTGGATAGGACCATACTGCTAACCGTAAAGAGGGTTCGAATAACATGGTAGAAAGCTCCGCAAAGTTGATTTACCATAATACCTCCTCTTTAAAAATAGCTTCAGTTGACCTTCAACACACAAGAGCTTACGCTCACTCTACACTGCAAAAACTAAAATCTTGTTAAAATTACTAGAATTATGAAAATGCTGTCATGTAAAATGATGTACCAATGGAACTAGACCTTTCGTACGTAGAATAGAAAAATACATCTTGTTATACAGAAAATAAAAAAATATCAACTCTTTGCACTTAAAGAGCCACTAAATACCAAAACCACTTTTTTTTACTGATTAACTGTGTAAATGGGTCTAAAGTAGAAGTGTATACCTATCCCTGGCCTTATTTTAGTGCATATTTGTTAAAAATCTGACTTTTGGGTCAAAAGCTGTGTCTGTACCGGCCTCTTTAGGATCAACTATGGCCAGAACATTTCCGGGTTGGACAAATGGCCACCAATGAGTCAGATGCAGGTTCTTACGTGACAAGCACAACCGCTCACGGTCAGCTCACAGTCTATGGGCGGTACATGAGGAGCCCCTCTTAGCACCGTCTTTGTTGGATTTTCCAAATTTTGACTGTGGGCTGAGTTAACTCTAGCACAGGCGTTTAGCGGCTCTTTAAAATAAGAAACTAAATCTTATTTTGCTTGAAGAGAGAAAAAGAAAGAGAGAGAAAAAAATAACTTATTCCAATGTATTGAAATCAAGTTAAATGCTCTTAATTTGAGTAATTTCAACTTATCTACTTTTTGTAGTGTATTTCTTTAAAGGTGCATTGCGTAACTTTTCTGGTGGAGAGGTCAAAAGCTTTTCTCCATAGAAATGTTATTTCTTTGTCTGGAATGTTTCACAGTATGGCATTAAACCTTTTTATCTTCATAGAGCCCCAACCAGACCAAGTTAGTGGTCAGATCTGTGGAGAAAAAACACTCACAGCGAGAATGCCCATTTTTCTGGGCATTTTTGCTCTATTAAATCTCCTGTAAATGAATAAATGTAACGTAGAGCTGTTTAATGTCATACTGTGGAACATTCCAGGCAAAGCAATGGCATAGCCATAGAAACAAGCAGGTGACGGACCCCCCATCCAAAAAGTTACATAATGCACCTTTAAGGCTGTGTTAGGTCAGACCTAGATTCATCTTCTTTCCCATGGCAAAGCGGCACAGAAAAGTCAAAACTGATAGTTAAGTTCAAACACTGGTGCTGGCCACAGAGAGTAGCCATGTCATGCTTAAAACACAAAAAAGGCAGTGTTCACCCACAAATCTCAGCTCTCTTCCAGCCAACCAGCTTCTTGCTCTATTTATAAAACAAGAATCTATGTTTATTGATCACTCCCATATTTTCGCTCTCACATTTAGTTGTGTTTGACCACCTCCCTGCAGCCTGTAAGCACAGCTACACCTCTCTATGGGCTACTACTCTGTTTGCTTACCCTGCGGTGAAATGGGATCCACTTGGCTTTCCAAAGAGGATTTAGGGACGTATCTTTATCAGAAACAAATCTCCCACGTTAAAGGTGCATTGTTAACTTGATGTTATTGCTTTGTCTGGAATGTTTCACAGTGTGGTATTAAACCTTTCTATCTTCATGGAGACCAACCAGACTAAGTTACAGGTCAGATCTGTGGAGAGCCAACCCCGCTCATAGTCAGAATGCCTGTTTTTCTAGGTATTTTTGAGCTATAAAACCACCTGTAATTTAATAAATGTAAGGTAGAGCTGTTTTAATTAATTCAGTTTTAATTTAATGTCGTACTGTGGAACATTTCAAGCAGAGCAATGACATATCCAAAGAAACAAGCAGGTGACAGACTCCCAACCAAAAAGTTACACAGTACACCTTTAAATAGCCCTATAGGTTCTGCAGCCAGATAGAATGAGGCAGATTTGTAACTGAAATATATGTTTGTTAGATTTTGTTTAGCCCTGTGGTCTCATTTTGGTTTCTACAGACCAAATTTTTCTTGAACGTGCTTCTGGAAATAGCTTTAATTTCAGTGTTTTTCAAAAGTGTGCTAAAAGTAAGATTTATCACATAGGAGTCACAGATCTACGAAGAATTGAAATATGAAACCTGTCATTCTGAATATTTCCTGTTCTGTAATGTGTAACGAGATACAAAGAGACGAGACACGAGATTGGATCAACAAGAACGAGACAAGATGAGATTTTCATATTATTTGATATAAATAAATTGTACAATCCAGTTCCCAATTTTGGGTTCACAATTTTTTATTTACTTCATTTAATATTTCTGTTGCCATTGTAAAACAGCTTTCTGGGGCTACAGCTTCTCAAAAAATGTAACTCACCAGTACTTAACTCTGTTTTATTCAATCCAGATGTAAAAATGTGTGTGTGTGTGGGGGGGTCTCATGAGATAATTTTCTTGTGGCACAAGATCTTGTCCTGTCCCTAGTAATGTGTCATAGAAATGATTAATTTAACTTTTTACAGCTTAAATCTTAAAGCCAAAAATAACCAAAGATTTCCCAGTAGTGGAAAGAAAATCTACACACGATATTGACTACAAAAATATTAGTTCCAGCTTTCATGTACTGAATGATAAACTGATATAGTAATTATCAGGACACGTCTATGTAAAACTGTAAAATGACTCTTTAAAACTCTCTTTTCTTTTTTTGTCCTAGAGGTGCGCTGTCCTCCTATTGTGAACCTGAAGAACATCTTGCTGTCGCCCCCTGCCTGTGGGAAGAGAGCGGTGTCTCCAGGTGCCGTCTGTCTCCTCACCTGTCGTCAAGGATTCAGTCTCAAAGGAAACAGGAGAGCAGTGTGTCTGAGCTCTGGAAACTGGAGCGCCAATGTCCACAAAGCTCTCTGCATAGGTACTTAAAGGACCCATATGGCATTATTTTCTGATCTGTTATTTATAATTTTGTTTCCTCATCAAAAACATACCTGGAGTTGCGTTTTGTTTCATTCACTCCCATTTGGCACCGCAGGTTCAAGTCAGTTGAAGTAAGCGGACTTGTTTCTTTTATGAAGTTGTTTTAGATCAATATTGCGATTTAAAATGTCCAAATTATAACATAATGAACCACAGGTGTCATAGATTTCTAACTATATTGCAGACACAGGCTCAGCAGGTCTTCTTTGAAGGTATATTGTGTAGCTTTTCTGGTGGATTGTTTGTCAACTGCTTATTTCTATGGTGCTCTGCTTGGAATGTTCCACAGTAGGGCATTAAACAGCTCTAACTTATATTTATTCAATTACAGGTGCTTTTATGGCTCAGAGATACCTAGAAAAACAGGAATTCTGACTGTGAGTGGTCAGGTTTGGTCTCCATGAAGATAGAAAGGTTTAATGCCATACTGTGAAACATTCTAGACAAAGCAATGACATTTTCATGGAGAAAAGTTATACAATGCACCTTTAACATAATTCCTAATAAATAAATTAAAACCCCCCAAAAAAACAAAAACAGTTTTGACCTACAGTGTGAATCTTAGTTGGTGAGTTGGTTCTTCATTTATCATTTGTGGAGTCAAATGTAACTGAAAGCACACATTGTTAGATTTCTCTGTGCTGTGGTCCCAGGAGTGTTGTATAATGACATACAGGCCTCCAGATGCCTCAGTCCTGAAGCAGGTAGTGGGGCATATCTCTGCCTGTCATCGATGTCCTCTTTACACTAAACTTATCCTCATTAAGCCCCTGAAGCCACTGAAGAGAATAAATCCCACCACAATGTTAAACTCATAAAAGGATGGTGTCACTGTAATAGCTTAGGAAAAGTTTCACGTTGCATAAGAGTGAAAATAGTTCTTCTTTCAAGTTAATGTCCTTTCAGTACCAGATGTTGTGAACTTGTGTCAATGAAAACCATACGGCTGTACTGCACTGTGTCTCTTAACTGCCTTTAAACAATATAGATTTCCCATTTCCATATTTTGATTTAAGAGGTCAGATGACTTCACTCCAAATTAAAATAACAACATACTGAAATCATTTGTTGTGTGCAAAGAAGTAGATGTCTGTGAATGTAATAATAATAATAATAATAATAATAATAATAATAATAATAAGTCATCTCTCTCTTCAGACTCTGAGCCTCCTTGGGTCCAGTGCCCAGATGATATTGTTGCAGAGACAGATGAGCGCCGCAACACTGCTGTCGTCAGTTGGAACGTACCAACTGCTCTAGACAACTCCAAGAAAGAGGTAGGCTTTTTACCATGTGATGCAATCTTTAAAGGGCCCATATTTTCTGTTATAATGTTGTTTCCTCATCAAAGACATACCTGTAGTTGCGTTTTGTTTAACACAGAAATCCTCATATTCTTCTTATCTCAAACAGAAAACATGTCGTTCCACCTTGTGATGTCATTTGGTAATACAGGAAGCGCTCCACTGTGTTTTTAAACTCCATACACCTTCATTCTAATTATTTGGATCATTTCAGTCCTGAAATGGCCAACCTCTACTGAACTAAAGGTAAAATATAGCTGTTAACTTGAAAACTACCACTACATGACAAGGTTGAAGAGAGCATTTTGAGATTTGGAAATGTAGGTAGACTAATAAACCAGGATTACTCCTGGTATGGTTCTGATGAGGTAGCAACATTATAACATGGCTTAAAGCTCACAAGAGTCAATGTTGTTGATGTGTAATATTGGACCTTTAAGTAAATTCCTAACTTGTATATCATTTCAATATTCCCTTATTTGTAGGTATCTGTACAAGTGAAGCCTGTTTACACTCCACCACAACTGCTTCCAATTGGAAAAGAAGTCATCACCTACATTGCTACCGATCGCTCTGGAAATCAGGCTAACTGCTCCTTTACTGTCACTATTATTGGTAAGTCCACACTAATGAAAATTCTAGGCCTCGATAACAAATTTTGAAGCACAATATATTGCTATACAGATATATTACAATAAACGGTAATATTGATTTTATGCTACTGGTACATTTAAAGCAACATAATCCCAATGAACCATTTTTAAATGTACAGTATCATTAAAGGGCCTGAGCTGCAACAGATAAATAGCCATATGAAGCAATATTTAGCCATAAAAGTGACTTCAACCATCAAATCTTAGCATATTACAGCAGAAATAACAAGAATCTCTATGATTTGACAAAGAAATTGTACACACAATAAATACTGAATATTTGCATTAAAATGTATTTTGTAACATATTCTGTTACATGGTCCAATCAGAGTACTGTATTCTAAATACTTAGAATACTTTTACGCAGGGTTGCATTTAAATTATAGTGTAAAGGCTCAACATAGGATTAAAAACAGCTTTATATTTGTTTATATTTTGTTCTGCATTTATTTATCACTGATGTGAAAGTAAAAATCACACATGCCCTCACCACAAGAGCAGTGTTTTGTATTTTTCTCACTGATTCTGTACAGTTTGAAGCCTAAATTGTGTGATCAAGTACTGCAGTGTACTCCTTTGATTTTAGAAAAGTAACTGTATTCTGAATAACACCAAATAAAAGAATAACTGTACCAGAATACAGTAACTTAAAATTAGTATTCAGGATATGTATTCTTGGTACATGTATTTGGTTACTTCCCAACAAGTAATATATTGAACGATAAGTTGATACTGTATTGTGAAAGGCGTAGAAAACACCAATCCAGAAAACGCTAACATCAAGACTCATACTTGTTACTTTTTGCTACTTGAACTAGAATTTATTATTATTATTTATATTTTCTCTTTGTTTTTATAATATATTGTGATGTGTGAGCTATTGTGTCCAAGTGTGGATCAATAAAGTTTGTCTAGGTCAAAGTCTAAAGTAGTAAGAACTGCTTTGCTGTACGCACACTGTACCAAGTCTGTGCTGCCCCACCCTTCTAAAGACATTTTTGCCATTCTGAACTCCAATTGACACATAAGCAGCCAGCTCCTTCAGCCCCTTCCCCCTGAGCAGGTGCCAAATAGGGTTACAGTAAAGAGCGAAAAACAGGGGTGTCCCATGTCAGCCACTCAATAATCATAGCAGTCGGGGGGGAAAACCTCAAGCCTGGTAGCTGTGAACATTTCCATATGTTATTATGGTGGAACGTTGAGGTATTTTATTGGAGACATGTGTTTAACTAATGCCCCTGATACACGGCACTTTATCCTGCGCAGTACTGTAGTGTTGTCACGATACTAAAATTTCAAACTAGATTTCAATACTAAGGAATAGACTTGATACTCAATACCAGTTCCGATACCACTATCATAATAAAAAAACACTCTTTATTTAGACAATTGAATGGCATTTTCAACATTAAATTGTAGTACTTCCTTTTATATTACCATGCAGTCTTATATCTGTGTACACCTTCAGTTATCCAGGTATGTTCCATAGTGGTCCATTGGTGTAGACTTTATTGATCCACAAGGAAAATTATTTGGACACAGTAGCTCACACATTGCAATATAATATAACAACAACGAGCAAAAATATAAATGGTAATAATAAATTCAAAATAAGTAGCCAAAATAGCAAGAGACTGGTGTCAAATAAGGCATAATTATATAAATGTATATGTACAGGTAAAAATAAAATATATATATAATATACTAGTCTATGTGGTCTTATAAACGCGTTCTGATACAGCTCAAGATAATTCTAAAGCTATTCAGGAAAGGTTCATTTCTGTCCTGTGACTGTGACTTTTTTAGTATCGTTACCTGCTCAAATGAGTATCTAGTTTCAGTACTAGTTTTAGTATTGATTAGTATCTGATTTTTTATACTTTTGACAGCTTTATTCTGTGGTCAAAAATGTGCTGGTTTAAAATGAAGTCTAGTTATTTTCCACATACTTTCTGTAACGCTTCATTCACCAGTTTGCACTGTTGTTCTGATGCTTCTGTATATACTAGACTATTTTTATCTTTTTAATATATAAATTTTAAATTTTAAATTTTTTGCATGCCCTTACTTTTTTTTAAATAGTGATGTCTCTACTTTATATTATTATTATTACTATTCAGTGTTCTATGTTGCACCTCATCATCAAAGCAAGTTCCTAGTTTGTGAATTGTGTTCACTGACAATGGCAATAAAAGTTTTCTGATTCTGATTCTGATTCTGAAACCCCTAGATACGGAGCCCCCGGTGATTGACAGGTGCCGGTCCCCGCCCCCTGTCCTGGCCAAAGACTCAGACCACTCAGCAGTGGTCTGGGAAGTGCCACGGTTTTCTGACAACTCAGGTATGTGCTGTGTGAGGTGATCATTCGTTATTGTATTTTGAGTATATATATTTTTTTCTGCTTCTGTTTAAACTTATGATCCTTCTTTTCCACTGGTACTCTGGAAAATGTATATTAAAGGCTTATATTATGCTATTATGCTATTATCTGATCTATGTTGTCATAATGAGGACCACAAACATACCTGGAGTTGTGTTTTGTTTGATTGATTCACAAAGCCTGCATGTTTAGGCTGAGTTCTTCTCTCAAACAGAAAACACTCTGTACCACCTTATGATGTCATGTCGTAATACAGGAAGTGCTGATTTATGTGTTTTAAACTCCATACACCTTCACTAGAAACATTTGGATGATTTCAGACCTGGAATGGCCAATCTCTACTGAACAAAAGGTAAAAGATAGATGTTAATTTTAAAAATGCTGCTTCATGACATCACAAGGTGGAACACAGCTTTTCGAGCTCTGGAGATGTAGACAGACTAATAAGTAAAGGCTTACTCAAACGCAACTACAGGTATGTTTTTGATGCAGTAACGTTCTAAGCTCACATGAGACAATTCCACATAATATAGGGTCTTTCTTATTTGTATAGGTCTTACTCTTTGTATAGGTCTTACTTAAAATAGGGAAAACAAAACATTCAGCTGGTTTAGAGCTTTTTGCTGAAGTGTGTTAATGCAATGTCATCAATCAATCTTAATAAGATATTTATTGAGGTGAAAAACATTTCATATTTCACATTTTTGGGCACACTGTTTATTTATAGAAGTACAATCCTCTCTTCTATTTTAGCTCCTGCTTGTGTTACCACTGAGAGAATAGGGTGTAACAGACAAATCTTGGCTGTTAGGATTTTATATACAACTGATTAGTCTCTCCTCATCTGTGGCCACCCTGCAATGCCTGTGTGTTGATGCAGCCCAGCCCTGTATAAAGAAGCACACCAAGGCAATTCACCCAAATAGACTAAATATCAAGGCCTGCTTTCTCCTGGCATTCCCCGCTCTGCCCAAACAGCAGTAGTGGTGACAGACTACAAACCAGACTACTCCGGGCTCCAGCCCATAACCAGACCCATGTAATTCTCTGGCTCTGGCGCCCACTTGCACACAAATAACACTACCCATATATTTTTAAGCTTTCTGACACATGTTCAAGGCATTGTTATAGAAACTAGGTTAAATGCACGCTCAAATTTTCACAAATCAATCTCAGGTCCTGACATGTAGGCTCCCCACCTGTCTGGAGATGTGCAGCTCCCGTTAAACACACACATGCACACACTTGCCTCACGCACACACTGTAATAACAGGCTCCTGTGGCAGCCCTGGGCCACACCACGTCAGCCCAGCGCACTTCGACGTCAGTGTTTTGTTTTTCCAGGCCCACACCCTGATGCCAGGGCTATATATAGGGCAGCCCCGATGCACATAAACAGTGTAGAAGTGTAGACACCAGGCTCCAGAAGGCCAGACGTGTCTCAGCCCCACTGGAATGATGCTGCTACTGTTACTATGTGACACATTTGGGAACCAAGCAAAATGAAAGCTTGATTTGTCAGTTTTCCCACTTGCACTCTGTTATAACTTCCCACCATCTGTTCCAGCTCTCATGAGTCACACTTGTACAATACACAATTGTATACTGTAGTAGTATATTGTACAGATCAGCATGTGTGTGCCATTGCTCTTCAATATCTCTTTATATGATTTTTCCCTTATCCAGACATACCTGGGTTTGACTCCTATTTATGGTTTAAGATGACTCAGAGTAATGAAAAAGTGTGCAACAATACTGCCCTCTGTTGGTCTTTTGGATCCTTAAGAACCTATTTGTGACTAGACTACAGTGGTCTTTTGTTTATGTTAAATGCATAGCAATAAACTTATGAGTAAATGTTAACAGGATATATTAACATATTGGATACATACTTTGTTATTGTATTGTTTAAAGTGGATTATTTTGAATATGTCTCTACAGCTTGTCGCTTAACAGTGAACAGTACCCACACTCCTGGGTCCTTGTTTCCTGTTGGAGATACTCTGGTCCAGTATACGGCCACTGATGCCGCTGGTAACAGCCGCACCTGTAACCTAACTGTAACTGTACAAGGTAAGGTTTAACCCACTCAGGGTGAAAGTGTGGCTGGACCTTATTGGTTAATATTATGCAGTTTTTTATCTATGTATTGTATTCTCATATCTGGAGTTTTGTTTTGTTTCATTCACACATGTTTAACACACAAAACCTACATATTTAGTCTGTGTGCTTCTCTTAAACAAAAACATTCAGTTCCACCTTGTGATGTCATGTGGTAATAATTTCAGCCCTGGAATTTCCAATCTCTTCTGAACAAAAGGTAAAAGCTGTTAACTTGAAAACTCCCGCTTCATGACATCACAAGGTGGAACAGAGCATTTTGAAGATGGAGACAGATTAATAAACCAGGATTACTAAAACATGTATGAATGAAATAAAACACAACCCGTATGTTTTTGAGGAGGCAACAGCATTCTAAGCTCACAAAAGTCAAATTTGCATTATTACTTTATAACCTTAAAGACTGTTAAAAAATTTATCCAGGAACCACGTGTGACCAGCCGTACATGCCAGTGAATGGAGAGTTTGTTTGTTCTGAAGAGGACACTGGGGTGAGATGTACTCTTCACTGTAAAGAGGGCTACAGCCTCACTCAGGCAGCAGTACACAGTTACTTTTGTGCCTACAATGGAGTATGGGAGCCCCCGTCCTCCTCAGACAGGCCCGATTGTTCAGGTAAGAATGTTATTTTGATTCAAACACACGATGCCCGCTCTCTCTGAGATCTCAAATCTTCTGTAACTGCAGTGAACCGTGTGGCAAACAATGGATATAAGCCATTTGAAATGTTGTTCAAAGCCACTCGCTGTGATGATCTGGACCTGGTCAAGTCTTTTGCTGGGGAGTTCAACACTAAACTGGAAAGCTTGGTAAGGGCCTTGTCCACTAGGGCTGGGAATCACATTTGATACAAAACACGATACACTATATACTCACAATACAATGTTATCACAATATACTTTAGATCCTCTGTGGTATAATGCTGTTCTTTAAGAACCAAATACATCCATTTTAATCATCAAAACAGTGAATATGTCAAGTGTATTGCATAAACAAGTTTCCTTACACTAAATAAGCAACAAACTTCTAAAGGGGCCACACAAAAAATTGCTAAAAAAACCCCAAACTCTTGGTGATGCATCGATATAGTAGTTTTTGCACTCCTCTATTGTTCATGTTATCTCAAAGTCCAGTACTCTGTTCCACTGGACACCCCCTCTGCTGTTCTTTATTTTCTTTATTTTTAAATTTTATTTTATTATCTCGTAATTCCTCTGCTGATCTTTAGCTCCCACACCTCTGTAGCAGCGATGACGTCACCTGCAAGCTGGAGGTGATGTCACAAGGAAACTGTCTGGAGTACAATTACGACTATGAGAATGGCTTTTCAATTGGTAAGTGTTGAGTCTACAAATGTAATTCAACCTGGAGCAAGAAAATATTTGTAGTTTTATTGAATGAGTTAACTTTGGCATTGACATTGAGATGATAGAAGGGCGAGGATGAGGAGAGTGAAAGGGACGATGAGATGATGAGGAGAGAGATGGGGACGCTAAGAGGATGAGGAGAGTGAAGGGAACGATGAGAGGATGAGGAGAGTGAAAGGGACCATGAGAGGATGAGGAGTTCATTTGGAGTGAGGGGATGAAGGCTGAGGAGCAGGTAAACTCTGGAGAGGCGGTGAGGTAGTTGTGAGCGAAGTTAGGTCTTCCAGGCTGAATTTACGCTAGCTCCATTTGTCCCCTACACAATTTAAGGTCTAACTTTCTCCCTAAATGTTCTTAAATCTTGAAGCTCCAGGAGGCTGGGGTCCACAGGGAAATCAGGATTATTCGTACTTTGAGTCAGGCTTTGCCACAGGTACCAGACAGCTGCCCAGTCGGAGCCAAGGTAGCAGTGTACCGATCCACCATCGCACCAAGAGACACAGGAGGATCAGAGGGCCCACGAGAGACCAAAAGATACAGATCTTCTTTAATATCACAGGTAGAGTATACAGCTATTTTGATAAACGCAAACAACTTAGCCAGATAACAGTGGTGGAACGTAACAAAGTAAAAGTAGTAAAGAACTGTACTTAAGTAAAAATTTTAGGTATTTGTACTGTACGTAAGTACATTTTAAAGTGGATACTTTTTACTTTTACTTCACTACATTTGAGAGCTGGTATCTGTACTTTTTACTCCACTATATTTTTTAACAGGACTAAAAAGTAAAAGTATTTTTATTATTGTTTGAGACCTGAGGCTGAGGGGTTATTTTTATTTATAATTTGAGCAAACAAAACAATAACAAATAAATAAAACAGCTAGGAAAATATGATTCATTCCATTGTTTCTGTTGAACAAACTTCAACACAACTCTTTATCAATACCATACATTTGAAGCTTTATTAGATCTCAGAAGTAAATTTTTAAACGGGTACTTTAATACTTTTACTTAAGTAGAATTGTCATGTGATACTTTTACTTAAGTATTTTTTTTTGTTCCGGTACTTATACTAAGTAACAAAACTGAGTACTTCTTCTACCAATGCCAGATACTGTTCATTATATTTGTATTTCTACTACATCTTCTAATCTAAACCCATTTTCCCAGCAAGCATTCCTCTGCCTCTGTCAAGGAATGATTCCACAGAAGCAGCCAATCAGAAAAGGCTCCTTCGCACTCTGGAGCAGCTGACCAACAGACTGAGGCGGACTCTGGCCAAGCAGCCACTGTCCAGTTTTCATCTGTCGTCCCAGATGATTGTGGCCGACCCCAAATCCATCGAGAGCAGGAAGGCCTCTCTGTTCTGTCGGCCGGGTTCAGTTCTCAGGGGCAGAATGTGTGGTCAGTTTTTAGTATTTGTTTTTCATGTATTATTTCATTGCCATTTTACTTAAAGGTGCACTGCATAACATTTCTAGTGGAGAACATTCCAGGCAAAGCAATAACATCTCCATGGAGACCAGCAGGTAATAGACCCTCCACCTGAAAAGTTGTGTAGTGCACCTTTAAAGTTCATATGACAGGTTTTGATGATTCTTTAATTTTGACTTAATCTGGTGGGATAATACCTGTTGTAAATATAAATGTTAGTTGTACACCAATCAAGAAGCAATTTGTGAAGAAATGTTGAAAAAATAGTTGAAAAAATACAGGAAGTAGAAAGTTCCAGTTTAGAGAGTTCCATATTGATGACAAGGGAGAATTCTATCCTGATACTTTAAACATGATTTTAAATGAAGGTGTTTTTTTTTTAAATAATTTTATTTGTCAAATAATAATTTAGTGTTTACCTAATGTTCAGCATTGTTGCTAGGTAACAGTTATTGGATTTCCCTATTGTGATGTCATGATTTTCAAGCAGGAAGTAAAAGTTGAAACATAAAAATTTCGAAACTGGGAAAAAATGTTGTTAAATGTTTAGTAAAATCTTAAATATTTTAACTGTGTGTAAGTCATAGGCAATTTAAACAATGCTATTCATTGTCCTGTTACAGTCCAGTGTCCAGTGGGGACCTACTTTTCTCTTGAATATAATGAATGTGAAAGCTGCTGGCTGGGGTCCTACCAAGATGACGAGGGCCAGCTGGAGTGTAAGTCCTGCCCTGAAGGATCATCTACAGCGTACCTCCATTCACGCAGCAAAGCCGAGTGCAAAGGTACCACCACTACACAAATACATGACAACATTTGCACATTTCATATAAAAAGTTCACATACACTACCAGTCAAAAGTTTGAACACAATTTTTTTAAATCTTTATTTTCATGCCTGTTTACAATGTAGATTTTCATTGGAAGCATCAGAACAATAAATGGACACATGCAAATGTAGTAAACAATAAATAAATAAATAAATAAAACACTCTTTGAGCCCTAGTTTGCACTTCTTGACCCTGACAAGGCACTGCTGTGTTACTCTGTTAGAAGCTCTGTAATTCAAGTTAAACTTAATCAATCAATCATTCTCATTTTTTTTAAATGAAACACCTAAATAGGACCATGGATGCTTGAATTGATCACAGGCTCCTGAAAATGTTTGGTTTAAATCCATTTTATATTTTTTCTTAAAAACATTTTTGGCAATTTTTGCTAACGTGTGCATTGTGTCACCATAGCAACTGTTGAACATTCTGGCAATAGAGATACATATAAAACACCCCCAGCATGATGTTACTGCAAAGTATCAATAATTGATGTCTTCTGTGTATAATATATAAGTTGTAAACAAAGTGTGTAATCTGTTGCTATGGTGATGGTTATTTCAGGGCAGTGTAAACCTGGTAGTCACTCTTTAAATGGGCTGGAGATATGTGAATCATGCCCACTGGGACATTTCCAGCCTGCGTTTGGGTCAAGGGAGTGCCTCATCTGCCCTGATAGGACCTCTACTGTGACCAGGGGAGCAGTGGACGAAGCTGAATGTGGAGGTAATTTAAGGACAGTCGCTGTTTCCATTTGTTTGGTACTGTTTGGTATAATATACCTCTGTAACATATCACTAACCACCTCAACTGGAAAAAATAACAACTGACCCATTCAAACTGTCAGCTCATATATAATATTTTCCAACCAGTAAAGATATACAGTATTCCTTAGTGATTACCTGTCATTCAAGTAACAATCGTGTATTTCCTTTTAAACTATTTTGGCATCTTTTCCCCGCTGTAGTTCCTTGTTCACCAGGGCATTTCTCACGGACTGGGTTGGTTCCATGTTATCCTTGCCCCAGAGATTACTATCAACCTGATCATGGGCGTTCATATTGCCTCTCCTGCCCCTTTTATGGGACCACCACTAACACTGGAACTACAACTATACAGCTTTGCTCTAGTAAGTGGCTACACATAGGACATTATTTTTCTATATTGATGATAAAAACAGTATATTGACCAAGATTGTGTGATCTAACTCTGTTCCCATTACATAAAATTACACTTATTGCTGTGAAAGGTCCTATATTATGCAAAATTGACTCTTGTGAGCTTTAAGCCATGTTAGAATGTCGTTACATCATCCAAAACATACCTGGAGTTGTGTTTTGTTTCATTCACACATGTTTCATCCTTTCTATCCTTTATTATTAGTGTGTCTACAATCTCAAAATGTTCTGTTCCACCTTGTGATGTCATGTGGCCGTAGTTTTCAAGTTAATAGCTACCTTTTACCTTTTGTTCAGTAGAGATAGGCAATTCCAGATCTGACATTATTCCAATGATTCTAGTGAAGGTGTATGGAGTTTAAAAACACAGTGGAGCACCTCCTGTATTAGCACATGACATCACAAGGTAGAACAGAGTGTTTTCTTTTTAAGAAAAGACCTCAGCCTAAACATGCAGGGTTTGTTTGTTAAACATACAGTATGCAAATGAAACAAAACACAACTCCAGGTATGGAGAATATAACATAGATCAGAAAATAGCCTTTAATGGACCTTTTCTAACTCTAATCTTACTTATAGTTGAGTTGGATCACAGTTTAATCAAGATAGATTTCCATGCAATTTTTTTTTCAGCTTTCCCTTTTTTGTATTGTATGTATTTTATTTGGGTGTCATTGTCAGGCTTTAGCTCAAGTTTTCTTCCAAAGGAGGAGAGTGTGACGGCTGCTCCTGTAATAGAGGTGGTTGAGGACTACCAAGCCAGCAGTCAGGTTAGTTTCATTTATATTTAACACCGGGTGAATTGTCAAACCTGTTTCCAGACTTGATCATGACTTTATTTGATTCACAATTGTATTCTCATATTTTTGCAGGTTTTCCATGAATGCTTCCTGAATCCCTGCCAAAATAAGGGCACATGTGAAGAAATTGGAGCCGGATATGTCTGCACCTGTATGCCAGGGTTCACAGGTGTGTTTCTGTGTTTTTGAGATCTGTGAGTGAAACCATTGTTTGCTTGATTGATAACTTTATTATCATATAACTGTTTTAAAATACATATTTTAAAATATATAATCATACAAACAGCACAGATAGTAATTAAAAATGAAACACAACACAACTCCAGGTATGTTTTTGAGGAGGCAACTTCATTATAACATGACTTAAACTATTTTGTGTACTATAGGATCTTTTAGTCATAGCAAAAGTAGCATCATAATAATAATAATACACAGCTTTGTTATTTCTTAAGTTACCAAGGCCATGAAACAGAACCAGTTACTCCTACCGATGACAGATGGAGCTGTTGTGTTATAAGTAACATTCAAATGAAAAATGTTTTGATTATGTTTGTGATTTTTGTCTTTCAGGCGCTAAGTGTGAGGTGGACATAGATGAATGTGACTCTGCTCCTTGTCAAAATGGCGGTCTGTGTAAAGATGGACTTGGAGACTTCCAGTGTCAGTGCCAGGCTGGATTTCTTGGTAAGCTCATAACCAATGCAGTTGGCGTGTCAAAAGTATTGAAAATCAAATACTAATCAATACTAAAACTAGTATCAAAACTAGATACTCATTTGAAGAGGTATCGAATAGCTTTAGAATGTTCTTGAGCTGTATCAGAATAGGTATAAGAGCACATAGATTTATATACGCCCATTGACCACTGTGGAACCTACCTGGACCACTTAAGGATTACACAGATATAAGACTACATGGTAGTACTGTAGAAGTGCTAAGTAAGAAAGTATTAGAAAATATAAGAAAATACATTGCAACAGTTTTCCATTTTACAGAATTGTACTATTTTTGAAAAGTAAAGGTTTTGTCTTTTATTTTAACATTTCTTTTTATTTGACTTAACTTATTTTGCCAAAATTAAAATATTCTAAAACAAAGCATAGTTAATGAATAATCTTGTTCTCATATCATGTATCCCTAATTATATGAATATTATGCAGTTTATATAAGAATTCTCACAAAAATTCTGGTTACCCTTTTTGTCCCCCTGTGTTTTAGGGTCTTTATGTGAAGCTGAAGTGAATGAGTGTTCATCGTCTCCCTGTTTAAATGATGGGATCTGTGTGGATGAAGTCAACAGATTCACCTGTAGTTGTGTTGGAGGCTTCACAGGTTTGTACATTTTATTATTGAGTAACCACATGTGTGAAAAGATACTAGCAGAGGTGGTAGTACACAGTTACATTTACGTAACTTTTTAAAGAAATTATACTTTTCAGAGTATTTTTCTAGCAGCATACTTTTACTTCTTCTTGAATATTATTTTTATTGAAGTAACAGTACTCTTACTTTTGTCACTCTGTGACAAAAGCTTTATGTTGACCATATGAAATGATTTGAGCATTTGTGTTTCTTGCATCACTCTTCCAGATATATTTAAATATTATATACTTTACTCTTACTTTTCCCAAATACATTTTGACTCTGACTTGGACCACTACTTTGTACTTCTAATTGAGTAATATTATTTTAAAGTAAAGATACTAGATTGCAATAAGAATATCTTTGATCATTTTTACAGGGTCTCGTTGTGAGCTTGAAATAGATGAATGTCTTTCGGACCCTTGTCTGAATGGGGGCCTTTGTGAGGACCTGACTGGAGGCTACACCTGCACCTGTGCTGTCGGCTTCTCAGGAGATCACTGTGAGATCAACATTGATGAATGCAACAGCACCCCCTGTCTGAACGGAGGCTCATGTCTGGATGCAGTTAACAACTTTAGGTAACTGGTTATTTTATGGGTCTTTAGTTTCCAACAGTTCAAGTGTTAGTTGATTATTATGCATATTTAACATTAAAGGGCACATATTATGCTTTTTTATGATTTATGTTGTTTCCTCATCAAAAACATACCTGAAGTTGTGTTTTGTTTCATTCACACATTTAACACACAATACGAAAGTTCTCTCAAACAGAAAACACTCCACCTCGGGAAGTCATGTGGTAATACAGGAAGTGCTCCACTGTACCACTTCATCACATCACAAGGTGGAACAGAGCATTTTAGCTTTGGAGATGTAGACAATAAAGCAGCATTACTCAAACATGTGTGAATGAAACAAACCATGACTCCTTGTATGTTTTTGATGACATAACAACATTCAGACATGACTTAAAGCTCACAATTGTGAGTAATATGTTTCTCCTTGCTTTGCTTTCAGATGCCAGTGTATTGAGGGGTACATGGGCAGACTCTGTGAAGTGGATGTGAATGAGTGTGATCCTAACCCCTGTTTAAATGGAGCAAACTGCTTCGATGGCCTTGGCTCCTACACCTGCCGCTGTCTCCCTGGGTTCAACGGAACCAGGTGTGAGACAGGTACTATATGTATGACAAACAGATGAAGTTCAATGGGGTAGACAGAAAGTGTGTTCAATTTTTGCTAAATATATCTGTAATCTGTACAGTTTAAAACGTATGTTATTTTTTAAAGAATATTAATGACTTCACTTTTTGTAATTTTCTTTTTATTATTTCTTAAAGGTGCACTATGTAACTTCTAAGGTGGAGGGTCCGCTACCTGCTTGTCTCCATGGATATGTTATTTCTTTGCATAGAATGTTCCACAATAGGGCATTAAACATATCTCTCTTGCATTTTGTTCAATTACAGGTGTTTCATGGCTCAAAAAATCTTACTATGTGCAGGCTTGCTTCTCCATAGATCTGACCATTGTGATTACCAAATTTTTTTCCACCATGGAATAATAAAGGCAAAACAGTAAAATCTCTATAGAGACAAGCAGATGGCAGGCTCTCCATCAGAAAAGTTACACAGTGCAGCTTTAAAGTGGCCAAGTATGTACAAAATTACAAGTATAATTAAGTATGAGCACTGTACATGTCTTCATAATTCTACTTCACATGTCTTTCTAAACATATTTTATTTTAGCTATAATTTCTTGGTCCCTTTTAATTCTTTTGATCATGCATTATTCTTATGTCTTTCCTTCTATTTTATTATCATATTCATTTAGCAATTATTGATTTAAGATGACTTTATATTATAGGTTTTGATTTCAATTTATGAGCATAATTTTGAGCAGTGGAGAATATAGGCAAGATAAAATATAAAGTAAAATAAAAACATAAATTATAGTTCCATTTTATCTATTCTTGAAAACCTAAAAGACCCCAAATAAAATGCAAAAAGCAAAAATAAATAAACTCAATAATAAGAATAATAATAAAAAATGATGTCACTTTTTTCTTTCAGAAATGTCATCTGCGTTCAACCTGGACTTTGAGGTTTCTGGTATCCATGGTTATGTGATGATGGATGGAGTCATGCCAGCGCTGACAGAGATCACATGTACTTTTTGGATGAAGTCCTCAGACACGACCAACTATGGCACACCTGTCTCTTATGCTGTGGAAGGCAGTGACAATGCTTTTCTGCTCATAGACTATAATGGGTCAGTATTTCATGAATCACTCCACTTTAAATATGCCGTAATGGTTCAACAGTTTCTAGGTGCACTGTGTAACTTTCTGGGTGAAGATGTTGCTTTGCCCAGAATTTCACAGCATGATATTAAACTTCTATTTTCAGGGAGATAAGCACCATGCTAATTTACAGGTCCAATTTGTGGAGAGGTGGGCTTGCTTACAGTATACATTGCATATTTTTCAAAGTATTGTTTTATTGTAAAAACACCTACAATTAAATAATAAGCAAGTTTAATTCCATACTGAGGTACATTCCAGGGAAAGCAATCTCCCTACTATATCTCCATGGACACAACCAGGTGCTGGACTTGTACCGGAAAAGTTACATAGTGCACCATTAATGCATCTGTTATTCTCCTGCGATTCAGATGGGTTCTGTATGTAAATGGGAAGGAGCGGATCACAGACTGCCCTGCTGTGAACACTGGTCAGTGGTACCACATCGGCGTGTCTTGGAGGAGCTGGGATGGAGACTGGAGAATCTACATTAACGGAAAACCATCAGATGGGGGCAAAAACCTGTCAGTAGGCACCACTATCCCAGGTGTAGTGCTATTTTCAACTATTAGTTTGCTTTCATTGGATTGTAATTTGTTGTTCTTCTTATTTTTTACATTTTATCAAGGGTTATGATATGGTTATGAAGTCATATCCTGATTGACTAAACATGTCTAATGTAAATCTGGATCTTGTAGGTGGCGGGGCCCTGGTATTAGGTCAGGACCAAGACCAAAGAGGCGATGGCTTTAATCCAGTGGAGTCCTTTGTTGGATCCATCAGTCAGCTCCACATCTGGGACAGGGTTCTCACACCACAGCAGGTTCTTCCTTTTCTTTATCTTTTACTTGTATTTACACCATATTGTATTTGTATTCTGAAAGTGTCCTGGTTTAACCAATCCCCTTTGACTTATTTGTGTTAAGATTAAAGTCCTGTCCAGCAGCTGTCCAGCCTCCCATGTTACTCACAGAGGAAACGTCCTTGCCTGGCCAGATTTCCTTAATGGAGTTGTGGGGCGTGTTAAAGTCAACCAGAACAGCATTTTCTGTGCTGGTAAATAAAGGGTGTTTTTGAGTTGAATAATAGTTACTTCTTATGTCTGTGGCTAAAATGGACTCCTCTTTTCAGACTGTCCACAGTTGGAAAATTCTGTGCCTCACCTTCATGTTTCCACTGTGGAGGTGAGTCCTGGGGCTCAGGTGCAGCTGTCTTGTGATCCCGGCTTCTACCTGGTGGGGGAGCCAGTGCTACAGTGCCAAAACAAAGGCGAGTGGAGCCACCCTGTGGCCACTTGTGAACGTAAGTGTTAGTTAAAAAGTAAATAACTAGAGCAGCTTGTAAAAGAAGAACATTTATCATAGTTTTCTATGTTTAATTAGGAGTTTCTTGTGGATCTCCTCATCCATTGGAGAATGGGTTATTCCAGGGCACAGACTTCCACGCTGGCAGCTCTGTCATGTATCAGTGTAACTCTGGGTTTTACCTTCTGGGAGATGCAAAGATGCACTGCACAAACAGTGGAAAGTGGGGAGGAAATCCTCCTGCGTGTCTTGGTACTTACTGCTGATAAAAACATTGAGAGTAATTACTAATAATGGTGAGAGATGTATAAAAATCTACTGTGTTTTTTGTTTTGTTTAAGATGTGGATGAGTGTGCTCTGGGGTCTGACTGTGATGAGAATGCCAGATGTCAAAATACAGAGGGTTCCTACACCTGCACCTGTATTCATCCATACAGTGGAGATGGCAAGAACTGTACCGGCAAGTACATGAACATGAAATATAATATGTGTAAAAATACAAGTAAAGAGTGTTCATATTTACATATTATTTTATAATCAGAGCCAGTTAAATGTGAAGACCAGGGTGCTCCAGACAATGGTCATAGAGATGGGAGCAGCTTTCTGATGGGCAGCGAAAGCTCATTTGGCTGTGATAATGGATATGAGCTGATAGGGCCTGCTCGAATTAAGTGCCTAGAGACAGGAAACTGGGACAGCATACGCCCATACTGCAGAGGTAGGTCTTTCACTGTTAGAATGCTAGTTTTAATCTGTCCTGTAGAGAGAACTGTTGCCATTTCTGAAGAATCAGATCATCAGCATATTAGTATTACCTTTCCTTATCTCAATTAAGTTATGCTTCATTCATATCAAATAGAATATACTATTAAAAATTGTTTTATTTATATTTGCCAGTTCCACCATTATTCCACTCGCTGCATATATTATACAAGAGAGAACTTGCGAGCAATTTGGCTGTCAAACCTGTTTCTATGAACTGCATTTTTAACAAGTTGTACAATCCTCCTGCAATATTCTGTTCATACATCATCGCTGTAAAACTGTATATAGAGATATAAATATGTTTCAAGGTACTATATTTTTATAATATAAGCTAAATGTAATTTTATTTTATTTTCACTGGGGGTTTAGTGGACAGACTGTACTTATTCTACCTGTCTTTTAAACATTACTGTTATTTTGTATTTTATTTAAAAAAAATATTTTGTTTTGATGACTCTGTTCTTCTGCTCAGTCGGTTGCATGTCAGTAACAAAAGAATTTCCCCTTGTGGAAAAATAAAAGTAATTCTGATTCTGATCATTATTAAGCCTTGACTTGTTTTTTGTGGTTTTAGCACTTTCCTGCCCAACACCAACTGTTCCAGAAAACTCCATAATGACGGGAAATAACTTTACCTTTGGAAGCAAAGTGACTTTCAGGTAAAGCATCTCTGACATTATCAGAATATATAAAGTCTATGATATGAGTCTTTATTACTGGGAATTGGAAAATTCTGAAATGTGTATATTAATTATTTTGTGTTTTCAGTTGTAAGGTGGGCTATTTGCCTCAGGTCCCGTATGAGTTCCAGTGTCTTGCCACTCAAACCTGGAGTGGGTCGCCCCCTGTTTGTCACCCAGTCGTGTGTGGAGGACCTCCAGCTGTTACAAACGCAGTCTACACCCTGACCTCAAACACTTATATGTCAACTGTGATCTACACCTGTTTGGATGGATACAGGTATGAAAGCATCACCAGGATGTGCTTTTTACTGTGTTGTGGTGCTCTGATCTTAAGTGTGATGTTCCCGCAAAGACCACAGGGCTCCATGGAGGTGGTTTGTGAGGCGTCAGGAGACTGGAGCAGACCCTTCCCTCGCTGTGTCAGTGTAGAGTGTGGAGAACCGCCGGCTTTAAGAGACGCAGAGACTGTTGGAGAGAACTACGAACTGGGAAACAAGGTGTTCTACCGCTGCAAAGAAGGGTAAAGTTTCAACTGTTTGTTGCGTCTGACAGACGCTTGTAAAACGTCTGTCAGACCCATTCAATACCCAGATAACCCCAAGTTTTTTAAATGTTGATGATGTAATCAATATGGAATTTAAAAGTACAATATTTTTGGTCATGCATTTACATCTTAATTAGGTATTCATTTATTAAAACTTTTAACCTAAATTTCTGAAGCCAGGAAAGGACGTGTGCTTGTCTCTTATTTGCAAAAAGTGAGCTTTATTTACAGTGAAGCAGCTATATTTTGGCAACTACACCTTCATCAGGCAATCGTAAAATACCAAATGATACATGATTATGGTGTAGACTAAATAACACCTGATTTATTCTTTCCAGATACACCCTGATCGGTCCAGAGTCCAGAGAGTGTCTCCAAGCGGGTCAGTGGAGTGACAGTTCTGCTCAATGTGTCCCTCGCTCCTGTGGCCCCCCTCCAGACATTGAACACGCCGAGCCGTACGAGAGCCATCAGCTGTTTGGAGATACAGCCAACTACTACTGCATGGACGGATACACTGCCAGAAATAACTCCAAAATGATCTGTAATGCTCAAGGTGTCTGGGCGCCTCCCGATGGGATGGAGGCCCCACAATGCACTGCAAACTTCTGCCTTCGACCTCCTGATCTACCACATGCAATTTTAGATTCAGCCAACAAACCCAAGTACGCCAGCAATACCGAAGTAAGCTACAAATGTGAGGAGGGCTTCATGCTGAATAACACTGCCACTCTGAGATGCCTGATGGGAGGGGAGTGGGAGCCTTCACCTTTTGATGCCAGCTGTGTGCCAGTCAGGTGCTCAAAGCCTGAGAGCATTGATAGAGGATATGTGATTGGGACAAATTACAGTTTTGGAGCTGTGGTGGCCTATAGCTGTGACAAAGGATTTATGATTCGAGGAGAGAAGAGGAGGACCTGTAAAGCGGATGGAGAGTGGGGAGGAGTTTTGCCCACCTGTGTCCCTGTGTCCTGCTCCACACCACCGTTATTAAAGAACGGGTACATACAGGTATGCTACTTCACACTTTGACATTGAATTTAAAGGTGCACTATGTAACATTTGTAGTGAAGGGTCCGCCACTTGCTTGTCTCCATGGAAATGTCATTGGTATGTCTAGAATGTTCTACAGTATAGATTAAACCTGTTTATCAAGACGGAGACAAGAGGTTACAGTGCTACGCTACATTATAATTAAGATCTTTGGACAGTTGACCCTATTCACAGAAGGAATTATTGTATTTTTGACCAATAGAAACAATCATAATTAGTAAATGCTAAATGGATATGTTTAATGCCATACCATGGAACACTCCAGGAAAAGCAATAACATCTCCAGAGAGACAAGCAGGTGGTGGACTCTCCACCAGAAAAGTTGAGCAGTGCCCCTTTAATAATCTTTAATACTTTATTTGACTTTTTTAATTACTCATGGTCATTACCACAAAATGATGGTATGTTTAATGTCTTTCAGGCCAGAGGGAGATTTACCTTCAACAGTAAAGTGACATACGCCTGCAATGCAGGCTATAAATTGGTGGGTCGCCCTGATCGGGTTTGCCAGGCCAACCATCAGTGGTCTAACACTGACCCTCCCTCTTGTGTCCTTTTGACCTGCGACCGTCCTCCTGACATCCTCCATGGCCGTTTCCGAGGCTCTGAGTTCCAGGTTGGACGCAAAGTGGAGTATATCTGTGATGAGGGCTATGAGTTGATTGGGGACCCCATCTGGACCTGTTTAAAGTATGGCAGGTGGGATAAAACAAAGAAACCACTCTGCTCACCAGTGCAGTGTCCTGAGCCCCCCCTCGAGGAAAACCACCTGGTTTTGACGGGACTTGACACAGAGACAGGAACAGTGGAGCTGTCCTGTGAAGAGGGCTACAGCCTGGAGGGAGCGCGCATCCTGCGCTGCACCCCATCTCAGGAATGGAATGACTCATTCCCAGTGTGTAAAAAGGTCTTCTGTAGTGTTCCCCCTTCAGTGTCATTTGGTGGTCCTTCTTCAGCTTTGGGTCCCTTCCCTTTTGGCTCAGAGGTGAACTACGTGTGCATGGATGGTTTCACATTGAAGAAGGAGATGTTTGTGTCGTGTCAGGCCAATGGGAAGTGGAGCAGCCCTCTCCCTGAGTGTGTTCCTGTAGAATGCCCCCAGCCCACAGAGATCCCTAATGGCATAGTGGACGTGCATGGTCTGATGTACCTGAGTAAAGCTCTGTATAGCTGTAAAACTGGGTATCATTTAGTGGGAAACTCCACGGTGCTTTGTGGGGATAAAGGACTTTGGATTGGAGGGGTCCCTTCCTGTCGACCCGTTGAATGTCTAGGCCCTAAACAGATTGCAAATGGAAGATTAGTATTCTCAAAACTACAGTTTGGTCACAGTGCCTCCTACTCCTGTCATCGTGGTTACCGCCTGCAAGGCCCAGACACTCTGACATGCTTGGCTTCTGGGGAGTGGGATGCATTGCCACCTACCTGTGAGCAAATATCCTGCACTCCTCCCCAACCCATTGAAAATGGGTTTGTGGAAGGACAACAACACAGTTTTGGTGTGACTATTTTCTACAGCTGTTTCCCTGGGTTTCAGTTGGTTGGGCAGGACCATCTGACGTGTGAAGAGACAGGGTGGTCCAGTTCTGTTCCTGTCTGTGTCCCATCCGATTGTGGCCTCCCTCCTCACATTGACTTTGGGGAATACGTACGAGTGTCTGAACTGGGAGCTGGCACAGACGCTTTATCCACTCCCATGGACTTAAGCTTCCTCCATGGGACAGTAATAGAGTACCGCTGCCTGGAGGGCCATGAGCTCACACGCCGCACTAGACTGGTGTGTGAGGAGAGCGGGAGCTGGAATGGCACCGCTCCTCTATGTGTACCAGCTGAGTGTGCCAGTCCCTCAGCTCCAGAGCACGGCCGGATCAATGTGACTGACACCTCTGTGGGCAGCATGGCCACATATGTCTGTGAGGAGGGCTATGAGCTGCAGGGAGACTCCATAAGACACTGTGTTTCTGGAGCTGTTTGGACCAGTGATGCTCCGGTGTGTCGGCCTGTGTCCTGTGGAAACCCAGGGCCTCTTAAAAACGGCACAGTGCATGGAGCTGGGTTTGAGTTTCCTCAGGCTCTGCATTTCCAGTGTAATCCTGGTTTTCTTCTTAAAGGTTCTGCCATAATCATCTGTCAGGCTGATCAAAAGTGGGACAAGCCGAAACCCCAATGTGAACCAGTCTCTTGTGGTCCTCCCCAAATCCCCAAGGATGTTTTTTGTCAAGGAGATGACTTCACGTACAGTCATGAAATAGAGCTGAGCTGTTCTTCAGGTTTCATGTTACAAGGGGAATCTGTGAGTGTTTGCCAGGCAGATGGCACCTGGAGCCATGGGATCCTCAGATGTGTACCTGCTCAGTGTCAGCCCCCTGCAGCTGTTGCCCATGGGCGTGTGCTGGGCTTGGACTTCACCTTCAGGAGTAAAATTCAGTATGAATGTGATGAGGGATACACACTAAAAGGAGCAGCTTCACATGTGTGTCAGTCCAATGGACTTTGGGACAAACCTGTTCCACAATGTGACATTGTCAGTTGCGACCCTCCTGAAGACATCAGCCATGGCTTTGTCAATGGCTCCAGCTTCAACTACGATGATGTGGTGGAGTATGTCTGCTTTGAAGGCTATGAGGTGGTAGGAGATCCGTCCCTACGCTGCTCTGCTCAGGGCGTGTGGTTGGGGAATGTGCCTCAATGCCAGCCCTGTCTTTGTCCTGCTCCTGTCCTAAAGTATGGAGTGGTTCTGGGTCGTGATCGTGCCTGTGGAAGTCATGTGCACTTTCAGTGTGATGAAGGCTATAAGCTGCTGGGACCCTCCCAGGCCCTGTGTGAGACTGGAGCAGTGTGGAGCCCAGGGGTACCTCTGTGTAGCCGTGGCAGGTGTAGTGTTGCCCCGCCAACAATTCCGAATGCTGTCCTTCAGGGCAGAAGTGGCTCCTATCCAGATTCCGTCACGTACCAGTGTCGCCCGGGTTACCAGCTGAAGGGCAGCTCGCAGATATCGTGTGGAAGAGATGGCAGATGGGGTGAGCCCAGAATCAGCTGTGAGCCAATAAGCTGTGGAAAACCTCCGGACATGGACCATGCAGACATCATTGGAGACAATTACACATTCTTAAGCCAGGTCACCTACAGGTATATAATTCCACCATTCTGAGCTTTTGCTGTGTCTTTGCCTTCTGCTCATTTAAATGTGTGACGATTCCATTTTTCCCATAGCTGCAAAGAAGGATATGAGCTGACGACACAGGCAGCCTCTGTGACCTGCTTGAGTGATGGAACCTGGTCAAAACACAGCATTCGGTGTAGCCCGTCTCCTTGTCCTCTCCCTACCAATGTTTCTCACCCTAATTTGATCATTACTGGGAAACAACTCACTCCTGTTGGAGCCACAGCTTCTCTGACCTGCTCCACTGGTTTCTACCTACAGGGATCAGCACGAACCGAGTGTCAGGTTGCAAAACATACGTTGTTTTTTTATGCAGTGTAACTGTACATCTTATGCATGTGTTTGTTCTGTTGTGTATAGCTGGGTGGACAGTGGTCTCCAAGCATCAATTCAGTTTCATGTGAACCTGTAGTGTGTCCCAAACCTCCTACACTTCTCCATGGCATCACTCAGGGGGACAGCTTCAACTATGGAGACTATGTCATGTACTCTTGTCTTCCTGGATTCCACATGAAGGTAGTACTAGGTATCTTTTGCAATAGACTCAAATCCTGTTATCAAATACCATTGTGGTTTTGTTGATTATTTTCTACAAGATACACTCACATTGTTGTTTTAATGGATTATATGTTACTCCACTATGGTGACGTCTCTCAAGATTAAATCGTTAGGCATTGATAATAACACAGTGTCACAACTACTTTTTGAGACCAATTCCACAATCTGCACTTGTTTTTCATAATGTTTTTAAACTTTTATGTTTTATTTGTGTAAATATGTAACTGTTTTGTGTTTTGCTGCTGCCTCTTGGCCAGGACTCCCTTGAAAAAGAGGTTCTTAATCTCAATGGGATATTTCCTGGTTAAATAAAGGTCAAAAAACAAAAAAACAAAACTATGAACAGATAAGTATTGCACAAAGGAGAATTGGGTGCTTCTGATATTCATGATGAGTGTGCAAATTTTACATGAAACATTAAGCTCCAGCAGTACCTATAGGACAAACACAGGTTTTGCACATGGTGAAATATAAATTTAGGCTCATTGGCAATGTTGCTCTTCTAGATTTTATATTATATTTCATTCATAGATAGATGTTATTGCAACAGAAATCCCCCTGTCTTCCTGATCCTATAAAACTGAAGTGGGAGGCAGCAGACTTTGGTACTGACCCTAATGTCTGTGGGGATCAAATTACAGAGTCACATGACTTCTCTTCAGGACTGCATCAAATTGAAAGAGCTGAGTCACAGTGAGCTGATGGTCCGGTCCTGCCTCTTCCTGTTAGCCTTTACAGCCCTGCCCCACACACACAACAGCAAAAGCCATTCCAGCAGATTTACTCTTTACCATCATGCTGTATTCTGTAATAAGATAAGATAAGATAAGATAAGATAAGATAATCCTTTATTTGTCCCACAATGGGGAAATTGCAGTGTCACAACGCAAGTTACAGAAACAGTAGGAAAATAAGAGCATGCATCAAAATCAAGATAAATAATAATAATAATAAGTATTTACAATCAACTAAAAAACACAACAGTGTAAGCTAAGCTAAAAGGCACAGGAACATTGCACAATAAGTGTTTTTGATTCTGAGATGATTGTGTACAGTGCAGTGATGGACAGTGGTGGGTAAATAAATAATAGCAGGTAAAGTGACTTTAAATAATATTGCACATTGTTATTATTACTATGGAGATTACACATGGTTGCTATGGAGATGACACATGACTAGCATTGATCATTGTACAGTCTGACAGCAGCAGGAATAATAATAATATATATGTATGTACAATATATATGTGTTTTAACAGGGTGACGCTATTCAGACCTGCAGAGGAGACAGAACATGGAGTGGCACCCAGCCTGTATGTGTTGGTAGGTTTGTATAAGTGACACTTAAAGATTTTGCAGCTTAGTAACCTCATTAGACATCTGCCAAAAACTCATGCACTGTTACATCATGCATTGAAAACATTATGCATTGTTACATTACATTGTTGCACCACTAGAAAATCAAGTATGTCTTGTATGAAAGAATCTTATGGAATGGCTTTTGTGTTCCAGCACACACCTGTGGACCTCCTCCGACAGTGACAAATGCCAATGTCCACACAACCGGTGAGACCTACCTACACAATGCCAGCTATCACTGCAATGAAGGCCTGCAGCTCGTAGGCTCAAAAACTCTCACCTGTCTTCCTAATGGTACTTGGAGCCTTCCTGTTCCCTCATGTGAAGGTATTTAATACTAATCACAAACATGTTTTAACTCAACATTGCACACAATGTTTTAATCATTAAAATGTTTGTATTGTTTCAGCCATCAAGGGCTGCAACAGTCCCAAACGGATTTCTCATGGCAAAGTGCAGGAGCACAGCTTGAACACAGGGCGCGCTGTGGAGTTTCAGTGCGATAAAGGCTATGCTCTGGTGGGGGAGGCACTGGTGGTGTGCATGGGGGGCAACACATGGAGCTCCAGTTTTCCCACCTGCCAACGTGAGGAACAGTTCTACTTTTCAAATCTCTGTTCATATGAGCCACTCTGTTGTATTATATTTTGTTCTGCTGCATTAGTTGCATTAGAGTTAATCCACTTCACAAGTGTTCCACCATATCCTTAATACATACAATTATAATACTTGTTGCAATCTGCATTTAAACAGTGACATCATAACAACACTGGATCTTGTTTGTTTGTTTTTGGTATTAAAATTTTCTACTTTTGTTTACTACAGCAAAGCCCTGTCAGGCTCCTCCAGGCTGGAGAGAGTCCATATTCAACAATGGTTCCAGGCAGGAGTTTTACGTGGGGCAGTCGGTGCGGGTCACATGTCCTAAAGGTCAACAGGTCAAAGGCAGTGGCACTATCACCTGTAGACCGGACCAGACCTGGAGCCCCATCAGCTCTGTATGTGAGAGTAAGTACAGGCTTGTTTGAATAACATAGGCCTATATTTACATGTATAAATGCAAAGTGGGCACACATTCTAGCATCTGTGTAGCTCAGTCAGGCCTGCATGAAGCTGATGGCTCGTGTAGCTTCTGCCCAGTCTGCCTGCAAGCACAAGAGCTCATTTCAATTCCATTCCTTTGTCTTCATCTTTTTATCTTAACAAACCAGGTGCCTTCAAACATGGCGTTGTGTGTTTGGGCCTAATTATGGGTACCTCTTGGGCTGCTATGGCAACCTTTGTCACATAATCCTCTGATGTTTCCTTCGCCCATGTAACCTAGTGTATGTTGCTATGAGTCATTGTTTACATCTCTTTGCTGTTTGATTATCTTAGCATGTTGAACCTAAATGTATTTTTACAGAGGATTTTACTATTTTTGTAAATTGAAAATACTGTTTAAAAGTGGGTATGCCTCCGTACAGAGTACTATTACCGTAGTAATACTAAAAATTTCAAATTCAGCACTCAGTACCGATTTTGATACCATCCATCCATCAATCCATTTTCTTCCACTTATCCGCGGCCGGGTTGCGGGGGCAGCAGTCTAAGCAGGGACTCCCAGACTTCCCTCACCCCGGACACTTCCTCCAGCTCCTCCGGAGGGACCCCATGGCATTCCCAGGCCAGCTGAGAGACATAGTCCCTCCAGCGTGTCCTGGGTCTACCCCGGGGCCTCCTCCTGGTGGGACAGGCCTGGAACACCTCCTGAGGGAGGCGTCCAGCAGGCATCCAGAACAGATGCCCGAGCCACCTCAGCTGGCTCCTCTCGACGTGGAGGAGCAGCGGCTCTACTCCGAGCTCCTCCCGTGTGACTGAGCTCCTCACCCTATCTATCTCTAAGGGATCGCCCAGCCCCTCTGTGGAGGAAACTCATTTCTGATATTATGATAGCAGAATGATAATAAAAAACACTGTTTATTTAGACAATAGAATGTGATTTTCAACATTAAATAATAGTACTTTCCCTTATATTACCATGTGGTCTTATATCTCTGTAATCCCTTAGATTCCCAGGTAGGTTCCATAGTGGTTCATGCTCGTATAGTCTATGTGATCTTATACTTGTTCTGATACCGCTCAAGATCAGTCTAAAACTATTCATGAAAGGTTCATTTCTGTCTTGTGAATGTGACTATTTTAGCATCGATACTTCTTTCAATACTTTTGACAACCCTAATAGGGAGTGTCTAGATTCATTTCTGTCCTCTGAATATGACTTCTATAGTGTCTAGTTTCGATACTAGTCTTAGTATATGATTTTCAATACTTTTGAGTAGGGAGTGTCTAGGGAGATCTGCTGTATCAACCACACATTTAATCATGCAAACACAAAAGTGACGACAGCGATGTTGTGCAGGGGTTTCGTGTGGCCCCCCTCTCCATGTGGCCAATGGGGTGGTGCGGGGGGCAGTCTTCCAGTTCGGGGATGTGGCGGTGTATTCGTGCTTTGGGGGCTACAACATGGAGGGCCTAGGACGGAGCAGGTGTCTGGAGAACGGCACCTGGACCCCCCCTCCCACATGCAGAGGTAGAGAGAGTGTCCCCCTCTGTGTACTTCACTCAATAGAATCTGCATCTTCATGAGCACACTAGTTTTTCTAGAGGGTTTGGATTCTCTGCTTCTGTCTGCTCTGTTTGCTTGATCCTTTGCAGCTGTTTTCACTGAAGACCAACTAACCACTTTGCCTTGTCTTGCTGCAGTACATATTTTTCAACAGATTAATAAGAAGTTACTGGCTGTAGTTACATGAACACTCAAAATGTGATTATTATTTATATTTTGGAGTTATAGGGCTGTTAAACTGACATGTAAACAACATTTGATTTCTTTCTCAGCATGATCCCTCTGATAATTCACATCAGATTTTGAGGTTTGATATCATTTAAATAATCTTAAAAGTCCAGAAATCAGAAAATAATCAGATTTTGGTGTACATGTAAACCAGGGATCTCCAACCTTTTTCTTCCTTTTAGATGCCTTTAAAAAGCGAAAATGCCAGAGAGCTGCTAATTTTAGCAGTCACGAGAAATTAACTATACAGTATACAAGAGCTATGGCAAGCCTTAGATGGGGTAGAGTTAGATACTAATAAAACTTACCATTATCCAAGTTAGGAATGTTACGTTTACAGTGGTAAGAGACATTTAATTCATCACATTGTAGTTATTCAGCACAATCTCTTGGTGAGCTACTTAGAGGGTAGGCAGCGACTGGTAGCTCCTGGCCACAGATTGGAAAGCCCTGATGTAAATTAGGCCACTGACTTCAAGTTTATTATGATGTAAAACATGTAAAATATTTTGCTTGTATAGTGCACTTTTCTCAGTAACCACCCCCTTTGAACTGTAAGTGCTCATGTCTGCTGTTCTTCGGATTGTGATCTAAAAATTTTAATTATACATACTTTTTTTCTGCTCTGTGGTGAAGTTATGACTGTCTGTTGTGTCAGAATAACAAACTTAATGAAAACCTAAACAATGCTGATGTCTGCTCCTCAGCGATGTGTTGGTTGAAGTGTCAGAATGGAGGCTTCTGTCAGAGACCAAACATCTGCTCGTGTCCTGAGGGGTGGATGGGCCGACTGTGTGAGGAGCGTAAGTGTTTTAAAATAACCCCAACACTTCTTACCCTCAAGTGAAGTAATGAGTCACCTAATAGATCTTCTCTTTTACTTTCTCTTTCCATTGTATGTGTGCTGCTCACGCAGCCATCTGCATCCTGCCATGTCTAAATGGAGGCCACTGTGTGGCACCCTACCAGTGTGAGTGTCCCTCGGGATGGATGGGCACACGGTGTCACACTGGTAAGAGCCCAAATGAACAGGAAACCAATTACCATGAGAAAAAAATCAAATATTAAGTAGAGAGTAGCACCAGTCAAGATTTTTCGGTTCCGATACTGATTTCGATATTAGCTGATACCAGTGCAGAGACAAAAAACTGCACTTATTTCCTTTAAATAAAAATAAAATAAGGCAAAACTGATCTATTCTGTTACGAAATTAAATGTATTTGTCTCAAACATTGTGAACAAAAATAATGACATTCAACAAGTGACCATGTGTTTTAGAATGAGTAGAATGAAGCTGAAGGCTTATTCTGGTTCCACTCCATATGAGGTTGTGTTATTTATCTCTCAAGTAACTACAGTTTTGTATAAACCAAACTTCAAACTTTGAGACTTTCTGACCAACTATGACCTGTAAATATATTGATTGTAAATATAATTATAGGGTGTGGCCATTAGTTACCACATAGCTGATTAGCCGTGAGCAAGCTTTCAAACTGTCAGTATTAATTTATTACAGAAAGGAAAAAAATAAATGGAAAATTTATTTCTGGAACCAGGGTGTGAGTTCCAAACACTGTCTCTGTTGTTTCCCCTCAGCGGTGTGCTCATCCCCATGTTTGAACGGAGGCAGGTGCATCAGACCCAACAGGTGTCACTGCAGCCCAGGCTGGAGCGGACATGACTGCTCCAGGTAATTACTCTCATGTAACTGAAAGAAGAACATGTGTCTATAAAAAGGTGTGCTAGACTAAAACAACTCTGTCTCTGTTTCAACAAGTGGTAAATGGTAATGTTTAAACAGTGATTCAAAGTTCCACTGAATTGATATTTTCCAGCTGCTGTCATCGACATTCCCTGGAAGTGTGATGCTAACCGAAAACACTACTTTGTTAGAAGCTCTGTTAATCGGATTACACTTTTATCTCAGCTTTGTTTTACACAATCTGACCAGATAGAGTTGACTTAGATTGAACTACAACAGGTGAGCTGATTTGCGTGTGTACACAGATCTCTCACACATAAATAAATTACAAACAAGCTAGGTAGCATTAGTCAATAGTTTTTCAGTTAGTCACTCTCTTAAAACCGGTCTGTTTTCATTGTGTCACCGTGGTAACTGCTGATCATTCCTCCAACATGCCCAGCTTGAAGTTACTGGAAAGTATTAATATGAGAGACTATTACAGCTATGAGAACAGAACTAGACCAGTAAAGTAGTGTTAACATAGAGTCTTTCTCAACAATACTCTTACTTAATTTCCTTGATTCATGACTGCACTTGGGGACAGAGTAGACTGCTCATTTTACTTCAACACAGTTAAGATTGTTATATTTAAGATGTATGCATTTTTGAGCTTTAAAATTTTACTTCCTGATTGGAGATCATGACATCACACTAGGAAAAACTATATATATTTTTTTTATTTACAATTACTATCCCACCAAATTAAGTCAAAATGTGAGAATCAACAGAACCTGTCATACACACTTTATAATAGTTTAATCAACACTGGACAAGTAATCACTTGTTCATAATCAAAGTAATGGTAAAAATAGCTCTTGAAGTCTGAAGAGATTTAATCAAGATACTTTATATATAATTTTTTTTTTTTGCAGGAAAAGAAAATCAGGATACTATCACTTCAAATGAATCCTCTCTGCTCTCTGTGAAGTCTTTCTATAGGACAATTTGTGTAATATATGATATGTTCATTCACCTCACTGCAAAAGTAAAGCAAGAACTATTGTAATATAAAGCTGTATTTTTTCATACAAACCTAACAGTATTAAACATATGCTGCTATATACTGTACAAGTACGATGTGTAAAGTTATGATGTGCAAGTGTTCATTGTACATGTGTAAACTATTTTCACATTTTTAATAAAGCATAATATCCACTTTCATTGTTTTTATCATTCGCTTTCCTGCACATTTCAAATATCTGTCTGAATATGCCTTCTTGAGAAGTTAAACCAGAGAAGGCTACTTGAATGAGCCTCTAACACAAGGATAAGTATACATAAGTGTATATTATATTGTACATTATAGAAGTCTGGTTTGTTTAAGATGATAATTTGCAATAAAGAGTTAACAGTCCTAAACTCCAATTAACAACAGTCATATTTGCCAACATAAGTGCTCAAAGTTTGCATTTCCACTCTCTTCAAAATTGTTTGCTTCTGCTTGTAAATTTTCTAATTTTCCACTCAATAAATGAGTTGTAACTAGCCCATATAAATCAAAAGGAGCCAAATGCAATATTTAAAGAAGCCAATTAACTCTTTTAAGTTTTGTTTTGCCCTCAGGATAAAGGAGATAAGCCTTTGGCTGAGGTGAATGCATCTTAAGGCAAAACACTGCAGGAGAATAGGAAAATAATTTAGAAAAAATGTGAAAACTTCTATTGCTTACTTACATAAACAGAAGAAAATATTGTTGTTTTCATATAAAAACTAAATCTTTTATGTGTAAAAATTTAGCATATTTGGGACATTTAAAGAAGCATGAATAGAGCCAGGTTTAAATGTCTTGCTTCATTTTGCTGTCATATTAGGGATATTTCATTTAGTTTGTGAGAAAATTCAATCTCAAAAAATCTTAAATCAAGCTTGGAATTAAACAAATGTAGGTGCTACTTTAAGGGATGATCATTATGAAAAATGCATTTTAGGGGAACAGCTTTTGAAGTAAGAATGTCCCATAGAAATCTAAGGCTGCAAGTTGATTAAATAATAAAACACGTATATTGTGAGCCCAAACTGAACAATCAAAAGAATTTGAAAATTAGTTTTGCCTGTAGTGTCCCTTCTCCCCTTAAATATTAAAATATCTATTGTAATTATCTTTTGAGGGAGGCTTTTAAGTCTAGAAAGAAACACATTTAGTTACTTAATACCTTATGCTCTGAAACAAAGCTAGTTACAATTTGCACAATGTGATCTACTTTATTTATTAAAACCAACTTAATGAACATGACCAACACATTTAAGACTTACTGAGCAAATGACATTCACACAGTAATGATGCAGCTTCTGTTTACACTATATTAGTGTTATGATATCTGTGTTACACTATTTCAGAGCTTCACTTGTGTTGGGCAACTTTTGCCCTTAAAGTATCTTCATTAGCCCCGGAGAACTCGTCCACCTGATGGCCAAGAGAACAAGTTAGAAAACAATAATATAGAAATATATAATAGATGTTTATAACAATCTTTTACCTTCTGTTCATTTTTGTAGAAATAAAATGTTGGCATACATTTAATGCCACAAAATTCACTCACGTCCTGAAAGAAAATGTTTGAGAAAATAAGATTCCAAACAATGGATAACCAAGATTAAAGAGGTAAAGTCCAACTGTACTGAGAGGGCTTACCCCTGCATCATCAACATCCACCTTCAAAAAAATAACATCTTTGTTTTCTTCTGCCATTCTCTGAAAAAAAAAATAAAAATAAAAATCTGAATAAAGGAAACTTAAAAACAGCTTTCAGGCAAAACTAAACATACAACATAATACTTACTTCAAATTTGGGAGCCATGGCTTTGCAGGGACCACACCATTGAGCTGTAAAGTCTACCACCACCAACTTGTTCCCAGCAGCAGCCAGTTCTGCTTTAAACTCCTCCTACATTAAGTGAACAAAAATGACAAATTATGAACCATACATGTATTGTTAGAGAGCACAGACATAGAGAGAGTGTGTGAAGACAGACCAACACAAAGTAGATTTAGCAAAATGTATTATATATTATTTAACTGTTAATTTATGTGGCAGTGGCAGCATAGATTCATGCTATGGAGGCATTTGATAACAGTGGTGGAAGAAGTACTTGATTTTGTTACTTAAGTAAAAGTACAGATACTAGGGCAAAAAAAAGTAAAAGTATAACATGAAAACATCAACTTAAGTATTAAAGTAATTCATGAATATAAACGTATTTTCTCTCATGAAGCTTCAAATGTAATGATTATGATAAAGATTTGTGCTGAATTTTGTTCAGTAGAAACAACCGAATCGATTTTTTTCCTACTCATTTTTATTTGCACATTTTTGTATATTCAAATTCTGAACGTGTTAAAAATAAAGCAGGTCTCAAACAATTAAAAAAAAAAAAAAAAAAAAAGACTTTTACTTTTCAGACTTTTACTTAAGTACAGTAACGTTACTTTACTACTTTTACTTTATGTTCCACCAGTGCATGATAAATACGGCCTCATGAATGATAGTTACGTTGACCGTTACGTGAGTAGTGCAGTGCAGCCGTTACGTGCAGTGGAGCTGCAGATCGTAGTGACGTGTTAACGGCGCAACAACCGCAGATTAGCTCATGTTCCTTTAAAAATGTGTAAACAAAAACAGGAAGCTGAAGCACAATGTGATTTCAATGGGAAAACCGGGATTAACCTCAGAATATCACAAAATATGTAAAACCCAGGGGAAACTTGGCAAATGAAAACCTCACAGATACATGTCAGAGCCAAGTTTAAAAACATATAACGTTACAATTGTGTTTTATGTTATTTGTTAGTTTCTATTATAGCCTCTTCTTAAATTAAGCATTTTTGACAAAGGAAATATTCAGATTTTTGTTTTTTACTGGACAATCCTTAGAGAAAAGTTGAGCACACTCGTTTTTCACGTAATCTACAGATGTAGCTATAATTTATAATGAAATGTGATATATTTTTGTGAAGCTCATATACGATTTTAAGGTGAGAAATGTTTTATTTTTCCATTCTTAACAGAGAAGCAAATGAACAAATATGTGCACTTTGTAAATTCAAAATTGTAGTTTATTTTTGTTATAAATGTATATAAACCCATTAGCATTAGCATCTGTTATTCAGTTAATCACTGAAAATATATTATGTCTGCTTCATCCTGATGACATAGGATTTTAAAGAGCCTTTAGCCTACTCAATAATGCTTCATCAGGGCGTTTGTGTCACCGGCTTTTGGTATCAAGGACCAGGATCCTGACTCCTGGTGCACAGTCCATGCTTGGCGAATAGGCCGGGCAGCTATTCAGTCACATCTCCCCATGTATCTACCGTACTTTAGACTTCTGAAGCAAATGGTATAGTTATTTGCAAATATGACCTGACTCGTATTAGTGCTTATGAGCAAATACCACGTCCAGATGGAGAGAATGCTTTGCTCACGAGGTTAGCCATGGGTTACGCATCACCTCTCCATTCAGTCAAAAAACAGACTATTTTAAACGGAATTTTCTCCTAGGTGAAAACAGAAATGTGACTTACCAAACTTGATATCTCTTTGACCATTGTAGCTGCAGACGGAGGCGATGGTGAAGATGTAAGGACGCAGTCGAGATTTGATGAATGCCCTGAAGCAACGGTTTTATACCTATATTTACGTGACGTGATCTCTTCCGGCGTGTATCAAAATAAAAGTCCAAAATGTAAAATAGTGGCTGTGACCATTTTAACTCAAACACATGCCTAAGGAATGCTTTTTTAGAGTATAGTCATTTGTTCATATGAAGAATGAAAGGACACCTTCCACCACCAGGGTTAATGCTCCTATAGAGTGTATGCAGTCACGTGACAGGAAGTTGTCAATCCGCCATATTGACGGTCTAATGATGTCTGACCGCCAGTGCTCTAGTGACAACAAAAAGCCGTCTTTTACTCATACTGACTTAACTAATCACCTAGATACTAATCAGAAGAAAAGATATGAGGACAAGCTTGCTAATCTGAACATATCGGACCCCTACAGTGTGCCCCAGGTCCTTTTTACAACCCTAACAGCGGCTAATTATTAACCATTAAATGAATAATAAATAAATATATAATAATACAAACATAAATGATATGGTAAAACTTTGTGAATAAAGACCAATAAAGTGATAGCTATGTGCAAAAACATACAAAAACACTGCAACATTTGATAGTTACACTGTATTAATAGTAATTAAGTCTTCTTGCTTACAAATGTGAAACCACTCAATGTGATTGACCTACTAGTAAAATTGTAAAGATAAAATCAAACCACACCTGATATGAAGTGTCTGCTACAAAGCCTGGAGTGTTTGGTTGGTTCCCAGGGCTTGTCAGCAGTTTTATGATGGGCTCGTCTAATTGCAGCAGTCCACCTACTTCTGCGGTCAGGATCAGACTCAGCAGGAATCCTGTACAGCTGAATGTTTTTATCTTTGTCCCTTGTCTGAGAACACTGACACACAACATTTCTCGGGCATTTTGTGACTTTATGACACGTAATTTACAATTGGACAGTGTGTTTACTATGGCGGCCTACGGAGATCTGGACCGCCGGAAGTGGATCAGGGGAAACCTGTGACGTCATCTGCATACACTCTATATAGACTGAAAGTTACAACAACATTCAAGACCCTTTAAAAAGTATTTTAAATATTGCAGTGCCCAGAGCCCCCAGTCATGACAGGTTGAATACTAAAGGTACTTTCCTGATATTGCTGGTGTGGTTTAACCCTCAGGCCTCCCTTAGAAAAATCACATTTTGGACCTTAAAAGACAGCTAAGGAGGTATCTATGGAGATAAGTTTTTACACCTGATGTGGCAGCAAATGTGGCAGAAGACCTTCAGAGGAAATACTTTGAGGGAATTAACCATTTAATCACCAATTGAAACACCACCTAAGTGACTTCTGTGAGTGTCCCAGTGCAGTAGCAAAACATTTCTTGGGGTCTAAAAACTTTCCACAAAATGTGGTGTCTTTAGTATTAACTAAATTGAAATAGTGAGCCAAGTTTTTTTTAAAAATTGACAAAAATAGAGAATTTATGATTAATACCACTGTAGTGTGGATTCAGCAGACCCCTGTTCTTTCCACTACAGCAGGCCGCTGCTGTGTTGGAGATTTTGCACTAATTTCTCCATGTTAGCTTTTGATTGTAATTGTAGTTTTATAGTTGCTCATTTATAACTTGGTCAAGGATTAGTAGTGGAATACAGAGTTAGTATAATGCGGGATGGATGGTGCACTTTAAACAGCTAAAACTCAACGCACTTTAATCCAGTTACACTTAAAACTGCATTTTGCACCGCACTAGACTTTTATTTAGTGTAAATACAGGATTTATATTATTTTTGTTAAATAACTATTTTGTTGTGGTTTACTTTAGTAACATTTAGTTAAATTCTATATTTCATTACTAATTTGTTGTGATATTTTATTTTTGTGTAGCTAAATCAATTACTATAAAAGCAAAGCCTTTTAAGATGATTGTCTAAAACTTTATACATTCACACAATTTTTTGTCCTTTGTTTTGCCAGACTGGCCTGTGTTATTTGGAGCCTCTCCCTGGTTACATGTTGGTTGTGTAGAAAAATACAGTGTTGTTAGTAACAGAAATTGTACAAGGCAGTGTATCTGTAATGCTTGATTAAAACCATAGTTATTTGGAATAATGTGGAATGACATCCCCAGTTATTTGTATTCTAGGTGGGAGTAAGAACTATTTTTACTTCTCACTCCTTTTCTGTGTGTTATATGTAGAAGATGTTTTAATAGCCTACAATACAATTTATATTTGGCTCATATATGCTTGAAATAAAACATAATTAAACTGACCTTGCCAGCCAATACTTTTGTGAAAATCCACCATTTATATTGCCTGGAAAAAGCCAGACTCATACAGAGATATCCTTCTGGATTTCCAGGCAACCATTTATATCCTTTATATTAAAAAAAAGGTTTTGTGGCTGTTCGTTAGTTTGGAACTTAAAACCCTTATAACCTGTACAATGGCTCACCAATTTTATTCATTTATGGTAAAGAACTGAGGCTTCACATCCGTCACCTACTGAAAAAAAATGAACTTGCAGATGGCAGCTTTAAACTGATAAATAAAAAGGTATACAAAGTAAGAGTTGATTTGGAAAATGTTTGTCACAACTTTTTATTATTCTTAATTGTGCACAGGGAAGTTAAAAGCTTTCAATAATAACAATGAAACAATAGAGACTGACAGTTTCCATCACGTTTATATTGAAGCAAGTTGTATATTGGATAGCTGACAGATTTTAACATATTTCTTTTCCACAAACTTTAACCCAGTGATCCGGGAAAGCATTTAATGCATTGATTTTATTTTTTGCCTTTGTGCTTTTCAATAGTTTCCCTGAGTTTACCTTCATTGGCACCTGAAAACTTGTCAACCTAAAAGAGTAACAAAAACTTAGTTTTCTGAAGAATTCATCAGTGATTCTAAAACACAGAAATGGAAAACTTACCTTTGAGCCATTTTTGAAGAATACGAATGTTGGCATGCTGCTAACTTCACATAGCGCAGTAAGTTCCTGGTGAGGGATGGAAACAAAGGAATAAGTACATTCAAGCCTATTCGTCACAACACTAAAATATCAGACTATTTTGTTGCTCTGGGAAAGATTTGATACATATTTCGATACCATAATGATTAAGCTCCAAGGCCATTTGAAAATTGTTCATGAAATTAGATACTCAAATGGGTATCTAATTTCAATACTAGTTTTGCTGTTAGAATTTAACAAATTAAAAAAATATATATATTTCATAAAAAAACAGATGTTAAAGTGTGTATCACAGGTTTTGATCACTCTCCAACTTTGACTGAATTTGTTGAGATAAAACCTGTTGTAAGGGTTAGGTATAAGTATAGTTTTACACCAATCACAAAGCAGTTTGTGAAAAAAAAAAGAAAATTATGTTGGAAATGACAGGAGTTCCATATTGACATCACTCACAATTTACACACTACACACTTTAAACATAATTTCAACAAAATAAATGTGTTTTCTTATATTTGTCAAATATGAATCTTTGTGTACATTTTGGTTTTGGCTCAGTGTACAATATGGTTGCTAGGTAACAGTTATGGAATTCCCTAGTGTGATGTCATGATTTCCAACCAGGCAGTAAAACTTGAAACCTACAAAAATTGCCCAACCGGTAAAAGAAATATAAATTTTTAGTAAAATCCTAAATATACTGATACTGTGTTTTAGTAAAATGAGCAGTCTAACCAGTCATAGACACTTGTTGAATGTTAAATGGAACTTACTTCAGCGTCATCGACATCCACCTTCAGGAAAACACAATCTTCCATCGCCTTTGCCATCGCCTAAACAAACAAAAGAAGGAAATTATGAAGTTTTTTGTTGCAATTCAACTTTTATTATAGGTATAAAAAGGTTTTCCCCCATTCGCCAGAGGGAACACTGGTGTATGAATAGGCTCTATTCACACTTGTGTCACAAACCAGGAAGAAACAAACAAACTCCCCAGACGAGACATTCGGGTTATTGTGTCAGTGGCATAAATTAGTTTCAATACTATCACTTATCTATCTTTACTACAGCAATATACCACACTTCAATTTGTTACCGTGACAGGTAACAAATTTTGAAGAAACTGCAGTTTTTTCATTGCCATGGGATAGCCACTGCTTGACACTATCAGATTCCCTGTCATGGAGCATTATGAAGAGTGAGGATAAAAGCACAGCATGGGCGAACTGTGTGGAAACAAACGCATGAGACTCTGCTGAACAGCAGTTTCTGCGTCGTGGTGCAATGTCAGAATAACAGAAACTAGGGTTTAGGGTGGGGTTAACAGTTCAAACTCAAATATTAACTTAGATATTGAGGACTCAAATACATATTACAGCTTTATATTCACAGGGCAGGCTTCAGTGTCCAGTCACCATTATTCAGTCACTGAGCTATAACAATGAAGGCACTACAACTGATTAATCATTATCTGCAGTTGCCTGTATTTCAGCAAGCCATTTTAGGTGGACTTGGTTTTGGTTTACAATCTGGGAACCAAAAGTGTGCAGCTCATTCAGCTTTCAGATCCTATTGAGAACTGAAACAAAAAAAAATGAGAATAGAGCAACATTATAATCGGTTTTAGTCATACTGATTATATTTAACAATGTTCACTTCATATCCGGGAGTGGGGACATAGATATAGGCTTATCACTCGCGCAGCCTAATGATCATTAGAAATGGCCAATAGATAAACCATTTCAATACACAGGGTCCAAAGGGATTCCAGCCACAGGGATTTGTACAATGCCATTTGAAAACGTTAGAAGGCATATTAATATTGTTAGACATACATTATTTAATTATTCCGACTATAAATATTCTAGGCTTAAAAATAAAATGCTAAAACATCTAATTTTGAGGGGGGAAAAAAGCAAACTCAAGTGATATCATTTTGTGTGAAACTCTTCATGAGGAGGTTCAGACAAAGTCCCCATTTCTGCTGTTTTTCTCTACGGCACAAATAACGTTTGGAAGTAAACATGTTGTTATAATGTCACAGTAAATGTCCCATTGATCTTATGGTATCTAGATCTCTTTGGCTCGGGGAAAACTGAACAGCACGCGCTTTCAAACGCCGAAATCGAGTGACGGAATGCGGGGCCACGGGCCCAGAGTGTGGGCTACAGGCACATTTTACACGATGTCCGTGTAAAATGTCTGGACAGAGAGTTTACCCGACCCCATGGCATCTTACCTCAAACTTAGGAGCGATCATTTTGCACGGAGCACACCATGTCGCGGTGAAATCTATCACAACCAGTTTATCTCCGGCTGCCGCCAGTTCGGCATCAAACTCACTCTGAACAAGAGCAAACAAGATCGACTGTAAAACAAAACAACCCAAAAGTGTAATTTTACTTACAACTGTACAGAAAACTCACCTTTGTCTGAATGTACTTCACCATTTTTCCAAACAACGGGAACCAAAGTAAAGGAGCGAACTACTGAAACTCACAAGTCACGGAAGAAGAAAGCTCTCACTGACCACTCCCCACATCCCGCCTTTCTGACATGGGCCGTCCCGTGTGGGACAGGCCGGGGGTTTTGACGATGAGTCATTAGTTTATCTTAAATGAATGAATAGACACAATTCATTAAAATAATATACACTGTCGAAGCTTCAATGCTTAAAAAATGTTTGGTGTTATATAGGCCCACGAAAACGAGAAAAAACACATAGGCCTATTAGTGGCATAGGCTATTACAATTCGTCTGTGTCCTACTAGAACACTAAATGAGACTTCGCCACACGTTAACCTATTAGCTATATAAAGTGTTATAGTTTCACAAAAAAACTTTCCAACGATAACCTGCACGCCTGTGCTTGAGCGATCTAACCACGTTTGTCACATGAATCAATGAACGATAAGCAGCAAGTTACTGTGTGAAAGTAGACTACGCCCTCTAGTGGCTGATTGGTTTGTTGTACACTTGACTCTACTTGAGAGGAAAAGTAAAAAGAAACCTTTAGTCAGATTCACACTGAAACCAAGAGAAACCTTCAGTACATAATAGGTATACCCATAGGCCTGTCTTACATTGTCTCCGTGCAGTTTTCATACTCTTGTTCTCACTTCATGCCAGATCCACTTCGATTTCAGTGCAGAGTCCTAAAGATACCCAATCATTCTACGCTCCTCTGGCTTCCTCCAGTAGCCTACTAAAATTATTAACAAAAGGCCTATCTTCTGTCTTTAGGCCCTGATATGACCAATATGACCCCAAACATGTGATGTCCCACCAGGGGATGACATAATCAGCCATGCTTTAAAAAGTATATTGGATTTTTTACCCTGTAGAGTTTTAAAGTTCTAGAGGCCTTAACGGTCAGTTTTAATATAATAATCTTATGGTATCTAGAATGTGTTATAAAAAAAAAAAGGGGGGGGCTTATGACATATCTTCTCCATGTGCGGAAAGAGGGATGTTCTTTCTGACTATTTGATGAGCTACATTTTTGTTTTGTCAAAACTGACAGGTTAAGATAAATAATCATATTCTGAGACAGTGAGGCAATGTGCAGGAGCATTCATATTTTTAAAAATTAAAATATTTATTGTTTTTCACAATCTCGGTAGAAGGTGCTGTAAACATAAAATACTGACAGTCACAATTAATATCCATGTATGGTCAAAGACAGCATAACTTGTAGGTACACTAGTTTGTCAGTTTGCTGTGTGGAGACCCTTATGTTTTCTTCTAACACATCATATTCAACTAAATTTAAATTTGTAGGCACAAGATATACATTATATATTTTTAGTTAATACAATACTGCTGTAAACTGATGTTAATTTGATGCTTCCTCTCAAACTACAATTATGGCTGTGGAACAAACAGATATATATCAATAAATCAGTCAATCAAACTTTATTTATAATGTGCTTTAATGTAACACAAAGTGCTTTACAGTGATTAAAAACAACCCCACATTTCCTTCCAACCCCCCCCCAACCAGCCCCCACAGCTGCCTGACCTCACACAACGAAACAGTAACACACACACACACACGCACATACTAACATGCTAAAATACATAAAACTACACATAGTAAAATGTGAGACTGAATACAGGCGAACCAGTTGAGAACGCACCATCAGAGGAGCCGTCTACACCAGGAGCAGAGAGCCGTCCACCGCCACCAGGAACCGCCACAGGGCCCAGGGGAGAGAAGAGGCCCAAGCACCATCCCTCCACCAGGACACAGGGCCCAGGGGAGAGAAGAGGCCCAAGCACCATCCCTCCACCAGGACACAGGGGAGAGAAGAGGCCCAAGCACCATCCCTCCACCAGGACACAGGGCCCAGGGGAGAGATGAGGCCCAAGCACCATCCCTCTAACAGGAGTCCATGGGACAGACCCTGGCAGCCACTGCTCCCAGTGCAGAGGGCTCCTAAGAGGAAACACTAGACATCCTAAAAATGATAAAGGAATATGAGTTTAAGCTAATAATATGCCTAAAATAAACAAACATAATAAAGAAGGAATAATAAAAACAATTAAAAGTATAAAATTTCAATCAAAGGCCAAGCTAAACAGGTGGGTCTTGAGCCTACTCTTAAAAACATGAACGTTCTCTGCAGTCCTGAGGTCCTCTGGCAGACTGTTTCATAGATGAGGGCCGTAATACTGGAAAGACGCCTCTCTGTGTGTGTGTGTCCTGACTTTGGGAATGACCAGGAGCCTGCTGCTGGATCCTGAAACTCACAGGGAGCCAATGCAGTGATTTTAAAACCGGTGTGATCCCGCCCTTTGGTCCTAGTCAGGACACGTGCTGCTGAATTCTGTAATAACTGCAAACCTCTTTTGCAATACTCTTTTTGGGAAGACCAGAGAGCAGGGCATTACAGTAGTCTAATCGACTGGTGATAAAAGCATGCATCATTGTCTCCGTGTTGGCCCGAGAGAGAATGGGGTGGACTCTGGCTATGTTTTTTAGGTGACAGAAACCTATTTTTGTGATGTTTTTAATGTGTGGGATAAAAGGCAGCCCAGAGTCAAAAATGATGCCCAGGTTTTTCACTTGAGGAGATGGATTAAAAGACCGTGCTTGTAGTTTGGGTAAAAGTTTCTCTCTCTGGGCCTCAGGACCGAAGACTAAAACCTCAGTTTATACATATACATATATATACTATATTTATATATGTGCATAAATGTCAATACATGCTTTGCTGGATGAATTTGTTTACATGTAAATTCATACCTCTTTCACCCATCCCAACAGCATCTTTAGAGATTCTGGGTGTATGTGGGCCCACCAGGCCTGCATGAAGTCCTCCATTTTCAGTTGCTTTAAGTTAATAGTCATATATGGGCAAGTTCCTGAATAGAAATAAATAGCAGTTATGTCCAAGTCTCACATGAATGCTTTGCCACTTTTAGGCTTCAAACACCTTGCAAATAAGATTCAAGTAATGATTTTAAATGTACAGTGGGTAAATAAGAGGGGTACCTGTTTGTGGGGCAGCGTCATTTTAAGTGGAAATACTACCACAAACAGCAATCCTTCCAAAGTCCTTCATCTGCTGTATGGCAACACTTGATGGGTCTCCAACCTGAATTTAAAATGTGTAAAAGAAATTTATTTATTTATTTATTTATTTATTTAATATGGATAAAGCAGTTTAATTGGATAAGACCAGATGTACTGTATTAAGTGTTTATAGCAGGATTATAGCAGGTAATTTTCAACACCTGGCTTTAAAAGGGGTTTAGAGTCCAGACAAAAATGTTAAAATTTGAACACAAAAGTAAAAAGTTACATAAGACAGACAAAAGCGATTGTATAACGAATGTGGAAAGAATAGAGGCATCATCCTCATCACTTACATTTTCAAAGAAGCAGTCATATCCCTCCGCAGAAGCCGATCTTAGAGCCTCCTCCAGTGAACCAACCGTTTTGTAGTTGAAAGCCTGGTCAAATCCAAGTTCTTTGAGGAAAGCCACTTTGGCATCAGACCCAGCGGAGCCCACCACTTTACAACCCATGATCTTAGCTATCTGTCCGACCACAGAGCCCACTGCGCCTGCAGCTGCATTCACAAACAGAGTCTCACCAGCCTTGAGCCTCAACACCTCCTCAATACCATACAGAGCTGTTAGTCTGAAAAGGACAAAAATGGGACTTGATGCAGCAACAATATGTTTTAGTTTGCTTTTTGAACTCAAGGTCTGATAGACTGTATTTACTTACCCTGGCATAACGATGGTGCCCAAAGCCAGAGATAAGGACACGTCTTGAGGCCACTCTGGCATGATGGGGGTGAGGTTTGAGCCGTCACTGAGCGAGTGGCTCCTCCAGCTGCTCTGTGCCACAACATGGCTCCCAAAGGGAAGGCAAAGGCTGGGTTCTTATTTTGAATCACTCTGTAACCAATAAATGAGTGATTCTGCTACAAAACTCGGTATATGGCTTTTACTACTTAACAATATTGTTCAATTGCATGTTTTTAGTTTAGTTCATTCTAACTGTCTTCTAATTTCCAGTCAACGTAGTCATTTATCTGTTTAAGTGTGGGCTAGTGTTCCTTACTTGGCTTGACTTGTGTTCCAATCATTACATCCCCTTCCTTCATGTGAAACTGGCTGAACGGCCTGATGGGAAGAGGATTAACAAATGTTTGTCTGTCTTTTATAAGCCTCATATATGGATTCACACTGAGGAATACTGCCTCCAAAAGCACTTCTGGATGCATATTTGGCAAGCATAAATTAAAGACTTTCATACAGGAATTTCCAGCCTCAATGATATTACCTCCATCTTTGGGTTCAGAAAGCTCTTCTACTTTCAGTTTAAAGTTATTGTCCTTTGGAAAACCATTAAAGTGTTTGGTTGGTGGAACTGAGCATTTTGAGCTTTTCTGATGTACACTAATAATTTGACATTTTTTACTCAAACATGTGTGAATGATACAAAACAACTCCAAGCACGTTTTTGAGGAGGTAACAGCATTATAACATGATTAAAAGCAGAAAGCTCTTCTACTTTCAGTGTCAAGTTATTGTCCTTTGGAAAACCATAAAAGTGTTTGGATAGTATCCAAGCTTTAGATTGAACCATATTTTTTCTTCAGTATGTTGGAGAAAAAAAAAAAGGATAGATGAACAAGAGTGGCAGAAGAGTGATCTTAATCCAAGAAAGTGATTTAGCAGTGCAAATCAGAGAGATGGGTGGGCCACAGTGTGCATTTTGTCAATAGTAGATTATTGGTCAGAAATTATTACACCCGCCTTTACTTTTGTCGTCAAAGTCACTTTCGGACCTATATGAACCAAGGACAGATCTGCAATCATTCTACATCATAAATGTTCATAATACTGAACCTGGACCACTAGGACCGCACTAGGACAATGCAAAATAAAGCCTGTTGTACCTTGGTCTTATCCCTATGGCACTGCCCTCTATTGAACAAATGCAACCACTTATTCTATAAGGTGTTGATATTGTGGTGGTGTCAGATTAAGTTATAACTAAGAACTTGAATCACTGAAATTGGACTGCCACCTTGAGGTACTTAAGTGCTGTACACAATCACCATGGATACGAATATCTTTCCACTAATAAATTTGGAGTTTGTTCACAGAATTGTCAAAAGATTTGAAAATATTTACCAATGGGCCTCTTTCCCTGCTGTGAATGTAGTCAGATGTCTTTTTTTTATTATTATTTATTTATTATTATTTTTAAAAATCTAGTTATTGTAATATAGTTTATAGATATGCATGTATTGATAGTATTATATGTGCATTTATCTATTTTATGTAATTTATTTCATATATTAAGTACTTTGCATTGCTTCTGTGATGAATAGGGTGTAGCTTCAAACCATATGTTACATTAGTATGCCGCTAAAGGTCACACACTAAAATATGATGTAGTGTGTTCTGCTTTTCTTATTGTTGAAGGGTTAAGGGCCCATATTACGTTATTTTCTGATATCTTATAATGTTGTTTCCTCATCAAAAACATACCCGGAGTTGTGTTTTGTCTTCATGTTTAACACACAGACCCTGTATATTTAGGCTCTCAAACGGAAAACACCCTGTTCCACCTTGTGATGTCATGTGGTGATACAGGAAGTGCTCCACTGTGTTCTTAAACGCCATACACCTTGACTAGAATCATTTGGATAATTTCATCCCTAATTTAGACAATCGCTACTGAACAAAATGTAAAAGATAGCAGTTAACTTAAAAACTACCGCTTCATGACATCACAAGATGGAATTGAACATTTTGAGCTTTTCTGATGTACACTAATGACATTTTTTACCCATGACATTTTTACCCAAACATGTGTGAATGATACAAAACAACTCCAAGCATGTTTTTGAGGAGGTAACAGCATTATAACATGATTAAAAGCTCACATGAGACAAAAATGCACCTTGTTCCTGTCAAGCAAATAAGATTCAACCATTTACTTTCAAGTTAGGATTTCACCCTCTGTTGTCCAGTTCCAGTCCCTTCTGGACTGGCTGGTCAGGCAAGAAATTCTCCTCATAGGCACACCCTGCCCATGCATTAAACACATTTTTAGTTGCATGATAAGGTCAGCATATAATACGATTATGGATCATAAAATTTTTGATTTAGTAAAATTCTACACTGCTTTGCTTTTGTATAAAGCAAACAAAAATTTACTACCATTCAATGTCCAAAAACTGTTCAGTACACAAAAAAGTACACTATGAATTAAGGGGAAGGGGTAAATTTAAAACAAAGAAGGTGAGAAGCACCAGGAAGAGCATGTGTGTATCTGTGTGTGGGGTTAGTCTGTGGAATGGGTTGGGAGAAAACCTGAAGCAGTGCCCAAATATTCACAGCTTCTAAAGAAATTAAAGAGTTTTTGCTTTCATGTTATAAGGGTAAGTGACAGCACTGGGTGATCAAAAAAAAACAAAAACCTTGGGTAAAAATGGTATTAAGTATGCATAATGTGTAATTTATTCTGCTATATGTAAATATTTGTAAAGTTTTGTGATCAATGTACATAAGCAACCACATAATTATAATTTAAATTTTGAAACTGTGTCATGAATAGGGGTGGGTTAATATAAGTTTTTCTTCTTCCCACTCCTTTTCGAGAAATGTGCTTTTCTGTTGTTTACAGTGTATATATAATATGTATATGATTATCGTTTCTCTCTTGGCACAAACTCGAAATAAATATGAATGAATGAATGAATGAATCAATCAATCAATCAATCAATCAATCAATCAATAAAAAACTGTTGATTGATATAAAAACATTACCTTATAAATATGTGTTCATAATTATCATGCTACTACTTTTAGAACAATTACTACTGTGAAAAAAGAAAAGAAACATAGCGGCTTTATTTATTTATGAGTGACATTCTTCATTTTACATTTAAGCTTGTAAGCCGTTTGAGAACAAAAATTTTAGAAGGTACAATGTTGCTGTAAACTGATAATTGATGTTGATTTGATGCTTCCTCTCAAACTACAACTATGGCTTTCCCTATATTGTCACCCTTCAGCATGCCCATGAAAGCAACAGGCATGTTTTCAAACCCTTTTGTGATGTGTTCCCGACACTGGAGTTTCCCCTGTGCAACAAACAGATATATATACACATTTGTATAAATGTCAGGGCTTTGCTGCATGTATTTGTTTACATGTAAATTCATACCTCTTTCACCCATCCCAACAGCCTCTTTAGAGATTCTGGGTGTTTGTGCGCCCACCTGGCCTGCATGAAGCCCTCCATCTTCAATTGCTTGATGATCATAGTCAGATGAGGAAAAGGTCCTGAACAAAAATAAATATGCTGGTCAGAGTCTCTTAAGAATACGTGAATGCTTAACCACATTCAGGCTTCAAACACAGAAACTGCACCTTATTCCAGTCACGTAAATAAGATTGAAATAATAATTTTAAATGTACTTTTAAATTTACAGCAGGGGAAATAAGAGGGGTACCTGTTTGTGGGGCAGCGTCATTGTAAGTGGAGATACTTCCACAAACAGCAATCCTTCCGAAGTCCTTCATCTGCTGTATGGCAACACTTGAGGATGGGCCTCCAACCTGAATTTAAAATGTGTAAAAGATTTTTATTCATTTATTTATTTAATATGGATAAAGTAATTTAATTGGATAAGACCATATGTACTGTATTAAGTGTTTATAGCAGGAGTGGTAATTTTCAACACCTGGCTTTAAAAGGGGTTTAGAGTCCAGACAAAAATGTTAAAATTTGAATACAAAAGTAAAAAGTTACATAAGACAGACACAAGCGATTGTATTCAAAAGCAGGTATAATGAATGTGGAAAGAATAGAGGCATCATCCTCATCACTTACATTTTCAAAGAAGCAGTCATATCCCTCCGCAGAAGCCGATCTTAGAGCCTCCTCCAGTGAACCAACCGTTTTATAGTTGAAAGCCTGGTCAAATCCAAGTTCTTTGAGGAAAGCCACTTTGGCATCAGACCCAGCGGAGCCCACCACTTTACAACCCATGATCTTAGCTATCTGTCCGACCACAGAGCCCACTGCGCCTGCAGCTGCATTCACAAACAGAGTCTCACCAGCCTTGAGCCTCAACACCTCCTCAATACCATACAGAGCTGTTAGTCTGAAAAGGACAAAAATGGAACTTGATGCAGCAACAATATGTTTTACTTCGCTTTTTGAACTCAAGGTCTGAAAGACTGTATTTACTTACCCTGGCATACCGATGGTGCCCAAAGCCAGAGATAAGGACACGTCTTGAGGCCACTCTGGTATGATGGGGGTGAGGTTTGAGCCGTCACTGAGCGAGTGGCTCCTCCAGCCGCTGTGTGCCACAACATGGCTTCCCAAGGGAAAGGCTGGGTTCTTACTCTGAATCACTCTGTAACCAATACAGCAGGAGTGATTGCGCTACACAGCTTGTTATGAGACTTATGAAACTCAACACTACATCTCTGTCAAAACAAGACAAGTTCATTCTAACCGGTGAAATCAGATGTTCCAGTCAACATGGTCATTTATCTGTTTAAGTGCTAAAGTTCCTTACTTGGCCACTTGTGTTCCAATCATTACATCCCCTTCGTTCATACGAAACCGGCTGAACGGCCTGACGGGAAATAGAATAACAAATGTTTGTGTAGAAATCTTCCATAAAGTCTACTGCTCTCAACGTACCTCATATATGGGTCCACACTGAGGAATATTGCCTCCAAAAGCACTTCTGAATAGAAAATAAATATTGTACAGTGTTGTATCAGTGTCTTTTATTATCATACTATAATGTTCAATTTGGAAAAAAATATATTACCTCCATCTTTGGGTTCAGAAAGCTCTTCTACTTTCAGTTCAAAGTCACTGGCTTTTGGAAAACCATCAAAGTGTTTGGTCAGGATCCAAGTTTTTGCCTGAACCATGATTCTTTCTGCAGATTATAATACCCCAGTGTTAATTCAGCAAGTTCGTACGTATACCACAAACAGTACCAAACCAACCAAAAAACTTCGTGGTGCGCCTTGAGCTCCCAAAAAGTCAAGTCTGTTAGCTAGTTATAATATTGTCTCATCCATCCGTAAAGAAGACTGTAGCTGCTAATCACAACATGTGCATAAAATGCAAAGATTAGCGGCAGGCACTACAGTGTATACAAGCGATAAAGAAATATTAATTATTCATCATAACAAAACCAAATACTGCCAAAACAATGACGTACTCACTCTTTTTAAAGAACGTGGAAGGAGTTGAAGAGACCAAGACGAAGCAGTGAGGCGCCTGTGCAGTAAATGAAGTCCGAGAGAGGCGGGACCAAGGAGTCACTTCTTTCACCTGATTGGCTGCGCCAGCCTTCACTCTGCCGCACTACGTCGGCACGTTTACGTAACTTTCGTTTGTGTTTTTGGCGGGCCGAGCTGGTAGATATTGGTTTTCGTGGTAGCAACTTCCTAGAGGTGATATATTTGTGTTTTCTACCACAACACGGAATTCAACCATATAGCGTTATATCTGTATGTTCTATAAACTCTAACTCATGGCTTTTATGATAGTTGACAACGTGCTCAGGCTGTCGGCAGCTGGTAATCGTTGAGGTGTCTCGAAGCTGAAGCTAATCCCTCAGTAGAAGAGGCTATTTTTCACGGTTTGTGAGTTCTGCAGGTTATCCATCTAATTTACATTTGCATTTATAATATATTCTTAACTGTCTGGATTTTGTTGGCTCCTGAAGTCTTGTTACATTGCTGGTAAAAGTTAAAACAGTTACGGTATTTTAAGGCCAATACCTCAGACCAGATTTTTTACTTTATTATGATAAGGATAACGTACACTATTTGAATCTCTCCGTTTTATTTACATTCTTTAGTGTTATTTTGGACTGTTCAACACAGTGTGGAACTTACAGGACGCAGCCCAACAATGTTAGATGGTGGGCAGTTTGTGGAGACCCTGGGCCGCCTGGGTTTCCCTGGCGCGCCATCACTCAAGGCATCCGAGTTTGACTGGCTATTTGACTGTGCACCTGAGAACCTCCATTTTCTGCGGTTTGTTTGTCGAACCCTCAACTCAAGCAATGCTCTCACTGTGGAGGAAGCTCGAGCCTTCCAGGAACTACAAAAGTCTGGCAAACCTATTTTAGATGAGGCAGCTTTAGGGGAAGTCCTCAAAACCATTGGCCCCTCAGATGGAAGCACTGTGAGCTCAGTTTCATCCTCCGCGTTTGCAGCAGAGGGAAAAGTGAGTTCAGAGGCTTTGGAAGCAGAGCTGAAAACACTGCGCAAAGAGAAGGACTTGAAGCAGAAACGCTACAATAGGTTACAGCTCACAGCAACCTCACGGGCCGATGTGGACCTGCGGCTCGCTGCAGAAATGGGAAAGACTTCAAGTAGATTAAAAGAGACAAATGCCTCGATTGGTGCTGAGAATGCACACACTAACACAATTTTACAAAATCTAACAGATGAGGTGAAACATGTTGGTTCATATTTAGGTGTTGCACGTGACAAAAATGGACAAAGTGAATCTTTTACAACTGTCTCCCAGCATCCCTCTGTCCTCCTCTCCCAGCTGTTTTTGGATCCCTATCTGCAACAGGAAGAGCTCAATACCAAAACCCTTGCTGCCTTCACAAAGAAGCATTTCTTCAAAGGTGTCACTGATATTGTGGAGGCTTCCTATTCAGGACACCTTCAGCTTCTGGACCTCAGCTCATGTGAGGAAGAGGGTGAGAGAATGTACTCTGTGGCCAAAGACTGTGAGGAGCAGGAGGTGGAGCGCAGAAGGACAGAAATGGCCAGACTCCAGTGGGCTCATATAGTGGCTCATTACCAGCTAATGCAAGCTCTGGCAGAGGAGAAGAGCCTTAAAACTGGGCTCGACTGGCTCTCTGAGAAGTCATCTCATGTCAAGGTAGAAACATTGTTTATTAACTGACACATTCACATTTTTCAATTATACTGTTCACCTGTACTTTCATCCAACTTTATTTTGTTTTTTTCAATCAGAGCATTTCGATGTCATCCTCACTCCATATTCGTGATGTTGTGCTGAAGAAAGAACTGCAGGCTGTGGAAGCAGAACTGGAGGCTCTTCTCCAAGGCCCAGTCCTTGCGGCCCTTAGGGAGTCTGCCAGACAGGTCAATGTCCCGGTTGTGAAGGGGGACCTGGCTCTGCAGCTTGCGAGACAAAACTACTACACACAAAGACAAAACCAGGTGAGTTCATGGATTTTTTTACCCCTTCACACAGATCCTTAAGAATAAGTAAAAAGTTCGTTAAAGATTTTTTTTCAATACATGGCAGAGGCAGGAACTGATAATGAACCCACCACTTAACCAACTCCACTTTGACTGAACAATACATGGACAAACTACATCTAATTTGTTACAGATTTTATAAAACACTGTTGTATATTTTTGCTATTAGTTTAATACCTTATTTTACATTTGTGAAAACGTGGATAAACTGCTAACAACCCAGTGCAAACAGTCCAGAAGCAACACAAACTAATTCAATGCAGATTTGTTTTTAATTTGTTTATAGCAACAGGTACATGTGTTTACGTGCTATGCTCTAATAATAAAAAACCCCCCAAAAAAACCCTTTTGAAATAAGCCTTTATCTATACCACTTACCTTATATTCACCTAACCTTAAATTGATAAAATAATGAAAAATGGCCCGGGGTATGTTGGTGAAAGTGCATTCTTATTGAGCCTGTGTCGGAGATGCTTGTAGGTGGAGCTCTGGGGCCGGACCCTCTTGACTTACATTTCAACTTATCATGTTTTTTCTGTTTGCTTTAAATTTTCCTGCGCATAATCCTACGCCCCCTTTGCTCTGATGCTTTCCAGGTGCGCGATTACCTCCTCCGTCAAAAGGCATCATTTGATCTTCTGCACTTGGCTCAGGAGATGGAGTTAAGAAGATGGAAAACCTGCTTGGAGCTGTTAGAAGAAGTCTGTTTGAAACTGGTGAATGACAGTGAAGCAGCGTCACTCAGAATTGATACACTAGCTCACCCCGACCTGACTATCAACCCCAGACCAAATCCTATAATCAACAGCAAGGATGTAGCATTTAGCAGGTAGGAATCAAATATTATACTTTCTAAATTTTATATACATACGGAAAACATCAAAAATATGTTGCAAGATATATGGAATGATGTAGCAAACAAAAACTCTAAATATTTTTCTAAATTTTGTATTCAAATACTCAAAGTAGCCACCTTTTGCTTTGCCACCCTTTTGGCAATGAGCTTCATGATGAAATCACCTGAAATGGTTTTCACTTCACCTGTGTGCCTTGTCAGATTCAAGAAATACCAAAAGCACAAAGCGGTGATCACAAAAGATTTTGGTTTTACATTTAAAAATCGAGAACAAGTTTTGAGTTTGAGTTTTTGTTTGCTACATTCCACCTGTGCTCAGTCATAGAGTTGACGCCTTCAGTGAGAATCTGCAGTCTAACAAATCATGTAGGTAAAGAAGTAACATAAATAAAAAAAGCCTGTCCAAACTTCCGACTCATGTATGTGCTATTGCTTACATAAATGAACTTATAAATGTATGTATGTGGTAGGTGTAAGAAAATTTTACTTCTCTTACCAGATTACTCCAGATTCTTGACCATAGCTCAAACGGTAGTCGCTCTGAGCCCTTTCAAACATACGAAGCCTTAAACCAGGCCGCCCAGAGCCTGTCTGCAGATCTCCAGACAACTCAAGACGCCTTGGCTGGAGCTGGTCGTGAGCAGTTACACACAGGAACCCGTCTCCATGGCGACTGTGAGGTGCTGCATAGGGCCATGTACACAGAGCTCCAGCAGCTGGTCTTAGGGCCTCAGGTACGTCCACTGACCTCAGACCAGCCGCAGCTCTGTCCAAACGCACAGGTGGGTGTTTCTGCACACATGGGAAATCTTTCAGTGGGTTTACAAAGCAACCATCAATGTGAGTCCTTTGTAACAGGTGCCAGGGGACAGAAGGGACATAAGCACAGTGGTGTACACAAGGGTGTCAAGCATTAATGCCATCACTCTCTCTCACATACTTAAGTATTTGAATTAGGGCTGGGCATGTTAATCAGCTTTTGGCTTGTTACTTGATGTGACATAATTTAAAAAAAAAAAAATCAATATAGTTGTTCTTATTTGGTCTTTGAACTTCATTTTAAAATCAGTTGACCCCAAGTCACTGACATATGATCAAATCAGAATGCCACAGTTCTGGACCAAGAGAGTGGTTAAAGATCTATTTAAGAGCCAAAAAAATAAATATATTGTTTTAATTATGTGCAACCCTTCTTAAACTATTCCATAGTTGCCGAGCACTAATTTAAATATGTTCACAACTTAAAGGCTTTTCTTTCAGTCCTTGACAAAGTTTGGTCCACTGGGTTTATACAAAATGTAGAGATCTGTGTTTTGAATATATATTGTTTTGTCTGGAAATATAAGGTAAGGTTTTATGGAAATTCTGTTAAATTTGCAATACAATTATTTGTATGTTTTGAGATATCATTTCATTTGCCATTTGAACAAAATTGGTTCAATTTTGGGGCCATGATGAGAGCATGCTTCTAAAACCAACATGAAAATGGGAGATTTGATCACCTCACACCAGTGCATTGTGCCATTGTGCCCTTGGGCAAGACACTTAACCTGTGCCGCATATTAGTCTCGTTTTATGGTGTGAAATTACAATCAGAGATTGTAATAATTATTATTATTATTTTTTCCTTTGTGTTACTGTCTGTATTAGTGTGCTTTGGCTCAGTTCTTTCTTTCCACATATTTCTATTATAGGAACTGAGCACAAAGCTCCTGGAGGTGGAGTCCCAGTTGCAGAGTCTGCAGCAGGTGATGCAGGAAATCATGAGTGAGGTCAAATCCAAACGCTTACAGCTGGACCGCAGCAGACTTCTGAGGCGGGAGAGGGAGCTGTACATCTACTTCCACTTAGATGCTCAACTACTGCAGAAAGTAGTGGAGGACCTAGAGACCAAAATGTCCACAAGAGACTAACAAATACTTAGTTTTGAATGACTATGTTCAAGTTCATAATGCTCTTTGTTTTGACTTGATTAATCCATTATATGTAACAATTCTAAAATGTTGTGGTTTATCCTGTTGATTGTAAAGAAATAAATGACTGTTGCCATTTCGGATATGTTTGCTGAATGATCCTGTATTTGATGATCCTTGTACAGTATTTGTAGATATAGAAGAATGGAATAAACTGACTGTTTTCTTGTGTTTTGACAGAACACTGAAAACAGGGGCAGTTCTCATGTGGCATGTGAAGGAGAGGTCTGACTGTAGGCTGTATTCAGGACCACTGTCTTTAGAGGCTCAGAAGATTTTACAGGCTCTTCAGGCCCAAAGGAGACATGTGACCAGGCGAAACTCCAAACACAGTCATCTTTGTGAGTCAGGGTACAAAACGGGTGAAAGAACTAAAAAAGTGCAGTATTTCCCATAGATTTTGTTAAGATTATCGTGTCACATATTTTTATTTATAGCATTTATGTTACTTACTGCCTATATTTAATTTAAGTTTATGATGATACAATAAGCAACAATGTCTAATTTTGTTATGCCAATATTGGCCAGGTTGTTTAGTCTATGAGGGGCCACTGCAACACTGAAATGAATGAATGAATTGTACCTTGCACTTGTGATAATGTAATAAAGTTTCCATACAATTTTCATGGACAACCACACGGGAATTAGAACAGTTGTGTTGATGGTAGATTTAGAATTATAAACAAATGGTGTTGGATAGACATTGTCCCTAATGTCCTTAATCTTGTCTTAAATTCATTGTCAGTGAAAAATGGGCAATATGACGGGAAGTGGGAGTCATCTCAAAGCTACACAAGTCAAGAGCAGGAAAGGAATTCCCTGTAAGTTTGAGTCGGTTTAGTTTCTAGAATTATCTCTAGAATTTTAATACTTGTATATTTACTGGTTTAGAATTGAATTAAATCTTCAATGTGTTCTTGTTGCGCTGTAGGTCCAGGTGGCAGAACTCTGTGAACCCGGCTTACAGTCAGTCCTCACAAACGCTTGACTTGTGCTTGTCCCAGGCCTCATGTTCCTTTTTCTGGGACTCTTCACTCCATAGACAAACAAACCAAAGGCAATGTCATGATCTGCTCTCACACAGGTATTCTGACGGGAGGTACTTGGAGACCCTTCCACTTCAGTCAGGCCAAACTGTGTCTCAGTGTGATTGGTGGGACCCTAGTTTATCTCCAGCTGACAGATGCACTCTGTCTCTGCAAACTCCAGAAAATCTCTCTGAACAGGCTACATCTTGGAAAAAGTATGTATACAGCTGAGACTAGATTTTTAAGTCCCTTTACTATGCAAACTCTTAAAGATACCATCTGTAAGTTTATTTGATGTTTTTACTAGTAGATGGCAGATATGAAATCTGTTTACCACTCCACACACTGCGCCTTTGTTCAGGCTCACCTGTGCTCTCTGGTCTTCTGTCAGGCCAAAGCTGGAAACATAGATACATCTAGTGTAGTATTATGTGAGAATGCAACATGGCCAGGTTAGCCAGGTCAATTATGGATGGTAGATTTAAAGTCAATAGATAAAAGGGACCAACCAAGGTGGTTTATTCCTAGGGCTAGGATTTCCTGGTACACACCTGCACAAAATGTATTGCATGATGATTAATGCTTATATTTTCTCTTTCTCACAGTTCTGGAGAAATACCGTTTACCATCACATTTCCTCCAGAGAGTCCTAATGAACTGCTCCCATTCCCAAAGACACCAGGTCATAAAGACAGGAAAGACCCAGTATTTCCACCTTTGTATGAAATGAATAGCTCAGTGATGGACAAGTGGCCTGCTATGGCTACAACAGAAGATATCTCAACACGAGATTTACCTGTTAAGGAATCTGAAGCAACTAAACCAATTAGATTAAATCTGGCTCTTGAAAAGGAGATGAAATATGGACTGCACTTTACCAATCAAAAGTTTTTTAAAAGGCATGATGTCCTTGAAGATATTTCTCAAGTTGGAGCTGAAGAACAAGAATGCTATAAGAACAACACAAACACCATGCAACCAGCTCCGAGGGAAGACAGGATTTCACCATCATTACCAGAAACTAAAGATTTAAAGGGAAGTTGTAACCTAACAGAATGCTGTGATGTAATTAAAACAGACATACAAAGTGATTTCAGAAATGTCCTCTTGCTTAGCACTGATGCAGACTCAACCACGGGAGAGGCCACTGATGTGAAGGAGGTGAAAGAAGTGGCATCTATGAAGGAAGCAGATGTATCAGATGATAAACATGACAGGCAGCGCGAATCCATAGATAGTGACAATAATGATGAAGTTTTTACCAAAGGAGACAAAAAACTGCAGACACCTTCTGTAAACAACCAAAGTGAAACCTTACATTCTGGTAAATCCTTGTTTAATTTATATACATTTATATAATATACAGCAACATATCAAAATAGTACATTAACTCACTGCGTGCGTTTGGCATCATTCACCACCAGAGGACGCTATTAGATTAGAGAAAGTGCAGTCACTTAAAGCTAGAATTAAAATTGTCAATATACAATCATTCTTTTTGTTCTTTGTGGTTTATATTATATAATTTCAGCTTGGTCCTGTTCTGTCATCTTTTACCACTCTGCACAAGAGGAGATGACAAGACAAAGCAGATAATCTACACAGTAATGTTTAGTGTTATAGGCTCAGCAGTCATGGTTTTAGCCTTTCTAAAAGTGCTGAGCTAACCTCAGACAAGTTGCCTGGTCTGTTGAGGCGCTGCATTTTATATAGAACCACCTGACGTACATAGTTTATTTTACTCAAGGGCTCAGGGACAAGGCCTGTATTAAATTATTTTGTTCAAACATTTCCTTTTTGCAGAAGATTCAAACTGTCCTGTGGGGAATGCAGCTGCTGCAGAAGAACCACTTCCAGATCTTTTAGACCTGAAGGTACATTTATATAACTGCAATGATGTTATGAAGGTTAAAATTTCTAACCAGTAAGTTATGGTTTGTTAATTGAGGTGTGATGTGAACATCCGCCACCACATATGTATGCGTGTATATATACTAGTACAATATATATTTTGGATCAGAAAGAAAGAGATCAGCCTGGCTGCTTCAGTTTAAAGTGTGTTGACAGGGGACAGCTCCCTGCTGAGTCATAAAGCCACAAAAGTACCCGGCAAACTAAGCCAGCATGTTGGATGTGTAGCCAGATATACATAGCTGCATGGAAGATGGGATGTCATAAAGTAGTTGCAGAGCTAAAGAAGGATGTAAAGGAGGCATATTGGAGCTGATTTTCACTGGATCGCTAGAATCAGCAGCAGCACCCCTCACCCCCAGTGCTATGGCCAGCACTGGGCTATCGCCCATGGCCTGCCTTGATTTTCTATCTATATCCTGCAGCACAGCACCCTGGGGGGCTTCATGACTCTGTCAGCAAGAAAACGGCTTGTGTTTACAGTGAAATGAGGGAGGTGCTCCCAAAGGAACTCCTTCCTGCAGTGTCTAGTGCTGACAGCCTCTTGAATCTGTGCATACTAAATGCAACACTAGTCACATATAGGGAATACACTGACTGTACTGTTCTGTTCTAATTTTGTAAGGAAATTATGCACAATTCAATTATTACCTAGGGCTGAGGATGTTGTTTGCTCTCTTTTACTGTTTTCTTTTTTTGGAAAAGATGTAAAATAAATAATTTGCCATAGTTTAGATTTTTTTTATAATACACCCAAATTTTATTTCCACTTTAGGGGCTGACTGTCATTTAATATTGAAAAATCATTGAGGATAACCCTAATTTTACACACATTACAATATACAAAACAGTAAACAATGAAACTATGCACTCAAATAAGACAATTAAAGACGGAAACTAGTATTTTTTAACATTGTTTCTTCTTATAATCTCTTTTCAGGTTTCATGTGAAGTTCAAAAGAACACTGTACTAGAGAGGAAGTCTTCCCCACATTGCTTCATTTCATCTTCTACAGCACAAAATGAATGCTCCAAGTTACTTCATATTACAGCTAACTTTCCGCATCCACCACCACTGAAACCTTTTACTCTGAAAAGGAAGTATGAACCACCACAGCCACAATCAGAAAATAACATTTCATCAAACTCTGGTTCAAAAAAACGCCCCCTAAAGTGGGAACCGCCTCGATCCTCTCAAGAGCAGAAAAGAGATGTAAGGAAAAAAACAGATTGCAATAAAACTGCAAGTCTCCATAATGAAATATACAATGAAGAACTTGAACTCAGCTCTCATTCTGCCACTTGTACACCTCCCCAGCAGTCTAAATACAATACTCAACCTAGAAAGCATCCAGAAATGTTTCAACCAGGTCCTAATCATAAAGAGCTCAGAAACCAAAGCAAATCCAAACCAGGAAGTCTGACATCAAGTCTGACATCTGACCCAAGAGTGATAGATTCATCCAGAATAAGCCAAGGTGATATGGAGGCTGTTGTAAAGAAGGCACAGCAATCAGAGGTCCTGGTGCTTACAATGGTGTTCCGAGATGGGACCACTCAGCTAGATCCTGAGCAGGTAGGTTCTACAAGTAAGGGAGGCTCTTTGACTTTGTTAAAACAGCAAAGTAGCTTACAGTTTAATTTTAATGTATATTGTACATATTCTTGTCCAGCTTCTCAAAGCACTCTCTTCTCTCAGCTCATGTCATTTAACTCAAGTCCTTAATTTGTTCACTCAACACACTTGTGTGAGAAGTGTCTTGCTCATAGACACAATGCCAGCATTGTCGTCTTATTAACCTGCCTGGTTAATAAGACGACCATTCTATCATTCAAGGCCTTGCATGAGGATTTATGTTGCCCTGAGCTTTAGTGGCTGCTTGTATTAACATCTGTGTGATTCTTGATAAAGAAGCAGACCCCTCCTGTGTGTGGCCTTCTCCTGCTAATCAAGGCTGACCTGGACAATGTACTGGAGACTCTAGGGCCAAATGACACTCTGGTGTTCTTAAAACTAGAGCATGCACCTGCCTGGGCCCAGATGCCCACACACTACCACCAGGAGCTGTTTACAAAGTAATGTCTGTACAGTCTGTACAGATTATTTATATATTTTTCTGGTTATATTTTGTTTTTATATTTGGACTTTGGTTTCTTGCTCTTCTCTCCCACAGAGATTTGCTGCTACAGGTGTTTTCAGCTTCTCAACTGTTGGTGTGCTACAAAGCCAAGGACATGTTCCGCATCCTTCTGCAGCTTTACAAAAGGGAGCTGACCTGGAAACAAGGCATGACATGTGACCATAGACTGCTATGCACTTATACAGAGTCTATAATAATAATAATAATAATAATAATAATAATAATAATAATAATAATAATAATAATTAATCATCATCATCTACTGTATATTCAAACAGTAGTAATTTGGATGCTGCTGGAATTACTTGACTACTAGAAGAAACCTGAGACCTAGACTCCTAATCACTTTGAATGTACTTTTAGTTGAAGGCTTTCAGATCCAGGATCCCCAGCTGTCAGGCTGGCTCTTGGACCCCACAGATCCAGCCACTTGCTTCCAGGATCTTCTCAATAAACACTGCAGAAATCCCCACACAGCACCAGCCCTGGGGAGCAAGAAGGTCGAAGGCATTGTGTTTTAGGCACACTTATTTGCATACTTGTTATCAGCCTGCAATTACATTCATGCAAAGATCTTGCTATTGATGCTGGTTCAAAGTTCTTAAACATTTATGCTCATTCACAGGTTTCACAAATCATCACAGGTCTCTATTCTCTCTACAAATTGAACAGAGAGTTATGTTCAAAACTTCAGGTAACAGTGTTAAAGTTGGGCTACATGATTTGGGAAAATATCTAAATATAGTTTTATGACCGTGTTCTTGATGCAATATTGATTCAATTATAATTATAATTTTGCTGTCTTTTTGCTGGATTTTATTATTGTTGACATCTTACTGACTTGACATTTTACTGACTTGCATATCTTTGTGTGTTCAGAGTCAGGGACTGTGGAGGCTTTACTCAGACATGGAGTTGAAAATGATTCCAGTGCTTGCAGGTAATGTATCTGTATATTTCCATATTTCATATACTTCTTCTTGACAAACATGTATTTTTATCATTGTCACCCACTGTTTTAGTCATGGAAGTCTGTCACATCCACGTTGACAAAGAGGCTCTTAAAAGAACTTCTGACCTGCTGGGGGTAAGGAAACACAAACTAAATTTAAGTACTTGAGAAACTGGTCACTAAAAACTAATGCTATAGGAGCTGAGCCATTCTTATTATAGTTTTACACTAAGATTTTAAACAGTAAAATTCTACAATTGATACTTCGCAGTGATATCACCCTGGGGGTGTTCTGCATGTATCTCTGTGGTTGAATGTTCAGCAGTTACAATGGCTACACAATGCACACCCATGACACTTAAAAAAGAAAAATACAAAATGGATTTAAACAACTCATATTCAAGAGTCTGTGATCAATATAAGCCTTCAAGGTCACATTGTTTGATGTTCAAAAAGGTGAGCGAGACTAACTGAAAAGCTGTTGGCTAATGCTAGCTAGCTTGTGACTGTAATTTAAGTCATTTCTTTATGTTCAGATAGTGTTGAAATAGCTCAGATTAAAGTCTAACTAGAGTAACAAAACTTCAGACAGAGCAGTGCCTTCATTTAGCATCACACCCCAGGGAATGTTGATGATATCAGATACAAAGTATAAATCTAAAAAAAAATAAACACTGTATTGCAACCTGTAAGATTTTCACTTGCTTTAGCATTAGTGATGTGGTTGATGGTCTCAGAGGAGCTGTCCCCTTTACATTTAAAGTAAATTAATTCTGTTGACTCCAGACTGCACACATGCTTGCGACACACTGCTGTATGCTTCTGTTCTGATGGTAACAGCTCAGCCTCAGAAGTGGTGCTAGTAACAGCGGGGGCTTGTTGTAATCCCTGTGTGGAGTCCAGGCTATTTATAGAAAGGGGAGCCTGTCTTTTGTAGACAATGTGCTGCAGAAGGGAGGATCACTGCCAACCTACAAACAAAAAGCTCACATTAATTCTGGTTATATGCTGGTTATATTTCTTTATATCGTATTTGTTTTAGATTTTTTTTTTCTATAACTAAACTAACAACTAGCCTTTGTCATTGTCAACCAGCTACAATTTACACAACTCTTAGTGCTATTCTGATTAGGCCAATGATCAGACTTGTCTGGAGCTAGCACTGGGCCAAGAGCAATATGAGAATGTGAGCATTTTTCTTTTGTCATAATACAAAATATTCTGAATTTGAAATAATTTGGCCATTGATAAGACCTGAAATCATTTCAGGTTTCTTGATTTATTCTTGCTTTTCATTAGTCGACTGTCTTTTGACTGTCTTTTGTTTTTTTATTGTATTGATTGACTATACTGCTGAAGTATTCAGTGTTAATGATAATGATGTTAATGATAATTAAAACACTTTGAATTAATTACAGAACTCTCTTACTCTAGTTCTTAATTTATATTGTCATCATTTGATGTGTCGCTCAGCCTCTCAAACATGTCCTTAAAGCTTCTTATGTGTTGTCAAGTGCTCTCACCTTTACCTTGGTAACCTCCTACTCAGTGTCTTTTTTTTTTTCACTTCTTTCACTTTCACTTCACATTCACCGTCATCTAGCTCACAGATTTCTTCTTTCAACTTTTTTAAAGGTTCTATATTACACAAAATTGACTCTTGTGAGCTTTAAGTAATTTTATAATATTGTTACCTCAAAAACATACCCAGAGTTGTTTTGTTTCATTCACACATGTTTCAGTAACCCTTTGTTATTAGTCTGTCTACATCTACAAAGCTCAAAATGCTCTGTGCCACCTTGTGATGTCATGAAGCAGTAGTTTTTAAGTTAACAGCTATCTTTAGTTCGGCAGAGATTGGCAATTTCAGGTCTGAAATGATCCAAATGATTCTAGTGAAGGTATATGGAGTTTAAAAACACAGCGAAGCACTTCCTGTATTACCAAATGACATCAGAAGGTGGAACAGGGTCTGTTTGAAAGAAGAACTCATCTTAAATATGCAGGGTTTGTGTGTTAAACATGTGTGAATGAAACCAAATATAATTCCAGGTTTGTTTATGATAGGGAAACAACAGATTAGAAAATTGTTATATGGGCTCTTTAACAAACCCTGTTGTGTTTTATATACTCTTCTGCTGGGATGGTCCAAATAAGTCCTGTTGCAGACCAGATGTTTATCGTATTTTAGAAAAGAGTTTCTAAATTTACAAATTGACCTGAAGTATCAGCACTTGACCGCTTCTGTTGCAGACAAAGATGAAGCAGTTGGAGCAGGAGGCTCACAAAGCAGCTGGACAGATGTTCTTGCTCACAAGCAGCACTCAGCTACGAACTGTATGTATATTTCATGTCGTATTTATCAGGTCACATGGTATTCTTTAAAATGCAGAAATTGATGTGTAGAAGTGTTTTTACATTGCCTAGTATTTCTCATTTGATTAAATATAGTGATTCATCTAATGCCACTTGTTGTCAGGCCACCCTTGTACTGTACAGTGTACTAGGGTTATCAAAAGTATAAAAAAAAAAAAAAAAAAAAAATCTGATAATATCAAGACTTGAACAAGTATTGATTCACAGGACAGAAATTAACCTTTTGTGAATAGGTTTAGAATGATCTTGAACTGTATCACTACAAGTAAAATACCACATAGACTAGTATACGCCCATGGACCACTGTGGAACCTACCTGTGTCACAATTCAACAAGGTGAGGACCCAAAAGCAGACAAAATCCCAGGAAGATTTTACAATGATTTATTTAACCCAAACCTGGATAAATGAGGGATTACACAGATGGTAATATAAAAATAAAATAAAGTATTTTGCTTTAATTCTGAAATGTCATTCTGTTGTCTAAAGAAGGGGTGTTTTTAATTATCATCGTGGTATTGGAATCAGTATTGAGTATTGCGCCACCTTAGAATCGAAATTTAGTTTGAAATTTTAGTATCGTAACAACACTTCAGTGTACTTAACCCTGATGTATTGTCTAGAACAACAATGATCTTCACTTCCACAGGCTGATTTCCCACCATTGTATTGTATTAGTGTTCTATGTATTGTTCATTTATGTTCTTATTCTTGTAGGTTCTTTTTGAGAAACTCCGTCTCCATGAGCGATGTGAAAACAAGAAGCTTCCCAAGACCATCAACAAACAGCAGTCTACGTCGGAAGCTGCAGTATGACTTTTTAAATGCAGACACTGGAGTGCAATATGTAACTTACATAATAAAATGCAACATAATGGCTTACAAATACTTTTACAATCTGTTTTTTATCAACAGCTATTACAACTCCAGGACCTTCACCCTCTTCCGAAAATCATTCTGGAGTATCGACAGGTGCTTTATTCGTTCAGTTTGTGGTTGCTTAAGTAGTATTAATTAAGAGTTGTTCCATTAAATATGTATTGTTTTCTAGATCCACAAGATCAAGTCTACATTTGTTGATGGGATTCTTTCATGCATGACAACTCAGGTGACGCATTTACAGACTAATAACTGTACTACTGACAGTTACCATATCAACACAATACAGCAACTACTTTTTGTAATTCTCAAACATGGATATATTTATTGTGGTGATAGGCTATTCAAAATTCAAAATATCCATATTATTGTTCATGCGCACAGATGCTTTATGGCTCTGTGTCTGAGGCAGTTGAGTTTTACTGACTTGGCAGAAAAAAAACTGTCAGCAGCTTGTGTTTGTCTGGGCTCACTCAGGGCTACAAATGAGTCAGCCATCTCTACCTCTGTGGTGATAGGCCTGTCATGATAATTACTATACTGCTATACTATACAATTATATTCAGTAAATAAGATATGGAACAATAATTTTTGGGGGTCAATGGTACTTTTTCATTGTACTAGTGGGGCATGTTTTGTTATTTTTCTGTGCTATAGCTGAAAGTTGAATAAATAACTAAAAAACTGACTAAAGTGTTCTATTCTGTTATTTATTGCTTTTTTTTTAAACAATATATAATACATTTAGAATACGTTATGTTTGTATGTTGTATGTATATTCAGTTTTATGGTTATTGTGTCAGTTACATAAACTAGTTTATGTAATGTCTATATTTTTAAGCAATATAGCGCACTTCAAAATTTGTTATTATGACAGGCCTATGTGATGGTGCCCAATCAAAATCAGTTTGTCTTTGAGATCTCAGGACAACAAGTGCATAATTACACCAACGCAACTATAGGAATATTGAAGTAATTATGTTGATAGTAAATAGACAAAAACTAAAATTTCACTGAAACAGATGTTCAGAAGTCTCTTAGTCTACAAAAACAAGTCATAATGGCCACAAGCATCACAGCTGTTGTTTTGTTTTAAGAAATTCTCAGCATCACCAATTTCTCAGTCTCCGTTGTTTTGTTTTTATTGTTTTCAATTATAAAATACTTTGTTTTGTTTTGTTTAGAATTACATTTCCTCCACATGGCACCAGACAAGTGTAGTGACAGGGAGAATCTCAGCCAAACATCCTGTAAGTAAATGAGAAGTACAAGTTTGTTTGTTTTTTAAAATGGAGCTAACTATGGTGCTGAATTTCTAATGAGAATCAGAACTTAAAGTAGCCAAAGGAGTATACAAACTATACAGAAAATCTTACTTTTTAACTGATGGATTTGCCTTTGTGGGTTGTTTGTGTAGTTTAGTTTCCAGAATATTTTACGTTACCTACATTTAGTTCTGTAAGTTGATCTGCTTTGCTTTAAATGGTGTAATTAAGGGTCTAAATGTTTATCACCTCATCCTTTCCCAGTTGTTCACAGTGCTGTCAGCTGTCAGTGTCCAGTGCTTCTCCAGTGATCTAACAATGTGGGGACTTTTTTCATCTCACTCACTGACTTGTAGATTGTAGGGGGCAACATGGTAAAGATGTGGTCAAAAATCCCATCTCTTGTGTAGTTTTAATTTTAGTAGTTTTTTATTTTACATAAATGAAACAAATGTATTTAAAGATAATGAAAGTACTAATGATTTGTATACTTGGAACAGAGATTCAAGTCATGATATATGGTTATGGATAATAACCATATTTAAGTAATTTAAGTATCAAGTTCCTGTTTTAAAGTTTGTTTTTTGTCACTTAAGACTGGACACTGGAGCTACTAGCATATTTACAAAGCATCTTCTCTTGCGATATTTCCAGTAAGGTTGTTGGTCTCCAGCTAGCCTGTTCCAAAAATAAGAAAGGGTTGCATTGCTCACAGCCATTAGCTTGTGATGTTGCATTTATCCATGAGGATTGTGGGAGAAAAGATTTAGAGTACAACTTAGGCTCAGAAATGCCACGTTGCTGTGAAACACTTTAAATGGAAGTGATGATACTGTCATAAACTGGAGCTGATTTTAGGAGATGCTCACTCTGCACAGAGAGAGGCCTTACTGCACAGCTTATTTTTATGGGCAAAGAGTACCTGCAGTCAAGTTAGTAATTTCTACTATTACATTTTATTTATATTACACTTACATTTAAAATAACTTTTATCCAAATGACAGTTTTTTCTGAAACTGTATGAACATTCCTCTATTAATTAATTGTATTAGGGGTATTTATTTAATATTTTTATTGTTATTTATTTCTGTGTACATTGTCAACAATCTAAAGGCCTGTATGGTTTGTCAAGCACTAGTTCAACACTGCAGAGTCATTAAATGTTTAACACTTACAAAAAGCCTCTGAAGGCTGATCTAAGCACTTCAGTGAAGCGTTCTCTACTGACTACACACAAATGGTCCCAGCTCAGCCTGAAGAGGCCATTTCATTTTGACTTAGTTTTAGATTCAGTTCTGGTTCATCATTTGTAGGATTTAGTCTTGTATTACTTATATAATTCTAGGTTTGTTTAACTAATAAAAGTAAGTCAAAATCATGACAGCAGCCTTTGTAATTGGAAACAATCAAGCCTCTCTGGTAGTTGTTAGTGTTGTCGCAATACTAAAATTTCAAACTTAATTTTGATACTAAGGAATAGTCTCAATACCAATTTTGATACCACGATGACAATAAAAGACACAAGACAATATAATGTGATTTTCAGCATTAAATCATAGTGCTTTTATACTATCGTGTGGTGTTATATCACTGTAATCCCTCAGTCATCCAGGTAGGTTCCATAGTGGTCCAAGGATACCCATTCAAATCAGTATCTAGTTTCAATACTAGTTGTAGTATGGATTATTATCTGATTTTCCACACATTTGAAAACCATAGTAACTATTGTACATTACTTGTTTTGCAAGAGATGACTCATAGAAGATGCATATTTGAGTTTAGTATATTTCTAATGTCGCTCTGCTTGATTGTGACTGGACAGTGCAGTGCAGTGTGTTTGTGGATCATTTAGCTGTTGTTCTATGGCAAGTCATTAAACTGTTGCATAGTGATTGAGTCCACAGCAGCTCAGCTTTAGTGTCTCCATAAATGTCTCCATTTGTGTAACAAGCCAGTGGTCCTCAGAGACACTCCCTGTCCCCTGGTGAACCAGATTCATTTGCTACATTTTCCACAAATGCATTGAGAGTATGTGTGGTGCAGTTACTGAAGTGATTTTATTGAAGCTGATGGACTTGACTTGCTTAATTAGGCAAAGCATAAACATTTAGATTAATAACAAGCATTTAAATATAATAAAACAATCAAACAAGTATAAATCAAAAATACCAGTAGCATGCAAATAGGCAAAGACTGAAAAGAGGAGGATAAAAGTAAAATGGAGATAACAGGGCTGTCTGTATATGTGTATACAACACTCAGGCATTTATGTTACCAGGATGTAGGGCTAGACAAAAAATTAATTAAATTGGTTAATCAAATCGATTTGTTTGGAAGAAAATTTATTTTTCTTTTCCCCACTTTCTTGCATTGGAAATTGACATTAAAAATGCAAGAAAGGCTCACTGCAGTCACAAGGACCAAAGTTTAGTACAGGGCCAAGCAGCGCTGATTGCTTTGAAAATAGTGATGTCAAATTCTTTCATAAAAGATTTCCCCAATGGTCAACCATTTTGTGTAGTTTGCAGAACATTTTTAGGGGGGGGGGGGTCCCTTGAGGTTTAATGGAGCCCCTCAAATGACATTTGTTGTCAGTATTTCCTACTGAACATCTGCTCCTTTTCAGTTTATTACCTCAGAATCGTGCCCTACATGCAGCCTGTGCTTGTTCTTATGTGACAACAGACGGACAAGATATAGTGACATGAGACAAAACAGGCTGCAGGTGTTATTTGCAGTTAAGTGAATGTCTTCACTGAAACACAATAAGATGTAGGTAAAGCTGCAGATATTTTTGTATATTTATGTGTAGGTTTGAAACATTTGTGATAACAGCTTTACACATTTAATTACACAAATACGTACAGTATATGCATATTTAACTAGGTTTTACATTTAGCACCAAAGTTGCTCAAAATCATTTGTTGCAATGCATAAGGAAATTGTTAATCATAACTGATTTAATACATATTTTATTGACACGGTTGTCCACTCAGCATTATTGCAGAATTCATGCAATGGGGAAACTGCTGTTTGTGCAACAATTCATTTTATGCTATTGTCACTGCGGCTTGGTGCATTGTGGGTAAAGCTGAGCATTCACCTCTGACACAGCGAATCATCTGCCAGTCGCCCACACTCCACACACACTGTCGTTATTGCACCTTTCACACTGGCCCTGACGCATGCTGTGGGTCACGTATCCTGTGGCCCCTCCCTCTGCATGCACTCCATGGATTCCACTGTCCACGCCCTTCCACTGCAGTCCTGCATTTATCCTCCTCTTGTGAATAATAAATGGACAGTGAAAGCTCAGAGTCGATTTCTCTCTGTGAGGCAGGCCACCTTACAGCTGAAAACATAGCCCTGAGCAAATAAAGTACATGTTCTTTTAATCACAGCCAGGTCTTGGTTGTGTACATTCAGCCATCTCATTACATAAAGTGGATGCTTCCATATTGATCCCACAAGAAATGCTTGAAACTGCAATACTAACACCAAGGGCATTTATTTATAATCTGTCCCTCTTGCCCTTATAATAACCCTAAGCCATGGTAAATTGACTTTTTAAAGTGTTGGATTACTAGTGGTTAGAGTGTTGCTGATCCAACTATAGCTTTCATTCGATGCTTGCTATGCCAACTATGCTATTTCTGTAAAAGCAAAATCCAGACTTACCTTTCCCATGTGTATTTTTGTGTTGAAACTATTCTTGGAACATTTTTTCTTTTGATGGGAAATAAAAACATAATAATTGTGCTCTGAGGGTGATACAGATTAACTTGAGAAGAGTCTTGGGATGACTTGAACAAAGCCATATAAAATTACATAATGACTGCACTGATTATTGATTCTAAAATGACTGGGGAATTTGATGCAGTGGAGCTAAAACAGGGAAATGAATTAAAGTACCTACAGGAAGAACTTATTTTATCAAGATGACAAGAAATTACATATTGTTTAAAGGTGCATTGTGTAACTTTTCTGGTGGAAGGCGCCATCTTATGTCTTTAGGGAAATGTTATTGCTTTGCTTGGTATGTTCCACAGCATGGCATTAAAAGTCTATTTAGCTTTTGTTTCATTAGAGGTTTTTTTTTCAGAAATACCTTTAAGAACATTCATTTTTGTGTGAGCGGGCCCGCCTCTCCACTGAACTGATCTGTACCTTGGCTTGCTTGTCTTCATGGAGATAGAGAAGTTTAATGCCTTACTGTAAAACATTCCAGGCTGAGCAGTTGAAGTAGCATTAGGTAACTTTTTGGTTGGGGTCAGTCCTGCTTGTTTCTGTGGATATGTCATTACTCTGCCTGGAATGTTTCACAGCATGACATCAAAAAGCTCTACCTTACATTTATTAAAATTAACAAACATTTTTAGAAAAACAGGTATTCTGACTGTGAGTAGGGTTGCCTCTCCACAGATCTGACCTGTAACTTGGTCTGGTTTGGTCTCCATGAAATTAGAACGGTTTAATACCGTGAAACATTTCAGACAAAGTAATAATTTCTCCATGGAGAAAAGCATTTGACATTATGCCCTGATTACAGTTGTCTATTTTTACCAGAACTTCCAAGCGCTTCCAAGACATCCTCTACAAGTGACCAGGAAGCTGTACATTGCAGGTAAATATCCACATCCCTCCTGACGGTAATCTAAATGATGAATGGTGTGAGGCAGGTGTGTGGGTGGGTTTAATGTCTCTTGGGACATGATAAAGTGATGCGGGAAAAAGCACCAAGGTAGGTTCTGATCTGATGTTTAAAAAGCTAACTTAATGTAGTAGTAGTAAGTACTTTTCGAACAGTATGTGTAATATAGGGTTGTCAAAAGTATAAAAAAATCTGATACTAATTGATACTGAATCTAGTATCGAAACTTAATACTAATTTGAAAAAAAGTCACATTTACAGGACAGAAACAGACCTTTCCTGAATAGCTTTATAATGATCTTGAGCTCTATCAGAACAAGTATAAGAGCACATAGACTAGTAAACGCTCATGGACCACTATGGAACATACTTAGATGACTGAGGGATTACACAGACCTAACACCACATGGTAAAATAAAAGAAATATATTTCTATTGTATTATCATTGTGGTATCAGAATCAGTATTGAGTCTATTCCTTCGTGTCGAAATTTTAGTATTGTGCATAACACTACACCATGTAATAATAATCTTACAAGAAACAAGAAACAAAGCATTAACCACAGCATTTAACATCTAAGTTAATATAACAAATAAAAACTAATTATCCATTCTAAAAAGAGGTTCTGTCATACAAAATCATTTTTAAGGTTTCTTCTATTTTATAATGCAACCTAAACAAACCTGCAGCCTTTTGTGTCACGTTAATAATTCAGTATATACATTCCCAAAATTGGCCCTACACAGTTCCTCAGTTTTATAACTTGGATATGGAGTTGTCTTCTAATAGAATGTGTTTGATTGCAATATTTCATCAGTACCTACACTTAATATTTATAATTTATTTGTTATGAGCTAACCTTTTCGAGACATTTTCCATGCCACTTCTTCGCCAAACGCTATAAATACAAGAAATACAAGTGCCCTTTGCGGATTGCATTACATTCTACTCAATACAAAGCAATGCAACAATTTTAACAGCCACAAGTTACAAGTGACCTTTTGTAGGAAGAAATCAAATGCTCATCTTCTTGAATGCTAAACTGATCAAACCCTGAATGCATTATTTTGCATTATTTTAAATTACAAAACGGTAATGGTGTAATCTCTCATTCATCCAGGAGTGGTTCATTGTAGGGAGGGTTTTAGCGGTGGTCATCTGGACACTGTTTCTGCAATCAAGACTTTTTGCCTCCCATCCAGGAACCCATGTTCAGGACCTACAATGATATTATGGTCAGTTTCACAGTAAAACTCGTAGTTGACTCAGAGTAGGATAAAACAGTATCCAGATGACCTCCCTACTTTAAAGGTCCTATTATGCGCAAAATTGACTCTTGTGAGCTTTAAGCCGTGTTAGAATGTTGTTACCTCCTCACAAACATACCTGGAGTTGTGTTTTGTTTCATTTGCACATTGTGTAACCTTTTATTATTAGTCTGTCTACTCCAAAGAACAAAATGCTCTGTTCCACCTCTAGTTTTTAAGTTAACAAGTTACATTTTGCCTGTTCAATAGAGATGGGCAAAGACAAAAATCTTCCAAATTATGACGCCTAGTGAAGGCGTGTGGAGTTTAAAAGCACAGTGGAGCAATAACTGTATTACCACATGATATCACAAGGTGGAACAAAGTGTTTTCTGTTCGAGATAGGATGCATTCTAACGATGCAGAATTTATGTGTTAACATGCGTGAAAGAAACAAAACACAACTCCATATTTTTAAGGAAACAACATTGTAACATAGATCAGAAAATAACGTCATATGACCCCTTTAATTGATTATTAGTATTTATTTTAAAAACTGCCTTTTATTGTTAACTCACCGAATTGTTTTCTGTCTCATCATCAAATCTCCCTCTCCAGCCTCTCCTTGTTTTTTCTCCTCTTCCCTCTGACTCCATCACTTATTACAGTGTAGTCTTGAGGTGTGAACTGCTCTCAATGATCTATGTGTACAAGCCCACTGCCACAGATCCCTTGTCAGCATGTATTTATTTGCCCCCTCTTCTGTACTGAGGGGTATTTGCATCATGCTGACGTGGGATGTGATGGTTCACTGTTATGGACCCCATTATTTCCCCTTCAGTAAGATCAGCACTTCACAGCAGCAAAGATGGGCACGATCTGATTGGATCTGCCTCTACAATGAATCTATATATTACTGATAATTGATATTTAATACATTAAATTTGATCTAATTTAATGTAAATGTTGTGAATGTTTTTTGTTTTAGATGTCTGTCTATTTAGCCTTAATCACACAAACAAACACATAATCAGTTTGGGAATGAAGCTATTTGTCTCAGTGGAAGAATGCAGAGTGTTCTTGATTAAATAAAGAATTATGCAAATGAAAGCTTAATTATTTGTTTTGGCTTGTATAGTGTTGCCATAGTGCTGTCAGAAAGTTTCGTCTGTGTACCTAATACATCTGAGTGGTCTTGCATAGAAAACAGCTCGCAACTTTGTAAAAAATATATATTTCTAGGGACGCACCAATCTGAAACTGGTATCTGATATCGGCACCAATACTGGAAAATTTGCTGGATCAAATCTCTGCTTCCAAATATCGGTTCAGTCGATATCCTTATTTGACATATAAATTCATGTAATAAGACATTACATTATTACTAGTTGTATTATTAGGCAAATGCTGTTCTCAGCCTCTGCACTGGTTATCAGTTGATATCGGTAATCGGCAGCTACTTATACCTATAGTATCTAAATCAGCATCGGAACTGAAAAAGCGAGATCGGTGCATCCCTATATATTTCAATTACTATTTACATTGTAGATTCTCGCTGAAGGCATTGTTGATTTGTTTTAGATTTAAAAAAAAATAGTCAGCTTTTGCTTTGACCTCTGCTTTGCACTTTTGGTGTTTCTTGACCCTGACAAGGCACAGCTGTGAAGTGAAAACCATTCAGGTGATTCATCAAATCATGAAGCTCAATGACAGAAGGCCAAGAGTTTGCAGAGCTGTCAACAAGGGAAAGGGTGGCTTCTGCAAGGATTTGAATATAAAATTTAACTTTTTTCTTTCTTTAATTTTTTCTATACATCTTGCTTCATGCTGTCCAGGCTTGAAATGGCTTTAATCAAATGCATTTAAATCATCTCTATAATATAAATTTATATACAGTAAATGTATATAAATCAACAGTATACAGTTTTTTGTCTTTTGTCTGTATATATATGTAGAAGGCAGTAAACAAAGAAAAAATTGAATGAGAGAGCATGTCCAAACTTTTGACTGGTACTGTGTAGTATTTTTTTTATCCTGCTTTATAGTTTGTAAAATGTTTTTGTTTTTGTTTTTTTTTTCAGGAAAGGAAGAGGAGGTTGTGACTGTCCATCCTCGAGCCATGTTCATTCCTAAAGAGGGTTGGACCTTCCTCTCTGCAGGTACAAATAACTCCAGTGAAACTATGACAGCAAAATGTAATTCTGTTATAAAGGATTTAGGTTCACAGCTGCTCAGCCATGCACTTCCTTTAGTCTTTAACTAAACCTAAGAGACTGGAAACACTGCTTTGATAAGCATTCTTTCTTCTTGTATGCCCCTGCAGTGAAAGTCTGTAAATGGTCACTTGTCAAATCAGCAACAATTTTTTAACTCACTTCTTAGAGAGCAGAAATATATAAAGACTGTTACTTTTAAATGCCATTGTGGTTAGATGCAGGGATAAAAGATTCAGGACGTTGTTGTATTTTATAATCATAGAACTGTACTTGACTAAAGACATTCTTGGTTGACTAAAGTCTTGTCCTGCCAATCGATTAGTCGACTAAAAACAGGGCGTGACCAAAGCTCTTAAAACTATTGTGTATCTGTATCTGATTCAAACTGATTTCACAAGACTATAACAGATCTGGGAGTTCATGCATGTATTTATATAAAGACACATTCAATTTGTGAATCATGAGTTTAATCTGCCTTTTTACATATAAATACCAGCTCACTCACTCACTTCTCCTTTCTGCTGTTGTCAGAGTTGTCATCAACTCAGTGACTAAACTAATGTATCAAGTGTTAGTTTTTTTTTTTTTTGTTTTTTTTTTAAAATATCTTTATCCTAAAAGAAAAACATTTGACTTTAACTTTTCCCATTGATTGGATTTGTACAAAGGTCAGGGCAGAGTGTCACTGTGGTCCATGCTGTACAGACAGAGCTGGACCATTGTGGGCTGTGCTCATCTTACATAAGAGGCTACACAGTCTTATGTTCCGTGTCCTTTCCAAAACCACACCTACTGCTTTGGGGGTTCGACGACTACTTTGATTATTATTGTTTAGGCCTGTCATGGTAACTTAAACTTAGACTTAGACTTAGACTTAGACTTACACAAACTTTATTGATCCACAAGGGAAATTATCTGGATACAGTAGCTCACTCATCACAATATAATATAATAACAGAGAGTAACAAAAATAGATGGTATAGCAAAAAAGATAGCAAGAGACAGGTGCCAAATGAGACATAATTGTAAGAATAAATGTATAAAATAAAATAGAAAAATAAGTAATAAACGATAAAATAAACTATGAAATCACATCTATATACAAGAGACAAGAATGACAGTGCAAATAATATGCTGATGGACAGGGCATAAGGTTATCCGTTACTTAAGATTAAGTTGTTGTACAGTTGTAGGGAGTATTATCTGTTACATAAAGGTGAGTTGTTGTACAACTGTATGGCGTATGGTATGAATGTAGTCCTGTATCTCACTGTTTGAGCAGAGCTGTAGGAACCTGTTGGAGAATGGAGACAAACTAACTACTAACTAACTACTATATTGACTTAATCGTTCAATAAATGAAAAATGGAACAATAATTTTGGGTGGTCAGTGTTTATCATGGGGACTTTTTCTTTGTAGTCATGGGGAACTTTTTGTTACTTTTCTGTTCTACAATAAGATTTGAGCTGTAGAGTGTTGAAGTATGAAATCCTGCTAACTCTAGATACAAACTAACTATGTATGTTATTTATTTATTGCAGTTCGTGTTTTAAAAATATAAGAATACTTTTGGGGAGATAATTCAGCTTTTTTAATGGTTTGGTTTTCTATATGATCGATTATCGTCTATATTTACAGCAATGTGACACACTGAATTTTTTATTCTTTTTTGTGAGCAGGAGACGGTACACAATCTCCATGTCCTCCCATATCCTTTCTAAAGCCAGACCTACTGCCGTGTACTACTTTTTAAAATTATTGTTTATCAAAAATAGCTGAAGGCCATATCTAAAAAGTCAATATATTGTAAGAACACACTAGATTATGCATTTCAGGGTTCAACTCTCCCAAAAGAGGTCAGTGAAAGGACAAATTCTACTAATTCTTATGAATATGGAGCTCAGTAGTGACAAAGTTTCACTAGTAAATTAAAGCATGTATTTTATTTAATTTTTTTTTATTATAACTGAAATTATTGAGTCTATCGCAGTTCTTAACAGGTATATCGCATCTCTGGTAACGGTTTATTCTGTCTTCAGTTTTAAACTTAGAATTGGCGATTCTTTTGTCAGACAAACAAACTCTCGTCTGACAAAAAAGAATCGTTAATTCTAAGCCATATTGCGAAATGTTCCAATATCATGCGGCCTTTGTGCAATACGCCAACCCTTTCCATCTAAACCCTCAGTATGGCTTCACCTTTTCTTCTTGTCCATGGTATTTGTCGATTTATGCTTCCTGAATCACTAACCACAGTCCCCGGGGACACATCTCCAGGCACAGGTCTACGCTCTGCTCTTAAGCTCTTATCATCTATAACTTTCTGAGCCCGTACTGTCATGCAAGTCCGGTTTTCAGGGTGCTGTGGCAAATAATATAAAAAATAAATGAAGCAGTTTAGTCCTTCTTTTGTCCAGTCTGCTGTCAAAGATATATTTCTATATTTTCTTATCTATCTATTATATTGTTGTTTCCTCAACACAAACATACGTGGAGTTGTGTTTTGTTTCATTCACACATTTACACAAAAACACAAACCCTGTATATTTGTTTGAGAGTTCTTCTCTCAAACCGAAAACAGTCTGTTCTATCTTGTGATGTCATGTGGTAATACAGGAAGTGCTTCATTGTATCTTTAAACTCCATACATCTTCACTAGAATCATTTGGATCATTTCAGCCTTGCAATTGCCAATCTGTACTGAACTAAAGGTAAAAGATTGCTGTTAACCTGAAAACTACCACTACATGACATCACAAGGTGGAACAGAGCATCTTGAGCTTTGGAGATATGGACAGACTTATAATAAAGGTTTACTTAAATGTGTGTGAATGAAACAAAACACAACTCCAGGTATATTTTTGATGCAGTAACAGCATTATAACATGGTTTAAAGCTCACAAGAGTCTGTTTTGTGTACCATAGGGTTTTTAAATATCAGACATACACAGTCAGCAATGTATATATTTCATAACACTAAAGTGCATGGCATGTGCAATGTGCAAAAACATTTTATGAATAAGCAAAACCCCAGACCAAGCTATATAGCAGGTACTGTACTTAGCAGTCTTATTCACTTTAATGGCATCTCACCCTTATATATTATTTTGATGTGATTTTGTCCAGATTTACACCTGTATCAGATATTATTTATTTACATTTGTCTTATTTGTCTTGTTCAAACTTTTTCCCCCCATGCTGCATTCTCACTAGAGGAAATATGATCTGGTTCATAAAACATTGATGTAGGATATTCTTAGAAAGTCTCTCCCTCGCTCAGTATATTCTTTTCACTGCTTTTTTACACAGTGGATTATCCTTTTATTATTATTATTATTATTATTATTATTATTATTATTATTATTATTATTATTAACAATACAATCATAAAGCAAAGACACATGTTTTGAAGCTTTGTAAATCAATCTTGCTATAATACAGCAATACACTGTAATACACTTTTATAATATCAAGTACAAAATTATTTCAAATCATTGGCAAAAAAAGGAGAAAATTTAATTTGTCAACTGGACATAGTTTATTTGGTTGAATACGTTTCGCAGCTCATCCAAGCTGCTTCCTCAGTTCTGGTCAGATGCTGGCGGACACATGCTGGCGGACACATTGTTTTCTAGATATGGAAAGGAAAGTTCCACAGAGGTCCATGTGCGTATACTAGTCTGTGTGCCCCTATACTTGTTTTGACACAGCTTAAGATCATTCTAAAGATATTCAGGAAAGGATCATATGTCAACTGTCCTGTTGACTTGTTTAGTGTTGATACATGTTCAAATGATTATCTAGTTTCTGATTTTCGATACTTTTGACAACCCAATGACAGTATAATAATAATGTGACATAGTACTACATGGGATAACCATACCAAATCTTCTTCCACTTTCTTTATACATTTATATACGATTCTGAAGCCCAGTACCTTCATTGTCTAAACACGTAGACACCTTGCGTGCAGTTGCTTCATGTGGGCTGGGAGAGTGCTCACACTTGTGCCCCTTTGTTCTGCTGCTGTTGCATTTGTTGGCTTGTAATTTGATTTAGGACCAGCTGAGCTGAGGCGTCTGGAGGAGCGGGACTTAAATGTAACACAGTGCGGCCAGTGACTGTAAATCTTTTTCACATTTACCGTTTTATCTGTCCAGAGATTTGGAGACAGATCAGCATAGCTGACTATATAAATGAGTGAATAGTGGATGAGTATTGATACTTTGCGGTTAATGTCAGTAACATTCTCTGGGGGTGTGACACTAACTGAAAGCACTACTCTGTTAGAAGCTCTGTTATTCAACTTAATCTGAGCTTTATTTTAACACAATCTGACCAGAATGAGCTGCCTTGATTGGAACTACAGCAGGTGATCTGATGTGTGCTGCTTAACAGGTCCCTCTCAATAGCATTACAGTCACAAGCTTGCTAGCATTAGCCAACAGTTTTTCAGTTAGTCATTCTCACCTTTTTTGTTGAAAATCAAACACCTAAACAGGACCATGACCACCTGAAAAAACTTTTAGACAGCGCCAAATCTTTGAGGTC